>JACYFF010031952.1:39266411-39420631 GCA_017589665.1 Selenicereus undatus | reverse complement strand
TTTATTTGTGTTACATGCGAAACTAAAACTAAACCGACTTTAAAATAGTTTCTACCTAACTTCACTAGAGAATTAACGACTTCATAAATTTTTACTCACCAACAAGAAGAGGATGTGGACTTTTTGTCATTGACGTCATAAATTGACTTATCATCACCCTATTTAGCATGCTTTGTAATAAATTCACTATCTATTATCTTCATCATACTTATATAGACTTTTTTCACAATTATATGGTTTTCAAATATTAATCTCATTAATTATGCACGAAGTGTTTGTATACTTAACTTTTTCATTGAGTTTTTCCATTATCTCCTCTAAATTATAATATTAATTATGCCTACCATAACTATTCGTTTATTATTTCGATAACATATCTACAAAATGTTTATTTGAACATACTCCGTGTAAAGCACGGGTCCAGACTAGTTTTTATTACAAAACCAAACAAATCGGTCACCTCATCACCTCCTCCCACTTGTACTTGCCACTTTGTAAAAGAGAACAGTCAGCCTACATTATAAATCATTGCATAAAATTCCAGGATCAAAGTGAGTGCTTATTTGTGTTTTTGAGATAACTTTTATTGGGTTTTGAGTAGAAAGCAAGCAATTCAAAAGAAAAAGATAATGAGGCAAAAAATTCCCACTTTCTCCCCCACCACCCTCAAGCTAAGCATATATGCCCACAACCTGCATGCTCAAACCATATATTTTGCATCATATTTGAGCAGCTTCCAAAACTTAGTCAAGTTTACATAAAATATACCAATTAAGCATATACATATGTTTTAGGTTTAGGAAGAAGAATTTCTTCAGAAACACAACTTGAGTAGAGGGGCTAAGGAATCCATCTTTTGTGACTGAGAGAGAACCTTAAATTGGGTGCAACTATGAAGTGTTATTTATCTCTTATACCTCCTGGATACTATCTCTGTCATCTCTGGGCCTTCTTGCATCTTCTTCTAAATTTCTTCAGCTGCACATCTGCTCTGTTAATGTCACTTGAGAACTGTTTGTGATCAGAAGATAATATGATCATGGAAGTAAGTAAAGAGTTAATGTTATTCATCAGATTTTGGCTCAGGATCCTCTGTCATTTCTGCGTTGTAGCCAGCGTCTTCACTCATTGTGGTAAGTTTTCTGAAATTTCTAAATCATTGGTGCTATTCTCTCAGCTTATACAGAGGATATATATAAAAGTTATGGTGCAGATTATTGGTTTTATGTTGTTGCAATTGGATTATCTAAATGAACCATGTGTGTTTCCTACTAAATTGAGTTCAGTACACATTATCCACTTGGTTTCATTAACGCACTTAATTAGTTGAAATTGAAGATATGTATTTTAATAAATTGTTTTAAAATATTTGTCAAACTAAGAATTTATTAAACTGACTTTTGAATTCAAAGCATAGAACAAGGTTGTACTTCATAATATTATTTGAAAATTTGTTGAACTGTATTTTGGATCCTATTAAACTAAAAATTGTTTATATAACTACGGCCGGCATGTTGTTATATGTCTTCTAGATTGATGCATTAATTATTAAATACATTTATCTTGATAAACCATAGACTCAAATACTATAATTGCCCGAACACAATCTATTGATTCAAATAATATTCTAGAATCTAATAAGCAGGTAAGTGGTTTCCCTTAACACTGACGCCACAACCAATAGAAGATGCTGGGAAACTTTTGGGTCAAAAAACAAATGGTTAAGGGGCCCAGAGAGAAGTCTTTTTTCTTAGCCATTAAGGTTCTGGCAATTATACACACAGAATTGTTTGTAGTGTGATATTTATTTAATAATATTTGAAAATTTATGTGCTGTATTATTAAAATAGGCTTTATTGTACTAGTCTGAACTCGTGCTTCGCGCGGAGCATATTTAAATAGACATTTTATAGATATCTTATCAAAATAATAAATGAATAGTTATGGTAGACATGATTAATATTATAATTTAGAGGAGATAACAGAAAAACTCAGTGAAAAAGTTAAGTATATAACAACTTCATGCATAACCAATGGGATTCACAATTAAAAACTATATGATTGTGAAAAAAGTCTATAGAAATATGACAGAGATAGTAGATAATGAATTTGTTACAAAGCATGTTAAATGCGGTGATGATAAGTCAATCTATGAAGTCAATTACAAAAAATCCACCTCATCCTTTTGTCGGTGAGGAAAAATTTATGAAGTGGTTAATTGTCTAGTGAAGTTAGGTAAAAACTATTTTGAACTCGGTTTAGTTTGAGTTTCGCATGTAACACAAATAAAATTTATCTTTCAACAAAAATAATTTGAGCATTGTATTAATGCTAATATATAACTTTTTTGGCTATTTAATGTGGGCAATTAATGGGTGCTAATATAATTATGTGTTCATAGTTTATACATTTGGTTTTCATGTCAGCTCAATAGCTTCATGGGTTTTGATATAAACTTCTCATGCCCTTATGTTGTCTTACAAGAGATGGGTTGAGTTCAGATTTGTGGGTTAAGATATTTCTTACTTTGAAGTGTTATGGCAATTTGGGACATTTTATTTTAAACAGTGAAAAATTAATTATAATTTTAGGTGTTTTACAAACACAATTTGGTTATTGGATTTGTATGGTTTAAAAGAAAACAAAAACTATTTCATTTTTTCTTGTGCGTTAAATAGATTAGATTTTGATCAATTTATTTGAAACGTTAAAAAATTAATTATAATTTTAAGATTTACATGAATTAAATTTAATTATAAGATATGTATGCTTCAAAAGAAAAAGAAAAATATTTCGTTTATTTTCTTCTATTAAATAGATTATATTAAATGTGAAAGAAATTCAGCTTCATGGACCTAATACGATGGTTGTGTTTTATTTTTAATTTTGTTATATTTCATGTTCAACCCTTGCAATATGTTATATTATGCTTACAATATGTAATTTTTTAGTACAACCCTTACATATATATGATCATAATTAATATTAACTATGTTACCAAATTCAAAGGAAAAGATAACAATGACGGTAACGACAATGACGACAACAATAACAATAGTAATAATGGAAATAATAATGGAAATCATATTTACATTTATATTTCTATTATCTCTAATAATACATGCTCAAATGTATGTTTATATCGAAAAAGACAAAACAATAATAATAATCATGGAAATCAAAAATGTTTATTATTTCTATATAAATGTGTATATTATATTATGTGCTAATAATAAGGTGTCACATAAGGTTTTACAACTTATTCAGTAATTATAATTCGGTTTCCTTAAGTTAAAACTTCTAAAATATGAACTTATTCTATAATAATGAAATAATAAAAACTTTTATATCCATTATAATCTCTTAATCTCTATTTGATAATTAGATGATCACAATTAATATTGACTATGTTATCAAATTCAAAGAGGAAGATAACATCACCGACAACGATAATGATGACAATAACAATAATACTAATAATGGAAACAATCATGGAAATCATATTTATTTTTCTATTATCTCTAATAATACATGCTCAATATTTATATTTGTATCGAAAAATACAAAATATTAATAATAATCATGAAAATAAAAAATATTTATTATTTCTTTATAATTGTGTATATTATATTATGTGTTAATAATAAGGTGCCACATAAGGTTTTATGGTTTGTTCAGTAATTATAATTTGATTTCCTTAAGTTAAAACTTCTAAAATATGAATGAATTCTATAATAATTAACTAATAAAATTTTTTATATCCATTATAATCTCTTAATCTCTCTTTGATAATTAGATGATCATAATTAATATTGACTATGTTATCAAATTCAAAAAGAAAGATGAGAATGACGACAACGATAATGATGGCAACAACAACAATAGTTATAATGAAAATAATCATGGAAATCGTATTTATTATTTTATTATCTCTAATAATACAAGCTCAAATTTATATTTGCATTGAAAAATAGAAATATTAATAATAATGATGGAAATAAAAAACGTTTTGGTCTGTAGGAGCCACAAAGGGCAATACAATGCAATGAGGGAGGGGGGAATCGAACCTGAAACCTAATGTGTCCAGTAAAAAGTACAATACAATGTGGGAAGGGGGAATCGAACTTGAGACCTAATGTGCTCAGTAAAGAGAGAGATTATTGCATGTGCTATCTATTGAGGCGGTTATCGAGATAAATTCAAGGGCTGAGATTGCCTAAGATTTTGATCAACGGTTGTAAAACAACATATATCTGAAATTCACTCTCATGTAAGCATTTTTCATTTCCTCAACACTTAGCCCCTTCGACATTTTAGCATTTATAGTATAAAGATTGGTTCATTTAGTGTCATTTTCATCATCCCCGATTCCCCGCTAGTGTTTGAACTGATTTATCCAAATAAAAGTACTTGAACTGTATACTATATGTGTAATATAAAAGTGAATGGTATGAATAAATTGATGGTAGATTAATAAGTGTCACATTAATATTAACTATTTTTTTTCCTTTCTTCCATTTTTTTAACTCCTGAATGTCATAATAAGAAGAATTTAATATTATCTTTACTCCTAAAATTTAAAGTCAGAAATAGTTTTACAATTAGATTCGGTTTACAATAAATAGCTTTGCGATGTCGAAAGTAACTTTACTATAAAACGATATTAAACAATAAAAGTATCATTGTTATAATAAAGATGTCATGTACTATTTTACTCGTACAATTTAACCAGTCAAAAATGATTATATAATTAAATTTAGTTTGTAAATAGTAATAACTATATATTAATATAACCTTTTACTTATAGAGTTTCAAATGTAAAAAATGGGTTTACTATATAATGAAATAAAACAATAAAAGTATTAATCATTTTTGCAATTATTTTAGCCATTATAAACAATAGTCGACAAACAATAAAATAAAACATTAATAACAGTTTAATGTGCCCTTTAAAAATTGTTCACAAATCAGCATACATACTCTAATATTAATCAATTCAATTTGACTACGCAAGATGTGTACTGTAAAACAATACAATTACTATTTAAAAATATCATCAACTATTGATAACTAGAAAATTCAAACAACACTCGAGAACAAAATGCTTATGCTTAATTATTTTATAATTATCCCAATAAAGAGTAAAATTTAAATAAATGAAAAAATGATATGCAATAGAAAAATAAAAGTGAGTTTCATGATAGTACAATAATTTGATCAACAAACGTTTTTACTAAATATAATAATTTCATAAATTATTTATGCATAGTTTTAAAGTAATATATGTACATGAGTCACATGACTAAAATGAACGTTATAAATTCATTATTCTATTTAAAATTACATATAGATCATAGGTTTATTTTTGTGCTATTATTTTCTTAGAATTTATTAAGAATCTAATATTTAAATCATAATCCAACAATATTAAAAATACTATGTGAAAAATTAATGTTTAAAATTAATTAATTAGCATAATTTCATTGATATTTATTTTAAAATTTTATATGCTTCGATAATTGTTATGCATTATAGTATATTTTAGATGTCATGCCCTCTAACGATAATTATTTTATTATTTTTATTTTATCATTACTAAATTAACATTAATAAAAATTCATGCGAGGCACATAATTCACCCTAATTCATCCATTAAAAAATTAAATATGAAATTCTTTTTAGATTAGGGTAATCATAATAAATCTATTAAATTACTTTTTGAGACACACACATATATACATATATATATGTGTGTCCGTGCTTGTGTCTGTATATATATTCACTGAAGTGGACTCTTAATCTCCAGTTATTTGAAAATTTTAGGCCAAGAAATTTGCAAAAATTTGTAGTAAAGATATATGTATAAAGAGAAATTTAGTGTTTAGAAATAAATAAATTCTTTGTATTTGATTGTGTTCCTCTATTCAACTTTCATACTTCTTTCTATCAAAGAAAAAACTGCCATATTTTTCTGTTAATTTAAATTTCTGCATTAAATTGGGGTGTGCATAATGCAAATATTATTTCCGTTGGTGAGTCTATAATCCTTTAATCGGTTCGGGTACTCTCTCTCTCTCTCTCTCTTTATATTTCAACAAACCTCTAATGCTATTTTCAACATTACTTGATGAATGTGTTTTATCTTATACTAAATGTCTGTTACAATTTTAAAAAAATGATATTATGAGATAATGAGGACAAAAGACTTTGGTTAGTTATGGAATCAGAGACTTGAGGGAATTTAGATGGAAAAAGTGCAACTTCCTTTTTTCTTGCCTTATTTACTTTTGTAAAAGATAAAATTGAAGGTTAGAGAAATGAGATTTTGGTTCATCTCTAAACTATCAAGTGGTATTCCCATATGCATGTAGATGCATGAAAAATTTTATAAATCTTAATTGTAGTAGTTCTCATGAGTTTTTAATTGAATATTGTCTTTTTTTAGGAAAGAAAATCTTGTATAATTTCTGGAATGACATCAATTTTGGCATTAATTTGACAAATAAATTTGTTATTTTTAAGGAATAAGAAAAATTATTAATTGTTTTAGAAAATATTTGAGAATGACATGTGTCAGAAGATTAGAAAGATTGTTTTGTTTTTGTGTGTGTGTGTGTGTGTATATAGATTCGTAAATCTCGTGTGAGGCCGTCTAACATAAAGTATATTGTGCGACAAATGCTTTTAAGGTGACTGGTAATAATGGTTATCAAGACCAACGGTTCATTTAGGGGTACAAAAGTTACTGTTAAATGAACTATTAGTTATCCTTGAATTAAACATTCACTCTGAAGCATATTATTAGGCTATTAGCCATTGCAAAACCTCACAAAAATCACTTCTAAAGGAGTTCGTCTCATAATGACTCTTATGTGAGACGATCTCACCCAATAAATTGTGTTGATTATAATAGATTTTAGGTAATTAGATAATGGTACTCATAGCACAGAATCAATATTACAAGAAATAACATATTTGTTGTGGATTTTTTTATAAAAAAATTCTCCAACTAATTTGACAAGGAAAGTATTTGGATATTATTAAAATATATTTTTCATTTGCCTTTCGTTTATACAAAAAGAAAAAAGTAAAGCAAAATATTGAGCTAAAAACAAAAGAGTAAAGCTAAATGCTTAATCAGACGTTTGGCATGGCCTCGCAAAATGTCTATGTCCCTCTCCTCTTCAACCTTTTTTTTTTTTAAGAATATGTTTATTTCAATTCAGGAGAAAATAAATTGAGCTTAGTTCAATTCCCCTTCCCCCTTCAAAAAAGGAGTTGAGTTCAATTCAGTTCAGTAAAAATAAGAATGTAATTTAACAAAAATAAATTCACTTTAGAAAAAATAAGCTCAATTTAGAAAGAAACACGTATAATTTATTAAAAATAATTTAAATTCAGTTAAAACAAGTTCAATTCAAATAAATTTAATAAAAATAAGTTAAAAAGAATGGGACCTAAGTTAACTAATTAAGACTTGTGATGTTGGGCAAGATGGGAGTAAACAATATTAGGAACTTTCTATTCAACTCTCCCCAGTTAAAAAAAAAAAAAAAACAGAAAATATCATTGATGACTATTACTTGTCATTCTTGTCGACAGATGCAAGAAGCTCAATCCTAGTATCAGAACATGTCTCATCTCCGGTGAAGCAAAATATGAAGCACTTGAAAATATTGGAAGTAGCCAAGAGCTTGAACATGGTAATGGATGTCTCAGTCAAGGATTCATCCAACCCACAACCTTACGTAAGCTCCCCATTTACCTTACCACCCTACGACTCCCTCTCTCCTATGCCTTTGCCCAACACCAATAACGCACCTTTTTGTGTGTATCCACCACCACCACCACCACCACCCCCCTCAACCACGATCCCAACCCCAACTGGGTCCAGCCCAACACCTCCTTTGGGGCCCAATCAGCCCCTACTAAGTCCGCCTATGAGCCCAGCAACAACTGAACCAAGCCCACCCAGCATAATGCCTGGGCCACCGGAGTCTATTCCTAGCCCATTTGTTTCAGTCCCAAACCCACCATACTATGAGCCTAGCCCGCCAAGTGGGAGTGTTCCTAGCCCTCCGGAATATGTTCCTTCCCCAGTAGGCTTTGCTCCAAGCCCACCCATATTTCAACCTCCAGTTGTGTTCCCACCTCCTATAGTCCCGCCCCCACCATCAACTGCTGGTGGTGGCGGCAGTCAGATGAGGGTGTGGTGTGTTGCGAAGCCATCGGTGCCAGATCCAATTATTCAGGAGGCTATGAACTATGCATGTAGATTAGGAGCGGATTGTGGGCCTATTCAACCCAATGGGTCGTGTTTTCAACCAAACAAGCTCCTAGCACATGCGTCTTATGCCTTCAACAGTTGTTGGCAAAGGACCAAAGTAGCTGGAGGAACCTGTGACTTTGGAGGGACTGCCATACTCGTCACCATGGACCCAAGTATGTCTAATTTCTTTGCAAGCTTCTGTTTTTTTTTTTTTTTGATAGGGTGGAGGAAATAGTTTTCTTTGCCAGATTTTTAAGATAATCTTTTTAAAAAAATAAATGCTTTTAAGATAAGACCATATTTTTGTTTCCTTTCTTTGAAGTACGATGTTTGTAAATTACGAATTTATTATTTCTAATTTCTAATAAATTATTTATTGTTAAGTTTTTTTAAAATTTCATCATCAATTACAATATAAAACTGATGAAATTAACTGAAGAATATGATTTATGTGGGACTATTTAGTTTTTGGAAAAATATTTTTTGTCCTAAGATAGAGATAGAGATGGCAATGGGGCGGGTCCGGTGCTGGTTGAGTTGTACCTTCACACATACCTATTTTTGAAAATTGTACCCATACTCGTACCCATACAAATTGGGTATTAAACAATAAAACTCATACTTGTATCCATCGGGTTTTGCGGGTTTTATTCGGATTCACATAGAGAATAAAAATTAATACCCATATGCAGCCCATATCCAAGTACGATTGATATTTTTATCATTATAAGATTGCAAGGTTGTAATATATTGGGAACATATTGTTTAAAAATGTGAAATCAAATACATTATTGACTAATTTTTTGTTAGAAGAGTTTGGATTTGACTTAAATCGAAAAAATGTTAAACAAAAATAACTTTTTCATCTTAATATAAAACAGGTACGGGTAGGGTCCGGGTATGGGGCGAGTGAGAGCTATACCCATACCCGTACCCCATTTTCAATATCCGACCCATACCCATTTAAAACTCATTTTCATCACCCGCTTGGTTTTAAATGGGGTGAATTTTGCGGATTTTAAATGGATAAGTTTTATTGTCATCCGTAGATAGAGAATAACATCTTAACTTTTGATACAAAATTTTTGGAGTAGCTAATTTGGGGTGTTACATTTTTTTTTTTATATCAGATAAAATTTTTCATTTCAGCATGCATTTATGCATCAAGTTTGGTAACTACATTTGGTGACATCGTTAAATTTACAGCGTCATTTATTTGCAGGTTTTGACGGATGCCATTTTGCTAGCTATTAAATGAGGAGTGACAATCAATAATCCAATTTCATCGTACAAAAATAAAGTGAAATAGATGGTTTATGGTGCTCACCAGCCAATGCAAAGTACATAGATTGGGAGGTTTCTGGACATTGTTAGAAGTCTTTATTTTCAATTGATAAAAGATGAAATCAAGTTTTGGATTTGAAGTATATTTTTCATGGCCTATATTTTACATCGATTTTGTAGTTTTTTTTTTTTTCCCCCAAAGACTTTGTGCTATTAGACAATCCCCAGTGCAAGATGCAACTTTTGATATGCAACGATTGGTGTCAGCATAAATAGCATTGCTTCAAATCAAACATCTGTCTCCCACATTGCAAGATGTTGTCTTAGATGCTTTTTTAACCTCAAATCAAATGTCCTCTCCCACAATGCAAGATTTAGTTTTAGATACTTTTAAAGTAATTTTTAATATTTTATTCCGTGGAACGTGCCCAACTGCTCTTTTATCATTTAATTATATATTTTTATATTTATGGGTTGTAATTTATAGTTTTACATACAATAGCTTGTTTGTAATAGAATTGTCTAATTAGAATAATTTAATAAATAAAAAATTTTATAATTATTACTTAAATATAAAACACTAAATAAATTATTTAATTTATATTTGTATTCTATTATCTACTAATTTATTTGAGTTACTTAATTGACTAATTTGTATATCTATATTTACTACTCGCAAATTTTCAAGAAAGAAAATCAATGTTGATTCATGCACATTGCAAGTTGGTTTATAAAAAAATGACCCAAAAAAAACCATTTACATTTTACTCCAAAAAAATAGAAAGAAAATAGTAAACAAAAACTATGTTGTTTTGCCTATCTTGAGCAAGCACCACAGGTGAACACGGGTCCTTGCAAGCAGGCACCTACTGGAGGCCTTTCATTTGCCGCACATGAGCTATATACAAAGCTTTTTTTTCCCATGTGAATGACTTCAATGGTGGAGGGAGCGTGGTGTTAGTGGTGTCAACTGACAGTCTGACACCCTTGTCCCTCCAAGAAAAAAAATAGTAGGCCGAAAAACTAAAAGAAAAATTTATAAAAAAAAAATTGTGGCAAATGTTTTTATTGAGGATGTATTTAGCCCAACGATGGGGTGCATGTTATGTGGCTCTCTAATTGAGGATATTGTGTGTTCAGATTTTGTTGGGGCTATCTATTCAATTTTTTCTTTATTTTTTCGGTCAGTGGCTTCTCATTTTCTTTATTTTTTTGTCAACAGCATCTCTCCAATTTAAAGTTCAAAGTTTATTAATTGTAGTTTAGTACTTTAATTGACTTCAATTTGTTATTTAATCCTTAATTTGTAAATTAATTTTTTAAAGTCTATTTATGAGTTTAATTTGTGAATTTCAATTCTAAATTTGTTTAATTTGTGGGTTTAATTTCAATTCTGGTTCAAAGTGCGCAAATATTTCAAAAAGACAACACTTTAATTAACCTCAGTAGTTCAATTTGTTATTAATCCTTTAGCTTGAGTTAATTTACTTTTTTAATTTTAATTTATGAGTTTAATTTGCCAATTTTAATTCTAAAGTTGTTTAATTTGTAGGTTAATTTGAATTCTAACTCAAAATACATAGATATTTCAAAAGGATAACTAAAGAATCATCATTCTCTTCCAATTCGAAATTCGAAAATTCACTATTGAATGAAAAAAGTGATAACGATATCACTCAACCACAATTGTCATTTTATTTTCGGCACCCCTCACCCAAATTCCTAGGTTCCCCACTCCCATGATCGATGCATTTAGCAATGCTGTGAAGTGTGAATCGCAATGCTTTCTATCCCCACCACCTCTGTTATCTTTTACTTAGGTTTGAGCTTTAATAGTGTGGGGATATTATTGTATTTTTACAAGTTGTATATCCCTATAAATATAAGCCCAGGCTCCTAGGTTGAGGTGAGCTTTTCCAATTATTCACATGGTATTAGAGCCAAAATGCTCCTTGTTCTAAACCCTAGCCAACCCTCCTCCTTCTCTCTTTCTTCCTTCCCAACTTCCTCTCTCTCTCACAAACCCTAACCCTAGCCGGCTATAAGTGACCGCCGCTTGTTGTCCACTGCCTAACAGGCATTTGGAATCGACCTCTCACAGCTATTGCCTATCTCCTCCTCCTTCCCATATGGGGACTCTCGTGCTCCACACAACCCTCCCATCCACAGCTGTACTACCCAATTCTCTCAAGCTTCCGTCACTATGAGGACTGTCTTCTGTTCATGCCACCTGGCTGCCGACCCAACCTAGTCTACCGCCATTGGCTACAGTCACGACACCGTGGTCCTTTCACAGCACCACCGTTCCCCACTTAGTTCTCGCTGATCGTCACATCTAAGGGTTTTTGGGTCCTGTTGATGGTGTGTGGACCACGACGTCCCTTCAACTATAGTTTGGGAGTAGACTCCCTTTCCCCCTGTCATTATGGACTGTTAATATCATGGCATATGTTGCGATCGTTCTGGCTTCGGTTGATGACTACTTGTCGTGGGAGACGCAGTTCACTTCTTTCAGTATTATGCATTAGCTTCAGGGTATGCTCGATGGCACAGTTACTCAACCGCAGTCCACCGTTTTTGTTGCTCTTGGAATTATCCAACCTAATCCCGCATACTCCTACTGGATTCGAGTTGATCAGTTACTTTGTGCTTGGATTTTCACTACTATTTCCAAAGAGAAATTATGTGAGGTACGTAATATTCCACATGCTTTACCAATTTGGCAGCATCTTGAATCTCGATTCAACACTGCTAGTTTGGCCAGGGCACTTGATTCAAAATGTATGCTCACTAATGTCTCCAAAGGACCTGATAAATATGTGGAAGACTATTTGCATCATATTAAAACTCTGGTGACTCTCTTGCCGCCATTCAGAGTCTTGTCTGATCTCGAGCACATTCAGTGCACTGCTTCTGGTTTGGCACCTGATTATCATACTTTTGTCACTACCTATTCTTTGCTACCTGGTAATCACACTTTTAATGATCTGTGCTCCAAACTAATTTTTTATGAGCAACGACTGAAGTTTCAGTCCACTGGAGATGTTTGTTTACATTAGGCTCTTGTTAGCACTGTGAGTTCTGGTAACTATCATTCAGGGGGTGATTCTCGCCAACAAAACCATGGCAATGGTAAAGGAAAGAACAATGGTGGTTGCTACAATTGGCATAACAAAGGATGCAATAACCGCTATGGCAACAAAAATTCTACCAAAAACAGTTCTCAGTAGAATGACCCTTCCTCGGAGTATGCGTACTCGTATCGTATATGGTAGTTCTAACGTTTCATTGTCATCTACCTATTGTATTATGCTTTGAATACTCGCCATTTCTCTGCATGCAGAAATAAGTCAGATGGGATATTAAGGTCACACCTCAACATTGTTTGACAAATTTATTATGCCCCAGGTCATTTCGCTGATTCCTGCCCTAGTCGTTATCAACCTCGCCAACAACTAGTGTTTCCTGCTTATGCTACCTTTAATTCCGTCGATGCTGGTGAAAAACTTTGGTGTCCGGACTCTGCTATTGCTTCACACATGACACCTGACGATGGTACATTTCTCTCTAAGTCTGCTTACTCTAGCCCGAGTCTTGTTAAAGCTAGGAATGGAACCTTGTTACCTTTCAAAAACATTGGTCAAAGTTCACTATCGACTTTTGTTAAGCCATTGTGTCTTACTCGTGTCCTCATGTGCCTCAGCTATGTCACAACCTCTTATCCGTTAGGTAGCTTTATAGTGACAACAATTGTAGTGTGGTTTTTGACTCTAATTTTGTTCGTTTTAAGGACAACAGCACGGGTGAAGTCTTTTTGTAGGCCACTAGCATTGGTAATGTCTATCTGGTCTATTTTCCTACTGAACGCCCTCTGGTTCCTACTACCCCTGTCTTTAGCTCTTCGGGAGATCACTGGCATCATTGCTTGGGATACTGTGGAGCTCACACTCGTGCACTTTTAAAGAAAACTCGTGTTTTGAATGTTTCTCCTGCTTTTCTTGATAGTTGTATGACTTGTTGTTTAGCTAAATCGCATAGACTTCTTTTTAATTTGGTTAAACATCGTACTGGTTTCCCTCTTGAATTAATACATGCTGATGTATGGGAGTCACCTGTTTTATCTCATTAGGGATTAAGTACTATGTTTCATTTATTGATGATTTTTCTCATTTCACGTGGATCTACCCCATGAAACGTAAGTCGGAAATATTTCATATTTTTTGTACATTCAAAACCTTGGTTGGAAACTTTTTTAATTGCAAAGTCAAAATGTTTCAGAGTGACAAGGGAAAGGAATTTGATCAAAAGTTCATGCATGCCCTCTTTCTTCAACATGGTATTTATTTTTGCAAGTCTTGACCCAATACACAACAACATAATGGGGTAGCTTAATACAAGCATAGACACCTATTAGAAATGACTCGTGCATTTCTAATTGATGCCTCTCTTCCTACCTCTTTTTGGTTAGATGCACTCTATGCTGCTGCCTTTACCATTAAAAGGTTTCCCACCACTATTATGTGTGACAAATCACCCTATGAGGTTTTATTCAAAAAGCTTCCTGATTATAGGTTTTTAAAACCTTTTGGGTGTGCACACTTTGCTCATTTGCCAACGGTAAATAGGCTCTCTCCATGCTCTGTCACCCGTATGCATCTCACTACAAGGGGCATCGCTGTTTTGAACCTATTACTAACTGTGTTTATGTTAGTCGGCATGTCCTTTTTTATGAAAATGCCTTTCCTTTTTCAACTCTAAAATCTTGGGCTCCCTCCTCATCTTTATCTTCTGTTAATCTCACTGAAATTTTGAGTCTCACCCACATTATAAATGTTGTTCCTTCCAATCCTCTGCCTCACACGCTGCCCTCCTTCCCAATCCCGCCTACTGTCTCCAACACATAAACCACCACTACCTCCTGTAGCTCAGCCACATCCACAGCCCCACCGCCACCCCTGTCTCAATAGCCTACCCTGTCTCTTCCCCCTAATGATCCATTATCCTCTGTCTCCACCACCAATGTTCATTAGACGTAGACTCGGTTTAAGTTCGGTGTCTCCAGAACTAAGCGTCTTATCTCTTTTTCTATATCCTTAGCTGATCCTGAACCAACATTTTTACACAAGCATCCAAACGTTCTCATTGGAGAGAGACGCAATGGCCAAGGAGTACAATGCATTAATGACCAATGGTACGTGGGTTTTTGTTCCACCCACCCTTCACAAAACTTGGTCAGGAGAAAATGGGTTTATTCAGTGAAATATCGATATGATGGATCAGTAGAGAGGTAAAAAGCACGTCTGGTTACCCAAGGGTTCCACCAACAGGCTGGAATTGGCTACTATGATACATTCTGTCCTGTTGTCAAACCTTCCACTATTCACCTCATTCTTTCCTTAGTTGTTTCGTTTCAATGGACTATTCACCAGTTAGCTGTTAAAAATGCTTTCTTGCATGGGCATCTCACTGAGAAAGTCTATATGGAACAACCACGTGGTTTTATTCATGCAAATTATCCCCATTATGTTTACAAGCTTAAGAAAGCCCTATGCGGTTTGAAGCAAGCTCCTCAAGGTTGGCTCCATTGCTTTAACAGCTTTCTTCTGTCTCATGGTTTTGTTTGTAGCACTGCAGATCCCTTTATGTTTGTTCCTCGCACTGGTTCTCCTATCTTAATTCTTCTTTTATATGTGGATGACATTATCTTGACTGGGAGCTCCTCTACACTCCTTCACTTCTTGATATATACCTTGTCTAACCAGTTTGCCATGAAGGACCTGGGGGATCTTCATTATTTTCTTGGCATTCAAGTAAAACGTGATTCCACGGGTATCTTTCTTTCGCAGCATAAATATGTTGATAACCTTCTTCACAATTTTCATCTCCATAATGTTAAGTCTGTCACCGCTTTTTCTGCTGCCCGCACCCTTCTATCCTTGGCTGATGGTGAATTGCTTGCAGATCCTACTAAGTACCGAAGTATGGTTGGTGCATTATAGTATTTGACCATGACTCATCCTGATATTGCCTACACGGTCCATGTAGTTTCCTAGTTTATGCGCGTTCCCTGCATTACTAACCTTCATGCTGTGAAGTGCATTTTCAGGTACTTGCAGGGTACTCAGACTCATGGGCTGTTGTTGCGTTGCTCTACTTCTCTGTCTATCATTGTTGCCTATTCGCGTGCTGATTGGGCTGGCTGCAAGGACTCCCGTCGTTCAATTACAGGCTATGCTGTTTATTTTGGCCCCAACCTTATCACCTGACTATCCAAAAAGCAACCCACAGTCTCCAAATCTTCCACCATGGCGGAGTATCCTACTCTTGGCTATAATGTTGCTAAGACAATATGGATTCGGAAGCTCCTTTATGATCTTGGGATTATTGTTCATGATCCTGTTTTCTTGCATTGTGACATATAAGGGCCACATATATGTCTGCTAATCCAATCCATCATGATCGCAGCAAACATATTGCCATTGACCACCACTTTGTTCCAGAGTGGGTTGCTGCTGGAGATTTTGTAGTACGATATATTCCTACTAGTTTGCAGATTGTTGATATTTTCATTAAAGGATTGTCCTCAAAACAATTCTTATTCTTAAAGTCCAATCTAACCATGTGTTTCCCCGATCAGATTGAGGGGGCATAATAGTGTAGCGATATTGTTGTATTTTTACAAGCTGTATATCACTATAAATACAAGCCCAAACTTTCAGGTTAAGGTGAGCCGTTCCAGTTATTCACAAGCTGTTTTGCTCCACATATATTACTTACTTAAAAATAAGTCACATTCCCCATTAAGGGTGGTCTTAGAAGAGAATTAGGAAATATTTGTTTGCGCTAGGCAGTAATTTTTGTAAAACCATGTCAGATTTGGCAAATAAGTTTTTGAATAGCTTTCTTACATAAGATTACTTAAAGATACCTTAACTTTTGGAGAAACTATTTAGAGGACCTTCTATTTTGAAAATATAAATTGAGATACTCTAATCTTTGATAAAATAATTTTATAAGCCAATACTCTCTATGAATTGACTTAATTGCCCTTTTCTAAACTGAAATAAATGGGAAAAAGCACCTTTGCCTATACCCATCAATTTGGCCATGCAAAACTAGATCAGAGGTCACTATCTTAAAGTGAACCAAGGGGGTGTGTTTCTTGGAGGCTGATTTTGCTACTCCTAATAGCTGTGCTAATTGATCTGATCACCTTAAACCCCTTATTTATTTTCTGAGGGGATTTTTCTGCTAATGGGTTTATGCTAACCCATTTTAGTCCCTTTTATTTAGGGTTTTTCAAAACCTATTAGAAAGTTTGGGCTTTGTGAATTGGACAGGGGGAAAGAGAGAAAGAGAGAGGTTCTGGGCAAAACAACGATGATCATAGGGCTTATAGGTTGACAACGAACCCTATCAGCTATTGCCGTTTGCCGATAACTCTAATGGAACTAGTCATTGAGTCCAAGGACTGCATCGTTGTTAGTGGTATATTTGGCGTATACTGTATCAAGAAGTTTTGCTGGGCGAGCAGAAGGTGAGATTTGAGGGGAGGGTATAGGGTTGACGTGGCAACATCATAACCTTTGGATGAAAAAATTATACTATTATATTTTCATTTTTGGTTTGCATTTTTATCAAGTTTTCCATTTAAAAAGAGACAATTAAGTAATTTACCAAAGGACAAGAGCCTATAAAATTATCTCATCAAGGTTAAAGTACCTCCTAATATGTTTTAAAAACTAACAGTTCTTAAATATTTTCCTAAAAGTCAGGTCCCTCTATGTCTTGAATCTTGAATGGCCTTGTTTAGGTAATTAGCTTTTCATAATAACTTTTACCCTGAAAATTTACATCACAAAAAGCTAATTTGATAGCTTTTTGCACTTGGCTTTATGCAAATTTGTTTTTCTTTCTTTTGATTTTTGGCTTACATCCTTTAGGAAACAACCAACTTCAATAACAATTTTTAAGAATCAATTAATACAAAAAGCTAATACAAACAAGTATTACAAGTAACTGAAGAAATAATCCAAAGAGCTAATGCAAACAAGCAATACAATTAGCTGACAACCTACAAGCATTGAATTATTAGCCTAGAGGGGCTTGTTCAGCACTAAATTATTAGATTTTCATCCTCAAATGCCTAATTTGGCTTGTAATAATTATGATTTTAGGCATTTTATTTGTGTTTTATTTATTTTGTTAGTTTTGTCAAAAATTAAGAAAATTAGAAAAAGAAGGTCTAAAGCAAGGAGATTGAATTTGTTACACAATGCCAATGCTAAATTTGATCCATCAGCCCAATCATTAGTCCATATTCTCAATGTGGTCCAACAAAAAAAGACAAAAAAAAAGAACCTCAAAACCTCCCTTTCGTGTGACCATACCCCTCATCAAACATTATCTCTCCTCCTCCACATCATACTTGAACTCAACTACCCCCTCCCCTCTTTCTTCTTTGACCAATACGACAGCACGAACACCCACACCACCACCAGATCAACGCGTCATGCCTGAAACACCGCCACAATTCTCCATTTCACTAGTGCTTATCCTCACTTTCATCTCATAAAGAATTTGATATTCTGATGTGTTTGGAAAATTTGGGGCTTAAGTTCTTTTGCCTTTGATCTTTCATTTCTTCGGCTGCTAGGTACAAGTCCTTGTATACAAATTTCGCTTCACGCCTAACCTAGTCCTGGCGTGAGTCCGAAGACTAATTTGGAAATAATTACAATGTTATCTCAAATAATATCTCAAATAATATTGAAATCAAATATTGCTAAGCTTTTCTGTAATACTCACCCTCAAGTTGGAGCATGAAGATCTACCATGCCCAACTTGCCCGGTAGATACTGAAACGACTTCTTTCCAAGTGCTTTGGTGAATATATCGGCTGGTTGTTCTTTGGTGCCAACATATGAGAGGGTAAGGATTCCATCATCAAGCTGCTCAAGCACAAACTGACAGTCAATTTCTAAGTGCTTCATACATAAGCACAGGATTCTTGGCTATGTGTGGTGCAACTTGACAGTCACAAAATAGCCATATTGGTTTGTCAAGAAAAATACCCAAACAGGCTAGGAATGTTAGTAACCAAACCAGTTCACTAGTGGCAACTACCATAGACCTATATTCAGCTTCTGCTGAGGACCCGGAAACTGTAGCTTGCTTCTTAGTCTTCTAGGAAATCGGTGAATTCCCCAAGCACACAAAGTACCATGTCAGGGATCGTCTAGATAGGAAGCATGCCCCCCAATCAAAGCCACAATAGTCATAAATACGAAGATCATTATCTGTAGGAAGAAGAATACCATAACTAGCGGTACCCTTTAGGTAATTCAATACTCGGTGTGCTGCTTCCATGTGTTCTTCCATAAGAGCTTGCATGAACTGGATCAAAGTATGGACCACATAAATCAATTCAAGGCAAGTGATAGTGAGATAAATCAAGTGTCCCACTAGTCTTCTATATCTAGTAGCATCCTCGAGGAAACATCCAGTGACTTGAGCGAGCTTATAGCTTTCTTCAATTGTGAATTCAGCTGGTTTAGCCCCTAAAAGCCCACATTCATCGATGATGTCTTAGGTGTATTTTCGCTGACACAAGAATAATCCGTGTTGTCCATGTCCCACTTCTATTCTCAATAAATACTTAAGTGACCCCAAGTTTTTAATGTTAAAGCATGCATGCAAGTAATCTTTGAAATGCTTACATGCGTATGCATTGTTACCTGCCAAGACAGTGTCATCTACATACACTAGCAAGGAAATAAATACTTTGCCGTTGCGGTAAACAAACAAAGAGAAATCAGTATAAGAGCGAACAAATCCATACTCATACAATTTGGAAGACAGTTTTGCAAACCACTATCGAGGAGCCTATTTAAGTCCATGTAGTGATTTTTTTTTAGTTTGCACACCTTATTTGGATCATTGCATGCAAAACTGGGTGGCATCCTCATATTCACCTCCTCTTCAAGATCGCCATGCAAAAACACATTGTTCACATCCATTTGGTCCAGATACAAACCTTTGGCAATAGCAACTGCGTCATCTTAGCGACAGGTGCAAAGGTCTCATTGTAGTCAAATCCCTCAACTTGATGATCACCTCGAATAATCAACCGAGCCTTGTATTACTGAATTGATCCATCTGAGTTATATTTTACTCTATAAACCCAATTGCAGCTAATGGGTTTGTTTCCTGGGGGAAGATCCACGATTACCCATGTTCGATTGCTTCTAAGGCCTTGATCTCTTCTGCCATAGCTATTCGTCAAAGGAGATTTTTGACAGCTTCATGATAAAACTTTGGCTTAACCACTTTGGTGAGTGATGCTAAAAAGTTTTGATGGGAAGGAGAGAAATTAGCATAGTTGATAAAGTGAGTTATAGGATAATGCATACCTGAGGTCCCTTTTTGGAGTTGATGAGCAGATGAGATGGGTTTCTCTATTTGGGCACTGTTATACACATAATCCTTTAAATGTCTTGTGAATTTCTAACTCGATCTCCACATCTTAAATATGGGAGTCTCGCAAGTCCAGGTTCGGTTGATTGCTCACTTAGGCTAGGCTGTGGCATATCTGAGCCCATATTGTTGCTGCATGATTCCTACAGCTGTTTTTCCTCCTCCTGTTCTGGGCTCGTTGAAACTATACCTTCGCGGTCCAACAAAGTAGGCTCAGCTTCTGGCGTTCTCCTCCTTTCGTCCAACTGGGCCACGTGACTTTCTTCTATGTCGAGCCCTGAAACAAAACCATGATATTCCTCTTCCGCTGCTTGGCCCGTATTTCAATTTTGGCCTTCCACAGGTGTCAGAGTGTTCTTTTCTAAGTTTTTGAATGGAAACACATCTTCATAGAAAGCAACATCCTGACTAATGAAGATTTCTCGTGTTTCCAAATTGTACACCTCCCAACCTTTTGTTCCAAAAGGATAGCCGATAAATATGCACCTTTTGCTTCGAGAGGCAAACTTGTCCTTTCCTTTCATTCGATTTTGAGATAACCCAAAAACCCTAAGATGATTAATGAATGGTTGTGTGTGATAAAGGACTTCATAAGGGGGTTTTCCATGTAAAACACTATTAGGGGTTCGATTTGTTAGGTGTGCAGTTGCTAATACACATTCTCTTCAAAAATCTAAAGGCAACGTACCTTAGAAACGTAGAGTCCTTGCTACATTTAAGATATGACAATGTTTACATTCTACTCTACCTTTTTGTTGGGGGTGTCAACACAAGTCGTTTGACGTATTATCCCGTTCTCAAAATAGAACTTTTTCCTGGGTCCAGGCTTGAATTCTAGCCATTATCACTTCTAATGATCTTTACCTCTTGATTGAATTGCCTCTTAACCATGGGCACAAAGCCTTTTAACAAATTACCTACTTCACTTTTCTCCTGCATTAGATATACACATACTGTTCTACTGGCATCATCCACAATAGTAAGGAAATAGCTTGCCCCACAAAAGGATTGTCTTCTCCATGTTCCCCAAATATCATAGTGAACAAGCTCAAATAATTCACTTGCTTTATTCTTACTAATATGGAAGCGACATCTAGTTTGTTTGGCATGAAAACAAGCATCACAAGCATCTACTTTATTGTTCCTTTGTGAATCAACAACAAGTCCTAAATTTTTAAAGAAACTTGGCATTACTTTATGTGAGGGATGTCCAACACGATTGTGCCAGAGGTCCCTGGAATTTACTGCATTAGCTAGAGTCTTGATCATTAGTGCTCCCTTATAGTGGTAAACCCCATCTCGTTGCTCACCCATTCTAATTAGAGTCCTCGAAGTGTAGTCTTGCAACTCACAAATTCATCAGAAAATGTCACTATGCAATTCATATCCTTAGTCAATTTTGCCACAGATACAAGATTGTAATTAAATTCAGGAACATTTAGGAGCAATTTTTCTCCTAGTATGGTGGTCCCTTGCTTGCTGGCCATAGTGTGAGCACCATTAGGCAAGGTGATTGGTATAGTTCCAACATCTTTGGGTTTATTTAACAACTTTAGATAGCATGTCATATGGCTTGACACTCCACTATCAATCATCCAAGGGAGTTTGCCTGAGAGCTTCTCGTAACCTCCTTTTGGAAAGTCTAGGCTCAATAGCCTCTACACCTGATCAGGGGATAAACCTGGCATAGACACTTGCTTTGCTTCGAGTGTAGTTCCGTGATCCTTCGGCTTGGTGTTTGTTAAAGTGGCAATGACATTCACAACTTCCCTTTTAGCACCACGACCTCAATTGGCTATAGTTCAGCCTTTGCATCCACCACGTCCATTGTGCCCACCGCAGCCCCGTCCTCATGATCCCCAGTTTGGCGGGTACCCTATTAGTTTGTACAGCTTGCCTCCTCATGACCATAGTGCCCGCAGTGACGACATGTTGCTTTCTTGACTAAATGTATTTTCTCTCTAGCGGCAAAAGCCATGGTGGCTTCGGTTCGACTTTCCCTACCTAGCGTCAATCATTTGTGATTTTCCTCCTGTTGGATCATGTTGAAAATTTTATCTAAGTTCGCTAAGGGATCCAAAGCTAGCACTTGACTTCGGATATTTGCGTATGACTCATCATCCAATCCTATGAAGAATTGGTGGGTTTGCTCGTCTTCCATCAACTTTACAATCTTACCTCCTATACCACATTCGCATTTTCTGCATGGACATTGAGGAACCTTAACATAGTTGTTTAGTTCACTCCATATACCCATCAGTTTAGAATAAAATCCAACCACTTCGAGACCTCCTTGCTTACATGCAGCAATATCGGTCTTTAGTTAGTGAATTTTAGGCTTATTAGGAACTGTATGTCTCTTTTGCAAATTTTCCCACATAATAGAGGCAGTCTCGACATAGGCTATGCTTGTGTGAAGTTTGGGGTCGATAACATTAATTATCTGCGAACATATCATTGAGTTCACAATCTCCCAGGCATTATACTCAATTAGATCATCTCCTTCCTTTAACTCGGGTCTTTTTATAGTCCCTTCAATGAAACCTAGCTTATTTTTAGATCTCAAAACGGTTCTAACCACTTGCTGCCATAGGTCATAATTTTTGCCGTTAAATATGACAGAGGTGATTGCGACACTTGACCCTTCTGATGGATATAGATAGTAGGGCGAGTGATTGTCAATCATGATCTTTTTACTCATGGCTCTAATACCATAAAGAACTTGATATTCAAATGTGTTTGGAAATTTTGGGGCTTAAGTTCTTTTGCCCTTGCTTTTTCATTCTTTCAGCTCCTAGGTACAAATCCTTATATACAAATTTTGCTTCACGCCTAAACTAATCCTAACGTGAGCCCAAACACTAATTTGGAAACAATTGCAATGTTATCTCAAATAATGTCTTAAATAATGTTGTAATAAAATATTGCTAAGATTTTCTGTAATATGTACCTCATCACCATCGAATCCTTTGCCACTATTCTCATCCTCACCAGGCATCAACTCCATCCTCGCCGTTCAACAAGGATCATATCGAATAGCCAAAAACAGGATGAACCAACCTTGAGGGATATAAAATTAGGAGCAGGAGGCAATTAGAAGATAGCTAGGTCTTTTGGATGAATTTTAGGTTTTTAGGATAGAATTACGTTAGTTTTATAGGTAAATTTTAGGGTTTAGAGTTGATTTTTAGAGTTTCTTAGTCCCCTATTTTCATATTTTAACTTTCAATATGTTTTGTGAGCTTACATATTCATGTAATTTGGGCTCAAAGCCTTCAAATTTCTAATTATAACTCATTATTTTTGTGTTGAATTTTATTGATTTTGACATTATATTGAAGAATCATTGTTTTTCGATTTCGAACTTCCCTTTTCTTTTGTTCTCTATATTTTCTGGGTGTGTACTATGTTAGCCTCCATTATGGATATGAAAGCTTAAATGCCAAGTTGAATCCCCCCATTTGCACTTTTGTTTTGGTTAGCTTCTTTCTCATATGTTTTTACTTCTTTGACTGTGTGTTTGTGAGGCTCTGTTCATGTTTATCTTTTGGGTGCTTGTTGCTGATTGTAATCTTTATTCTTCTATTTTCATTGCAAAATCCCATTTTGTTCTCTAATTTTGCAATTTGGATGTGATTTCCTACCTACATTCTTATGTGATTTCCTACCTACATTCTTTAATCCCCCTATTTGCGCTCTCTCTATTTTTGCTATGTCTCTTACTTTTATTCCTTGTTTTCTCTGTTTTGATATCCGGTTCTACCTTCTTTTTTTTTTTTTCCCTTGAAGAGGTTCTGAGCTTTACCGATTGCAATCTGGGTTGTAGTTTGAATGTCTTGTTGACTAGTTGACACTATCAATGGAGCAATCAAAGGTTATAGATCGAGATTTTAATACAGCAAGGGGCCCCTTCTTAGTACTCTCACATATCGAGATCCCCTTGGTCTTGCAGCAAGATATGGCGCTGCTCTTCTCTTGCCAATTTCTAGTGCTTAGGACCATTTTATTATGATATTTGACCGAGCAAATGGACTTGAACATTAATGGTATATGATATGTTTGAAACATGCTCAAGTCTACTATTAGGATATGTAACTATTTTCAATAGTTATTTACATTTCAATTCCCTAAAATGGAAAAATCTTCAGAAGCGCCAGTGTAGATTTCTTATGATTAAATTTGCTAAATTCACGTAAAGTTTGGTTCCTATCTAATGATGCCCAATTGATCCAATCCAAGTTTTCTTAATTCCCTAGGATATTTGTGTTAGCTCTATGTGCTAAAATGTGACATTGAATTCCATTTGAGAGAGATATGGTCAACATTTAGAGGATTGTGCATAAAATTCAGTTTTGCAGCAATTTGAAGTTTTGCGTTATTTGAGAAGTGCAACTTATGGAATGAATCTACACCTACCAAAGAAGAGGCTTCAAGTGGCAGAAACCCCATCAGTGGAGTACAAGTCTCTAGAAGCTTCCTAGAAAATAAGGAACAAATCCTAGAAATTTATACCTCATAGCAATTTTCATTATCTTTGGATTTTTGATGTATTTCTTAGGATATTTTGGAGGATTCTCATTATTCCTCTTGGCCACTAATGTATGAGTTTAATTATTCTCCTTATTTTGGGCATTTGTAGGCCCATTCTCCTTAATGTAGAGATAGATTTGATGAATGAGCCAATTGAAGTGCCAAAAGCAAATTTCTATTTCAAAAATCTCATAATCTTCATCTCTAGTCTATAGTGGTGATTTAGAGTCTTTCCTTTAGAGTTTTTCTTTGAAGACTCTAAGCCTTTAAGAGAGATTGGGTGGAAAGAGATTATCTTTTTAGGATCTCATTTGGGGCTCTAATATTTTAATCACCTTGATTGTTTAAGGTTGAATCCAAGGAGGAGCTCCTTTGTTTTTGGGATTCACTTGTCATAGATGATCTTGGGATTTGATGAATCAATGCATCAAGTTGGTATCAGAGCTAGAATTCTTCTTTTGGTTGGCTGTTGAGTCAAAAACCTTAATCTCGATTCAGCGAAAACCCTCACCTTTCATCCAAAATCCACCTTCGAAAATCCATAGCTTGGTTCCACCAAATTACTCTCATTTACCCACTTTAATCAATCCTTCTTAGACCACAAAAAACCCTAACAATTATCCCAAACATAGACCCAAACCCCAACCCAAGGACAAACCTAAAACACCATAAGAAAGGCTTAATAAAAATCACAGAAACACCCAACCAGTGCCCACCATGGACATTTCGTGGTCTAACCCACATTATGTGGTTTAACCCTTCTTCTTCCAAGGCAGACCACGAACCCTTTGTGGTCACCACTATGCTCAGTGGTCTTCTATTCTCATCCTAATCCTTCATTTTTTTTCCTAAACCCATTTCACTTTTTATTTTCTCATACCATGGAAGAAATGGCCATACTTGAGCTCTAAACTTAAGTAAGAAAACTTAGTAAACAAATGCCACAAGTGAAGAAGACCATGAAAGAACATCTATACATTGATAGTATTAGTTTGGATCCTACCATCTATTCGAGAAGGATTCAAACACTTGAAGGCTACTTTAAGGACAAAGGATGCTAAGATGAAGATACCTTCAAGATAACTACTCAAAAACTCTGAGGTTATACTCAATATTGGTTTAAATGCCTTAGGAGGGATAGAGCTCTTTAACACAAGCATAGAACAAACTTGGAGTTGGCTCAAATTATACATGCATGTAAGATTCTGCTCAAATCAATTCTTTGAAGAATGACGCTTAAAAGTGGAACCCATTATTGCTCAAGAGAAGATCAAGGTTCAAGAAGAAGTGATCATCTTCAAGCCAAATGAACAGAAGCCTTAAAGAAGAACCCTCTTTGGATCATGATGAGACAAATAAAGAAAATTGGATCATTTTGGGTCTTAAAGACAAAGAATTCGAATCAAAGCACACCTTGGAAGTCATGCTACCTATTGTCTCCCAACCAACCTCTTACACTTTCTACTGGGTTGATTTGGGAATTGAGATAAACATCACCAAACAAGCTTTATTTTCATTCTCAATAAGAAAACTTAGAAATGAGGCTTTGTCCTTGCAATGCTTGCAAAGCTTCATTTGGTGGACCATGGTTGTTTAATTATTATGTGAGTTATGATGGACATGATTCCTATAAACACCAAAGGGATTGACATTTACTTTATTACCCCCACTTCATGAACACAAACCAAGAGAGGTATGTGAGAAGAACCTCCACATGGATGAAACAAGGGATAAGAGAACCATTAAGCACAAGCCTATATTTGCTTTAGTGCTAGTGACTCAAACACAAGAGAGGAAGTGACAACCTTACACCTCTTAGTTCAATCACCTTCGAATGAGTTTTGGAATGAAGCCTATCATAGTGGGATGCCCCTTAATGATTATCATCTACCTCTTTTGATATGTGTCGTAATGAATAGATTAACATTTTCAACAAGCTAATGAGTGTTAGATCTTATGCAGTCTAGTACTTTGAGAAAGGGCCCCTAAGAGTTTCAAAAACTCTTATATGTTCTAAAGTGGTGAAGCTCCCACACGTTAGGTATTTTTAAACTAGGAGGCAGTAACAAGCACTTAAGGTTGGCGTCATGGATTTCAACCCAAGGATTTGAGGTCAAATTCTTATCAAGTGGGAGAGGTTGATACTTATCAAGATCCCCCTGGCTTTGCACCAAGATATGAAGATGCTCTCATCTACCTAAGAGTTACTTGACACCAATTTTCAACACTTAGGCCCACTTTATCATAATATTTTCACCTCGTAATGGATTCCAAATTGGTGATATGTGATTCATTGGAAAGGTGCTCCCGTTTACTATTGGAATATGTAAATATTTCTAGAAGATGTTTACTTTTAAATTCTCTATGGTGGAAAAATCCTTAGATGCATTGGTGTAAATTTTTTATCAGTAAATTTCTGAATTTGGGTAAAGTTTAATTCTTACCTAATGATGCCCAATTGATGCAAGTTAAAGTTTTCGCAATTTTCTAAGATGTCTATTTTAGTATTGTGTGCTTAAAATTGGCATTGGATTCCATTTGAGAGAAAAATGCTCGACATTAAGAAGAGAATACATAAAATTCAATTTTAAAACAATATGCGTTTTGGCTTTATTAGAGGAGAATACAGTTATAATCATTGACATTTCCCATTATGAAATGAATTTACACTCACATGAAGGAGCTTCCAGGCACCCCCATTGCTCTAGAAGCTTCCGAGAAGATGGGAAAGAAATTCTAGAAAATATAGCTCATAGGAATTATTATTACCTTTGGGATTTTGATGTATTTCTTAGGATATTTTGTAGGACTCTCATTGGTCCACTTGTCCCAATAATGTATCAGCTTATTGTTCTCATTTTTAGGTATTTATAGACCCATTCCCCTCAATGTAAAGATAAATTTGATGAATATGTGAACTGAAGTGCTAGAGGCCATTTCATTTCCTCTCACAAAAATCTCTTAATCTTTGTCTTTTGTTTAGAGGGGTGATTTAGGTATTTTCTTTAAAAAAATTTTTTTGGTGGCTAGAGAGATTGGACGAAATGTGTTTATCTTCTTAAGATCTCTTTTTTGGGCTTTAATATCTTAATCACCTTATATCGCATGGTTGTCAGATCAGCTTTGTTTTGTGGACCAGAATGTTAGACAATCAAGAAGGCTCATTTGCAGAAGTTGATGGTAGAAGAGATGCATATGATTTGGGGACTATGTAGACATACGAGATTGGATAGGATTAGTAATAAAGTGATTAGAGACAAAGTGTAAGTGCCGCCCATAGAGGACAAGATACAAGAGACTAGAATTAGGTGGTTCAGTCATATGAAAGAAGGAGTACAGATGTACCCATAAGGATATATTAAATAATCAACCTTTCAGATCATAGAAGAGGCAGAGGTTGACTAAACACTCTCATATTTCATCCCAAAGTCAACCCCAAAAATATACACTTTGGTTCTACCAAATGACTCTCGTTTACCCCCTTAATAAATCCTTCTTAGTTCACAAAGCCCAAAAAATAAGCCCAAACACAAACACAAACCCTAACCCAAATACAAACATAAAACTCTAAAAGAAAACCTTCAAAAAAATCGTAGAAACACCCCACGGACAGTCTATGTTCCACCCCATGACCCATGATTGTCCCCTATCTTCAACCCTGCTTTTTCCAAGGCAGACCATGAGGTCCACGACTTCTATGAGGTCACCTTCATACTCTATGACCTCTATTCTCACTCTAATCCTTCACTTTTCTCCCCAAGCCCTTTTTATCTTTTGTATCTCCATACCACATAATTTATGGCAATATTTGAACTCCAAGCTCTAGTAAGGAAACTTAGAAAGAAAATGGCACAAATGAAGAAGGCCATGAACGAATGTTCTTACTTTGATTGTATTAGTTTGGATCATACCATCTATTCGAGATGGGTCAAACACTTGAAGATTATCTTGAGGCCAAAGGATGCACGAATGAAGAGTGTTTCATAATATCTACTTAAAAACTCCAAGGTTATGCCCAATATTGGTTTAAATGCTCTACGAGGGGGGGGGGGGGCAGCTCTTTAAGGCAAGCCTAGAATCAAGACTTGGAGTTGGCTCAAATCATACATGGATATGAGATCTGTCGAGATCAACTCTTTAAAGAAGAACCCGTGAAAGAGGAACTCATTGTTGCTTAAGAGAATCAAGGTTCAAGAAAAAGTGATCCTCTTCAAGTCGGATAAACAAAGAGCCCTTAAAAGAAAAAGAAACCTCTTCAGTTCACGAGGAGGCAAATGAAGAAAAATAGATCATTTTTTATCTTGAAGAGAAAGAAGTCAAATTAAAGCCCACCTGGAGGCTACGCTGCCTATTGTCTTCTAACCATTCTTTGACACTCTATATTGGCTCAATTCTAGAATTAAGATAAACATCACCAAATAAGCTCTACTTTCATTCCCAATGCACAAATTTAAAGATGAGGATTTGTATGGGATTCTTTCTTTAAATGTTATGAAGCTTCACTTGGTGGGCCATGGTTGTTTGATTACTATATGAGTTATGATGGACATGATCCCTACAAACACTGAAGGTAAGAATTTCAATGCTTCTTTACCCCTAGCTCACAAAAACAAACCAAGGGAGGGACGCAACAAGCATCTCTACATGAGTGAAACATGGGGTAAGACAACTATTAAGCGCAAGCCTATATTTGCCTTATTATTGGTTAACTCAAACACAAGAGAGGATGTGACACCTTTACATCTCTTATTTCAATCACCTTTGAATGAATTTTTATGATAGCCGGGAATTTTTAATTTCGGGCTAACTATTAGATTAATATTTTTATTAGCCGAATTTTATTATATTAGCTATACTAGACTAATTTTTACATGTTAACTAAGTGTGTGGGTTTATGTAAAATAGTTTGTGAAGCTTTCTTGATTTATTAGGTGATTCCATGAAATTAGTGAGTTTAATTCAAATTAGGTCAAGATGTGGTTACGAGATATTAGCAAAGTTGATTAAGCAGTCTGATGTCGAAATCAATTGGGATTAGTATATTTAGAACCCAAACTTAATTTTGGTTTAATGAGTGGGGAAAAAAAAAAGAAACAAAAGGAAGGGGGTTCAATCCCCATCTTTCATGCGAAAAAACAGAAGTCGGCGCTCTACTTCTTCACTTCTCCTTCAACACCCCCACCCCACGAGCGGGGGAGAGAAAAGGCATTCGGCAATTACAGGGGGACAGGTGTCATTGTGGTGAGTAGGCTGGGGATGCCGAAGCAACATGGAAGGAGAAGGGGATTGGGCTCAAATCTGCAACAACTCAGCACCACTGCCGCAACCCATCAGCACGTCATTGGCTGGGCTCAAGTCTGACTGGGTGACCACCATTGTAACAACCATGCAGAGGTCAAAAGAGGATGAGAAAGGGTGACATAGCAACACTAGTGGCGTGAGAGAGGAACATAACAAAATCCAAGTAGCAAGAAGGCCAAACCTAGTTTCAAAACTGTCCATTTAGCCCTTATATGGGTCCTTAAGCCCTTAAATGGGTCCTCAAGCTTGGATTGAAGTGTCTACTCTTCTTGCTTGAGCTTACTACTAAATTCAAATTGATTCTAAAAGTTGCTATGGAAAATTGAGATGGGATGCTTAAATTAAGGTTTATGTGTCAAATGGCAAATTGAGTGAGATGAAGGATTGGATGAATGGCTGAAATGCTTGTAGTGAATAGAAGTGAATTTGAGGTGCAATTTGGGATGGTGTTGTGAAGAGGGGGAACGAGAATCGAGTATCGAACCATGATGTCTGTGAATTATAATTGTGGTGCCATAAATGTCGTTGTCATGTTTAATTAGTGGTAGTTAGGTAATGTGAGCCATGAACATGATGTCGCTGACCCCTCGACTATTCCCTGTAGTTATTGGGTTTGCCTTGTCATTTGCCTTCTTTACTAGTTTGCTCTATCTCAGGGGCTGGGGCTGCTCGGTTCATTGGTGCCTTTATGTTTGTTAACTTGTGTATGTGAAGTGTGCGTTGTGTCTATCGCCACAAACCATTGAAACCTTGCGTGTTTCAGGATTGTCAGTTGATTTACGAACCTCAAGTTGTATGACTCCATGATCTATGAGCTTAGATCGAACAAAACTGGCATGATTCACCTTGAATATGTTCCAAATGGCCTTAAATGTTGCTATTTGATTATTTGAAAATTGTTTGGTAAGAGTCATTTAAAGCAATACGTGAACCTATTGGTGTGTTGTCAAATTCTTGGATAAGTTTAAAATGAATTAAGACAAAGTTCACACGGGAATGTGAGGGCTTCTTATTTTAAATAAAAGGAAATAGCCTTAATGATTTCACTATCATTGCATTTGATGAAGATTGATCAAGCAAAAGAGCCAAAATCTTTCTTTTAAAAAGGATGGGCTTGGTTTCAAAAGAATTAAGTAACGTTCGATGCTTTGAACCAAATTTTGGAAGTGTACTGCTGATAGCATTCTAGCTATTGCCTTACCAACTCTTGTGATAGCAAGCTACTTAGGAACTTGTTTTACAATCAAAGTGCTCTTAGTCCTTTCTGTAATGAAAGCCTACTGCCATCAGGTTTTGAGAAACTGAACTATTATTCATGGTTGTAAATGAGATGCATCTAAAATGTTTTGAGCTAGGAGGATAGTGCTAATTGTTTGGAGACAATTTAGAGAGCAGACTTGGTATGCCGAAACCGTAATACCTAGGGAGTAAACCCAAAAGTGGGAACCCTAGTAGTCCCTGACGAGGGTAAAAGTTCAATGGCCATGAGAGGCCTCAGGGATGCCATGAGTCGTGAGTTATGAGGTTCACTTAAAAAGATAAGTATCATGTGAATCCAAAGCCATATAAGTGATTTCATTACCTATAATGAGTTGAGAACTCCTCATTTTAATTGACGACTATACTAATGCTAGTTCAAATAATTTTAAGAGTGCATGTATTCTTTAAAAAGGCTCTTATTGAATCCTAAATGACTTTTCCTGAAAAGAAATTGTTTTTATAAGTGCTTAATTTGATTTAAGTGAAGGTTCTTGACTTTTTATGTATCATTTTCCATTTCTTGCTAAAATAATTGAAGTTGGTAACTCTAAATGAATCATTTTGATGTTAAGTGTTTAATTGAGAGCTAAATAACCTGTTATCCTCATTGCGTAGGCCTTATCAATAGTAAGCTTGCTGTTGGGGTCATTTATGCATAATATATTGATATTAAGTAAAGTAATGTCTAGGTATCATTGTGAATGTGCAATATTGGTGGGCTAGTCAAGGTCAAGTCTTTTGAGCATTGGGCTAAAGTTTGAAATGGGTGACATTTGAGTTTTGGGGTGTTGTTAAGTGATATTGAGTGTTAGTGGTCTTGTATATTTACTATGTTGACATTAAATACGATTCTGTGTGACTACTGCTTATGGTATTATATGCACCTATTTTGGTTTTACAAGATGCAGATTATGCACTGAGCTTGTGATAGCTTGCCCCTCTCATTTCCCCCTTTTCCTCAAGTCTAACTATTCTTCAAATATAGAAAGAAGTCCTTGGTTCACGTAAATCGAGTTGTGATTTTTTATTTACTTTATAAAAGGAGTCATATGTACGAATGTGTTAGTTCATGAGTTTCTGTTGTGAATGTTTCGCAAGCACTTGTGCATATGTAATTTAAATACGTTGGTTCATGTATTATATATTGCCAAGTTGTCCCTTTGAGTAGCCGTGTGGACCAACCATCTGAATAGTCAGTAGTTTTTATTTGGTTAGAGTTATTTATTTTTGGGATGTAAACCCCAGTGCTCTGGATGTGTGATCCGTCGAGTTATATCTTCCATTTCTTTATTTTATTTAATCTTTTATTTGTGTACTCCAGGGATGTGGCCTGTAGAGTTTTAGTCTTCGGCATGTAGTCATTGAGCTTGATTCGGTTTGTCATTTATGCTTTTCTTTATTACAGGCATTAAATGTAAGGCTATAAAAATAAGGCATGGTCGATTTTAGACAGAGCTATGTCCATTTCGTTTCAAACTTTGGGAAATCACTAACACCTCTAGCCCTAGGGGTAGAGGAGTTTCAATTTTGGAATGAAGCCTATCATGGTGTGATTCGACATTGATCATTATCATCTACATCTTGAGTGTGAGCCCCCACTCTATTTTGATATGAGCCGTGAGGAATACATAGGCATTTTCAATAAATAATGGGTGCTAGATCTTATCCAATCAATTACTTTGAGAAAAGGGTCAACATGAGTTTTAAGAACTCTTATATGTTCGAAAGAGTTAGAGTTTTGAGCAAAATGCGCATATTTAAACCCAAAGGTAGTAGGAAGTTCTCAAGGTTGGTGTTAATGGATTTCATCATCCCTGAATTGAGGTTAAATCCTTCTCAAGTGGGGGAGGTTAACAAATATCAAGATACCTTTGGCCTTACACCAAGATATGAAGATGCCTTCATCTGACGAAGAGTTATATGTCACTAATTTCTAGCACTTAGAGGCCCAATTTGTGATGATAATTCACCTTGCAAATGGATTCGAAAGTTGATGATCTATGATTTTTTGAAAGATGCTCAAGCACACTATTGGGATTGGATGCTTTGTATGGGAAGTTTCCTTTGAGTGCTTGTCAGGTTTTACTTGGTGGACATGGTTATTTGATTGCTATGTAAGTTACAACAGACATGATTCCAATAAATACCAAATGCAAGTATTAGCATTCGCTTTTTTACCCCCACCTTATAGGTACAACCCAAGGGAGGGATATGAGAATGACCTCCATACGTGTGAAACATAGGGTGAGAGAACTATTAAGAACAATCCTATGCTTGCCTTTCCATTGGTTAACTCAAACACAAGAGAGGATATGGTAGCCTTACACCTCTTAGTTGAATCACCTTTGAATAAATTTTTGAATGAAGCCTATCATGGTGTAATGCCCTTGGTGATTATTATCTACCTCTTAAATATGAGCTCCTACTCTCTTTTGACATGAGTTGCGATGAGTACATTAGAATTTTCAACAAGCTAATGAGTGCTAGTTATTATGCAATCAGTGGCTTTGAGAAAAAGGCCCCTAGGAGTTTCAAGAACTCTTATATGTTTAAAACAGGTGAAGTTTTTAGGACATTGGGTATTTCAAACACAAACGGGGTAACAGGATCTCAAGGTTGGCATCATTTGATTTCAACCCCAAGGATATGGGGTTAAATCATTTTAAGTGGGGGAGGTTGATACATATTGTGACCCCCTTAGCCTTACAATAAGATATGAAGATGCTCTCATCTAACCAAGAGTTACTTGTCACCAATTTTCAGCACTTATGCCCAATTTATCATGGTATTTTCCCAAGCAAATAGACTCCAAGATTGATCACATATGATTCCTTAGAAATGTGCTTAAGTGCACTATTGGGATATGTTAATGTTTTCAGTAGATGTTTCCATGTCAATTCCTAAAGTGAAAAAATCCTTATATGTGCTAGTGCATATGTTTCATCAATAAATTTACTGAATTTAGTTACAGTTTGTTTCCAACCTATTGATGCCCAATTGATGCAAATCTATGTTTTCTTAATTCCCTAAAATGTATATTTTAGTCCCATGCACTTAAAATCAACATTTGATTCCATTTGTGGGGGAAATCGTTGACATTAAAAAGTGTGCATAAGCTCTAACTTTGGAGCAATTTGGGTTTTGGCTCTATTAGAGGAACATGTAGTTGTAATCATTAGCATTTCTCATTATGAAATGAATCTATACTCAACAAGGAAGAGGCTTTAATGGCAGAACCCCCATTGGTAGAGTACAACTCTTTAGAAGCTTCTTAGAAGACGGGGAAGAAATTTCAAAAATTATAGCTTATAAAAGTTGTCATTATCTTTGAATTTTTGATTTATTTCTTCGGATATTTGTAAGAATATCTTTTTTCTCCTTACCCCACTAATATATGAGCTTATTCCCCTTTTTTAGGTATTTATACATGCATTCCCTTCAATGTAAAGTCATATTTGATGAATGAATGAATTAAAGAGCTGGAAGTCGTTTCCTCTTTCAAAAAATCTCTTAATATTTGTCTCTAGTTTAGAGTGGTGACTTAGATCTTTAAAATATCTCTTTTGTGGTTCTAAACCTTTAGGAGAGAGATCAGGAAGAAATTGTTTTATCTTTTTAGGATCCCATTTTTGTGGACCATAATCCACAATCACCTCGATTATTTGTATTCAAGAAGGAGCATCCATTGTTTTTAGGTTTCTCTGGTGAGTTGATTATCTTAGGAGTTGTGGAATCATCCCTTATCACTCACTCACTCTCGCTCGCTCTCTCTCCCACCTCTTCTTCATCCTTGTTCTTCTGTTTTATCATTTGTAATTTTGGTTTTATATAATGACAATGGTGGCTACTCATTTGTTTATAATTTAGGGCATATTGTTTACTTTTCTTCATTGTTGAGGCACCATTTCATGTGATTTGAAAGCTGGCTACAATTTATCAGGTGAATGTTGGATTGGTGAGATATACTTTCTTTATAAAGGTAGAATGGTTAGCATACACTTCATTTGAAAAAATCAATATTTAACAAATTTTACTTCTTGAAGTTGAGAATTAGTATTAGCATTGGTAACTTAGTAATTATAGTGGGTTAAGTTTGTCCCTGTTCATGAGAAGAAGACCCTCAAGTACTATAACGACAGTCATGCACTTGCAGCATTATGTTTTACACTAAAAACCACAAGCATGTTTTTGAAATTGTTACCGGGGACAACAATATGGGATTAGGCCACTCTTTTGTTTGGTTGTTAGCTTTTTTGTTGATTAGTTGTGCATATTATGTTATTAGTTTAGTATGTTTTCTGTGATCATTCTCTTTTGGAAAAAAATCCAAAAGAAATTAGAAATATCAAAAATTGAAAAAAAAAGAAATTTAAAAATCCCTAAAAATTGAAAAACTTGTAAAATTGAAAGGATGGCACATTTCTATATTCCCCAATATGAGCAAGAATTGTTTTATATATATTGGAATCAATTGAATGATTATATGTCTTACTGTACTTAATGTGGTTTCGCTTATGGTAAATGAAAAATCATTAGTGTTGTTAATGAAGGTGTGAATCACTAGATTCTTACTATTTCAGAGTATTTAGATTTTCACTTCAAAAATGTGGATAAAGCTTTGGAAATTCTTGAATGGTTGGTTGGCGATACATATAAGTTTGGGGAGGTTAGTTGTTCCTCTAGGATGTCTTTTCCAATCTATGTATTTTTCATGCAAGATTATACTATGAGGAACAATTTGTGGTATATTGTCCCCTCATCCCCAATCCCTTGGATATTTCCCCCTTGTGTGTGATTATCATTAAATATTTAACTATGATATAGATTCTTACCCTCATGTTACTTCTATGCACTCCAAACTTGAGCAAATTAAGCAAGAAATAGAAATCTATAGAGCGTCCATGGGGAATATGATAAATACACTCATGTGGAGAGAATTGTGCTTATCTTGCATGAGACTGAACTTAGGGTGTGACCTTCCACAATAGAGGATTATTTGGGTGATTTTGAGTGATCTTGCTCTTAGAGCCCCTAGTTTTAAGTTAATACCCGTTCGTCTAACTTTGAGGGCAAGAATAACATCTCTTCACTTTCTTTTGCATGTGCATCTCTCCTTGAGACTAGCATGTTAATGGATACCCCTGGGGATGCACAAATCATCCTTAACCCTTCCAATTCCTCTAGCTTCCTTAGGAGGACATGACGAGAGTGAGGGTGCTAGTGTGCATGGTTCTGACTTTGACGATTAGTATGAGTCTTATGTTGATAAGTGTTATACACTTGAGTGGTCTTATGAGGAGGTTGTGGTTTAAGTCTTACCTCCTTGTCCTAAGCCTATTGATCATGTATACTCCCATCCCCCTTCACTTGATCCTCATTTCTCTTACTTGTTCAACACCCTCCCCTCCCCCTAAGCATGAGTTTTTGAGGCCCTTTATCTGTTTTATGAGCAATAGTGTTAATATGGATTTGGGCCATGTGGATTGTTTGATATGCTTCATGGGAAAATGATTGCTTGTGGTAAGTGCTTGGGTACCTTTGGGGGTTACAATCCCTCCCTTGGCCTTATCTTATCTACCTAGAGGGCTTGGCTAAAAAAATCTTGTGGACCACCTTCTTTGTTCACTTGTTTTATTTTTCCAAGGCCTACGATAAATTCATGAGAACACTAACTATTATTGATGTTGTTTTATTAATGTTTTCTTACATTCACTCTTTTTAGATGCATACAATGGTATGTGACAAGATCTTGAGAGCTTTGATGGAGATCTTGCATGAGGAGGAGTGACTGATGCCTCGTCAAAAGTTAACCCGACACCATTATCGACTCAAACTAGACACTAAATTATAAGTGGGTTTGGGTAAAGATTTTCAACTTGTTTAATTAAATGAGTTAACACATTTAACTAGTTTAATTAATTGGATTAGGTTCAGGTTGAGAATTTTGACCAAAAAAAAAACATGGTTAACTTGTTTAATTAAATGGGTTAAATACGTTGACCCGCTGACCCATTACCATGTATTGTTTGGGTGAAAATATGAAAGCGCAGGGTTTAATCAATTTGATCTTTATTTTGGAATTTTGGTTTTTGTGGATTATGGATAATGGTTGTATTACGATGATATATTGAATTCAAAAGATTGATTTACAGTGCTCGATAATCATACTTTAGTCAAAACGTTAAGCAAGTAAATGGGTAACCGTATAACCCGAACTTGATCCATTCGTATTAAATGGGTTAATGGGTAACTTTTAGGTCAACCCGTTTAAAAAATAGACGGGTACAGATCAAGGTTTTCAGCTCGTTTAATAAACGAGTTAGATTTAAGTCGAGGATTTCTCAACTCGTTTAAGTTTAACATAAAGACGAACTCAACCCGATCTGACCTATTTGATAGCCCAAGCTAATGGTCCTCAAATCTCAAAATGACACCGTTTCAGACATAGCTTAGGTACATTCTTTACTCAACCTCGTATGATCTTTCTTTCCTTTTCCTCTGCTTCCTTTTTCTTTTGTTTTTATTTCTCTTTGGTACATAGTTGTGGATATTTGGGATTGTAATTTTCTTAATGATCAAATTTGAAGAGGGATTTGTTGATTCGGGATGTTTATGATCACCATTGTTTGCCTTTGTATGTTGGGGCTTATGATTGTTGATGGTATCATTTATTTTATACAGATGTGTTGGCCATGCTTAGTTTTGTAAATATATGTTGGTTATGCTTTAGATTTAGTGGACTGGTGTTGAGTTTGTGGTTGTGATACTTATGTGATTACCTTTTGGCACCTTAATGGAGTTTAGTGTAGGGGTGAGGTGCCCATTTGTATGTACTTTTTAAAAATTTCGAAAGATTGAACAATTGTTGTGTTTGGGGACTTGTGTGCCTTTTTTGGTGATTGTGATCCCATGTTATGAGGTCGTTGATTTATATATAAATTGCGTTTGCATGATGAGATATCTAGTTTGGGATATAGTTTTGATATTTCCTAATAATCTCATCTCATATGTGTGATTTTATTGGTTGTCTTCTAAACTCATCCAAAATTCAATCGAAAGAGGAAAAAAGAAAGGCAAGCAAAAAAGTTGAATGAAACCCGACACAAATGTTCAAAGCTACTATCTTTATTTTATATCCTCAGTTGGCTTTAATGTTTGCCATTGTACTTGATTGTACATCTATTTGGATAGTGAAATAAGTGTTTTGCAGAATCTAATAAAATCACTTTACAGGGAAGACCTTTATATTTGTAGGTCAATATGGATTTTGGGTGTGTACGTTTTTAATATAAAAAAATGACGAAAAAAGAAAAAAAAATAAAGGAGTAAGTCAATTGGGCAACGAAAATGGAGATTCTTATTATACACAAAAACATGACACGAACCCGACATGAAGTTACTAAGGGAAACACAAACCCAAGCAAAACCGGATCGATTTTGACTCCAAGCCAACAAGATTTTTGCGTTTAGCATGAAAAGACATTATTTTTCAATTTTGAGTAAATTTAAGCTATTTTTAAAGTCGATACGAAATTGACCCGTGTATTAAATGGATCAACCCGACTTGACGTACTTCTCAACTCTATACTAAGGTGTACATATCATTGCATATTATTGTGTAGGGTGAAAAATGGGAGTCGGATTGTATTTTGTGACATGGATATCTTTTGATTGTGTATTCTCTTTGTACATAGTGTGGTGACTTGATTACTAAGGTAATGCAATTGTACGTGTTGTGTACATAATCTCTCTATCAAAAGTATATATGATCATGTTTTGAAAAAAAAAGAAAAAAGATTTTGCTTCTTTTTTTAAAAAGATTTTGTGGTAAATCCGTCGAAAGCCTTTATGATACTTCACATGTCCACTTGGGAAGCCGAAGGATTTAAAGGTCTTGTTGCACATGTTAAATGCAACCATATTTCCTACGAAAGTGGGTTAAGATTTTCTTTTACTTATTTTTTTATTTCTTTTTAGGTAGTTTAAGGTTTATTTTACTCGAGGATGAGCAAAATTTCGGTGGGAGATATTTATTCAGTGCTGAATTATTACATTTTTTTATCTGCAACTACCTAATTGGCCTATAATAAATAGGGTTTTGAACATTTTGTTTGAATTCTATTTATTTTGTAGGTTTCCTAGAAATTAAGAAATTTGGAAAAGTAAGGTCCTAAGTGAGGAGATTGGATGAACTTGATCCATTAGCCCAATCCTCAGCCCATCTGCTTAATGAAAAAAGGAAGAATAACAAAAAAAAATAATCTTAGCAAACTTCCTCTCTCATGACATCTCCCCCGATTATAGTTTATCTCTTCTCCCCTTGATCATACTCTAACTGCCCCCTCTTATCTTCCTTCTTCAACCCACAGGACACTGCGAACATCCACACTACCACCACTAGACCAACACTTCATGCATCAAACACCACCCCCATCCTCCACTTCACCAGTACTCATCCTCACCATCATTTTTTCCTCCTCATCACTACTGAATCCCTTCTCATCATCCATGTCCTCACCATGGATCAACCTCCATCTTTACCATTCATAAAGGATCAGATCTGTTGGGAAATAAGGATGTACCTTAGTGTGGAAGCATAGGATCTCGTTACTCGGTGATTGCCCATGAATTGCTGAACCAAATTGACGGTGGCTACTAGAGTCACCATAAAGCATCACACCCTAAACCTAATCCCTAAGTGATGGTGGGGATTAATGTGAAAGAAAGCAGAGAGAGGTAGAGGGAGATTAACATTTTTCTGCTTACTTTTAAACTCATAGTAAGCTTTTTTAATTAGCACCAACACTGGTAATTGATAGGAGATTAATATAGATGATTAATACATAATTAATCAATCTGTAACCCTTCACTTAATGTGGATAATCAATGTGACCGTTACATTTGATCAACAGCTTTCCCTTGGTCACATAAACCATAAGCTGCACATCTCTCTGCCAAGTAATCTCTTCACGCCTCATACAAGGTACATAACACTTTCATGAAATACGATGCCCCAAATCATCCTCGATATCACCAGTGGCATACACAGTCCCTCTATGCCATATGATATATCATATGATTATATACTCAATATAATTGCCCGAGTTGATGTGGTGATGATGGATAGATTTTTCCTTTAACACTCATGAAATTTCATCTCAGCTTAACCACTTTCCTAACGTGTTCTCGCTGAACTGTATATATCATGACCCTTAAGAAACACATTAAGGTAGCATCATCAAGCTTCGACTTCATATAACAGCTTTAAGTTAAAGGGTCATCGTCCATAGGGTAACACAGTTGATAGGGCAGCTAATTGTCACTCCATGTATGGGTCCTATTATAAGCACACACAGTATGAAATGTGTGTCATGGCATAGCTCCCACTCAGCTAGGCATGTCACTTTATATGTCATGTGAATCGTCAGTCTAAACTTTTACTCAAAAAAACTAGCCTGAGCCACTAAACCAACATACTGAATGTTAATCTTAACGCTCACAATTCAGCTTTTCAGGCTTCCATATGCAATCCTACTTCATATTCAACTCACTCGAGTCTTATCTTAGACTCACTAAGGTGACTGTATTCATTTTACTCATACACTTCTAGTATGAGTAATCAATACACCTAGTGACAATATGATTAAGTCTCATCCCGTCCGCTACTCAAGAGCCAGGGTGATTACTTGTGTGACTAGGCCAATCAAAAGCTTGTGACATTTCAATATGCCTAACATGTAACAATAAATCTGGAGCATTTTGCTCAATTATAAAAGAAACATGTCTATCACATAACAAGGCACAGTTGAGTGCTAAACCTTATGAATTCTTAGACTCAAAAAATGAGCATTGAATGCACCACTAGGAATAGGTTTAGTTAAGGGAACATAATCACCTTGTTAGTGTATATATACCTAATGGTAATGCTTTTTGTCTCTAGGGTAATAAGATACACAATCTGCCTCCATAGCTGACATTATTGTGTAGTTTTGCTTCTTACTGCACCATGACATGGCTTTCCTGCCCAGGGTGATAGCATATCTTGAGGTTGACCTGGACTCATCCGATCAACACCCTAATCGACATTTGAGGATCCTCTCGACTTGAGGTCTCCTCCTTGATATTGAAAAGACTAAGTTAGCAATACCACGAAGGTAATGCTTAATTCTATTGACAACTTGCTAATCAGCAAGTCCTAGGTCACTTTGATAACAACATACCAAACCAACTACAAAGCAAATGTTCGGGCATGTACATAACATGGCCTACATTAAGTTTCTGACGACACTAGTGTAAGGGTCACTATTTATTGTCTCTATTTCATCATCTGTTTTAGGGCATTGATCAAGACTCAAGATTAGACCCTTCTTAATTGGAGTATCCACAGGTTTGGAATTATTTGGACGGTTCCAGATTATTTCCAATCTTAGAACATCCCTAGTTTCACCCGTGTCCTTCATCTTAAAGACATAGGATAACCACTTTTAAGCAGCTTCGACCAACTCTATGTAGTTCCCAGCTAGCAGTATGTTGTTAATGTACAAGGTAAGAAACAAAATCCCCCTGTTGATCCTTTGACATACATACAATGGTCTTCTAAAACCATAGATAAGCCAAACTAAGTTATGGCTTCATGGAATCTAAAGTATCAAGATCTGGAAGAATACTTAAGGCCATATATGGATCTTTTAAGACAACACACCTTGTCCTCTTGTCCTTTTGATACAAAATCAATGGGTTAGTCCATATAAATCTCTTCTTTAAGACTACCATTGAGGAAAGCAGTCTTTACGTCGATTATAAACAACTCAAAGTCCACATGGGTGGCCAAGGCTAGGTGTAACCGAGCCTGAACTTATCGATTAAACCATCTCTACATGTTTTATATTGAAAACTCACTCGTTTCCAATATACTTACGTCGGGGTGGAAGATCAACAAGTCCTAAACCTTGTTTCTTGCCTTTTCAGGCCATCTGATCCCTCATGGCATCCATTCACTCTCTGTGATTTAGTGAATTGACCACCTCCTGACAAGAGGTAGGCTCCTCAACTTCCAAGGGAGTGCATAGGAATATTTCCCCTTCGATTTAGAATATCATTGAGGAATTCTCCATGCCCACTCCTTGGATCCTAGGACCTTCATTATTTATCTGCCTAGATGAGGAATCCCTTCCCCTTTCTCTAAGAGGTATAGGACCCTGAGCACGAGGAGAATTATTCCCACTATCCATTGGATGTGTGGGATCCTAAATATGTAGACTAACCGCATGTTTAGGAATAGGAGATTGAGGATAAACCTCATTCTCAAGTTAACTCTCCTCAACATTTGGAGATTGAGGGCGAATCTCATTCTCCTTAATAGACAAACCTTCACCATTCCTATCAAATAAGGAAGGTGTACCATCCTCGGTAACTTAGTGAGAATTCAAATCCTCCCCCTCACTGAGAGATTGTTGAAGGTCTTGTTGTAACTCATACAATTTGAGATCTTTTTTTAAATCTCACCAAATGCTTAGAACTCATCTTTAAGAAAATTAATATTGCGGGAATTCGTTTCACGAAGAAGATATTCACGATTTGGATTGGTTCAAAGAGTTCTAATATTTCATTCCAATTGAGTCCTTCTATTGCTATAAAGTGTATGAACACATCAAGTACCTAATAGTGGTGAGATGATAGGTACACATACCAACATCACGAATATATCATTTCATGATGTGCTTTCACATTCATGGGCCCGTGGAGTGAATTAATTCTAAGCGATTCGATGCCCTTGAATCCTTACTAAAAAAAACTTTGTAGTTTCTTTCCTAGCTAAACTTGACTCACACATGAGTGACTTAACCCTAATGAGTTTGCCTTAAAAGACCATATTTAGCTAGTTTGATAACTCTAACTTGACCCTGATGTTCAAGTCGAGCATGCCTAAAACAGAGTCGAAAGTGAGGCAAAGATGGAGGTTTTTCTGTTTCGTCTAGAACATAGAAAACTCCTTTCAATGTGGCATGGCCAAACAAATTGCCATTGTATACGATATCGAAGACATTTGGACGAAAATTAAACAGAAAACTAATCTCAAAAATAAAAGACACAAGAAAACATCGCACCCCAGGTACATAAAGACCGTCATAAAGAAGCAACGTATTTTCTTCTTGGAGATATGTCCTTGTTTCAAAGGCACTTTTTTCACAGTCATTACCAAAAACGAAAATTTTTGAACCCTTTGTGTAGTGATGAAAGTTCACAAATCGGATTGTTCCTGAATTATGTCCTTGGTTGCTCCCGTTTCTACAATCCACTAGGGATCATATGTAGCAAAAAATGTCGGGAGCACACATATTATTCAGGAGTAACTGTGAACGAGGGTACCTTAGTCAGCTCAGGACACTCCTGAGCGTAGAGTCCTTTATTTCCATAGTTATAGCACTCCCATGTGCTATATTTGTCTCTCTATTTCCTTTAGCCTTTTCCTTTTAGCATTAGCACCCTTGGGTCCACAACTTCAATGGAAAATGAATATGATCGAACTTGATGCCAGGCTAATCTCACGCGTACTCAACAATGGGGTAACTTTTCAATACCCCACAAGATCGTCATTCATGCAATACAACATAGTATAGCATGTTGATCAATCTATTCTCGGGCCATTTTAGGTGTGTCATTAGCTCTCTCTTAATGCTGCTCACTAGCAGTTACATCTTTGCGATTCTAAAAGACCTAGAAGCAGTCAAGTGTTCTACCACTTTATGCTCGTTCAGAAGAAACTAAATCGTCTTACACTTTGTGTCATAGTTAGTGCTATCAAGCTTTGCATTGGTAAGCTAGTCACCAACAATATTTTAATTTCCATAACTAGAAGTATATACTTAAAAAATGGACAGTAGGCATGTTGTCAAATAATTAAATTATCAAAAACACCATCATTTATGTCGCATCATCGACAAATTTTCTAAGCTCATAATCATCACATACAAACATGAATTAGAAATTTTTTATAATTTAATTACCACATTTTTCCACAAAACAAAACTTACGGGTACTCAATTGTTAAAGTAATTAACACATTTGGAAATGTCACAAAGATACTCAACTTAATTATGTAAAACAAATTTACATGACATTATGTTATATAAAATAAATTTATATAATTATGAATATGTCATTTAAAACTCTATCAATGACATATTTGTTAGAAAAGTCATATTATTATATAAAATATATTTATATAATAAATTGAAACGATATTACAAAACATTTTTATTGTAAGATGTTACCAATGGATTTCATAAAAGCTCAAGTAGTATAATGTCATATAAAACACATTTATATAATTATAATTTGCTTGATATGTATTTAAATTTCACTCGCAAATTATAAAACACATTTATAATATCACAAATTTAATACCATCAAACGAATTTATAAAATGCTGCTGAATTACATAATTAGTAGGAAACATGAAACAAATCCATATTAATTAATTTAGGTAAGGGAAAAGTGTTAATACAATTAGCAAATTTACTGCAACTCGTACAGTTCTTAAATATATAAAAGACATTTACATAACACTACTAATTGGTGATTGACATGAAATATATTCACGTAATCCAATACAACATAATTTGTAACATGAAGCATATCCAAATATTAACTGCAAGAAAGTATATAGAACACATCTACATAATATTACAAATTTAAATAATATGAAATGAATTCATATAACAATTAAATATTATACACATTAAATAATATGGAACACATTCATATAATATTATATGATACACATTCACATTACATTGTGAAACATATTCATATTAGCAATTGAAACATATCTATAACTTATAAACATAACTTATGAAACTTATCCATATGTGAGTAGCAAATAATTATATAAAACACATTTATGAAATTATTATAGTTTTATGAAATGAATTCATAACATGTTATTTAATTAAATAATTAGTGTAAAACACATTTATGTAATATAACTTGTTATATGGAGCGTTTGGAAATAACACTCACAACATACTCTGTAAGACGTTATCATATAATGTTGCCTATTTAAATTTTATGAAACGAATCCATAAATGCTTATCACATGCCCTATATATACCAATAATGGCATGAAACATATTCATAAACACCTGCTCAATTGTATAACAAAACTTTATAAAGTCAGATTCATGAAAAAATTCATATAATTAAGCATAAGCTCGAAATAAATCATATTCAAATAGAATATATAATGTAAAATACCTAATTGAGCTAGGAAATAAAAAAAAAAAAAGAAACATAGGGGATCCCAGTCCAAAATAATTGAAAATCGCATCCTGAATCTAGGATTAAATTTAATCCGAGACTAACCCCATCCCATTTTGCCTTCTCTGAATCATTTCTATCTAGACCTTCCTCTGACTCATTCCCCTTCTCTCTAGCCCAAAAATGGAGCCATGAGCTCCTCCTTTGCCTCGACCATGGACGACCCCCTACCTTGTCCTGTGCCGGTAAGCTACCAGCCCCGTTCATGGTTTCTTTTGTTTTCCATCACGACGCAATGCCCACCACCATTACTTCTACTCTCGGTCATCGACACCTTCAGCTGAGAACCACCCAAAGGATGAGATTTGCCACCCTCCACTGCCGCTAAATGACCCACTCGAACAGCTGTCCCTCGAGGCCCACAAGCCTTGGTGATGACTCCTTGATCAAAACAAACGTCGCCTTGGTGTAGAGGCCACCAAGGAACTGAAAAACACTAGTCGCGATGCCTGTGCGCCTCTCATGTGGTGGCGCGTGACATACACGCGCCTCTTATGGAGGGTTTTAGCAGTTTGTTGGTGGTCATGCACAAATAGGCAGTTCTAAAAGGCATTGGAGGAAGAAGCGAGTTAAAAAGTCACCTTCGTCGGTGGCACGTGGCACACACCCACCACCTGTCCAGGCGATTTCTGATGGGTATGCCCGTGAGCCTCTTCCTCTTTTTTCTTTGTTGATAATATGTCATATAGGTTTGAGGAGATGCATCAGGGCGTTGGGGTGGCTACTGAAGCCACGGGCGGGCAGGTCAGGTTCAACGGGTGGAGGCAAGCCTATGGCAGGTGCCAGCTTGAAAGTAAGGCCTCTTGGGTGTGAACAATCGTTGTCCACTTAGGCCGTGGCTAGGGGTTCAGGGGAGGTATTGGTTGAGCAGCGGGTTCGGGGTAATCATGCTTTGATTATGTGAATGGTTATTTTCTTTTTCACAATTATGTTATTGCTAAAAGCATGATTCGATGTGAATCCTAAAAGCATGATTGATTTCAAACAGCATACAAAGCCAAAAACATGCTTTTAAAAATCTTATTTAGCATAATTTACAAAACTTAAATGAATTAATCACATATAATTCATGGTTGATTGAATCAAGGTCAATACTGAGCAATTTGGCTCTGATACCATTGTTGGAAAATAAGGACGCACCTTAGTGCAGAAGCATAGGATCTCGTTACTCGATGATTACCCATGAATTGTTGAACCAGATTGACGATGGCTTCTAGAGTCACCACAAAGCTTCACACCCTAAACCCAATCCCTAAGTGATGGTGGGATCAACGTGAAAGAAAGAAGAGAGAAGTTGAGGGAGATTAACATTTTCCTCCTCACTCTTAAACTCATAGTTAGCTCTTTTTAATCAAAACCTACACTAATAGCTGATAGGAGATTAATACAGATGATTAATACATAATTAATTAATCCATAACCATCCACTTAATGTGGATAATCAATGTGACCGTTACATTCGATCAACAAGATTGGAATCATCGAATGGCTAGAAGTAGAGAATGAACCACGTTGAGGAATATGAAATCAGGAGTATGAGGCAAATGGAAGCAAGCCAAAAATTTTAGGTTCAGTTTTAGGTTTTTAGGACATAATTACTTTAGGTAGATTTTATGGTTTAGAATCAATTTTTAGCATTTCTTAATCCCCTCTTTTCATAGATAAACTTTGAGATACAATTTGTGAGCTTACGTATTTATGTCATTTGGATCCAAACGTAGTTGGTAGTCATTATTTTGAGTTGAATTTTGTTGATCTTGGGTAGATAGTAAAGAATCATTGGGTTTGATTTCAAGCTTCCATTTCTCTGTTCTCTTCACTTTGTGGGCATTTATGCTTTCTTAGCCACCATTTATAAAGATGAAAGCTTAGACGCTAGGTTGAACTCCCATCCTCTGTGGTTCGATTTTGGTTAGCTTCTTTCTGCTTTGTTTTTACTTCTATGAAAGTGTGTTTGTGAGCCCCTATGCATGTTTGTTTTTTCTGGATTATTAATGGCCAATTGTTGTGTTTATTCTTCCATTTTGATTTAGTTGATTGCCCACTCCCATCCTCTACTCTAATTTTGTAATTTGGACCAAATTTCATGCTACATTCCCTAATCCCATATGTTTCTCCTTTCTCTTTTTTGTTATGCCCTCTGCTTTAATTCCTTATGTTCTCTATTTTGACATATGATTTGCCCTTTTTCCCTCATAAGGGTTCTGAGATTTCCAGATTGCCAATTTGGGTTGTAGTACAAATGTGTTGTAGATCTGTTGGCATCATTAATGGAGTAATCAAAGCTCATGGGTTAAGCTCTTAATAGAGGCATGACACTTATGGCCCCTTCTTATTACTCTCCCTGTTCAACCCCAAATTATTAAATTTTATACCCTTTTATTATTCAAGATTGGCTCAAAATAAATTATTGAATTATTATTTTAATAATGTTCTTATCTAGTTTGTGGGGGTAGGGGAAAAAACTTGAAGAAAAATAACTAGCTCAAACAAGATCAAGCTTTGGATCAAGTTGTAGAAAAGGGGAGAATAGAAAGAAATCTAGCTCATACAACCCATGGGTCCATGTCACGCTCATTGCTTCACCATCCTCGCTGGCCCATTCTTTGCGTTTACTTGATCTCCTAGCCCAAGTTGAGCCCAGCCCAGCTCCCTCCCTTTCCCCCAGCACTTCCCCCCGTTTTCTTTCATAGTTAGGCATGCGTTTTAATCTAACTATTGTGGCCCAATCCTTTGGTTTTTTTCCTAGATCCAGCCTGCCCCCTTCCCTCTTTCTCACTTAATTATCACATGCCAAGCATGTGTTTGCGAAGCCCCTTCAATCCTTTTCTTTTCTTTTTGCTTTGTGCCTCTCTGCCAGCAAGTCCAAATGCCTCCATCGTTCATCTTCTTCATCCCCTCCTTTGCTATAACTATCCCTCATCCCCCCTTTTAAGTTCTTTAATTTTTCTCTCTCCTCTATCATTCACTCTCATCAATGGACCAATTCATCACCAGCATTACTCAAAACTATCATTTTCATCAGGATCATCATCACTCCTTATCAATTAGAGAGTTGAAGATTGGAATCAATGGGGGTTATTAATGGCAATGAAGAGTTGGATTATGGGCATTACAAAATGGAAGAATAAGAGGGCCAAGAAGGGGGATAAGTAGCATTTTTTTTAGGGGCATTGCTATCTGAAGTTTTTTTCCATCTTCTTCAGTTTTTCTTCTAGATTGAGTTTTAAGTTTTACCACTTTGAAGCTATTATACTTGGATGCATTAAATTCAAGTTAAACTCCTGATTTTGGGGTAGAATATATTGAACCCAGGTTCGAATTTGGTGGTGACTGGTGCAAGCTTGGGTTGATTGGCACTACCTGATCTGGTTAGTTTCTTGCCTTCTGATTTTGTTAATTGGGAAGTTTGTCATAATGCCATTTCCATACGACTGGTGGATTTGGTCTATTTCATAATAACTGTGACTAGTGGTTGCTACTGTTTTATTTATATTTTAGGGCATATTGTTTACTTTATCTTAGTTATCATAATGCCATTTTCATGCCATTTAATAGTCAACTACAATTTGTTAGGTGCCTATTGGGTTAATGTGATATTCTTTCTTTATAAAACTAGTTCATGGTTCATTTGAGAAAAATTAATAGTTTTGCTAATTTTTACTTGCCTAAAGTTTACATGTTAGTGTCAATAATGGTGATTTAGTAATAATTATGACAATTTATCCCTGTCCATGAGAAGATGATCACCAAGTGCTATGATGACAATCATATGCGTGTGGCACAATGTTTTGCATTGAACAACCACGAACAAGGATTAACAGGGTGGTTAATAAATAATAAAACATGAGTCAAGTGAAAGAAAGAGTCTAGTTTCTAACGTTGTTGACTGTTCACTCACTCCAAGGCTAACAGACTTGACCTTAGAGACAACTCTCTTAATCAACCCTTAACCAAGCCCTTGTAGTTGAGTAACAAGAATTCTTATAATTCTCTTAAGTGTTGAATGTTTAACACTTGAACCCCTAAGAAAGCTATTCTCAACTCTCTTGTTACATCCTTCCCCTTACAAGAATGATCTTTTTAAGTTATAAGGTATGTGAACTAAGTAAGAGACTATGATTAAGCTTGTCAATATGCACAAGTACCCCTGTGCGTTTCTTCTTGCTCTTCAATACGTTCAATAAATGCTAACTTGTTTCTTCATTTATCTTTTTTAGAAGATCATTATACAACTGAAACATCTTATGTAAGTCTTTGAGGGCCCAACAGGATTAATCCTTAATTTAAGTCTAAAAGAAAAGGAACAAGGAATAAAAGCCTAGCCTGGTCCATACAGTGGGAATAGCATAAAATCCAGATGGGCTTTGGCTTGAATCAGCCGGGAGCTGGGCTAAGTACCTGATAGTCATTGGGAACTAGGTTAGGTTCTCAATTTCCTTGTCCATGTCCAAAGCGTGCCTCAGCAAGTAGAGTTTTAGCTGGAGAGGTGCACCGATTAGATCAATCCTAATAGGGGATAATTTGGTCTCTCTTTCTTATTTTTTAATCAGCTCAACATATCTGTGTGGGCGCTACAAAAGAAGGACTATCCCCTAGTATCAGACGCACCGAAAATTGGAGAGGAGACATTGAAAACTCCTATGAAAAACACTTCAAATGCTGGAAATATTGAGAGGTATTATGGGTGAGAAAATGGTAACTTACTGACGAGGCATCAATCTGCTGGATTTCCAAGTGGCTCAAGTAGGTCATCATGAGGGCATAACTTAAACTACCCCTTTTCTCTCTCTCTTCCTTTTTTGATTGGTTTATTCAATTTTGGGCTTAAGTAAAGATGTAATCTTTAGTTAATTTAGTCCCCGACTGATGCAGTAATTTGAATTATTTCTTTGGATTCTTTTCGACTAATATTATACTTTAAATATTTATTATCTTATTTGGTTGATACTAATATGCTGCATGCTTATTATTTTAAGTGTAACTAGATTTTAATTTCTTGTATTGATCAGTAGAGGCCATCAGTGATCACAAGCATTGACATTATCCACTCCAGTATGTCATCAGATGTTTGCCACTAAATTTGGAACCTAAGTTTCAAGCCTATGCACTCAAACAATCCTCACTTCAAGGATTATGTGGGGCTTTCCAAAGCCTCTTTAGAATAAAGCAATTGCCCCTTTAAGTTTATGGTTCATCCGAAAGACTAGATTTTAGTTATGTAAGTTTTCCAAAAAAATTCACTAGCAACTCAATTATTTAAATTTACTATTTTTTATTTTCCGCTAAATCTTTTTGGATTGACAATATAGGTTCGAAAGTAGGTTTTGCTTCATGATCTTGATAGTGATAATATATGGACCAGAAATTGGGCTGCATTTTGGCCAGGAACCTAGTTGGGTTCCTTAGGGCAGGCCATCAATTCTTTTGCATCCTAGTTCACATTCTGCCAAAAATAAAGAAAAAAAACCAAATCCAAAACACATATCTAGCAAGTAGGTGTAGCCATTCATAGGGTACTGCACCCAGGGTTCTGGGTCATGGTCTACACAGTGGCGATTCCACTGGGAACATTTTTTTTAAGAGGACGAGATGTGAAAATCAATACATAAATTATTTTTAATTACACTTCCATTAAGCATCCTTGGCATTAAAGGTGCTAGCATATTGGGATTAAAAACCACTCTAGGTCAAACCCTACTATTACCTACTTGGAAAAATAGTTGGTCACTCAGTGGTCCAGTAGACGTTCAACTAATAAGACAACTATTTCACCCAATCATGACACAACTTTCCTTATTCCACATGATACATGGGAAGTAACTAAATATTTTAGTCTTGCCATGCATCCCATGGATGACGAAGCATTTAGGTCACAAGAGGATTATTCTAAACCTTACTTAAACTACTTATAATTTAGAACTTTGTATTAGGTTAGAATTCATATGGATGTATGATTATGTGAATTCTTAGAAGTTTAGTAGACTATCTAAACCTAACTAATACCCAAAAGTCACATGTATTGAAGTTTTAGGGTTCTATGATGTCATCATTGTGCCTAGGGGCCTAGGTTTAAGAAAATGTGAGTCTAACCCAATTGGGGATACAATTAGGTTCTAGACCTCTTGGATTAGGTCAAGCCCGGGTGTTTTAGTTTCGCATGGGAGAATACCAGTAGAAGTTATCTAGTTTCTAGGTCTTACAGATATCCTAATATATGGGCCAACATCATTAGCCTTGGTCTAAGTCACTCTAAGTTATGAGTTTCCAAGCCTCCTTACATGATTAGGAAAGTCTAAAGGTCATTGTCGGGTCTTGACACATTGATTATTGAGTGCCTGGGCCTAAAGAGTCGTACACCATTTCACCTCTTCATGTATAGTCCATGAGTCTATCTAGGGCCAAAGTCTATAATGCGGTCCATTAGACCTTTGGAGCCATAGTTCATTCTAGGTTGCATCCAATCATGCATCATATTTATAATGCAGAAGTTCAATTGAGACCTAGATATTAAATCCATGCATAAGTCCATAGTTCATGCATCATACATCTATTCCCTGGGTTTAAGATCCATGCATGAGCCCACTTAGATCTATTCACATGTTTAAACTAGCCCATTCCAGGAAAACCAAACTAAAGTCTGGCTTAGGCCTAGTATGAGTCCATGATTCATTTGAGATAGATTTAGACCTAACTTAGAAGTCAGCCTAGGGTAAGGTCTGATTTCATCTAAAACCAATACCCTAAATCCTGCCTAGTTGAAACCTTTAAGCCCAGGAAACCACCGTCTCTTCCTCACCAGATTGCAAGCCATTAATAATTTCCTTTTGCCCAAAGCTAATGTTATTGACCTCTATAACATTTCACTCCTCTAAATCATTAACATATCAATCAGTATTGGGAAAACTAAAAAGGTAAATGAGCAAAGCCCCATAAACTGGGGGGATTTTATCCCATGAAGAATATGGGAAAACTCCACCCACAAGTCCAAAGACAAAATCAAAGTCAAAGTCAAATTCCAATCCTTTACCCATCTATATGGCAGGAAATAATGAAAGGACTCATGTTATAAAAATGCTAGAAAAGATGCAAGTGAGGATGGACGAAAGCGAAAACAAGATGAAATTGATGGCCTTCACTCTTCAAACTATTGTCAAGCACAATCCCAAGAAATATGGCGACAAACATTACAATGAAGAAATTCGTAAAGTGTAAGGAGAAAATGGTCTAAAAGGGGGAGAAGACGACAAGAGGGGAGAGGGCCAAGGGGAAAAGGATTCCTAATCCATGACTAGATCACATGGAGTAATCACTCAAAGAGTCATCAATTTCCAATAGTTACTTCACTAATCAAGTGGGATTTACTTCAATCCCGAAAGGCATGTTACCCCAAAATTAACTCTATCGAATATTATGTTTTACAAGATTGAAAACACTCATCATCATGTGAGAAGTTTTGTCAATGCTATGACCTTAGAAGGCATTGACAAGGATATCTTCCATATTGTTTTTCCTTGGATAATTGACAAGCATGTAATGGGATGGTATAACACTGTTGACCCACAAAAGGTCACGAATTGGGATGATCATTGTGAGGAATTTCTTCGTCAGTATTCATACAATGTTTGCCTACCAATTACACTTAGAGACATGGAATTGATCAAGCAGAAGCAAAAAGAAGGCCTTTTTTTTAATTTTCTTGCTCGATAGACGGCAAAGGTCACCCATATGGTGAACTAACCATTAGAGACTACTCAAGTGAAGTTGTTTATTAGGAAGCTATAACCCCTACATAGGTAAAACCTAAGCTTCAAACAATGCAAAAACTTTATAATATTGAGGAATGTCGGCTTGCTTATAAAAGAAGAGCTAGCTAGCGAAACACTTACAAAAGCTATTAGCAATTGGGTGGGCAACCATTAGAATAGGGATAAGATAGACATCGGCTATAGAAAGAAAGAGGTGTATGCTCTAGACCGCTACACTGAATACACCCCTATTAGAACCAAATATACTAAAGCACTGGAATTCTTGATAGGCTTAACCTCATGCGAATCAAACCAGAGATGGAAAACACATGGAAGTTTGAGAACTGGGACCCTAACAATGATTGTGAATATCACCAAGTAAGGGGCCATGATAGTGAGGATTATTAGGGCTTTAAGAATAAGTTAGAAAGCATGTTTAAGTTAGGGAAAAGCCCCTTAGGCTACTCAAGCATTCAATAACGATAGTGAGCCACTTAGTTTGCATGATAACATTTAGCCATTTCAAACTAACAAAGCGAAGAGTAAGACCTATCTATTTATATATAAAGTATAGATGGATTAAGCCCAAAGTCCATATACCCTGTGTATGTCTATAGATTATAAGACAACTGTGAAGAAAGGCCTCCACACAAGAGGTCTTGAGTTATTTTGAATTTAGAGGACATGATGTGTCTTAGTCATTCTTAACTTATAATCTTGTGTTAAGTTAGGTGCATTTCTTTTCTGTCATAAGTTTGGGTTCTATGTAGTCTTAATTCATTAATAAAATCATGCCCTCTTTTTATGCTTTTGCCTTACATGGAACACTTCTATCCTATGATGAATCTAGGTTAAGCAAAAAATGAAGAAAAAAAATAGGGCTCGCTTGAAAAACCTCACAAAGTCAGCTAGGCAAAATTAGAGGAAGAGAAATAAATTAAAAATAGCAGCAAAGAATTTCAACTCGACATCTGAAAAAGGAAAATATTAGAAATTTCTTTGCAATAAGTCATGCATCCTGAAAGGACATGCCTTTGACAGGAGGCATTTTTGGTAATTTGCATCAATATCTTTGGCAAACCTAATAAGCTACCACTTGGAAGAACCTTATTTCATTGGTAACCATATTTGACTTTACTATGCATTGGGAGTGTGTCATGGGTGACATTAATACTAAAATAAGCAATAAAAAAATGAGTTCAAACCAAACGGTCCCATCTAAAGATAAAAGAGAAATAAATAAAATAGGAAATGAAAGGATGATTAAAAAAGAGAAAAGAAAAAAAATTGGAAAAGAAGAAGAATAAAAAAAGGAATAAATTAACACTAACCTCAGTACTTATGCATATTTGGGGAGTTTTACAAGGGTTATTTAAATTTTCACATCGTTTCCCTTCATTTGGCACCCTAACCTTGAAGGTTACCTTAAAAAGTCCTCTTGTAGGCATCCTCCTTTAACTTGAATGTTCTTAGTCACAAAGTATGATTGACCTGAGTCTACATTGGATATGTAGGTAAGCTCTTTGAGACTCAGTTGCAAAGATTCATTTTCATTGGATCCTTTGATCTTGCCAAAAATAAAATAAAATAGAGTGGCTAGTCCGAAAACCTGAAAAGGCAGGCCAAACTAAAGGAGAGTAGAAATAAAACCTTTGAGGACAAAGAAACATTCTGTTGCTTACTTCCATCAAATCAGACTTGGACAAACAATTTATCCACTTTACCACTTGTTCCCAATCATTACACCCTCCAGTCTTATCTCCATTTGAAAATTCAGGACTCAATGTCTTAAACTCAAGAATGGATACTCACCCTATATCTCAACCTTTCTATGTGGCACTCACCCATTATCCAAGATTGAAGGCTCCCCTATATTTCTCTAGATAGTTAGGGCTTTCATCATGATAAACATTTCTTAATAACGAGATAACGCTCTTTTTTATACTAAATTAGAGGCTACTCTAGGTAGCACCAACAAAAGTATTTTCATCTGTCACATCTCCACACATCTAGGGCTTCTGTTACGACAAATGAAAATTTAGGTCTTCTTCAGAACTTAGGCACTTTAATGTTGAACTAAAGGTCATCCTTTATTAAAAGGAACGATTTCATATCCTGGGTTCCTTATACCTCATGATCTGGTCTAACCTAGTAATCACTCAACTTTTTACCCCTCATCATATGGTATATCGCAGCTTGAGCTATAGAACAACAATGTGCCTGATCCATCAGTCTCATGTACCCTAATCGGGCCTTATCTAATAGCAGCATGAGATCTTTACATACATGTATACGAGACTAGGTCAGCCTATGACGACATACTCTGCGTACATGCATACTCTAACCTAGGATAACGCTTTCCGTTATATCTATAGATAGGTCTTTTAGCTTATTTACTAGCCCGCCCTCTGCCCTGATCACATAGGTACCCTAGATCGAAGAAGTCCACATGCGGATATAATAGCAACCCTACATGATGAGCACAAAACCCTAGTTACCCATGAATCTACAAAGGTTTCTTAAGATTGCATCAACAACTATCGTAGAAGATATCTATAATTTCACCCTTACCTCAATCAGGCTTAGATAAAGGGGAGTCAGATGATTTTTTTTGTGAAGTGAATTATGGCGGTGTCTAGGTAGTGCTTGACTATTTGGTGGCAAGAGAGAAAAAAATGAGGAGGAAGAAGATTTTAGGGCATAACTACTGTGGTGAATCTCATCTATAGGATCATCATCCAAAAATATCCATAAGATCATAATCCAAAACTAGGGTTGTCAAAAGTTGACCCGACACGATTACCGACCGGAACCAAACATGAAATTAAGCGGGATTAGGTAAGGATTTTCAACCCGTTTAATTAAATGGGTCGACACGATTAACTTATTTAATTAAACGGGTTAGGTTCAGGTTGAAAATTTCGACACAAAAAAGTACATATTTAACCCGTTTAAATAAACGGGTTAAACAGGTCAACCCATTTACTGTAACCCATTTAATCCGTTTATGGGTATATAATTATATGTAATTTTTTTGAATATTTATGGGGGCCATTGAAATTTGAGTTTTCATAATTTTTGACTAGGGGGCGGGGAGTTCAAATTTTTTCAATTTTGCAATTGCATTTTCAGGCCACCAGTATGCCAGCTGCTAAGCCCACAAGCCCACCATATCCAAACAAAAAACCCTAGGTATAAAAGGCCTCATATTCTCATGGTGAAATCCTTGATATCATCACGTCATTCAACTTACAAGGACAATCACATATGAAAACTCAGAGAGAGAGAGAGAGAGATAGAGGTCTCCAATGGCAGCTTGGAGTAAGATTTGGAGCAACTTTTTGTTATTGTGTTTTCTATTTTCTGGGCTGCTCTCAATGTTGTGTTTCACTGCCGACCCTTACAAAATTTATTATGGGAATTGATTATTGTTCCCAGAATTTAAAATCTTTTTTTTCGTTATGGGTTTGGGGATCTTGTTCCCCTGAAATCTTTACTAAAAGTATAATATTTGTTTCTTTTACATTCTTATTTGTGGGGTTTAAAATCCATTTTTTTATGTTGGCTGCAAAATTTATTATGCATCAATTACTGGGTGGAGCGAAGAACTCTGTAATTAATTTAGTAGCTGAAGAAGAATGAGGATACACATTGCTAGATGATGTGATCCGCAAATCAAAAGCCACTAATTCAGCCAAACCTAACAGAAATTAGCTCCAGACACAGCAATTAGAAAGACTGATAAACCCTAACCTCTTAAGATTTTTAATCCATAAATTCCTAGATGATGTGACTAACGTGTATGCATTAAAAAAGCAAATAGATAATCTGCATATATCCCTACAAAATTAGATCAGGACATGTGACACTCCCTAAACATCCAGAGTTATTATTGTAATCTAATCTTCCCTATAATCCAGCTTGCTGATCGCCTATTGTGTATTTTGTTAATGGTTGATTTTTGCTTGCTAATTGCAAAAGTTTTTTTTAAATGCAAACAGAATGGCGTCACATTATGAAGGTTCAACGCCCATTGATGTTGATTCAAATGGTGAGGATGTAGCTGAAGTTACCAGTAAGGAACCAAAGAGGCCTACTACCATTCCAATGGGAGAGTATAAGCCTCGTGCTACTGATGTTGGTGTTGGTAAGCCCCCAAAACGTTAATGAAAGTTGACTTCTATTGTGTGGGAACGTTATGAATTCCTTCCTCCTGATGAAGAGGGTAATTTGTTTTGTAAATGCAAAAAATGTGGCCAAATTTATCCTGGAGATCATAAGTATAGAACTGGAAATTTGAAAAGGCACTTGGGCATTTGTAAAAGAAGGAATTTTAGAGACATAGGTCAACTTCTATTAGAGATTCGTTCCAGTTCTTTGGGAAGTAGGCGACCTGGATTTGAGATTAACGAGTTTCATCAATTCTTAGCATCGTGTGTTGTCAAGCATGAATTGCCATTTCAGTTTGTTGAATATGATGGTCTGAGGGATATGTTGACTTATTTGAATGCTGATGTCAAATTTGTTTCAAGGAACACGACTAGGGGTGATGTGATGAAGTTATTTGCTAGGGAAAAATAACAACTTAAATTCTTCTTGGAGTCTTTCCCTGGCAGAGTTGCTTTTACTTATGATTTTTGGACGTCTTTAAACACAAATGGTTTTATCTCTTTGACTGCCCATTTTATTGATGTTCATTGGGTTCTACATAAGATAATTTTGAACTTCTCTTTTATGCCTCCACCCCCATAATGGTGTCTCCCTTGTTCAAAAATTGTTATTATTGCTAAAAGATCGGGGTCTTCACAAGAAAGTGATGAGCTTGACATTGGATAATGCTTCTTCGAATGATGTGTGTATTGATATGATGAAAGTTCAATTGAAACTTCTATGTAATGGTGATTACTTTCATGTTCGTTGTTGTGCCCACATTCTTAATTTGATTGTGAAGGAGGGTTTAAAGGATGTGGATGAGGCTGTGTCTAAGGTTAGGGAGTGTGTTAAGTATTGTAAAGGCTCTCAAACAAGAAAACAAAGGTTCCTTGAGTCTTGTAGGTTTTGTGACATTGTTTATAATAAAGGGTTATGTCAAGATGTTCCAACAAGATGAAATTCTACTTATCTTATGCTTGAAAGTGCCATTTATTACAAGAAAGCCTTTGGTCATTTGGAGGTTGTTGATAGCAATTTCACTCACTGTTCACGAATGGATGAGTGGGCCAAAACTGAAAATATATGTAGCTTTTTGAAAGTTTTTTATGAAGTCACTTGTGCTTTCTCGGGGTCTAAGTATCCTACTTCCAATCTCTACTTCCCTAATGTGTTGAGAGTAAAATTGGTGTTGAAAGAAAAAATGGAAGGTAGTGATGCTTTTACAAAAAAACATGGCTACAAGGATGTTTGGTAAGTTTGAGAAGTACTGGTTCGAGTTTAGCACCATCATGGCTATTGCTACAGTTTTAGATCCCCACTATAAGTATCAATTTGCGGAGTGGGCATACAAGAAGGTTTATGGTGATAGCTATGATATTGAGCTGAGCTTGCTGAAAGAAAAGTTGCTTGCATTGTATGGTGAGTACGCCACAAGCTCCAAGGGGTCTTCTTCATCTTCTAATCCAACTGCTAGCAATGCCCAAGTCACTTCCAATGTGGAACCGCAATCAGATCCATTCATGGTATGAACATGGTTTTTTTTTTTTAATATTATGTGTTCATTTAGTTGTTTTTGTTTATTTTTACCTACTGCTTCTATTATTTAGCTTGTTTGCTGTCTTGTGCAGCTCTTGTGCTCTTATTTAGTTGTTGTTTCTAGTTTTTTTTGGGCCAAATAAGTTATTAATGTTTTTTATTGGCTTGCTGCTTTGCTCAATTAGGTTCTGTTTTCCAAGTTTGGTTGCTATTCTTTTTGCCTTAATGATTTTATTGAAATGTTTAGGACTTTGATCAATATTCAAGTAATGAGTTTGAGTATATTTCCATGTCTGACTTGGAGATTTCTTTGGAGGAGAATAAGCTACCATGTGTTGAAGTATTTGATGTTCTTGGCTATTGGAAAATGAATCAAGATCGATATCCTTTGCTGTAAAAAATGGCGCGTGATATTCTCACCATCCCATTATTTACTGTTGCATCTGAGGCTGCATTTAGTGTTGATGGTAGAGTACTTGATGCTTTTCGGCAGCTCTCTAAAGCCAGATATAGTGGAAGTTGCTATTTGTCTTAGAGATTGGTTGTTTGGTACAGGTGATGACTTCTCTTTTTCATTGTTTTTGGTTTTATGTGGTTTCAACTTAATTTAACTAATATGATTTTATATGCTTTGTATTTTATTTAAATTAGCACTCATGCCACCTCAAGTCAATTTGGACGACCTTTGTGGAGATGTGATGAATATGAACTTGAACGATAATGGAGATGGTGAATATCAATCAAAGAGTGCATTCAGAAGTGGATATGGTCAAAACTCAGCTTTGGTTAACTAGCTTTTTATGCTTTATTGCTTTGGACTTATTAATTTGGTGATGTAATACCATCTGAACATAGGCAGCCTATGATAGGTTTGTTGGTTTGTACTCATTTAATTTGGCTACACTAGGCTTGCAGGTTACTGGTTTGTAATAGCTTCCAGTGAGGTAGATGTGCTTATGTGCATTCAATGTCCTTCATGGACCATGGTTGTTGATTTGTTGGCTAAGACTAGGTTGGTTTGTTAAGTAGTTGGTACATAAGGAATTCATGTATTGTTCCAAAGTGTCCAGCTGCAGTCCCAGACTTAAACACATGTCCATTTAATGTTTGAAACGTAAGTTGGTTAAGCGGGTTAAACAGGTCTGTGGATACCTAATTCTGACTCGTTTTAAATTAAACGGGTTACTGGGTCAGAATCAGGTTGACCCATTTAAAAGTTAAACGGTTTCAGGTTGGATTTTTCAACCCGTTTATTAAACAGGTCAGGTACAGATCAGAGGATTTTCAACCCGTTTAATTTCAACCTGAACATGAACCCGACTCGACCTGACCTATTTGACAACCCTATCCAAAACTAACAAGTAAAACTTCTCATCTCCCATTTAAGCCTCCACTCCTCGTTTAAGGTTCCTCATTTAACATATAACGTAAATAATTTATCAAAACAATCAACAATTAAGTCCAGACAAATATGTCAAAATATAATTATTATTTTTGACACAATCATAATCACGAAGATACCCTTTAAAACACATCCAACAAGCTTTCGACAATAACTTAACAATCAAATTGAGCTCACTCTCTAACCTAAGCATATATTCAATAAGCTTAGAATATCACCATCATATTTAGCATGCTCCATATCAAATAATAGCATGATGTCCTGAAATATATATTACCATAATCAAAACAAGTGACTTTGACAAAACTAATAGTAAGGTCTCAGCTCATATGACCACATAACAAATTTAGAAATAAGCACTCTAAGCATATATACAAGACAATAGGTAACATTCAAATTTAGTCTTGCTTTCATTCAAAATCATTTGACTTCTGTAGCACATCTTTCAAGGAATTCGACAATCTCCTCTATTTTGATGAAAGACAAAATTCAACTTGTAGACACAAAAATAGCACATAAAAAATGGCTGAACATTTTAAAATAATTTGACAAGTAGTTATTAAGGCACACTAGAACATATCAATCAATCATCAAGCATGTTATACATATCACGAAATGCTCAAAATAAAGCAAACTATCAATGTATAATACTTTTAGGCATCATAGTGGAGCACAATAGAAACTAGCACTCAAAGCATAGGAATTAAGTTTTAGATTACAAACCTTTAACATGCATGTGTCAAACCAAAATCAATTCAAAATACGTAAGCATCTTAAAATTTTATCCCATTTTTACTCAATATTAAAAGGGGCTACCTCGATAAAATACATGGCAATATTAAATAACTTAAAAACCAAAATAAAATTTGTTCAAACATGCTATTAAAAATAGAGTTTTGAAAAACATAGATGAGACTTTAAAATAGGGAGAAATATAATAAAGAGGGTAGGCAGGAATAATTGTCCAATCTACTACTACGGGTTGGCTTGTCCTTTTGCTTAGCTTCTTCTTGCTTCTTTGCTAGTGTGCCTCTCAATCCACTTGTGATCCTGCTTGCTTTTTGACACTCAAGGAAATCTCTAACTATAGAACATTATACCTCAAAACCTCATTTACTTCTTTTAGCTCAACAATGTCAGCCCTTAGACTCTCGTTGACCTTCTTCAAATATAAGACTTCAACCTTCAAAGCCTTGCCAACTCTTTTGGGTCCAGTCATGGAGCGCTTCAAACCATCAATACCACCCCATAGCATGATGATCTCTCCCTCCAACACACTTGGATCCTCTCTAAGCTAGGTAGTTAAAGTTAGAGATGCGTAAGGACCACAGCACAAACATAGGCACAACCCCCCACTAATGGATAGATAACAAGCTTAATTTACATATTAAATTTTTATTACTTTGTTTTCCTTAATTTTCAAAAATGTGGTAAATTAAACCAAGGTAGAAACTAGATTTTGGAATCAAAAGCATGCCCTTGCTTTAGGCCCAAACGAGGCAGTATCCTTACCCATATGAACACATTATTCTTCCATAGGCCAGAGCACGTCCGGACTTTCTAACCAGAAGGCAAAAAGCTATTTGATTTAGGGAGCCTAGTTTGCATGCCTAACCAGAACCTAGACTCAGCAAACCATAAATTAAGAAAGGCAATTATAGCAAAGTCCCTAGAGTTTTTTTAAAGACAAAAGTAAACAAGTGGTGCCTATTTAAACAAGCCTTAAACAAGAAGGACAATAGGGTTGAATAGAAGGTGCTTTTTGAAAAGCCCCAGAATAATCCCTAGTGTGGGGGTCATTTGACTCTATTAGGTTAAGCCAAAGACCCATATTCGAGCGCATAAGTATGACATTGGGATGAGACGCATCCTGACACCATTCGTCATCATTGATGGCATCTCCTAATCTAAATATGAAATAAATTACACTAAAATTAAGCATAGAACATATTAGTAATAACAAATAGGTTAAAAGCCGGGGTACATTGTCAAACATAAGGGAAATAGAAAACAATGAAATAAAATTTATTTACGACAAATGGGGACTGAATTAATTAAAAAGTACATCTTTACCAGAAGTATGAGGCTAATTTAAAGCCAAAATAAGAAAAAAAAAAGAAAAAGAAAGAGAGAGGTAGTAGGTTGGGCAATCGATGCCCTCAAGTTCACCTATGTGATCTACTAAAAACCTACCAGAATAGTAGTTGTCATGAGATTTAGGTAGAGTTCTAAGTTCTTTGGGTTTTCAGTTTGATTCCTCCCTATTCTTGATGTGTGTTGAACCTTAGGGGTAACCCCCTATTTATAGTGGCTAAAGGGGTAAATGTTGAGCTAGTCTAGTAACACACCCGTGTACCTAGATCCTTACACGACAATTAAGGTGAGCCGAATTGGGCTGGCCTCTTGGATTGGAGTACCCAAAACCTGATTCGACCAACTTCTAAATTGGGTTTCTATTACTTATATCATTCAAAGGTTCGTGTTACAGGTTGATTCTAATTCAGTTTTTGCTGGAACCCCATGTGCACAAATTGAACCTTGCTTTGACCGAACCTAAGTAAGGCTAAGGTCAATGTACATGCTTTTTGTGTTTAAGTATTTGAAGGTGTTGTTTGGGCTTAGCAACATGAAAGCTTAATAACCTATGCCAAGATCCCTACAAGCATGGTGACGTGGGAGCTTAAAGAACTATAGCCAGATCCTTACTAACTTTGTGGCATGAAAACCTGAAGCCCTTTAACTATATTCCTACAAGCTTGGTATCATGGGAGCCTAAAGTTATTTAACCAAATCCCTTTGAAGTTAGTATAGTGAAGCCTGAAGATCAATAGCCATTTGTAGCCATATCTTGCAATCTTTGTAGTGTAAAATTCTAAATATATGTAGCTATATTCCTATGAACTTGGTGGTGTGGGCCTAAAGATCTGCAACTAGATTCTTGCAAAATTATTGGCTAAAAACCTGAGGATCTGTAGCCAATCCCTAACTTATCATAAGTGAGGTACTAAGATGCCTGATCTCCAGGTTGGATTTATAGCCTAATGCTGACCTGCTATCAATAAGGTGTTCAGATGTCCAATATCTAAATATGACTTTTTGCTCATTGGGCGTTGATGTCATCTCCTTATGATGGGAGCCGATTGAATGTTAAAATGCGCTTTTATGTCTGGACCTAGATGTTGAGATCTCCTCTTATGCTAGGATGTGTTTGAGCTAAAAATGTGTAATTTTTAAGATACTTTTCCACCGGCTTTATGCTCGTTTTAATAATATTTTTTAGGTTTTTAATTGAGTTTATTTTATTTTGCAGATCTTGAATAAATGCGGAAAATAGAAGAAATGTCGGAGGTTGAAGAATCGGGCCAAATTTGATAAAAACCGGCCAAGGAAAAAGGAAAAAGAAGAAACCAGACCGGTCCAGAAAAAAACCAGACCGGCCGGTTCAGCTGAACCGGTTCCCATAAAACCCCTCTCTTCTTTCCTCACTCTCTCTCTCCTTCCTCCTCGCGTTGCCCTGCTTCTTCGTTCCCAGAAACCCAGACCCTGCCCAGAACCTTCGAAGCCCATCTCGCTCCACTCTCTCTCTACCTCGTCATCTCTCTCTCTTTCTCTCTTTCTCTCTCTTATCCCTTATCCCAAACCCAGAAAGCACCTAGCCCACCGTATTCCCCAAACCCCGAAACCCAGAAACCACCTCTACCCACAGTTTTGACCCTCCACTTTGAAACTCATCCACCACTGCACAACCACCAGCCACGTCCACCCATGCACTGGCTTCATCTTAACCGTCCAGCACACCACCACCAAACGAAGGGTCAAGGTTGAAGGGCTTCGAGTATAAAGAGGTTGAGAAGACGCCATTGAGGAGGTAGCGTAGCGTAGCTTAAGTAGTTTTAGGTTAGTAATTTAGGCTAGTTTAGGTTTAATTTCCGTTTTAAGGTTTAATTTCGTTTAATTTTCGCTTCCTAGGGTTCGAATTTCGGTTCAATTTCTCAATTTTTGTAGGGATTAGGGTTGATGTTAGTTAGGGTTTGAATTCGATTTGGTATATTTGTGCTTCGATTTCACGGTTTTGGGTTGTAATTTAAACCTTAAGCACTTTTGTTTGAAATTTCGGTAAAAAATTTTGGGTTTATTGCAGCTGATTTCTTTCCCCACTCCCTGGTTCTGTTGTGCTTAATGGCGATACCGCAATTGTTGGGCTGAGCTTTAAGCAAGGAAGCCTGAGAACTTTGCAATCATTCGTTCATTCCCCTTCCCCTGTACCTCTATTTCGGTTCTACTGGTGAGTTTCCTGTTGATGTTCTGCCCCTCTTTCTTGCTGTTCGAATGGCTAAAAAAATGAGTCATGTTCTTGATGTTCATCGAGGCTTTTGGTAATTTCTTTCCCCTGTTCCTACTTCCTATTCGATTCCAGTTAAATTTTTCCTTTCCCCTGCTGCCTTCGTTTTGTTTCGGGTCTGTTTCCCCCTTCCCCTGTTGCTTGCTTTGTTTTAATTTTTAGGTTCTGTTTTGTTTATTGTATTGAATTGAAACCATGTTCAATTTTGGAATAATGTTAGTTAGTTAACTCTGCTAAAAATTCATGCTTAATTCACTATTAGTTTGGTTTAATTTGGATAAGTGATATAAGGTTTAGTTTAGGTTTAGATTGTTTAGGTTATTAGATTGCTTTAAGTAATTCCATTTACTTTAGTTAATCAGTTAGTGACCAAAAATCTCACGTCTTCCCTGAGGACCGACCCTTAAGTATTACGATTGACAACCGTAGGTGCTTGAGGTATCCTTTTCCCCTTTTATTCGCTCACTTTAATTTAGTTTTTAATTTTCACTCACTACCCCTCAAAAACCCCTTCAATAGGATGAAAACGGTGCAGTGTCCTCTGTGGCTATATCCTCTTGGACTTAGTTATTTAATGGCGTGAAATTGGGTTGATGTCCCTCATATGGAGTTGTAGGTGAACTTTGTGTTTTACTGTAGGAGCAATAGTGCTTGTATAAAGCTTGGTTAGAGGGCGGAGCTCCCACTATAACTGAGCCTAATTAAGATAAAGGTCAAAGTATGAGTGCCTTCTAAAATAATCACAAACTTATGGTTGACTAGGGTTGTTTACTCTTTACATAAGTTGTGTTGACTTATCCAGCCACATACTTCTTTAATCTAGGATTCTGAAGTGATCAGGATGAAGGATAGGCAAGTAGCTAGGCTAAAGACCTATATAAGGATGAAAATAAGGCCTAAACATAGAAGTGTTGCAGCCCCTTGAATTAAGTGCATGTACATCACACCTCCTATAATGGTAGATGCAACTAGCTTAAGTAGAATTATGCGCAATTGTTAACTCAACTATGTAGAGATGTGACGACCTAACCTTGTATGCATACATGTTAAGGTTTGATACTATGTTTGGGATTTATTAGGTAAACTTGATGGTACAAGAGATTGATGAGGTGGTCATAAGTGATATGCTTTATGAAGTTTGGGTTGATAAGTATTATGGGCTGGGAAGTAGAAGGCCAAAGGCTATTGGGTTAGGCTATGTCATGGTATATTGGTTACCCCGATAGGGAAGCCTTTATTAAAAACAAAGTACGATTAAAGTGCTCCTGTCTTGATAAGGAAGCCCCGATTTTTTCTTGTAGTAATAGACACCCCTATGTGTGTAGCGACATGATAACAAAAGTGCTTGTATTAGTCCTTCCAAGAGCAGCCCCTAGTTCGGTAGAGGGTGGTCATTTTTATTTTAGGAAATGTTCACCATAAAGGAAGTCCCCTAGTTGTGCAGAAAAATGAAGGGGAGCCCTTATTCGTGTGAGCCCCAGTTAGATAGTTTGAAGATTGGAAATAGGTGTATTACTCTTAGGCTTGTTGTCATGGCTAAGGTGAAGAACTTTAGGTTTTGGAATTGTGGTAAGATTTAAGGGAATAATCATTGGAAAGCTTGGCATGGTTTGTCCAGGTATGGTTTGATGAGAGTTGGTCATCGAAGGCTTCTTTGTCCTAAAAAAACCAAGGTTTTATTTCATTTTCCTTTTGTCTGTCTTGGTTTTTCATGCTTTGAGCTAGCCACTTTGTTTGCTCCCCTTTTTTTTCTGTTTTTTGAGCGAAGGATTCAATGTAGATGTCTATTTATGAATCTTTATAGCTGAGCTTCAAAAATGTTACATACATATTTAGTTGGAATGAGGGAAGCTGTAGACCGAGAAACATAGAAAGGAGCTACAATGAGGGATGCATCCATTAGGGATTTTTAAGGTAGGCTTTAGGGTTAAGGTTCCAAACAAAAGGAATCAACATGAAGGCTTCAGTTGGTGTGGGTGATCAGATTAGTGTGAACTTACAATCACTTTTATCCATTGTTTTTCTTACTTTTGCTATTTCTCTTTTAGAATTCTTTTTCACCTATTTTTTTGCTCTTTCTTTTTTTTTTGTCTTTTTTCTATTCTTTTCTTTTCTTTTTATATGGGAGTAATGCGTTAGGGCTTAGTATCTTTGGTCCAAATTCACTTTTCATTTATGATGCACAACCAGTCCCCTAGATAGGTCAAATGTGGTTGTAAAAGAAATAGGCTCATTGAAGCCTGAAAGGTGTTCTAAATGGTAACTTTTTAGGTTTGAAGAGGAAATTAATGTAGGTTAACAATGAAAACTACCTTTCCTAGGCATGCTTTTTAAAGCTTTATGACTTATTGCTTCTTACAAGCTTGAAGTCTTCAACCTCTTTTTGTTGATATTTCCTATCCTTTTAGCTAGCTTGCTTTTTCAAAATTTTAAGCTAGACTCTCCTTTTTTCTTTTTTCTATTTTTAAGCTTGGATTCATTATACGATAAGAGCATTCTAAAAAAAGGGTAAATGGAGGCGTGCATGGAAGGGTGGACTCAAAAATGGAAAGTTCAGTGGATTAGTAAAGGGAAGTCGTGAATATAAGTTCAAGTAGATGACAATACTCTTTAGATCTAACCTCTAATGTAGATTAATATAGCATGCTTACTAATGAAAGTACAAAAGGCACAAGTAACATATTTAGTCTCCTATATAGGGCATACGATCTTTGACTGCATTCCTAGGTTACAATAGGTGTGAGCCTTGTATATATGTCCTTCACGCAAGATCTTATGTTTAGTGTTCTAATAATGAGTCGAAGGTAGGCCTATCCAGCTTAACCTTAAGTGATTGCTTTCCCTCTTTTTTGGAAGTTAGGTTGAAACCATTGATGGTATAAAGGAGTATGTTTGATTGGGCTTCTTAAATCTTTGTCTAACTGAGGTGCATAGCTGGAGTTTCATGCTCATCAAATTTTGCTATCACTTTCGTAGGATTTTCTGTTATTAACTCACTTCTGGATTTGCCAGCAGGAGTAAGCTCTATTTGACTTGTATCCAAGTGTAACCTATCTGATGTTCGCTATCCCAGTAACATGGTGATAGTTTGAAAGGTGGTGTTTAGGAATCGTAAATAATGGAAGCGGCAAGTCAATGGTTGAAGGGTAGTGATGGTGACATAGAGTTAAGCACGAAAGATAGGATGGCCCGGTTGGCTAGACGGCTTAGGCTAGGCTGGGAATAAATAGTGTCAAGATGCTAGATTTAACCAGTTACATTTAGGATGAAATCAGGCCTTACTTAGACTGGCTTTTGGCTGGGCTTGCATAACTAACTTGTGGACCTTAGTTGGGTCTAAGTCTAGCTCAAATGAATCATGGGCCTGGAGTGCTCCTAAGCATGATTTTCCTTTCTTTTACCTAGAATGGCCTAATTTAGGCAAGTGCATTGATCTAAATGGACACTTACATGGATTTTAGACCTGAGGCATGGATGCATGATGCATAGACAGTTGGACTTAAATGTGTATATATTTAGGTCCTCAATAATCACACATAGTAATGCAAGAGTGACTTGCGATCTAATAGCACAAGATTTCTTATAGTCTAATGGTTGCATTATTAACCTTAGGGCCTAGATGGAGTCATAGATAATTCCAATTGCATTATATAACCAACCAATGATTCAAGGCTCTTATGACCCAGGTAACAAACGTGATGTAGGCAAGACCTAATGCAAATGACATGTCTAGATTCCAAAGTCCTAAAACCAATTCATGTTCTTGGGGTTGGGTCTAATAACTCTCCTAACCTATGTAAGGCCAAAATGGCATTGATCTGGGTAGAAATAAACTCAGAGCAATTAGGCCATAGAATTGTTTGGATCAAACCACTAGATTGAGCAATTTAGACTTGGGCAGAAGATATATAAAACCTAAACCCACTGAAGCCTTTAATATAACTCCTATGCAGAAGGAACAGGTAAAGACCTTTGATTTTGGATTAAACTAGAAAATAATCGTTATCAAAAAAAATGTAAAATCCTAGTAAAATTCCTCAAAAGAGAGTTATCCTAAAACCCTATATAAATATATCATAGCCAACATCAAAGGTAGATTAGCAAGACTTTCATAAACCAGCTTGTGCTTAATATCCTGTCTTAAATTCTCTCTAACCTCAGTGTCGAAGGCTTTTAAAAAGGCAAAACCCCTTTCTTTAACAGTTGTTTTACAACTGACCCTTGTACAATGACACAATTTTGTCAAGGTTCCCAAACAAATGACAAAAGCTCTAAATTGTGCTGAAACACTTGGTGCTTCCGTGGGAACCTAAAGTTCAGCAAAGAAGCCACCCAAGGATGATGATAAGGAAAAACGCAGTGCTATCCCTAAGAATCCTGACATAAATGCCCATATATTTGGGAAAGAAGACTTTGTCGTGGAGGATTGCCTTAAACCAAGAGCATACAACAACACCAGGACGACATATGCCTACCCGGTGCACGCACACTATGGAACAAATAGACAGTGGAGGAGTTGATTAAGTTAAAGGTAGATAAAACAATGCCCTATATAATATTATATGAGTTCGTGGCTTGTTAAAAAAAGACAAGAAAGGTTGCCCCTAAGAGACTGTCTATCAAAGAAATGACAAAGACCACTAGAACTCAAAAGGGTCGTTTCTTGAATGGCTCAGAGGAAAGAGATCCTGTGAATAGACCAATAAGATATTAAAGGAGAAAAGACGAAGACTTGAGAGAGAATTTAAACCGTAGAATGATTGAGCAAGAGAAATCATTACAGATGACACCTGATCAAGATAGGTCTTATCATGAAGAAGAATGTGAAGAAAACTAATAGCAACAAAACACAAGCTCATTCAAAGCAATACCATCATAATAGCTTTTAAGGATAAATGCTAATAACACCATCAACTGCGGTGCTCTATTTAGAGGTTGGCTATGACTTTAACAAATTGATTTGGCAGGCTGAACTCTCAGAGGAGATCAAAATGCCAAAAGTAGAACAATTTGATAGGACCAGTGACCCTTAAGAACACCTTGATGCTTATTTGACTAAAGCCTATTTGCAACCATCTCCTTCAAATGCTATGATATGTAGATACTTCCTTGCTACCCTAAAGGAAGCGGAACAAGCGTAGTTTAGTAGGCTACCAGGTTCAATAGGCTACCAAGCTCAACAGGCTCCCCCTACGATTAATCAAATCTTCAAAAGATCTCGTCACTAGTTTCAAAGGCCACTTCATTGAAAGGAGGAATACTAAAAAATCATCTATGAAACTGATTAAGTTGGCACAAAGGGAGAAGGAGACTAGCTAAATATTTGAAAAGATTAAATCATGAGAGACTCTTAGTAGAAGACATCAAGGAAGATGTAGCCTTAGTTTCCTTCAGCAATCGGGTGAAGCATAAAGGACTTAGTGTAGAAGTTTGTTATAGAATAACCAACCATTTAAAAAAGGCTTTGAAGATGGCAAAAATGTACATAATTAGAGGCTATTATGAGAGGGATAAATACTCCTAGAGAGGTAATTAGGAGGGATGAAGAAATGCCTGTCAAACGTAACCAAAAAGAAAAGAAAGGGCCTTTAAGACAAAATATCTTTTTAATGCCTTGAAGAATGGGATCCTAATGAAGATTAGGGGTCAGCTACATATGCACGATCCCAATTAACCTCCCAAGCAAAGGCCAAAGAACATTCCTTGCACAAGGATTATGGGTATGATTTGGAATTTTGCTGGGATTTATATAAAGTATTCCATGGATTGGCCAGTAAGGGAAGCTGGATAAGTAACTAAAAAATAAAACTCAAAAATGGAGAAGACATCCATATGAGAGAAGTTCAGAAGAAGCTCACTCTCAAAATACACCCCTTAAGTATAACATCCAAGTCATCTTAAGGAGCCTACCCTTAATCGAGCTATTAAACAAGGCCTTGAAAAGTCAGTAAAGAACTTTAGACCAAGCAACCCTAGAAACCAAGTATCTGTGAACTCTCTTCCTATAAGTGGTCCTTTAAGTTGTTGGACCTATATCCCAGCCCCCATGATGACCCAATGTTCAACAAGTTGATAGTGACCAATTATAAAAATAGTAGGGTACTGATAGACAAAGGGAGGAATATGTCTCTCTATTGACAAAGACATCTGCTGAGGTAAGGTCATCAATATTTGGATCTCCCCTACCCCATAAAAGCAAGACCTATACTAGGAGTTGTTATTATTGTTATCAGGAGACAAAAGGAGCCCTACAAACATGCTTTCATTGCTTTTTCATTCTTGGATTGCAGGAGAAAATATGTCCCTGACATCCTTTCTATCATTCATTTATAGCACATACCCAAAGGGAATAATCAAACTACCAATCAAGCTGAGGACCTAGGGGAGATGAGGACCTAAGGGAAAAGACCCACTAGGTAATCCAGTTTACATTATTATGGATGTGTAGTCTTCCTAAAATATAATTGTGGGAAGACCTCTCCTAAGCACTCTAAGAGTAACACTCTTTGCCTACAACTTGTAGATGTAATTTCTTGAAGATAATGGCTCGGTAGGAAGGATCGTGATAGATCATAAGAGTGCAAGGGGTTACTACATAGCGGTCTTGAAGGCTACAGTCCTACACTTAGGTGATGAAGTAGAAGAGACCTCAAAGAGTAGTAAAAGGAAAGCCTAAAAGTAGCCAGAAGTCAATGTGACCCTAGTCTCTGAGCTTGCCTATAGGGATGGTAAGAATCATAGACCAAAATTTAAGGGTTAACTACACCAGGAGCCCCTGGCCCAAGATTAGTCAAGGACTATACAAAGTGGTGTAAAGCCTTCCAAAAAGCACTAATATCTTTGCTAAGGTAGTACACAAATGTGTTTACTTACCCAGCACAAGAGATGCTCAAAATATATCCTGAGATTATGGTTCACAAGTTGGCCATAAATCCTCAGGCAAAGCCTGTAAGGTAAAAAAAAGTAGGCACTTTACCCTTAGGTGGAATCAGGTAGTTAAAAGAGGTGTAGAATTTCCTGGATGCAGCATTTGTCAAGGATTGCTACAACCTTGACTAGTTAGTGAACATCGTAATGATCAAGAAGCCCAACATTAAAGGAGAATGGAAAACAAAATTATAAAGATTTAAGCCGCCATCGAGTGAATGCTAAAGTAATTTCTAGGGGAATGGAAAACAAAATTATAAAGATTTAGAAATCCAAAGTAACATATTTGAAATGTGGTTAGAGGAAATTGCACTAAAAAGCTAGATAAAATTCCAATGAAAAAATCTTAGCTAAGTCTCTTTTAAAAAGAAAAAGTGATCATATCAAAGGTGGGTACACAAAATTAACCCCGAGAACTTTAGCTTAGTGCGTAGATTTTGTAAAGAGATAAAGAGGCTAGGTTTGGTCACACTTTGAGGCATGATTGGATTAAAACACAACATCTCTCAATGGGAAAATGATTTGATTAAAAATAAACTCTAGGAGGCATTGAACTATAGCCTACTAAAAGCTCATGCATGAGAATTGACAAGATCAAGCTGCAAGGATTAAGCCATCTGGGCCCTGACACAAGTTCAATAAAATCAAAGTCCACTGAAACCTTGAAAATAATTCACATTCACAAGGCTTGATAGGGAGTGAATGATTTAGTTAAGATCTCCTAAATGTACAAAGGAAGGGTAAAGGTCCTTGATTTTGAACGAAACTATGAAATAAACCTATGCCTAAAAAAGATGTAGAATAATCGTGAAATTCCTCAAAAGAGAGTCATCATAAAAAGTTACAAAACAAGCCATGTTCAACATCAAATGTAGGTTAACATGACTTTCATAAGCTAGTTTGTGCTTACTACCCTCTCTTAAATTCTCCCTAACTTAAACGTTCGAAGTCCTTAAAGAGGAAAACCACCTTTCTTTGAGAGTTGTTTTGTAGATGCCCACATATAGTGGGATAAATTCCTCAAGGTTCCCAGATGTATCATAGAAAATCTAAACTATGCAAAAGCACGCATCAATAAGACCTAAGCCAAACACCATTCACATTCTAAGGATAAATCATATATGGATTTCCTTAGGCTAGTTCCTAAGACACAATGAAATGTTACCATATAAATCCTAAGTGAGCTAAAGTATCGTTACAAAAATCTATGGGCTATGGTAGCTTAAATTAGTGTAATTGAGTCCTTAGCAGTTGCAAAATCAAGCAATTGGATGACTTCCAGCCTAGCTAAGATTCTACATTACAAACTGGTAGGTAAGATCTAGAACATTCTACCCATGAGTAAAACACTTCGTCATCCATGTGATGCATGATACAACTGGAATGTTTGGGTGCTTTCCCATATATCATGTGGATTAAGGAAAGTTTGTTACAAGTGGGTGAAATATCTACCTACTCAGTTGGAAGTCTAATGGATCCACCTAGTGATTGAATATTTTTTTGAGAAGGTAAAAGTAGCATTAAGCCTATAGGTGTTGTTAGTCCCCATGAGGCATCGCCTATAATGTTGGATGCCTTTATTGTTTTAATTTTTGAATTTCATACTCTGTTTTTTTTTAAAAAAAAATCCTTAGTGGAGTTGTGATTGTAATGATCACGCCTGAACGTGGGTATAGCCCCCCATGAATGTCTAGAATAACTAGCTTTGCAGCATCAAATCTTTATTGCTTTTCCTAATTTTCAACAGACCGAGGCATAAACCAATTTTTTGACTCAAGAGCATGCTCGTGCTCTAGCCCAATAGTGAAGCTCTTTAGACTAGAGAGCCTATGTGTGTTCTTGAGTCCAAAATTTGGTTTCTAATATAATGTAGTTTATTCTATTGAAAACTAGGAAAAAAAAAATTAAAACTTAATAATGCAAAGCTATTTAGTATAGCCATTTGTTGGGATCGCACCTAGGTTTGGGTCATGGTCCTCATTAAGGGTTTACCTTTAAGGGGGCTATTATAGAGGTCATTAAAAGCTTTTAAATGGGTACCTCATCAGGAGTGACGTCATCCCTAAACTTCTATTAAGCAAAGATGGTTTTCAAAGCGAGCACATTTATAAAGGCCTATGTTGATAATTGGAATAGGGTTATCGTTACATTGTTCATCTTCTAGGGTACTTTGAAGTGTTTGAACACATAAGGGAAAAGATTAGATCAGGGTAAAGGTGAGTTTTTAAAGGGATTGGTGACTTGCGCAATGTTCTTAACGATGAGTCAGCAAAGTCAATGCCCCTTTCATAATAAAACTAGAAGTTCCAGCATGATGTCATTGGTGTTTTCCTTTGAGGAGCCATAAGGGTACACAATCCTTACAAGAATGTAGTAGAGGACTCTAGTGTCAAATATAAGGTCATGCATTAGAGATTGGCCTTTTTAAATTTAGAGGGGTTGGCATTTGTTTGAGACATAACTTATTTGCATTAGATTGAGAGATTAAGGGAAGTTGGGCCAGATCTAAGTTGGGATCAAAACTTTTCCAAATGTTAACATGGGTTAAGACAACTAAGGTCTCTTTAACACATTCACTTCTATGTATTCTTCATCAGCCTATAGGCTTAACTTTCCCAAAATTGCCATAGATAATCTTACAAGGTGAAGGGTAGCACTCATTAATTCTAGCATCACACAACTTCATTGAACCCAATTTTTATAAGTTTTCTAAAAAGCTAAATTTAGCAAACTTAAAGATTTCTAATCTCCATCCTCATAGAAAGTCAATTCCCTTTCTAACATGTGATTTTAGCAATTCTTACTATTGAAGTCACTAGAACTTAAAGAGAGGTCTTAATCAAGCCCAAATGGTGGTTATCCCATCAAAATTTGTTAACTGCAATGTTTGCAAGTCACACTTCAAGTGTAAGCAACACAACTATTTTATAATTCAGGTAAATAGATCTTCATTTTACTGATGTCAATATTCAATCAAAGCAATTAAATAATTCCTTCTAAGATATGCAAATGTATTTTCCATAACTCAAGCATAATACTTCAAGCAATAGAATAATTTTATAATTTAGTTGATAGCTCATATAATTTGTCCCATTAATCAACAATGAAATTCAAATTATATATGCTAAGATATGGTCAATATTTTCCATGTAATAATAATTGTAAAGATATTTTTCAAGTGTATCTCAACTAGCTTTTCGCCATAATTTGATAATTAAATCAAGCTCAATATTGATCCACATGTATGTTTTAATAAAACTTAGAAAATTTCCATGGTAACTAACATAATATCAAGTAATACCATGATGTTTTGAAACAAATAATAACCACAGTTAGATTGACTCACTTTGATAGAACTAACACATAATATAAAACTAGGCCCATAATATGACTACACAACCTAAGTCAGATATAAGCACTTCCAACTTAATGCAATACAATATGTAGATATTCAAATTTAATTTAGCCTTCATTTAAAATCATTAATCTTTAATAATAGATCTTTGAAGAAGACCCACATTAACTAAATTGCTAATAGTTTATTCCTAAATAGTTGGGCCCCTTAGTGCTAATTAATGGAGCTCTTATTAGGGAATTTTCTCAAAAATCAAGATTTAAGTAAGGTGATCACATTTCATCTTGCCTATTCCTATTATGTATGGAAGCTTAATAGTGCTACCTCAATGAAGGGGAGGATGAATGACGCCTCAAGGGTACAAAAGTGGCTAAACAAGTACCCCTTATTATTCATCTATCTTTTGCATATGATGTGTTACTTTTTTTTTCTTTTTTTTTGGCTAAGGGGGTTGCCTATAATACATTTGAATTCAAAGCTAGGATTGAAAATATTTTCCTAATGTCATAATAGATGATTATTATTAGTAAGTCTTCCGTGATGGTTTATCCAAACACAACAATTGAAAGGAAATGGGGCTTGAAATTGATTTTTTGCTACAATATTATACAAGACTTTGGGACTCACTTGGAGTGAAAATCTTCATGCGCCATCTTTGTGGGCTGAAATAGAAATTTTTGTTTAATTTTCTAATTGGTAACTTATAGAGGAGACTCACTAGCTGGAATTCAAGATCATGTCTCTAGTAGGAAGATATGTGTTTATCAATGTAGTGTTATTAACTTTATGATAGTACGCCGTATCAATGTACAAAGTCCCCAGGAAAGTATGCTAATTATTGAATGTTGTCGTTGTGAACTTCTCTTGGCACAATCAGAGAGGATATAACGGGTGTTGTTAGTGTGGAAAACAACCTCTTTACACGCAAATGGTTAGGATATTTAGGTATTAGGATTATAGATTAGCGGAATGATGCTTTATGTAAGTATACTGATGTAGTGGAAATTAAGAAAGACTAACTATCTACAATAGTCTAATGAATCACCTATCCTAAAAGGCATTAGCTACAAACCACTAATTAGATCTTCCTGAGGCTAGAAAATTTTTATCAAAAGTATTCTACGAAGTGGAAGACCACTTTAAGCTATGAATAGGCAATGGAAGAACATCCATAACAAGTGATCAGAGTGGTTGAATAAATTAAATGTTGCTTTCAAGAATGATTAAATGAAGGAATAATGTAAAGGTGTAAGCACCAAATTAGTGCTCTTGGGATTGTAGATGGACCACATGCTTATATGTCCTATGCACTGTCACTTAGTGATGACACAATTACTTAGATTCCTACTAAACAGTCCAACACATAAAAATTTCTAAAAAGGTTTGAAAGCATTTAAAACCCAAAAGTTCGAAAATAATTACAAAAGGGTAAAACTCTTAGGGTTTTCTCAATTCGCTAGCGTCTAACATGGTTCATAGCACTGCTAGACCCCAACGACAAGCTTTTGGCGGTTGCCACTGGTTCTTGTTACTGGGGCTTGCCTTTCTTCCCACTCTTAAAATCACACGTGATTGCTATAATCAAGCTAATTCAAGGCTTATTTAGCTGATTGCATGGCAAATCAACCCCATTCTACCACATTTTAAAATATTTGAAAATAAAAATTATTTTTTTTATATTCTTGAAATGATTTCTTGCTTGGGGAAGTCAAATTGCTACCCCTATAAATACAAGCTTGCACCCCTCATTCTCACACACAACAAGATGCAAGTAAATTCTTTCAAGCGAAAACTCTACAGCATTCGCTCTATCATTCCCCATGTAGCAAATTCTACCAAAACTCTAGCAAAACTTTCCCCTAGACTTGCTAGTAACAAAGCTCTACCCAAATCCTCACTCAAAACCTTTTGCTAAAGGTCTCTTATCTTTAAAAAGTACTAGCACCATCCTACCCTGATACCCTCGGGAGGAAATGGATAAAAGAATCGTTACTTTTTTATCATTTAAATCGGATCTGGGTAAGGTCCTAAGAGCCATAAATTAAATAGAATAATCTCATTTACTGGTTTCTTTAACTTTGAAGTCTTCATGATGTTCTTGTTTGATCGTCCATGATTACTTGTTCCGTGCTTTTATTTTCATTCATAAAAAATATGTTCATAATAAAGTGACATCCTAAATTTATTATTTTATTGCACATTTTAATTCTTTCACAGATGAATTGCTAATAAGTTGTCATCAAAGAATATCCTTCACGATAAAATATCTTACTAAATAAGACTAATTCATAAAAATAAATCTATTGCATGGAATTGAAAAATATAAACTTTAATGCATTCAATTCTAGTAGAGGTTGCTACTGAAGCAGGTGATCCAATGGTGGTTTCCACCATCCACTAGATGGTGCCTTCACATCGATTCCTTTCTCAAGGTTTGTAGCCATGGAGCCATTTGTTTAATCCCTATTTGGGAATCCTGGGAATCATAATCCTATAGAAAAAATATTTCTTCTTCTTGAAAGTCAAAACCTATGTACCTCAGTTGTACCTTTCAATTTTGGAGGATATGATTAGAAAAAGGTTTTGGGTATTTTCTATAGAATTAAGGTTTGTACATTTCCTAAAAAATGTGTTAGCAACTCTCTAAAAATTAAAAGCACCATTCCATCTTATGAAATTTCATCTCAGAACACCATTGTAAAAAAAGCCGAAGCAATTGAATCCCTACCCTCTCATGATATGTTGGGTCGTGCTTGGAGAAATGGAAACGAAATCCAATTAAGCCTCGAGAAGCTCTGATTGCTTTCTCTGTTATTCCTCTCTTACTAGGCCATCAATGCAGGGGCACTTTTGGTGGCAACTACAGTAAGGGATGTTTAGATAAGAGGGTTAGACTTAAAAGAAATGAATGTAATTAAAAATTTTATTTTTCATCCCAAAATTTGTATGATACATGCATTTACATAATGTACTTTGCCTCGATAATGTGTCAAAGTTTATTAAGTCCCCCCTATTGAAGCATGTCCCTAGGATCATAGTTTTACCCTCGAAATTATGTGGAACTCCTTACTATAGCTTGCCCTTCCCATTTGGCCATGGTGCTCCATTTAAAAGGAACCACCATGTGGGTCTTCAAAGCATGCCACTTTAAATCATAAAGATCAAGTCCATTGTAACTAGACAATATCACCACCGACTTAGTTGTGCATCCTTTGAACATATACTTAAGATCAAACCATGTTTGAGTAATTGCCTTGAATAAGTGCTAAGTGCTTCTTTTCGTACCTTTGTGTGTGTCAAGAGAGTCCATATTTTTTTCCAAACAATTCCATCTTTTAGCCTTTTGACCAAATAATCAGAACACTATTAGGAGCATAAGCTATCCTAATTAGGAGCATATGGACACAACTTAACAATGGTCAAATTCAAGCTAGTAGTGGTTGGAATTATTCCCTTATAGTTTTAATCAGGACACCATTATATCTTAACGCTCATGCCTTGTATGACACTAGGGGTTGCGAGGTCAGTGGCCCAGCAAAGCCATGCAGAATGTCCTGTGCTCCCTCATAATCTCCCTGGTCTTTAAGAGCACTTTAAGGTCCTGGCTCCGCCTATGCCAATAGTCTTGAGGTTGATTTAAGGTTTCTTTTCTTCCTCCCCTTACTTTTCCAAAATCAAACCTAGTACCAATGCTTTTTTTTAACAAAAAAGAAAAATTTTCCTTTTTTTAATCCTAAATTTTGTGACTTGTGAAGGCAAAACAAGCCCTTGGAAAAGGGACCATTAGAGTTACTTAGTAAGATCTCCATAACAACATCACTTACAACCATTGTAAGGAAGATGGTAACGCTATCAAAAGAATTGCAACCCGTATAGCAGATTTCTTTAATTACCCAAATGGAAATCTGATTTGGGGCCAAATTTAATGAGCAATAAAGACTCATAAATGACTTTTCCAAAAAGGTAGGAGCATAAGATTGAAAATGAATGAGAGGAAGATGTTGACTTTATTCATTCCATCCATAAATAAGTTAGAGCAACTCTTAAAGAGCTCCCAACTATTTGAGAATCAATTTCTAAGTCTAACCTTTATGCATCTATATCAAAAGGGAAAGTATTTGCAAAGTTTTTCATTCCCTAAAACTTGAAATTCACAGGACTAAGCAACCCATCCTCCTATTTAAGGAATACATCAATATTATAAGCCTAAAGGGCATAAATGAAGCCATTTTTGTTGAAATATTCTCTCTCATCTTATGAGAAACGACAAGTAGTTGGTTTCATTACCTAGATCCACACAAGGTCAGCATCTAAGAATGTTTAACCAAAGCATTCCTACCATAATATTGCTATAATATGAAGATGAATGCCACACTTCGTGATTTAGGAAAGTTTAGCTAAGGAATTCTTATCGCTGTACTCCTACAATACAGAGCTGCCTATCACACTTTATGGTTTAGAACTTTTAAATAAGGAGAAAAAGAAAGTTTCCTAGACTTTTTGGCTTATTGGAGGTCAAGATTGTGCTGAGGAAGAAGAACAAGCTCACATGGTCATTATAAACCTACAACCTGATTATCACCAACATTTGCAGTTTCAACCCTTGAACACTTTCATGCAACTGCATGATGATGGGATGTTGGTAGAAAGGGAAATGCAAAATGGCCCTAAGAATACTTATCAGGATGATCTTGCAAAAGATAAACTGTGGTTGCATGGTTTAGGTGTGATATCCAGACATCAAATCATTCCTGGAAAATACTTCTGTTGTTAGCAGTTAATCCCATAAATAATTTATTCAAGGTATAGGGCACTTGTTTTTTATAGTGATCTTGTTCAACTCTCTGTACGCAGTACACAACCATAAGATTTTGCCTTCCACCTTTACACATATAAAATTAAGGTTTCCCACGGTGACACACTTGGTCAAATAACTCCCTTCTATAGCAACTCATCTTACTAAATCTTTAGTTCTTTGAACTCTATTGGGGGTCATATGATGTGGGCTCTGAAAATGGATTGAGCATCTAGAACTAGGTTGATCTGAAAGTCAATGTTTCTTAGGGGAAAACAGCCCAGAAAGTCCTCAGATGGAACATCTCTAAATTCACAAACTGTAATTATGGATATGTATACACCGAGTGCAATTGGTATATAACTATTATTCAATGCATTACTGACACGATAACTCACTTGCTTGCATAGTGTAATTATGACGGAAATAGGGTTTTTCTTCTCGCGGTCTATAAAAACACACGTCTAGTGTTTCCACATTTCTCAAACTAGCCTTAAGATCTTTACAAGTCATTCTATAAGTATGAAACCAGTTCATCCCCATAATGGCAACAAGGTCTTCCAATCAAACTGGATTGAATGCCTAATGATTATGTCTCCAGCAATACTAATAAAGGCATATTTATAAAAGATAACACATTCAACTGCTTACTAGTCTCAGTAAATTTAAAAGACAGGGGGACGATCTAAAGTGCAAAGAGATGTAACAACACCATGAACTCTTGCAAAGATATTTCTTTATTGGTTATAAATGACAGGCATGTAAGCTGAATGAATGAAAGGACGAAGATTCGTAATAAAAGAGGTAAGGCATATAAATGCCCTGCATATACAAGACATGCGGCTTATTCATTATGCTCATGATAGTAAAGTAAATGAACGATGTTATGAAGTTGAGAGGGGTATTAAGTACTGAAAGTGAACAAATCTAACATATCACCAAAGAGGCATTTAAAAAGTCATACGGTACCCGTATGTGAGTTAATTGACGAAGATGAGGGTCCACACCGCTAGAAGGGAAATTCTATTCATCTGGTGTTTCAAAGACCTATACATCAAGATGAAGGAGTCAGTCTTATGACTAAACATTATGACATCCAACAATAACACCTTTTACCATAAATGGAAGTCTTAGGTAGACATGTAAACTTCAAACTGCTGGCAGATGGAAATAACACAAATTGTTGTTTATCATTAATAAGATAGGTTGTACTAGAAAATAAAGGATTGCAGAAATAACTTGAGTAACGACATGCAGTCACGGCCATAGAGTAGTATGCAAATATGATGTTACGGTGCTATAATAACACAAATGATATGGTTACATTTAATTGTTGAAAAGGCGTTCAATTACTGGGTCTGAAGCAACCAAAGGCTTTACAAGTAATAAATAAATAGTGCCCAAAAAGAAGCAAGGAGTTTAATTAGGTGACAGTAAAAATGTGAACATAGTGGTGACTGAACTATAAGTAGAATGGATCAAATATGCTTAGGAAGAACTGCAAATCACACAGTAACGCATACCGGGGGTCATTATAGGCCCCATTATAGAAATAGAAAATTAAACGGTTATGATTGTCAGGGTTTTAATCGCCTATAAGAAAGGTTGCTCAGATGTGTTTAAAGAACTCCCAACAGACCACATACGAGAATTTTCAAAAACACTCCATTACAAAACAAGAGAGTGTTAGTGGCAAAGAAATGATGCATGTGAACAATTCAAGGTAACTAGGGCAGAAATAAGTCAATGACAGAAAGTCATGGGAGCATTGCTGATGTAAGGTCCTGGTGTCAAGACCATATAATTACTATACATGGCAGCTTAATCTTACTTATACCACACATATAATGCCAAGTAGCACACCATAAGCTACTAATTGTTATCACTAGACATAAGCACTCATTGTAGTGTTCATCTCATATTGGGTCACCTCAAAGATATTGCCCCACAAGGCATTTCCTCATCTAGAGGTTTACGTCTAACTTGACACTGTATTAATCCATTAAGAAATTGCAAGTGGCATCCCCATATCGGGTTTCAACCATCATTGTACCCAAGATCAGGTATATTAACACACCTCAATAAGACTCACAAATCCTGGGGCAAAACGGACAGAGTTTCGCCTAAACACTGACCAAAACCTAAGCTTAAAGCCTTATTATAGATACCCGAAATGGAGAGAAGCACTTCAATAGCTCAACGGCCACACGCTGAAGCTCATAACTAAACGGGTCACATACCCGGAGTGCACAATTATAAAAATTTAAACAAATAAGATAAATGATACATACAATACAACTCCCAGATAAATTAGAGCATGCCTCACTAACAGGTGACCCAAATGGTTCCACACTCCACTCTACTAATGCTTGAATCTCAGGTTATTACCAAATGATTGAGTCACCCAAATGAAAATGCTTCCTCCATATATGCCCATACAGATGAACTTATAGTCAATAGCTTATTTAACTGGTCCAACATAACTCATACACACCTTGATAGCTAACTCATAAACACTTGATAGCTCACAGTGGCCCTTAAAACCTTGGCTCTAATACCAAATCCGTAACGCCCCCAAAATGCTAATGACAAGATTTATGGAAAACTACAGCGGAAGACTTAATAATAGAAGGCGCTATCGCGTCCTGATAAGGACAAGGCTCACTGAAACCATTTAATCCTGCAACTCATGTTCACAATCACAAAATCTATAAACTGAAACACTTTAAGACCAAAGTCCATAATATTTCAACCTCAACACCATCGACTTAATCATACCATGTGCTAACTTGCACTCCACAATGCACAAATATATTGAATATAGACCTAACTTGACCCTGAGGTCAATCCCAACATTCAGACTATGCTGAATTGTTGTGTTAAATTACCGCAAGTGCACGGCGTAGCTGTAGCTAGCAACCGGCAAGTACGGGTCGTGTCCACGAGGAACTTGCTTTCGACTACCAAAACTAATCAACTAACCCAATCTAGGCTAAATCAAAATATGAGTTTATGACTAAATTAATGAACATAATAACAACTAAGAATCGAAAGAGGGAATAGAATATTAAAGCACTCGAGTTGGAATTAATTGCACGATTATGCTAGCTGAACCAATTACTAACCCCGTCGAACAATCCTAGAGATGCGTCATGAGTGAATAGATTGCCAATTAAGCCCATCTCCTCCCTCTCTCAAGGGTCAAAGACTAATCCTAGAACTATAGTCATCTATTTTCATGGGACTAAAGGTCACAGGATTACAACATCTACAATCTCTAATCCCAACTAGAACCTTGATTATTTTCATATCAAAATCCTAATTGTCTACTAATTCGCGTTAAGTGAAGATTCCGTCTTTCAACTCTCCCCTAAACCCAAGTAATAATGGATGAATGCCCTCCCAGGCATTTCATCGAGCAAGTGGCGTGCATAGTAGAAATCATGAACGCAAAAGCAAGGAAAGTAAGGGATTGGGGATACAATTGATTCAACTCAACATAATCGGCTTTAATCCCAACCCAAGTTGGGAATTTAGCCACACATCGCTTCATAATCAAAAACCATAATTTCAATTCTACCAAACAACATTCAATTCACAAAAACCTAAAATAACAATAAAGAGAAGAGAAGGAATCGGGAAAACGAACTTGAATTGATTGTTGCTAAAAGGTAGATCGAACTTCGATGCCAACGAATTCAATACAAAGCAATGGAAATCAAAAGCCCGAATGTAAAACCTAAAAATCAACTAAAAACGTCTATGAAAAAAGAAAACTGAATGAGAACTGAATAAGACCCAAAATAACCCTGAAGGAAAACTTAAGTCGCAACGCGGAACGGGGGTGGCACGGTCGTGCCCCGAGGCATGGTATCACCATGCCAAAATACTTGCAAAACCACCCAAACCCAGCCAAGCAGCACTAGCGTGCCACCTAGCTGGTCGGCTGCTTCGTCGGTTCTTTGTGGTACGGCTGTGCTGCATGTGTTGGATTCCTCAGGACCTCCGTGCGACGCTTTTTTGTGGCTTTAACTTGCCTCCTTGGCACTCCTTTCTACTGAAATTGTTCATCTTTCCGTTTCTTTGATAAAGTACCTGAAAATATCGAAAGATGTCGTATGAGTAAAATGTATGCTAAAGGAGGCCGATTTGACCCTTCCTTAACGCAATTGAACGTGAAAACGCAGGAGAAAATGGGTCAAATAGGGCCTAAAAATGGGACAAAATAGAGGTTCATCACGCCCCCCATGCTTATCTCTTGCTTGTGCTTAAGCAAGACTACGCTATGAAAGATCATGGAGGATGGTAAACCTCCCAATACAGCCTCTTCAAGGCAAGGGACGAATAATCAATAATCAAAGTTAAACTGTGCATTAGAGGTGGCCAAGTCAAAGTGTGAAACAATTTAAATATAGCATGCACACTTCCTTCCACGAATCCCCATACCCAAATGCAATGCATCAAATGCCCTAGTATCGAAGTACATAACAAGGTTATACCTCCCTTGATGAGTGGTGAGTAAGCGAGACTGGTAGAACCTCACTTTAGGACAAAGTGGAACACTCCCCTCAATGTGTTTAAAATATGTAACAAGGGTGCACTCAATACTCTACCCAATCAAGCAACTACCATAAGCTTGGTAGAGTTCTCAATTCTCCACCGCCTAATGCAAAGTGCAATATGTAAATCATGAGGGCTTGAAAAGGGATGTAATGGGGTCAAAGGTAGAGGGTGAGAAGTGGAATAAATTTGGGAAGAGTGGAGCTAATAGTCAAGAGACTAGGGAGCAAAAAACACTTCCACAATTAATGTCAAAACAACAACTTCACACCACAATTGAAAATTTGAGCAACAAACCCCACCAAAACCTTAAGGGAGGAATTTAGCAATCTCATTGTCACACTCCCATGCCAAACACCTTATTCACAACTTTTCTATTTTTTTTTCTTTCTTCCTTTTTTTTTCTTTTCTTTTTCCTTTGCTTCCTCCTTTTTCATTCATTTCTATTTCTTTTCTTTGAAAGGAGAAAGACATGTGAATGGCATAGGGAACACAAACGTAAATCACGAATCCCCTCACACAAGCCACTAATAACGTACCCAAGGTGAACTAGCCTTCAAAGCAAACCCAACTCAAAATGGAAGTGTCGCTCCACTAGACCTTGGTAAGGATATGAAGAATATCGATATGCCAAGTGTGTAGTGTGTAGGGGGCAACAACAAAGACAAGGGGAAGGGTACAAAGGGCTAGCAAGAGGGTAGTACATGTCAATGGGTGGTTTTGTGGCTCATGTGGCTAAATAGAACAAAAATTGCCTCAATCATATTAACACATGCACATGCCAAATGCGATTTCAAAGAGAACAAGACCAAGTTCTAGAGATGGAATCCTGGATGAGTCACACATGAAGGAAAGTACGAGACTATATGCAATGAATAGTCATCAGGCTCAAAGTCTCACAGGTAAGTCTACCACAATCTAACAACTTACTTCAAGATATGTTCCACTTATCGAGGTCAATCAAGCCAAGTCACATGAATCTCGAGGGCAATATGACATACAACATAGGGCAGGGGAAATATAGATGGCAATGTTAGAGCGCAATTCACAAAAGTTCACACCATAATAGGCCACACTTCAACACACAACTCAACCAGATCAACCAATCATCACCCCTTATGTTCTCTTCATAAGAGGGGTTTTCGCACACATTTATTGGAAAAGCAACAAATCTAACTAAGAAAGCGGTAAAGGATATAAGGGGAAACAAAGAGAGGGGCAAGAAGTAGTACCTGAAAATTTTAAGGATGCCCAACTCGATCACTTCTCCTTTTGAGATCAAAACCCTAAGTTATGTGCTCTAAGCTACATGTTCTAATAAACAAAATATGTAAAAACAACCTAGTGAAACTATATGAAGTCCTATCTATATGATGCGAATGCAAGGGACGTCAGCCGACACCCTAGGATTCGCGATTTCACCTTAAGAGCGATAAGCTCACCCCCTATGCTTGAGATTTTCAGTGCCCTCAATGAAAAAGATGCGGAAAAAGAGCAAGGGAAGGGTTAATGCAAGGATTGAAGGGGGAAAAGGGGAGGGAAAAGGGCGGGACACAGACACACTAGGTTTTTGTTTTCTTTTGTTTTTTTTAAGCAATAAATGGCTTGGGTTGCCTCCCAAGAAGCGCTTGTTTAAGGTCCTTAGCTTGACCCTTACCTCCAAATAGTATACGATAATGATACGGGAGGTGGCCTAGGGAAGGTGTAGAAATATGAATTAGGATCCTCTACCTTCCCAGTACAAGCAGAAATGGTCGCAAAACGAGATGGGATGGCTGCAGAAAAAGTAGAAGAACCTCCAAGCAGTATGGGAGGTCCCCCATTTCCATCAAACATCTCGACCCTAGAAACAACATCGAAGGGGGAGATGGGGATAGGTTCCTTAGAAGGCGGAAGAAGGACAGGCGCTAAAGGTGGAGCGGGATGAGGGAAACTGAAATCCACCATCTCCCCACATATAGTGAAGGATATGGTGTCTGTCTGCACATCAATCACCGCCCCCGCGGTCGCAAGGAATGGCCGACCTAAGATGAGTGGGGCCGAAAAGTCCTCATCCATGTCAAGAACAACGAAATCACAGGGGATGAGGAACTTGCCCACCTGGACTGGAACATCCTCCAGAAGGCCTACAAGCTGCCTGATGGAGCAGTTTGCTAGCTGAATAGTCATGCTGGTAGGCATGAGGTCCCGTAGTTGCAGCTTCTTGCAGAGAGATAACGGCATGAGGCTCACACTGGCGCCCAGATCACAAAGGGCTCTCTCGATCTGTATATCCATTATGTAGCATGGGATAGAGAAACTGCCAGGATCCTGCAGTTTTGATGGTGATCGCCTCTGGAAGAGCGAACTGCAGGATCCACTAATAGGGGACACTGAAGTGTCCCCAGGGTCTCCCTTCTTGGACAGGAGCTCTCTCAAAAATTTCAAATGAGCAGGTGCTTCCTTGAGAGCTTCCAGGAAAGGGCTACTGACAAAGATTCGACGTAAGGTCTCCAGGAATCGCACGAATCTAGGCTCAAGTTGAGATAGCTTGGACCATGCCAGTCACTGAGGGAAAGGCATCAGGGGCTGGTAAGTGCGGGTAGGAGTTGGAGGACTAGGCTCCCCAGCAATGCTCAAATTCTCTTTTCTTTTCCTCCCCTCTATTCCTGCGGAATTAGGAACTGGAACTACCTCCTAGAGAACAATCACTAGGCTCTCCTTTAACCCCTCTCCCATCGTGTAGATGGCATTGACGTGACCGTAGGGGTTAGGCTCGGGCTGGCTTAGAGGATGCCCTTGAGACCGAGACAAGTGGCTCACTTGCTGAGCGATCTGAGCGATCTGGGCATCCATTGTCTTCTTATGCGCAGCCATAACATCGAGTCTGGAGGTCAATAAATTGATCGATTCACCAAGACTTTCATTAGTCTTGGTCTAAGTTGCTATGAAGCGCGCCATAAGACTTTCCAGATGTGATATGGGTTGAGGGGATGGAGGAGTGGTGGGAGCTCTATTGTGGAAACCAGGTGGCTGAACAGAACTCTATGGGTAAGGGTTGGAGTTTTTGTAAGGGGGGTTTGGGTGACTCTTCCAATCCTGACCAATAGCTAGTAGAGTGGGGGTTATTTTGTGGTGGAGGGTTGAAGTTGTGGAATGCGTTGAGGTGTTCAATGCTAGAGGAGCCATTGTAACAGTCAACTTAAGTATGCCCCTACACACCACACGCCTCACAAATAGCATGTACTCCAATTTGGGTTAGGAGTACCCACTCTGTCTAATCTCTGTGCCAATGCATCCACCCTGCTGGCTAGGAGCGTCATAGCATCAACCTCATATCTACTGCTGCTTTTCTTCGATTCGGCTCACTCACTTGACCAGTGATAATTGTTGGAAGCCATCTCTTCCAACAAGGCCTTTGCCGCCTCAATTGACTTGCCCATGAGAGCGCCCCCCGTTGCAACATTTATTAAGATCTTCACTGACCACTCCAACCCATTGTAGAATGTTTGGATTAGGAGCCAATCAGGAACTCCATGGTGGGGGTGTTGCCGCTGAAGGTCTTTGAACCTCTCCCAGGCCTTGTAAAGGGGCTTTCTTTCCTGCTAGGTGAAGGATGTAATCTCTGTCCTTAGCTTTGCAGTTTTTCCTGGTGTGAAGTATTTACTGAGGAAGGCCTTGGAGAAAACCTCCCAGGTGGTGAACAAGTTGGGCTCCTTGTTCTGCAGCCAATCACTAGCTTTGTCCCTCAATGAGAAACGAAAGAGTCGTAGTCGAATAGCATCGGCAGACACCCCATTGAGTTTGATGGTGTCGCACTTCGCAAGGAATTTGCGAAGCTGCGCGTTGAGGTTGTCCGAGGGATATCCGCCAAACTGGTCACACTCCACGAAACTGATGAGCGTTGGGTCTAGCTTGAAATTATTAGCCTCGATCGTCGGGCTAACAATCGATGAGGTGACGCCAGATGCCTGTGGTAGGGGTAGTCCCGCAGCACCCTATTGTCTTCCCGGGCCATCACCGTTGCTTCTTTCTTCCTCCTTCTCACTTCTCCGCTACGTCGGCGTGCGACTGCTTCTATCTCAGGATCGAGGGGGATAAGGTCTTGATCCCTCTTACTCCTCCTACGCATACAAAGCAAGCACTACCAAGGCATAAACAGTTTCAAGCAGAAATGAGGAATGACTGGAAGTTACGAAAGGAAAAAAATAAAAATAAAAAGGCCTAGTCTAGAGTACAATGACCGGTTCTAATATCGAAAGGAATAAGTTCCCTGGCAACGGCACCAAAAACTTGTTGTGTTAAATTACCGTAAGTGCACGACGTAGCTGTAGCTAGCAACCGGCAAGTACGGGTCGTGTCCACGAGGAACTTGCTTTCGACTACCAAAACTAATCAACTAACCCAATCTAGGCCAAATCAAAATATGGGTTTATGACTAAACTAATGAACACAATAACAACTAAGAATCGAATGAGGGAACAGAATATTAAAGCACTCGAGTTGGAATTAATAGCATGATTATGCTAGCTGAACCAATTACTAACCCCGCCGAACAATCCTAAAGATGCGTCATGAGTGAATAGATTGCCAATTAAGCCCATCTGCTCCCTCTCTCAAGGGTCGAAGACTAATCCTAGAACTATAGTCACCTATTTTCATAGGACTAAAGGACACAGGATTACAACAGCTACAATCTCTAATCCCAACTAGAACCTTGATTATTTTCATATCAAAATCCTAATTGTCTACTAATTCGCGTTAAGTGAAGGTTCCGTCTTTCAACACTCCCATAAACCCAAGTAATAATGGATGAATGCCCTCTCTGGCATTTCATCGAGCATGTGGCGTGCATGGTAGAAATCATGAACACAAAAGCAAGGAAAGTAAGGGATTGGGGCTACAATTGATTCAACTCAACATAATCGGCTTTAATCCCAACCCAAGTTGGGAACTTAGCCACACATCGCTTCACAATCAAAAACCATAATTTCAATTCTACCAAACAACATTCAATTCACAAAAACCTAAAGTAACAATAAAGAGAAGCGAAGGAATCGGGAAAACGAACTTAAATTGGTTGTTGCTGAAAGATAGATCGAACTTCGATGCCAACGAATTCAATACAAAACAATGGAAATCAAAAGCCCGAATGTAAAACCTAAAAATCGCCTGAAAACATCTGTGAATAAAGAAAACTGAATGAGACCCAAAATAACCCTGAAGGGAAACTTAAGTCTCGATGCGGAACGGGGGTGGCACGGTGTCACCGTTCCAAAATACCGGTGAAACCGCCCAAAACCGACGAAGCGGCACTGGCGTGCCACTTGGCTGGTCGGCTGCTTCGTCGGTTCTTCATGGTCCGGCTATGCTGCGTGTGTTCGATTCCTCGGGAGCTCCGTGCAACACTTTTTTGTGGCTTTAACTTGCCTCTTTGGCACTCCTTTCTGTTGAAATTGTTCATCTTTCCGTTTCTTCGATAAAGTTCCTGAAAATATCGAAAGATGCTGTATGAGTAAAAAGTATGCTAAAGTAGACTGATTTGACCCTTCCTTAACGCAATTGAACGTGAAAATGCGGGAGAAAATGGGCCAAAAGGGGGCTAAAAATGGGACAAAATAGAGGTTCAACATGAATCCACTGTGAGCATCTTTTGACTTCAAAAAGGGCTTGCTAAATGGAGAAACATGTGATACTTCAATAACTTGGTCTGATAAATATCGTTTCTGAGTCATAACTCTCCGCACTTCTCATATTTCATTCATAAATCTATTAAATATAGAATTCCATCCCAAATGAATCATTTAGAAGCTATTAAGCTCACTGAACTTAGTATTTTCTTTGTAAAATCCACAAATGATTCAAAGCTCATAAACAAGCTCCCAAACTATATACTTGTCTTCTTCTATCTCATTAATCAAGCTAAAAGCTTCATGAAAGTCCATGAATATTCATTTCCCCCTTAAATGACCTTACTTGACCCAAAGTACACAGAATGAGTGCATGATCGATCTCACTCAATCTTTATTATTGCTCTTTACACAATTACTCAAAATGCTTCGAAAAATCATCAAAGTCAAAATACACAACCAAAAATTGATGAAATCTTATAGAAAATTCGAAACTAATATGGACAATCTACAGTACAATTTTCTGAATTTCCCTCCAAGTATACACTGCACAAAAATTGCAATAATAGCTCAATTTGCACCAAAGCAGGTCAATTCACTTCAAAACTTCATAACTTTCAACGTTGACTCAAATGGAGACATAAAGCCCTAATATCAAAATATTAAGAAGTCCCAAAAAAATTTCATTTACAACATAAAACATGATTTCCACAATAGAGTTCCCAAAATAGGTCTAAAACACAAGTGTGTCAGTTTAGTCCATTCTGCATAGTTTTGGTAAAACGATCATAACTTTTTCCACAGACCTCATATTAAGGCGATTCAAAATCCATTTGAAAGATAACACACTGAAGTATCTATCCACTAAAAATCATAATTTGGCCATGAGCTAATCATTACCAGTCTAATCCTGAAGTCTACCATGTTTTCCAGAAATTTCCAGCCTTCACTGTTTTAGCTTTCTCTTCCTTTTTCACTTAAATCCTCATTTGAAATCATTCCAAATCACCACAATCAGATATAAAAAGATCATTTAAGGTCTCATATACATACCCTATATCAAAATCACTACAAATGAAACAAGCAAGCTTGGATTCAACTTTCATGATTCAACTCATTTGATCACACTTTCAATTCATCACCCACAACTTTAGACATCACTAAAACCAATAAAAATTGCATAATAACACTTATTCTGATCATGTAAATGCATATTACAATTAAAAGAATAACAAAAACTAAAAATCTCACAAGATGGAGGTTAGGGTTTACCTCTTCTCAAGCTTGGAAGGGAGAGTGTTTGAGTGAGTGTGGAAGGTTGCCAAGGCTAGTGGGTAGCACCTGGTGGCATTTGGTGGCCGAATGGTGGCTGTGTGGTGGGCTGGGGTGGTGCTGTCCTGCTACTTGGTGTGAGGTAGGAGAGACAGAGAGAAGAGGAATGTGTGTGCGAGTGTGTTTACTTGGTGGAGATTGAAGATAAATACTTGGTTGATTTTGAAGCCTTCAAAAATATCCTTTTGCTAAGTATATTTAGGTGCAAATCATGATAACTAGTGATAAATAAACACAAGTAACTTGGGCCTTGTATAATTGGGCCTAAATCATGGGTTTTGGGCTCGATTTTGGGCCCAAAAATAAGCGAAGATTGCGTTAAAGATTTTGTAAGGCTCGGGATTAAATTTTCCCGACGTTTAAAAAATGACTAATCGCTAAATCATGCTTACCGATGCCTACTATCGAGTCACGCGATTTAAACAATAAATAAAACTTGATTTGCAAAGTGGGTCCCAAAATGAAATATCTCCCAACTAGGATGATCAAATGCAATGATTGAATGCGGAAAATTTAGAAAACATAGTGGAATTTGTTGATTAGATAAATTGGGGTGCAATTGAATCATTAGACATGATTTGGTTAATTAAATAACCTTAAATGATAAAAAGAATAAGCTTGAGTTAAACAAATAGACATGATTAATTAAGTAAATAAACATGATTTAAATAAATAAACATAGGTTAGGTTCGGGCTATTACAGCTTTCCCCTCTTAAAGGGTTTCGTCCTCAAAACTTATGACGCTTGCCAAATGTATGCAATGTTGCTTTAAATACACATGGCTCGTTGGTTCTCATTGCTTCCCTCTGAAGAGGTATAATTTTCCCAATGTACTCCGACTAAGGGTGTCTACGTATTGTATAACTGCTTAATCTCATAGTTCAGTAGTAGATCCAGATATTTCTCACACACTAGCCTCAATGAACTCAATTACTTTGGTTCAAAATTGATATTCTCTTTGAGAGAAAAGGAACTTTGTTACTAGTAAGGAGGTGCTCACTACTGGCTCATCACCTTGTCCCCTAATGGAAACTGTTGCATAGCCTGATAAGTACTCTGATACTATTACAAGCTATAAAACATGTTATATACCTGTTTGGGTTCAACAGGTAGGTGCAGTCAACAAGCTACAGGATTTAACATTTCAATGAATCATAAGGCCCCATGTAACTAGTCCCTAATTGTCCTTAGATAGTCGGTCTCTTACTACCTTGACTAGAAAAGCCTTTTGAAATACTTCATAACCCATCTGAGACTTTGGTTATTTCTTTGTTTTGCCAGCACAACTCTTTTGTCGACCTTGTATCACCTCAACATGTACTTGAATTCTCCCTCTTAATGCTTGCTTGGGTTAGCTCTCACCTTATACTCAATGTTTCTTCTAGCTCACTTCAATATAATTAGACAGTGCTTGAGATTATGCCCTTATCAAAATGTCCTCATATGATATTCCTAATGCATCACATGATCTCTCCTCATTAGACTACCCAAGGATATGCTCCCGGTCGATAATGGACAATGAAATGACCACGGTTAGGGATGAGAGTCATGAAATTCTTAGCCAAGCGAATCATTGCATACAAAAGAAATAAACAATGAGACTAGAAAAGGCTAACAAAGGAGAGATTATCATGACGTGGTTAGAATAAACATGATCATAAGTGTATCATGAATTCTGAAATATAATGCCACAAGAATTGTGGTTTATAAATATGGATCATAAAGGGTCCAATAAATAATAAACCAAGGAGAAAGATGGCATGGCTATACTCGAGTTTAACTGATGAATTGTAAACAAGATGACAAGCAACTAAGCTTCAACTAGGTGACTTTATAGCCACAAGCAACAAGATAAGTGCAACAGATAGATGGGACGAGCAATATGCAATAAATAGACAGATAGATTGGATAAGCAAAGTGCAATTGATAGACAAATAGATTGGACAAGCAAAGTGTAATGGACAGATAAATGGATTGGACGAGCAAAGTGCCAATGGATAGATAAATAGATTGAGCAAGCTACAATAGGAACATGCCTTTACTCAAATGAAGTCAATTCGAGTACAACAATAAAATTAAATAGAGAATGCAGAAGTTTATTTATCAAAATGTATGATATATGTGTGGGAGTTGAAGTTCAAAATAAAGAGAGTATGGGGATTATGACAATCACAATCACCGACACCAATGAGAGTTGAATTACATTATGAATTCAGAACAAGTTATACGAGCTTATCATTAAGAATAAATGAAATGTAAGGTAGATGTGTGAATCAGCTCTCAACGGAATGAACTACAACTCATGGTCATGAAATAAAGATGGTGAAGGTCGAGATCACTAGAATGTTGACGACCATATAAGGTTGAACAAAAAATGTATTGCACATTTAACAATGGGTTTGTAAAGACATGGAAGATCACGCTAATAGAAAATATCGGGTTGAAAAGAAAGGGAAATTAAACAACATTGGATAGTATCAAGTTTTAAAGATGAGACAAGCAAACAATTTCAAGAATCTCTATAAAAGGGCATTCTTGCAAAAGATAAACTCTGGTTGCATGGTTTAGGTGTGATATCCGGACCTCAAATCCTTCCTAGAAAAGACTTCTGTTGTTGGCAGTTAATCCCATAAATCTTTTACTCAAGGTATAGGGCACTTGTTTTTGATAGTGATCTTGTTCAACTCTTTGTATGCAGTACACAACCATAAGGTTCTTCCTTCCTTCTTCACACATATAAAACTAGGGTTTTCCACAGTGACACACTTGGTCAAATAACTCCCTTCTATAACAACTCATCTTACTAAATCTTTAGTTCTTTGAACTCTATTTAGGGTCATATGATAGGGGTTCTGAAAATGGATTGAGCACCTAGAACTAGGTTGATTTGAAAATCAATGTTTCTTACGGGACAACAGCCCTGAAAGTCCTCAAATGAAACATCTCTAAATTCACAAACTGTAACTCTGGATATGTATATACCGAGTGCGGTTGGCATATAACTATTATTTAATGCATTACTGACACAGTAACTCACTTGCTTGCACAGTGTAATTAGGGCGAACATAGGGTTTTTCTTCTCTTGGTCCATAAAAACACACATTTAGTCTTTCCACATTTCTCAAACTAGTGTTAAGATCTTTACAAGTCATCTTCTATAAGTACGCAATCAGTTCATCCCCATAATGACAACAAGGTCTGCCACTCAAACAGGATTGAATGCCCAATGAATATGTTTTCAGCAATACGAATAGAGGCATATTTATAAAAGAGAACACATTCAACTGCTTACTAGTCTCAATAAATTTGAAAGAGAGGGGGACAATTTAAAGTGTAAAGAGATGTAACAACACCATGAACTCTTGCAAAGATATTTCTTTATTGGTTATAAAGGACAAGCGTGTAAGCTGAATGAATGAAAGGACAAAGATTCGTACTGAAAAAGCTAAAGCATATAAATGACCTGCATATACAAGACATGCAGTTTATTCATTATGGTCATGATAATAAAGTAAATGAACGATATTATGAAGTTGAGAGAGGGTATCACGTATTGAATGTGAAGAAATCTAACAGATTACCAAAGAGGCATTTGAAAATTCATACGCTACCCGTATGTGAGTAAATTCACGAAGATGAGGGTCCACACCACCAGAATGGAAATTTTATTCATCTAGTGTTTGAAAGACCAATATGTCAAGATGAAGGATTCAGTCTTATGACTGAACATGATGACACCCATTAATAACACCTTTTACAGTAAATGGAAGTCTTGGGTGGGCATATAAACTTCAAAACTGCTGGTAGATGAAAATAGCACAAATGGTTGTTTATCATTAATAAGATAAGTTGTACTAGAAAGAAAGGATTACCAAAATAACTTGAGTAACAACATGCTGTCACGCCCATAGAGTAGTATGCCAACATGATGTTACAGTGCTATAATAACACGAACGATATGGGTACATTTCATTATTGAAAAGGCGTTCAATGACTGGGTCTGAAGCAACCAAAGGCTTTGCAAGCAATAAATAAATAGTGCCCAAAAAGAAGCAAGGAGTTTAAGTAGGTGACAGTAAAAATATGAACATAGCAGTGACTGAACTATAAGTAGAATGGATCAAATATGCTTAGGAAGAACTGCAAATCACACAATAACGCATACCGGGGGTCATTATAGGCTCCATTTATAGAAACAGAGAATTAAACGGTTATGATTGTCAGGGTTTTAATCGCCTATAAGAAAGGTTGCTCATATGTGTTTGAAGAACTCCCCACAGACCACATATGATAATTTCCATAAACACTCCATTACAAAACAAGAGAGCGTTAGTGGCCAAGAAATGATGCCTCTGAACAATTCAAGGTAACTAGGGCAGAAATAAGTAAATGACAGAAAGTAATGGAAGCATTGCTGATGTAAGGTCCTAGTGTCAAGATCAGATAATTCCTATACATAGCAGCTTAATCTTACTTGTACCACAGATATAATGCGAAGTAGCACACCATAAGCTACTAATTGTTATCACCATACATAAGCACTCATTGTAGTGTTCATCTAATACTGGTTCACCTCAAGGATATTGCCCCACAAGACACTTCCTCATCTAGAGGTTTACATCTAACTTGACACTGTATTAATCCCTTAAGAAGTTGCAAGTGGCATCCCCACATTGGGTATCAACCATCACTGTACCCAAGATCAGGTATATTAACACACCTCAATAAGACTCACAAATCCTGGGGCAAAACGGACAGAGCTCCGCCTAAAAATTGACTAAAACCCAAGCTTAAACCCTTACAATAGATACCTGAAATGGAGAGAAACACTTCTATAGCTCAACGGCCACACGCCTGAGTTCATAACTCAACGGGTCACACACCTGAAGTGCACGATTGCAAAAATTTAAACAAATACGAGAATTGAAACATATAATGCAACTCCCAGATAAATGAGAGCATGCCTCGCTAACAGGTGACCCAAATGGCTTCGCACTCCACTCTGTTAATGCTTGAATCTCAGGATATTACCAAATGATTGAGTTGCCCAAATGAAAACTCTTCCTCCATATATGCCCATACAAATGAACTTATAGTCAATAGCTCATTTAACTGGTCCAACATAACTCATACAAACCTTGATAGCTAACTCAAAAACACTTGATAGCTCACAGTGGCTCTTAAAACCTTAGCTCTAATACCAAATCCGTAATGCCCCCAAAATGCTAATGATATGATTTACGGAAAACTGCAGTGGAAGACTTAATAATAGAAGGTGCTACCGTCGTTCTGATAAGGACAAGGCTCACTGAAACCATTTAATCTTGCAACTCATGTTCACATTCACAAAATCTATAAACTAAAACATTTCAAGACCAAAGTCCATAATAGTTCAACTTCAATACCATTGACTTAATTATACCATGTGCTAACTCGCACTCCACACTACACAAGTGAATTGAATATAGACACAACTTCACCTTGATGTCGATCCCAATATTCATGTATTGTTGAATCCACTGTGAGCATCTATTGACTTCCAGAAGGCCTTGCTAAATGGAGAAACACGTGATACTTCATCACCTAAAATGGAAAACATGAATATAATTCGAAAATGTGAGCTAAAACTCAGTACATGCATTCCTGTATTGTAAAATGAGCGTAGAAATACTATTGATGGGTACCCGCCTTAGCAATTCATTTAGTTGGCAATAACAATGAAAATTAAAGTAATACAAAACTGAATTGCTCATTATTATCTAGATGTGAACCCCTTGCAATGATATGATCTATACATATGTGTATACCTGCCAATCTGATCAAGAGTATGCCTGAAGCCGCGTGGGTAAATGATAGGCTGATGCCCTATAGATGATAACTGACGGGGTCACAAGTTAAATGGCAAATCACTATATAAACTGATTCATTGATAAACTCATTAAGAGTTGTAACTTTATAAACTTGTTCTGCTTTCTGAAGATACAGGCAATTGACGTACCTTAAGTCTTTAAAAATTTCATCTGACTTGATAAAAGTCAGTTATTTCATAAATGTCATTTGACTTGATAAATACATTCTGACTTGATAACACTTATGCATAACCAGGAATGATAACTAGGCCTCGACTCTTTTTCATTAATGTCATTGTAAGTATGTGTAGTCAGTAAATGATCCTTTCTCACATAATTGAGTAAATAAAAATATGTGTAACAGGAATTGAGTAATTAAATGGTATACATAACTTTGGTATTTCAATATAACTTCAAAGCTGAATTAATAAAAGTAATTAAATCCGATATAAAATAAATGAAAGTAAAATAGACCACAATGAGATAAATGATATTACAAAGGAAAAGGCCTTTGATGGTGATAAATGGGAGAGTGGTTTTGGCCTTTTCTGTGATAGGTTGCTGATACGGATTTAAGGCTCGCTGATGTATAGCTTGTTTCCAGATAACAACAAGTATACTAGATTGGCTTGATAAATACATTTGATACATTCTGAATTGAGTGAGTAATAAAGGTTTGTGGCCAAGAGAGATATATCTTGGTTCAAAATAGCATAAACTTCAATAACTTGGTCTGATAAATATAGTTTCTGAGTCACAACTCTCTCCACGTCTCATATTTCATTCATAAATCCATTAAATATAGAATTCCACCCCAAATGGATCATTGAACTCAATAGAAGCTATTAAACTCACTAAACTTGGTATTTTCTTTGTAAAATCCATAAATGATTCAAAGCTCATAAACAAGCTCCCAAATTGTATACTTGTCTTCTTCTTTCTCATTAATCAAGCTAAAAGCTCCACGAAAGTCCATGAATATTCATTTCCCCCTTAAATGACCTTACTTGGCCCAAAATACACAAAATGAGTGCATGATCAATCTCACCCAATCTTTATTATTGCTCTTTACACAATTACTCAAAATGCTTCAAAAAATCACCAAACTCAAAATACTCAACCAAAAATTTATGAAATCTTATGAAAAAATCGAAAATAATACGGAAAATCTACAGTACAATTTTCTGAATTTTCCTCCAAGTATATGTTGCATAGAAATTGCAATAACAGCCCAATTTGCACCAAAGCAGGTCAGTTCACTTCAAAAATTCATAACTTTCACCTTTGACTTCAAATGGAGACGTAAATCCCTAATATGAAAAGATTAAGAAGTCCCAAAAAACTTTCTTTTGCAACACAAAACATGATTCCCACAATAGGGTTCCCAAAATGGGGCTAAAACACAAGTGTGTCAGTTTACTCCATCTTGCACAGTTTTGGTAAAACAATCATAATGTTTTTCACAGGCGTTGAATTAAGGCGATTCCAAATCCATTTGAAAGCTAACACACTGAAATATATATCCACTAAAAATCATAAATTTCCCATGAGCTGATCTTTACCAGTTTAATCCCGAAGTCTGTCCTATTTTCCTGAAATTTTCAGTCTTCACTGTTTTAGCTTTCTCTTCCTTTTCAACATAAATCCTCACTTGAAATCATTCCAAATCACCACAGTTAGACATAAAAAGATCATTTAAGGTCTCATATGCATAACCCATATCAAAATCACAACAAATGAAACAATTAAGCTTGGATTCAACTTTCATGATTCAACTCATTTGATCACACTTCCAATTCATCACCCACAACTTTAGACATCACTAAACCCAATAAAAGTTGCATAATAATAGTTATTTTGATCATATAGGCACATATTACAATTAAAACAATAACAAAAACTTAAAATCACACAAGATGGAGGCTAGGGTTTACCTCTTGTCAAGCTTGGCAAGGAGGGTGTTTGAGTGTTTGAGTGAGTGGGGAAGGTTGCCAAGGCTGGTGGGAGGGTAGGGGTAGCACCTGGTGGCATTTGGTGGCCGGATGGTGGTTGTGTGGTGGTCAGAAAGGGGTTGGGCTGGTGCTGCCCTGCTACTTGGTGCGAGGTATGAGAGACAAAGAGAAGAGGAATGTCTGTGTGAGTGTGCGTTTACTTGGTTGAGATTGAAGATAAATACTTGGTTGATTTTTAAGCTTCAAAAATATCCTTTTGCTAAGTATATTTAGGTGCAAATCATCATAATTAGTGATAAATAAACACAAGTAACTTGGGCCTTGTATAATTGGGCCTAAATCATGGGTTTTGGGCTTGATTTTGGGTCCGAAAATAAGCGAAGATTGCATTAAAGATTTTATAAGGCTCAGGATTAAATTTTCCCAACATTTGGAAAATAAGTAATTGCTAAATCATGCTTAACAAGGCCTACTATTGACTCACCTGATTTAAACGATAATCAAAACTTGATTTGCAAAGTGGTCCCAAAATGAAATGTCTCCCAACTGGGGTGATTAAATACAATAATTGAATGCGGAAAATTTAGAAAGCATAATGGAATTCGTTGATTAGATAAATTGGGGTGCAATTGAATCATTAGACATGATTTGGTTAATTAAATAACCTTAAATGATAAAAAGAATAAACATGAATTAAACAAATAAACATGATTAATTAAGTAAATAAACATGGGTTAGGTTCGAGCTATTACAACAACGTCATTTTAAGTGCACATCGTAGTAATCAACTTATGTCCTCTGTATTGCTTATCGGATTTTGATGGATAATATGGCATTACAAATATTATTATATAGAGAATATTAATACATAAAATCAACAATGGATGCACCCTATGGTAGGGTGCAAATACGAAATGAATCTCAGCTAGACATCAAACATCATCAATCTAGGCCTTTTTGGACTTTTTGGGCTCGATTAGCCTTTTGTGGGACTCTTTGGGTTTGAATGTTTGGGTTAAGCACTGTTGGCATATTCTAAGAGACTTATTAGGTGTCTACACTATAAAACCATGACCCGAAACTCGAGTGAGGTCCGCCATGAATGGTTGCACTCATTTGCTAAGTGCTCATTTTATTTTAATTTCATTTTTTATTTTTATTTTATAGTTTGCAGCCAGGGATTTCATGTTTTCTAGCAACTCAAGTATAGTTCGAAGAACATATGTGACCTCCTGGCCCATACAACAACCGTTGTTTGGACCAAGAGCCTGGACAATGTTTCTAACCCAATGAACCTGGATGGGTTTTAGGATAGAACACGACTCAGTTCCCTAGCCCAAGCAATCATAAGATGCTTGGTTCAAGAAGCATGCCCACGTTCAAGCAGCCAACTCTCCTCCACCCTATCACGAAATATTAATTCAAGAAATAAAAAGTAAATGAATAAAATCAAGTTTATTTAAAGAAATAGGGCTACCAGTGAATTTTTAGGAAAACTTACGAAATCAAGTTCACTATCTAAAATGAACCATAAACCAAAATGGACTTCGAAAGGGATAATAGGTCCATTTTAAAGAGGTTTTTAGACCCCCAAAATCCCTAAAATGGGGACCATCTGACTCCAAAAGTTTAAACCAAAGATTCAAATTCGAGAGCAAAGCTATGATATCATGATCGAATGTATGGCGACATCAATCGTCATCACTAATTGCCTCCAATAATTAAAAAAGAAAACTAAAATTAAGTCACACTAACATAAAAAAAAAAAACATGAAGCATATTATATACAATGACAGGAAATCGAAGTGTCAAATAAAACAGAGAAACAAGAATACTAGTATTTACAGCAGCTAGGGAAGAACATGATTAAAAATTACATCTTTCCCCATGTAAGCACAATATCTTTAAAAAAAAAAAAGGAAAAACAAAGGCATAAGAGAAAAGGGAATTTAGATTAACGTCCTTAAGTTGACCCACACATCTATTTGGGGAACATAGCAAGATTTTGACAGGGTGACATTTTTTCGTAAATTATGTTTTCCCTCTTGGTTTTTCGATGCCTATCTCAATTTTTTTGGTGTGTTTTCCCTCACAATCTAAAGTGTCTCTAAAGTTTTTGTGTGTTTCCAAGTCTAGGATCCCTTTTTATAGCTCTAAAGGATAAATCAAGCTAACTAAGAAAAATTAAAAAATGAAGAATTATCACTTAGCGAAGTTAATATAATCAGCTGAAATCTTTTTCAGATAAAAACCATCAAGATAGATGCGTTCTAGAGGCAGGAAAAAAAAAAGGATGTCAGTCGGTTTAGGCCCCAAGAACTCGACCAAATAAATGCGGCCTATGTTCAAGGTCGATTGGGTTTCCGAACCGCTGTACCTCCTGGACTGGACGCTCAACTTGGGATGGACCTAAAATTTTCATTTAGTGAGGTCTAATAATACATTGTTTAGGCTCTAGTTAAAGGTTCTATTCCGGCCGAGCCACCAAATGTGCAGATTGGAGTATAGGTCCTGTCATCATGCATTTTATAAAATCTAAGATATTACTTTTAGGTGTTTATAGTTAGTCCCCACTTTAACCGACAAAGGCAGAGGTCAAAGAAGATAGCATTTGTACTGACCTGTTTGAAGGTGATGATGCTAAGACTTAGGTGTTCGAAAACCTATAGCTCAGCGGCACCCACTGTCGTTGTGATAGACAGTAATGATGTGATGCCTGAACTTGACCATTGATGGTCCTGAAGCTGGGTGCCTACCATCTTTCCCCATGATAGAGGCCAATGTTAAGTTATACCTATAAACTTGGTGGCATGAGAGTTTAATGTAGCCATATCCTCGTGAACCAAGTGGCACAAAAGCCTAAAGATCTATAGCCAAGTCCCTATAAACTTAGTGGCACATGAGCCTGAAAATGTATAGTTGTATCCCTATGAACTTGATCGCGTAAAAGCTTGAAGATCTGTAACTAGATCCATATGAACTTGGCGGCATGAGAGGCTGAAGATCTATTCCAAAATCTTTGTGAACTGATGGCGTAAGAACCTTATTCTTTCTGTGAACTTAATGGCGTGAGAGTCTAAAGATCTATGGCCAGATCCCTATGAAATTGGTGGCATGGGAGCCTAAAAGATCTGTTGTTAGATCCCTGTGAACTTAGTGACATGAGAGCATGAATATCTGTAGCCAGATCCTTGTAAGCTAGATGGCGTGAGAGCGTGAAGATCTATAGCCAAATCTTTGTGTGCGTAATGGTGTGAGATCCTAAAGATCTATAGCCAGATCCTTGTGAACTTGGTCGTGTGAGAGCTTGAAGATATGTAGCAGGATTCATGTGAACTAGAGATGGAAAATAGGTCAAGTCAGGTTAGATTTGTGTTCATGTCAAGCTTAAATGGGTTGAGAATCCCCAACCTAAGCCTAACTGATTTATTAAACAAATTGGACAATGTTGACCTATATCCATTTAATTTTTACATGAGCTGACCTACTTAACCTATTTAAGATAAACAAGTCAAGTTTAGTGACCTAATTACCCATTTATCTGTTTAGCATTTCAACTAATACGTAATTATATAGCACTAAAAATTAAGTTTACATATCACATTAAGCAATCACTCTCTAAAACTCCTCCGATTCATCATAATTCACATTTTTATGTTTATTTTTAATTTTTGTATTCTTAATTCTCTAATAAAAAGGTAAACAAATAAATGATGAACAGGAAAATGAGCTTGACTTGTTTAACCCATTTAAATGAACGGGTTAAACAGGTACTTTTTCATATTGAGAATCTCAACCTAAACCTAACCTGTTTAATTATACGGGTTGAACATATCAACTTATTTAATTAAATGGGGTGAAAATTTGTACCCAAATCCACCTAATTTCATATTGGTTTTAGGTTGATAATCGTGTTGAACCAGCTTTACACAAATCTAGTGTGACCTAGATGGCATGAGAATCGGAAGATTTATAACCAGATCCTTGCGTACTTAATGGTGTGAAAGCCTAAAAATATGTGGCTAGATCCCTGTGAACTTAGTGGCGTGAGAGCCTAAAGACCTATAGCTAGGTTCCTATAAACTTAACGGCATAAGAGCTTGAATATGTGTAGCCAGATCCCTGTGAATTTGGTGGCATGAGAGCCCAAAAACCTATAGCCAGATCTATGAGAACTTAATGGCGTGAAACCCTAAAGATCTATAGCTAGATCTCTACAAATTTGGTGGCATGAAAGCCTATGGACCTATAGCCAGATCTCTAGGAACTTGGTAGTGTGAGAGCCTAAAGACTTGGAACTAGATCCTTGTGAACTTGGTGGAGTGAGAACTTGTAGACCTATAGCCAAATCTATGTGAACTTGGTGCATGAAAGCCTAGGGACCTTTAACCAAATCTCTGTGAATTTGAAGGGGTGAGAGCCTTAAGACTAGTTGGCTTTTCTTGGCCTATCATTGGTACGGTGTTGAGATCGAAATCTCTAAGTTTGACCTTTTATCAATTTATGTAAGTTCCACGACTCGGAACCTGCGTGAGGTTCCCCAAAACTTGCAAGAGTCGCTTGCTAGGTGTGCGATTTAAATTTTGTTTTATTTACTGTCTTTTATTTTTAAGCTAAAACAATCCAGACTACATCACAAGCTTGGCCCAATTCCAAGAACTCAGTGTAGTTCAAAGCAGCACTGACTACCGGCCCTAGAAAGCTGCACAACAGTTCTGATCCAAGAACCCGTCCGAGTTCCTGGTCCAAGATAGGGTCCAACTTTATGGCCTGAAGAACCACATTGTCAAAATATCAATGCATAATTTGTTTTCTAAGCCAAAATCCTTATTCTGCCGGTCCAAAAAAGGTTACACGAAAAATAATTTAAAAACATTTTATCCAATAAAGTTGCCAGTGAGTTTGTAGGAAAACTTACAAGACCAAGTCTAGTCTCTAAAACGAATCATAAACCGAAAGGGACAATTGCTTCATTTTAAAGAGCTTTTCGAAAGGCCACTAAATAATCCTAGTAGTGGCGACCCTCTGCCTCCACATGTTCAAATCAAGGTTAAGATTTGAGAGTAAAGGTATGATATTGTGATGAAATACATTAAATGGTCTCACCACGAGTTTCTTCATAAGTAGAGGCAATCAAGCTTCTTGTAATCTTATGAAAGTGGCACTTCCTTTACTTGGCACTTTACCTAACTTTCTGCTTTACATTAAATAAAAGTTCTTGATAAAAGAAGACATTTGAATTTGATTAAAAGAAGCCAAATATTCAGACACTTTATTTTAGTGATTGTACAAAAATTAATCTTGCTTTATCTAATTAGCAACCATGATTATATTAATAAGATTATTACTCAACCAAATTAACCTAACTTAGTGGCTCCATAATATAACGATAAGTGAGTATATGAACCAAACTCTTGGTGATTAAATTAACAAGCATTACTCAACAAATGGTTAGGTATTACAAGCATTATTTTAACTCTTGATTCGTCATTCAATCTACTTTTTATATTTTAATTTTAGTGACACAAACGTGGTAGGTCCCTTGAGTGGTCTATCAGGGTTTATGATCTGGGTTTATAACCGAATTTTGTGCCAAGGACACTCTCTATTTAAATCAGCATTCTATCAAATGAATATGCAATGCATGTGGGATCATGTGACCCTATTATAAACAAAAATACACCTTGAATTCAAAACTACATGATTCATTTAGGGGTTTGACTAGTATAATGAAAGTGAATCTTCAACATCCCCCTTTCGACAAAAGGCAATATTCGTTTTTATGTTTATGCAGTATGATCAAAGGATACCTTTTTAGCCTATAATAGTGATCATCATCATCATATTCAAGATTATCTCAAGCGCACATTTTGCATTAATTATCTAAGCAATATGATCAACTCGATTCGGTTAATAGTAATCATGCTAGGCAATCCATTCAAACATCATTCATTTAGATTAGCACATGTTGTCAACTCTCTTGCACAAAATAAAGGTTCAGTATATAGCAACCACTAAGTATTTCTAGAAGTCATTCTACCTACCTCAAATGCTTCATTGTACCTATATCACACTTTTTATACCCCATTGACTTTCAACCAATTGTGGAATAACGAGCAAGATTAGTAAAACATGTAGGGCATTGTTTGCAAGATACAGATTGAAGTATGAAATTGTCTTTAAAACAAACAATAATCCAAATAAAGAGATTGTTTTTTAAATTCTAAGATATGGGTAGAATCACTGAGATAGAGGTGGCATGCTATAGATCGAAGTGATATCTATGGGGTTGTCTGCTAGTTTAGAAGTAGTGGACACAAAACGCTTGACTAACTTGGTGACAATAGAGCCACTAATTCTAGTAGGGTCCTCGATGCTTTTTTCCATAATTTTCTTCTCCTTGCTCTCTTGCTAAACCTTTCTTTTCTCTTGAGCAGTCTTAATCCCTACTCCTTGTTATGTCGTCTCCTCCTCTGTGACTCTTAGAACCTCCTCTAAAATATCCCTAGAGGCCTTGCGTATTAGTTAACTAATCTCCCTAAAATCTATTAAATGATGGTTCTATGAGATTTCACATGTTCATTCATGGACTGAACTTATCCCATAAGGTCAAAGATGAAGGAATATAAGTCATGAACAAACTCTCAGGTTTGTTATTATTGAAAGCTACAGAGAGTCCGCAGTAGAGGACCTACTTTATAGAATGCACCGACTTACCAAAGAGAAAATCTTATAACCCTACTAACTTCAATTTTTGCTTATTGATGGTGGTTACAAGCACGTAATCTACAACTCATCATTTAGGGGCACAATGCAAGGCTGAAACAAAGTTATGAGAAGGTTTGTGTAAGGCAAAGGGGAATTGCACTTTAAGGTCTTTATATTCAGTATCTAGTCAATGAGTCTTTCAACAAAGTTATTTTCGTACCCTTCCATGATGAGATAGATCAGTTGAAGAATTGATTAATTGGGCATGTCTCTTTTGTACCTTTTGATCGAAGAAGTCCTAACCAAGATATTGTAAAGAAGGCTTACCTTAGTGAAAATATGATGTACAAGAAAGAATTTTTATTGTCAGAAGGATAAGATTTGTAGCATGCTTTCTCAAACAGTCTTCCATAACAACCTTAAATACCATTTCATACCCAAGTGAAACATCCAAGCTCAAATCAAACACTTTCTAAAATAGAGTTTGACTCAAGGTCATCTTGACACCTTGACCATAGTTATCCACATTGGTTCCCCCCCTTCTTCCCCAAATCTTCTTCAGTTCAAAGTTTGCATAGAAAAGTTTAACACACCAAAGATATCTCACATCAAACAATTCAAGCATCTCATCCTTTTCAACCCTTAAAGGACCCTAAATTAGCTTTCTTAAAGAAATCAAGATCTGATATTTGACATGCAACCAATTTTCAACTCTTAATTATCTCATAAAGCATTCTCTAGACTTAGATAGCCATTGAAGATGCCTGCTCCTTATTGGCAAATTCCTCAATCTCAAAGAATTTCGTAGGTTACTATGCTAGCAAAGTGTTCTTCTTCTTGGCATTTCTGGTTTGTTTAGGCATGTTAGTTGGAAGTTCGAACAAGGACTTTCTCTTAGGACAAAGGCTCCACATTTCAAGTTTTTCTTACTCTATAAAGAATCCCGAGTATGGAATAGATGTTCTGGCCTTTAGTTTCTTTAGTGGAGGCAATCAAGTTTCTTTTGATCTTGTCAAAGTGACACCTTCTCTAGGCACTTGACCTAGAGCTGTTTTCTACTTTGCATTAAATGCAAGTTCTTGATCGATGAAATAAAACATTTGAATATGATTAACAAGCAACCAAATATTTGGGCATTTAATTTTGGTGACTAGACAAAAAATAATCTAATTTTATCAAAGTACCATGATTAGAAAAAAAATTCCTTTTGGATCCTCAGAGGTTTGGTGTAATTATTTACTGATCTCATGTTTTTAGAAAAAACAAATTGGGACTCCTTAGTTTAGTGTAAATGCTTTTTAGGGTACAACTCTTTAGGTTAAATAATTTATCATCGGTGAAAATATTTATTTTTATGGCGCAAAACTTTATGAAATTTTGGTTTTTGACCCAAATGGGGTTCAAAGTACAAATATTCAAACTTTTGACTTTTTTTAAGAAAACTAAGTTTATATTAATGTTTCAACTCCTTATAATGACTTTACTAGTACTAATTAAAAATATCACAATCTACTACTTCTATCACGAATATTATATTTTTTGTGATTAGAGGCCCACCATGCTTTGCAAAGATAATTAGAGCTTAATTAAAGAGTTTCGACCATTACCTAAACTTAGTAAGTATTGCACCCTAGCCTTCCTCTAGCTTCCAATTTGCAAAGATTGAAAATGTCAACCTTGCCTTCCTGAGATTAGGCACAACACATATTCGTTTCATTTCCTACCTCATACCATACTCACTAATCAAGTTTTTATACTTTTAAGGGCAGGGAGACTTTAATCAAGAAATCATAATATTTAAGGCATAAGGTTCAATTGAACAATATTCTCTACTGGGAAACTTCTTTTATTGAAAGCTTAAAAGGGAAAATATTGTAATGGACAGATTTGAAGATAGACTTAAATAGCTAAGATCATTAGAGACGCTCACTCATAGAGAAATAGAAATACCCTACTTCTCTTTTGCTCAAGAATGCTCAAATGACTGTGTCCTTTCTCAGCACTCAATCTCTCCTTTTATAGAAGAGATGGACTACATAGGATGCACTAATAGTTATAGTCCACACTGATATTTTCTCATGTCTACAATAGACTGCATTATTTTACTAACTGGACACTTGATAAAATAATACAATAATTGTGCAGCAACTTTTCAAAGCCCTTAATGGTAACAAGACCAGTCATCCATATTGAGATTCTACATGCCTTCATCTCCAATAATGTTTACTAATCCATCATTATCTAGATAATCATCAAAATCATCATCAACTTGAAGATGTTCTAGATCCCATCTTTCAAATAATTCATGAAGGCGTTTCTTTTCTTTTTCTGATAAAAATTTCCCAGCTCCAACATCAAAGAGATAATCAAATATATCTTCTGAAGTAGCTCCTACCTTTATGTACTTGATGAGATCATTGTGATAGACAAAAGTAGTGTTCCCGCAAAGTATTAGTGTTTTCCTTATTCAATTAATGCCCACATTTGATGATAAATATTGTAAAGACCAATGGCTCTTACTAAATTAGGATCACTAACTACTTCTTATTGATATGGAAGTCATTCTTGTCATTGATCATTGGGGCTGTCTAAATCAATTAATTGAATAAAATAATGGGTTGAGTTGGTTTTTTCATTTTCATACTCAATTACTGCGCAATGTCCTCGACATACAAACTTATAATGTATGGAAGTTTGTTTGATCGTCAGGAGATGGGAGAATCCAATGGATCCTTTTAAACATACTTTGTTGGAACATAGTTAGTCTTGAGAAGAATGGGAATTTTGGATATGGGATTTCCATGAGGTAAGCTACCATTCCATATAGGGGTGGCAATGGACGGGTTCGGGTCAGGTGAACTATCATCCGCATCCATCATTCACTTTATCCGCTTCATCCAATCCGCTTATCATCCAAAAAAATCTAATCCAATCCATCCTTCCACCATCCATAGGTGAATATGGATGGATCAGATTGTAAACGGGTGATGAAAGTTTATATGTAATATGTTAGCAAATTTATATAAAAAAGTAAGCTTTGTCTTTTGAAAAGTTTAAAAAAGATATTTTAGGTATAAGAAATGAATAAATATCATATTCATCATATCAATTTTGGTAAAAATCATAGAATTAATAATATAATTGCCCAAAAAATGAGTAAAATTTAAAGGACAAAAATAAACAGTAAAATAATTGCATGTAGGAGAAAAACAAGTGGATGACTAAACGGGTGATAGAATGGGTGGCGGGTCGGATGGAGCATCAGCCGAATCCAATCCAATCCATCAAACCATCATCCCTCATCCATCCACCATCCATATATTTCAGGCTTCCATCACTTTTTTGGCTCAGGTGGAATGGATATTCATCGAGTATGGGTGAAATTGTCACCCCTAATTTCATTTCCATATTCCTAGGTTTTCATAATGGGGTCCAAAGAGATTGAATTTTCTTAGCATCTACACCACCAACGCCAAATCTGTCCGAAAAGAAAATTATAGTACTCCATGACTCCAAAATATCATAACAATAATTATGATAATAGTCGATGCAAGCTGCATAGCAGTCGCTGAACCATTTTTCTTGGACATGAGAACTTATTTTTGATTGAATATCATAAGGACATTATTCATTTGTAACTCTAAAAGGTTAAATCTTTGTGGCATTAGATAGGCTGAAGACAGCAGACCAAAGCATGACCTGCTTTTTGTGTGGAATTTTAAAATATCCATGAGGATTCTACTAGAAGGACAAACTCATTCTAGCAGTAATGGCATTTCATTTGGGATTTTCTCCTTTTTCAACAGGAGTTCTGCTCTGATGATCACCATTGGCGAGTTCTCGAGTAAACAATCTTCCAAAGAATTCTCTGATCCCTAATATGTTCAACAGAGAAGGAAAGTTGGTTAAACCATATTGCTAACGCATGAGTTGCCCTTGTACTTGCATATTTGATAAATTCTTTTTCACGAAATCAAGTATTTCTTTGTAATCAATTCAAATAAGAAAAGGTTTTTGGGCTAAAAGATTAAGAACTTTTCAATTCCCCTTATGACTTCAAAGATTTCTTTTCCATCGTAGGATAGTTGCATTCTGCTTTATTAAAACTTCCATTGCAATATTTATTGAGTTTTTCTCCTTCTTTGATTTTGAGTACTGCACTTCAGTGCTCATTGCTACCATTTGTCTCAAACACTAAATCATCTTCTTCATTAGTGTTCAACCTACAATTATGATATTTTATACCTTTTATTATCTAATATTTTCTCAAATAAATTATTAAATTAGGATTTTGATAATGTTTTTATTTATTTTGTAGGAATTGGAAAAACTTAAGAAAAATAAATAAATTTGCTCAAACAAGTGGAAACTCTGGATCACGTCAACCAAGGAAAAGGGAAGAGGAGAGAGATAGGCCTAGCCCTCGTGAACTCATGACCCAAACACCCCATAAGCTCTTCTTTTCTCCTCCTCATGAGCCTGATCTCTAGCCTACATCCAGCCGAGCACAGCACGCACCCTTCTCGCTCTTTCTTTAGCTCTGTTCCTTTTAATTCCTTGAATCGGTTCTCTTCCTGCTTGTTGAAGCCCAATCGCGCCCCATTGCGCCACCAAAATTTGTGGCCCAAGCCCGACTCCTTCCTTCTCCAGCAGTCTGCAGCCTAGTGTCTTCTAACCTACTGCCTCCAATCTCTCCTTCACTTACTGCTTGCATGTGAGCCTCATGTGACAAACGCCTCCCCCCACCCCCAATTTCTTCATCCCTAGCACTACCTAGAAATCCGAACACCATGGTTGTTGTTCTGCTTCTTCTTTGAACCCTCCTTTGCTATTTCATTCTCTCCTTCTTCATCATTTATTCTTTCATCATCAAAACAGGCATTGAATGGGAGCAATTATAGAGGTAGTTACAGAGAGTGTTAAATTGATGAATAATGAAATCATTGAAGAGATGGAAGATGGCAGCTTTGGGGCTACAAAATTAGACAGTCGAAGGCCATATAGGGGGAATCAAGCAGTAGCATAGAGTTTTATTCTTCTAGTTCATTTTTTTCTGTTTTCATTCTTTATTCCTTTTTCAAGATCTACATTTTAGGTCTCAAAGTGGTGTAATTTGATTTGGGTTATTGAATTCAAGTCCAAGTTTGGATCTTAGCTTTTTTTTCTCGATTTGAGTTCTGTATTTCTACATTGTTTTGGATTTGAGTTGTGTTTCACTTTTCCTTATTCTGGACGAATTCTCATCATTGTTTTAAGATTTTATTTCTAGGCTCTGTTTTGCTTTGTTCCATTTTCATCAGCATTTGCTTTGCTCTGGGCTTGTACTTATTCCATTTTCAATGTATGGGTTTAGACGAATCTGCGCTAAAATTCTGGTTCTAAGGTAGTAGTTCTATTCTAAGGTGCATGTTAGACTGAGAAGGTTGCTTATTGTTCAATCAGCAATTCTATTAGGGCTTTAGTTTAGCTTTTGGCTTTTAAGTTCATGTTAGGTTAATTTGCGAGCTAAGTTTATAATTGATTCCTGAGGATGACACCCCTAAGTGTTACACATGATAGACCGTATGCTTGCGTAATTCACAACAAGTTTTTGGCGACATTGGCAGTGATGGATTTTGTGAAATTAGGTTGCGAATTGAGTCATAGTTTAGTCATTTGAATCGTTTTCAGTTATTTTCATTCTTCTTGATTTTGAATTTTGATTCTTAGTTTGTGCTTGTTTTGTTTTAGTTGTTTTAGTTTAGTTTAGATTTCTTCTGCTTTTTATTTGTGATTAGAGTTTGTATTTTTATTTTTATTTTGTTCATTTTCTTTTGATTTTTAGTGAATATTTTTTCTACTAAAAAAACAGAACTAATAATTTAGCATTATAGCGTAGGGCAGAACAGCAGAATGGAAAATACACTTGAGGTTTTTTTAGTGTTTTTACTTTCTGTTTTGATTTTTTTAGGTAGTTCTGGTGCTTATTTTGCTAACCTAATATTTTTAGTGGATTCTTAGGAATTTTTAGAGTCCATGTGATTTTTCATGGAGTTTTTAGGAATTTCTAAAAAATTTTATGATTCCTAGAAATTATTTTCTGGTTTTAGTTTTTTGCATTGTTTGGGGATAGAAAAAAATGGAAAAAAAATATATTCATGTTACTTGTGATCGTTCTGAATTTTTTGTGCACTGTGTTCTAATTTTGGAGTTTGAATTTATGTTTGATTTTTATTTTTAGATTTTTCTTGTTTAGGTTTTAGTTTATTTTCCATTTTCTTTTTAATTTATTTTGTGTTTTCTATTTTTTGGTTTTATTTTAGGATTAGTTTACTTTTGTTTTTGTTTTGTATGTAAAAAGAGAAAAAGTTCAAAATTCAAAAAAAACAAAAATTGAAAAAAACAGAAAAAGAAAAAGACCAACAAAAATACTTTTGTGAGAGTATGGAATTTGCATGACTACTTGGGTTAGAGACCCTGAAAACAATAGACTTGTTAGGAATGAACCCGACCCTGACCCCGACCCTGACATGGAATTCGAACCTGAATTCATATCTGAACTTGAATTGCAAGAAATGGCACAAGAGAGCTCTTTGAGCAATATTTTCTGTCTTCGTAGGATCTCTTTGTCATCGTGTTTTAATCTGTCTAATCTAAGACCTAATGTAACCTCCGAGTTGAAACCTCATTACACTCAAATGCTTCCTAAATTTCCTGATTTGGAATATGCGTATTTGTTCTTGAGGGAATTTGAAGAAGTATGCTCCATGATGCATTTCCTGAATATTTCTATTAATGTTATGCGTATTAAATTATTTTCTTTTGCCTTGAAAGATTCTGCTAAACAATGGATGTATGGTTTGGCTATTAATTTTTTTATTTCTTGGAATGATTTTGTTAAGTTATTTTTAAGAAAATATTTTCCTAATGCCAAGACTGTTAAGCTAACGAATGAAATTAATCAGTTTGTTCAACCAGAAAGGGATTTGTTTTGGAAATACTTGGATAGGTTTAAAATATGTTGGCCCAATGTCCCCATCATGGTTTAGACCAAGTACGTTTGTGCCAACTTGTTTATGAAGGACTTGACTAATAAACTAGGACCATGTTAGAGTTCACGTGTTAGGGCGGCTTTCTTTCTAAGAGTGTCTCTGCTGCTTGGGAGTTTCTAGAGGACTTAGCTAAGAAGACCATGTAGTAGGAAACTACTAGAGATGACAGTCCAAGTTCTAGATTTGCTATAGGTGGGATGCATTTTGTTTATGATGTGAATCGCTTAGAGTCTAAGATTTCAGTTCTAGAGAATATGTTAAAGGGGTTATCTGATCAAACTCCCCAGATATCCCAGACTTCTATTATGTCCTGTTATCACTGTCAGGCCTCAGATCATTCATTGAGTGCATGTTCTTATTTTGCTCACCAGTCATCTACCGGATAAGAGTAAGCGAGTATGGCCCTTCAAAGACCTAAGAATGATCCATAGTCCCTTTCTATAATCCAGGGTGGAGAAATCACCATAACATTTTTGGAGTAGTGGACCACATGTTGTGGTCCCTAACTCTCAGCCTGGAGTGCTTCCTGGAAACAACTGCCAGCCCATCTCTTATCCTTCCAACACTTTTCAGAGACCGACTTTTCCATATGTGTCTAATGCACCTAGACCCCCACCTCCCATAGCTAAAGTTCAACCTCCTCCTAGTCGCACTAATATTGATAAAATTGAGAGGAGAATTAAGAATAATGTGAAGAGGATGATTAATGCTAATATGAAAAAAAATGATAAGAATGATGACTAAGCAATTTTCCTAATTAGCATCATCTTCTAGAGAGCCAGATACATTTCCTAGTCAGGTAGAGGTGAACCATTAAGGTCATGCTTCTTCTTCTTCTAGAGTCAACCCAAGGAAGCCTGTGAGAAAAGTAAATGTAGTCATATTGCTTATATTAGGTCAAGATATTGATAATGACGTAGGAAATTCTAATGAACCATGCAAGTATCCTCATAGTTTCTTCTAAAATTCTTCTCCTCTTCTTCTTCTCCAAAAACTAATTCATCCAGTAAACTGGGGGATGCTACTGATGCTGTCCCTAATGATTCTACTAATCCTTTTCCTTCTTACTCACCTTCTGATAAATGAGAGCTTAAGGAGAAAGAGTCTACTAATTTAGTGGATCCTTCATCTCCTAAGGATTCTTCTTTGCCTTCTTCTGCTAAAAGAGTTCATAAGCCTTTACCTCCTTTCCTCTATAGGCTGAAAAAGAAATATCAAGCCCATGTTGATAAGATAAGAGAAACATTCTCTCAAGTCAAAATAAACATTCCTCTACTCGATGTTATTCAGCAGATGCCTCCTTCTGCTAGATTTTTAACGGATCCATGTACTCCCAAAACAGCTACTAATGCCTCTAAGAATGCTTTCTTAGCCTCTAGTGCTAATTCTATCATTTCTCACCAAATCCTAAAAAAGTATAAGGACCCCAATTGGCCTACTATTTTTATAGTCATAGGAAACCATTTTATTCATAGAGCTTTGATTAATTGCAGGGCCAATGTCAATTTGATACACTTCACTGAATATAAGAGACTAGGGTGAAACCTACCAAGATAGTCATTCAGTTAACTGATAGATTGACTAAGTTACCTAAGGGGTAGTTGAGGATGTGCTAATTAGAGTGGTGAATTTAGTCACCCTGTGGATTTTGTTGTGATAGAAACTGAGAATGTGGCTAACATCACTAGTCAAGTTCCTACGACTCTAGGGCATCTTTTCTTGGCCACTGCTAATGCCTTGATTAATTGCGGGAATGGCATGATGAGATTGTCTTTTGGTAACATAACCTTAAAATTGAATATCTTTAATATGCAACGACAGTCTTCTGGTTTTGATGATATGCAGGTTTTCACTCTTAACTAGGGTTGTCAAAAGCTTACCCGACACGATTACCGACCCGAACCGAACACGAAATTAGGCGGGTTTGGGTAAAGATTTTCAACCCGTTTAATTAAATGGGTTGACACGATTAACCCGTTTAATTAAACGGGTTAGGTTCAGGTTGAAATTTTCGACACGAAAAAATACCTATTTAACCCGTTTAAATAAACAGGTTAAATAGGTCAACCCGTTTACCCATTTACAGTAACTCGTTTAACCCGTCTATTGGTATATAATTATGTGTAGTTTTTTTGAATATTTTAGGGGGCCATTAAAATTTTAATTTTCAGATTTTTGGCTAGAGGGTGGGGAGTTCAAATTTTATATTTTTCACATTTTTTGTTCCTAAGCCCATAAAGCCCACCCTATCAAGTGAAAACCCTAGATATAAAAGGCTTCTTGCCTTCTTCAGTTCCTCATTCGCAATACCACTCCTCCTCACAGAGCTAGAGCTTGTTTGAGTTGCTTCAGCCTTCAGTCGCCCCTCTCTTATCCTCTCTACTAATCCGGTCTCCCCATGTCCTCTCCACTCCCCTCGCCCCATCTTCTCGTTACTGATCTCTAGGACTTACTGATCTCCTCAGAAGCCGGTTCGTTCAGTAGTTGGTATACCAAGAATTCATGTAATCATGTATTGTTTACAAAGTGTCCAGGTGTAGTCTCAGGCTCACACACATGTTCATTTAAAGTTTGAAACTTAAGTGGGTTAAACAGGTTAAACAGGTAAATGGTACCTGATTCTAACCTGTTTAACCTAAACGGGTTAAACAGGTCAAAATCGGGTTGACCCGTTTAAATGTTAAACGGTTCCAGGTTGAATTTTTCAACCCGTTTATTAAACAGGTCAGGTTCAGGTCGGGGGGTTTTCAACCCGTTTAACTTCGACCCGAACACGAACCCGACCCGACCTGACCTATTTGACAGCTCTACTCTTAACTAGGTAGAAGATTCTATGTTTGATGATGATTTTGATGACATGTTTGCTTCTGAGTATCAATCTTTCTTTATTGAAGATGAGTGTGAATATGATGTATTTGAATTCAATGACTTCTGCATTGCTTTTAATTGCCTCTTTGCTAATATTTCTTAATCTACTTCTAAGTTTGTCCTACCTCCTACTTCTTTTGAAGTGAGACCTCTTCATAACTCTCTTAAATATTTATTCATAGGACCCAAGGATTCCTTACCTGTAACTATTACTTCTGATTTAGACCGGGATCAAGAGGAAAAACTTATTGCCTTAATTAAAGGGAACAAGGAAGCCATAAGTTAGACTTTAGGGGATATCAAGGGTATTAGTCCCTCCATTGTGCAGCATATAACCCATTTAGAGGATAATGCTAAACCCTGCCAAGACCGTCAAAGGTGTTTGAACTTGATCTTGCAGGAAGTAGTTAGGAAGGAAGTGCCCAAGTGGTTAGACCATGGGATTATCTATCCCATTTGTGATAGTGAGCGGGTTAGCCCTCTTCAAGTTTTTTGTAAGAAGACCGGTAGTACCGTGATTAGGAACGACAAGAATGAGTTAATTACCACTTGAGTCTTATCTAGGTGGCGTATTTGTATTGACTATAGAAAATTGAACGCTAGACATTCATTTTATTGTTTTTTATATGGATATTCTAGCTATACTAATATCTCTGTTGCTCCTGAGGATCAGGAGAAGACTACTTTTAGACTGTGTAATGCTCCTACTACCCGTCAGATGTGCATGATTTCTATTTTCTTAGATCTAGTTAAATAGTGCATGAAAATTTTTATGGACGACTTTTCTGTGTTTGGGTCTTCCTTTGATGATTGTTTGTCTAATATGAGAAACGTGTTCAAAAGGTGTAGGGAGAAAAATCTGACTTTGAACTAGGAGAAATGTCACGTTATGGTTAAAATCATCTCAGGACACATTATTTCTAGAGATGGAATTGAAGTGGATAAGACTAACACTGATTTGATTGTTAATCTTTCCCATCCCACTTGTGTGAAAGAGGTGAGGTCTTTTCTAAGACATACTGCCCTCTATAATCATTTTATTAAGGTCTTTAGTAAGATAGCTAAGCTTTTGACCAACCTTTTAGCCAAGGATGTATCATTCCACTTCTCTTATGAGTGTCTTGTTCCATTTACTAAGCTTAAGGAAGCCTTAACCTCTGTGTCAGTTCTTCTTCCTCCCATCTGGGGAAAGCCTTTTGAGTTAATAGGTGATACATCGAACTATGTTGTTGGGGTTGTTTTAGGACAACAACTTGATAAGAAGCCCAATGTCATCTATTATACTAGTCACATTTTGACTAATGCCAAACTGAATTATACCGTCACTGAGAAAGAATTTTTGGCTATGATCTTTGGTTTTAAAAGCCTTAGACCTTACCTGATTGGGTCTTATGTGATTGTTTATATGGACCACTCTACTCTTGAGCACCTTCTTTCTAAGAATGATGCCATGCGTAGGCTTGTGAGGTAGATCTTGCTTTTGCAAAAATTTGATTGTGAAATGCGGAATAAGAAAGGTTTTGAGAACTTTGTTGCTGACCATCTGTTCAGGATTCTCCATGGTTGAGAGCATGAGTCCAGTATTGCTTAATGCTTCCCTAATGAATAATTGTATACAGTCCACCCTGACCCTTGGTATGCTGACATTGTGAACTACCTAATGTCTGGTAGGATTCCTAAGGGTTGGACTAACAATGATAGAGACCTATTCTTCCGCCTCATGAATTCTTTATTTGGAATGACCCTTACTTGTTTAAGTACTATTCTGATTAAGTCTTTAAGAGGTGTATTGTCGATCATTAGGTTAGAAGTTTCCTTTTATTATGTCATGACCAAGCCTGTGGGGGCATTTCAATGGGAGAAAGACAGCAGCTGAAGTTCTTTAGTATGGTTTTTATTGGCCTACCTAATTTAGGAATGCTTTTGAACACTGTATGTTGTAATTTCTACAAGTATATAACTTATCACCATATCAGTTACGGGTGTTGTCCTCTAAGATGGATTATGAAACTAGTTTACTAACGACTTAGATGGTTGGAACACATCACTAATTGAAGTTAATAAAGGCAAATTATTGGGAAGCACTAGTTCAGTACATTCTCTTGTACGAAGTCCAGACGGTAGCAATGACAAATACCTTATACATCTAGATTAAATGTGTCCAACTATAATAAGTGGCAGTCCAAAAAATGAACAATGATTAGGAAAAGTAATAGCATATAAAGAAGGCCTAACTTGTAAAGGCTCACGGCTCTGGGTAGTAAAACAAGTTTAGCAATAAGCCTTCTTAACCTTGATGATGGAACGATTGCTCTGCACCTAGTACCTCCATATCCAATGCTGAAAACATAGCTGTCTAGAATAGAGAACACAGAGGAGGCCAAGCCCAGAAAACAGGGTGAGAAATAATGCACAATTTCAATCCAGTTGCGAGCCAAAAATCGATGCTAATACTCTGTATAGATTCGAACCAAAGGTACTCAGATTCAACTAAACTGAATTTTATTACAGAAATTTGAAAGGCTACAACCAAATTTGAATATGCATAACATAAGGGAAGGGTGTTAAAAAAAAAATTGAAACTCCTTACAACACCAACGATGTTCAAGAAGCTTTTCTTTTAAACTTCTCCTCTGCTCCCTTTCAACGGTAGCATTTTTTTAGCCGAATAGCCCCCAGCCCTGAATTAATTGCTTCAATTAACTCCTTCGTAATCGACTAATTGATGCTGGTGATGATGACGCAATTAAGCAAGGAGTAACGGCTAAGATGAGGGAAACGAAGAAGCAGAGCACCGATTATGGCTATCATGCGAAGACGATGAAACAACTTAGTGGGCTTTTGAGTGTCTGGGTTGAGGCTAAGGACGAAGGAAGAAGCAAGGGGGAGAGGAAGGCAACATCACGTGACCAAGGAGTGTCAAATAAATGAAAGTAGGCTGGATCGGCCATTGGGAGGCCAAGCTGGGGGGGCATGCGCGTATGGGCCAGGCCCAGCATGAGGATGGAGAGAGGAGAGGGGAACGGGAGGAGACGGCTGGGCCATTTGGGCCTCGAAAACGAAATCCAGGACTAGTCTAAGAGGGGGGAAGGAATGGGAGATAATGGAGGACGAGGGTGAGATGGGCCACACTGCTTGGGTCACAATTATGGGTCGCTTGATCCTTTTATCCTCATCTTCTTGATCCAACCTTTGATTCATCCAGTGCTTGTTGTGACCCCAACCCCTTTTGATTCAAGTTCCTCTCTTTTCAAAGCAATTTATTTATTCTTCAAACTCCTACAAAACAAACAAAAACCATATTAAATTCCTAAATCAATAATTTACTTTGAGCAATTATTAGAAAATAAAAGGGTATAAAATATCATTATTTCTAGTTTAACAAATACCTCCACACATAAGTTTTGCTCGTCCTCGAGTAAAACAAAAACTAAAAATCCTAGAAAAATAAATAAAATCCTAACTCAGTTTCGTAGGAATCATGAATGCACTTAGTATGTGCAACAAGCCCTTTAAACCCCTAGGTTAGCCCTAGTGAATGAGGGAGGTCTTGTGAGGGTTTGCAGAAGATGTACCCACAAAATCTATAAAAAAACACCAAAAACAGAAAATCGAAAATCTTTTTGACTTTTCACAAAAACTTATATATACAACACGAAGGAAAAATACATACACATTCTAATCAACCACATCACTCAAGCAATAAAAGCACTAGGTCACGTATAAACGCAAAGTACACATCAGGAAATCCTTAATCCCCACTGATGACATCTATACGCAATCTTTTACCTCACTTAGAAATTATGAACAAGCGTGACTGGTAAAACCTCACTTTAGGGGAAATGTGAAACATTCCCACTCATGTGTTTAAAATATAATAAGGTTCACTCAACTCTCTTCTAGTCACACAAGCTACCATAAGCTTGCTAAGATTCTCGATTTTTCACCACTAGAATGCAATATGCAAAACAATAATCAAGAGGACTCTTCAAGGGTTATAATGGGGCTAAGGGTTAAGGGTCAGAGAGGGACAAACGATTTGGGAAATGAGGAGCTAAAAGCCAAAGCTAATAAGCAACCTACACTTACACCAATTATGATAAGCACACACTCTCTCAAAACACAAAATGAGAACACACCCCAATTAAATTGACCATTGGAAATGAGTATACAAGGATACATCCATGCCAAAGACTCTTATTCACAACTTTTTGTTTTGAATTTTTGAGATTTTTCAACTTTTTTTTTCAGTTTTTACTTTTGAAAGTTTTTTCATTTTGCACCTTTCTTGCTTTCTTTTTCTTTCTTTTTTTTTAAAAGAAGAAAATGAATGAATGGCATGAACAAGAACAATACAACTTGATTTCCACTTAGTTTCGATGCTACATCCCCACTCATAACCAAAATCAATTGCCAATTACATAAAATACCCAAAAGTTACCCACCAAATAATGAAGTGTTGCCCCATAAGCCTTAGCTTAAGTATAGGAAAGTGTGCTTAGGCCAATGGTGAAAATCAAAGGTTCACAACAGAAAAGGTTCAATGCTCAAAAGGGCTACCACAGGGTAAAACATTCAAACATGGGTGGCAATTTGGCTATGTAGTTCACAAAATCAAATGAATGCATCTATCATATTATCATAATGCACATGCTAAATTCAAAGAGAATCAAAGCAAGTTTTAAAGATTTAATCATGGAAGAGACACACATGAAAGAAAAACATGAGACTGAATTGATGAATTAGTCTATAAGGCTCACAATCTTACGGGTTATCTACCACAAGCAAACTTGCTTCTGAAAAACTTGCTTCTGAAATAATGTCAGGGTTTAGGATCATATACAAACGTCACACTTTAGGACTAAGTTCTAACAATGCACACCACATCTATACACAACCTAACGACTAAGGTACAAGAGAACATAGCCAATCAGAAATAGTACATATATTCCCCAAAAACAAAACAAAAATCATTTTTGGATTTTTAAAAAAATTTCTTTTTTTTTTAAAACAAAGGTTCCCCACCCTACACCTAAATCTCACAATGTCCTCATTGAGAGTGAAAGAAAACATAAAACACAACCAAAAAGAAAAACAAATATACAAAAAAAAAAAAACCAAGACTCAAAAACAAAAAGGACACAACTCTAAAATTCAAACAAAAAAAAATAAAAAACAAAATAAAGCAACAAATATATACAAAATAAAACAAAATAAAAATAGGAGATAACGAGGAACGTTTACACTAGGTCAGGTGTTAAATTACACCTAAGCTATGCCTTCCTTACGATCAAGGGATTTATGGAGCATCAGCCACTCCATATCAAAATGAACATTGCTACTCAAATCAAAACCCACTAGCGCACGAAGTAGCTTATCAAACAAAGAAGACCAACTCTCAAGCACATGGAAACAGTAAAAAGTAGAGAGTCAAAGCCAGAAAGAGTACATCTACCATGTCAATGCAGCACAGGTAAGGGGTCGCTTTAACTTGTCAAATTGTTGGGCCCAAACATCAAACAGGCAAATGTATTTAAAATTAGCCAGCAGGTGGATCATCGGTCTAGAAATTTTGTTGTCAAGAACGATCTACCTAGGAAAATTAGTGGGGCCAAAATCCACAAGTCGCTTAGTATCATAATGCATAAGAGTCTCGCCTAAAGCAAAAGTCAAAGGCACAAAAGTTGCAAACTCAACAAATTCAGGCTTGTGAGATTCAAAAAGGAGGTTAGGAATTATAGGATCAAAAGAGAAGGATTCATATTCAACACAAAAACCCTCATCAAGACCTTCATTGATATCAAACCCACATGAAAAAGATTGATATTCCACCGAAAGAATATCATCATCTAATTCTAAAATCGGGGGCTTAACTTTCTCCTCACAAGACTCCTAGAAACAAATAGCTTCTGACTCATCAATATCTTAATGTTCAACGTTAGGTGTGATGCTCGTATCTAATTCCCTAGCAGTGTCAAATTGTTCACCCACCTCAAACTCACAAGAGTCATTAAAAGGGGCGGTTAGGTTGGCAGAAGCTTGGACATTCTTAGTGATGTCCTTATGTGAGCTAGTGTGGGGTGCAAGGTCAGGTGATAGGGATATAGAGAGGTCACTCTCTTGTTCTAGGCTAGAAAAAGGCATATCATCATGTAAATTAGACCTAGATTGATACAAGGGTTCACAGTCCTATAAAGACTGACTTTAGGTTTAGAAGATCTTAAACTAGAGTCAGGCTCACTATAATTCTCCCTACTATGGTTGAAACAGTGAGAATATTTAGCAATTCTCTTTTTCATAGTCTCTACCACTTGATTAGTCATTTTATTTATCTTCTTTTCAACACTTGCACGCGTAGCATCCATATAAGCACGATATGGACAAGTATGAACATCATGGTCAGAAGACTCACAATAATCGCACAACACAGGAGGCACATAATAGTGAGATGGGTAAAAATGAATCTATAAAGTGATCCTGAGGGTAAGGACTAACAGGAAAAATAGACTCGCCATGAGCAGGATATCTAAAGTGCATTTAGCATGTTCAAACTCATAAGTATTCCAAGCTAATTTTTCAAATAAATCTCATACCTCATCTTGAGTTCTAGACAATAAAACTATTAAACCTCCAATACACATACACTCAACATAACCTCTAGATTCAGCATTTAGACCCACAATGATAACCTCACAAATTTCATATTTTTTAAAAGTTTGATTCAATTGAGCACGATAATCATTAAGCCTTGACAAATAACTCCAGAAAGGATCATACTCGAATTGTGGGAAATTAAAAACTGGCATTCTTGGAGCCCTTGTTTTTCAATTTTAAGAATTTTTCATTTTTTTTATTTTCAATTTTTTTCTTTTTTCAAAGGTTTTTTTTAAAGGAAAAAATATGTCTCTAGGACACTACTTACAAACTAATGACTAAAACAAAAACAAGAGACTTAAATAACTAAGTTAACCACACAAAATAGACTAACAAAAATAAAACTATATTACCAAAAGAAAAGAAAGCCCAAAAAGACTTCTTCAACAAGAACTGACCTAGCACCAAAAACCAAACATGAGCACATACACAAAACTTGTACACCATTTTCTTAAATCGAAAACCTCAAACAAAATAAAAGCGAATAGTAAAACAAAACAGAAAAAAACTCCTAAAATCATAATTCTAAACACAGAAAACTCCACACAATCACAAAGAACATAAATATATTTTTTTCTATCCACAAATAGTGCAAAAAAATTCAAACAGAAAATTAATTCCAAAAATCAAAGAAAATTCTAGACAGTTTAAAAATTTTTCACAAAAATTGACACAGACTCTACAAATCATGAGGAATACACCAAAAATATCAGCATAGTAAAATTCAAACCAGAACAACAACACCGAGAAATTAAAACAGAAAGTATAAATATAGAAAAACCTATACTGATAATATTATGGAAATTCTAGGTCTATCCTGCACTCAATCTGAAACTATTGATTCTGTTTTTTTTCAGCAGCAAATAATCAATAAAAACCAAAATTAAATGGACCAAAATAAAAATCAAAATAAAAACTCTAATTAAAAAAAATCCAAAACAAATGAAAGCTAAACTAATCTAAACCAACAAAAACTAACTAAACACACAAAATCAAAGATCAAAAATATGAAAATGACTCAAACAACTCGAATAACTAAACTATGACTAGACGCAATCAAATTTCCCAAAATCATCCCCAGCAACGATAACAAACACTTGTTGTAATTTCCGCAAGTATACGGTTTATCACCGTAGCAGTTACAGGTGTCGTCCTTTGGAATGGATTATGAAACTAGCGTACTAACGACTTAGATGGTTGGAACACAGTACTAATCGAAGTTAACAAAGGCAAATTATTGGGAAGCACTAGTTCATTGCCTTTTCTCGTATGGAGTGCAGAGGGTAGCAATGACAAATACCTTATACATCTAGATTAAATGTGTCAAACTATAATAAGTGATAGTCTAGAAAATGAACAACGATTAGGAAAAGTAATAGCATATAAAGAAGGCCTGACTTGTAAAGGCTCATGGCTCTGGGTATTAAAACGAGTGCACAACTAGCCTTCTTAACCTTGATGATGGAACGATTGCTCCGCACCTAGTACCTCTATACCCAACGCTGAAAACATAGCCAAGAAATAATGCACAATTTCAATCCAGAAGCGAGCCAAAAATCGATGCTAATACTTGAACTCTGTATAGATTCGAACCAAAGGTACTCAAATTTAACTAAACTGAATTTTATTACAAAAATTTGAAAGGCTACAACCAAATTTGAATCTTCATACCATAAGGGAAAGGTGTAAAAAAAATAAAATTAAAACTAAAACTCCTCACAACACCCATGTTGCTCAAGAAGCTTTTCTTTTAAACTGCCACTCTGCTTCATTTCAACAGTAGCATTTTTCAGCCGAATAGCCCCCAACCCCAATTAATTGCTTCAATTAATTCCTCTGTAACCGACTTATTGATGTTGGTGATAATGATGCAACTAAGCAAGGACTAATAGCTGAGGGGAGGGAAACAAAGAAGCAGAGCACCAGTTATGGCTGCCAAGTGAAGAAGATCAGACAGCGCAGTGGGATTTTGAGTGTCTGGGTGGAGGTTGAGGACGAAGGAAGAAGCAAGGGGGAGAAGAAGGCACCACACACGACCCAGGCGTGTCTGGACCGACCTTTGGACGGCCAAGCTGGGGGGCTTACGTATATGGGCCAGGCCCAACATAAGGATGGAGAAAGGAGAGGGGAAAGAGAGGAGACGGCTAGGTCGTTTGGGCCTCGGAAACAAAACCCAAGCCTGGTCTAAGAGAGGGGAAGGAATGGGAGAGAAGGGATGATGAGGATGAGTCGGGCCACACTGCTTGGACCGCAATTCTGGGCTATTTGATCCTTTTATCCTCATCTTCTTGATCCAACCTTTGATTCATCCAATACTTGTTGTGATCTAAACCCCTTTCGATTTAAGTTCCTCTGTTTTCAAAGCAATTTATTTATTCTTCAAATTCTTACAAACAAACAAAAAGCATATTAAATTCCTAAATTAATAATTTACTTTGAGCAATTATTAGACAATAAAAGGGTATAAAATATCATAATTTCTGGTTTAACACTGTAAGGGTTGTCCTAGGTGCCAGCAGTTGGGTAGGATTAGTAGGAGAGACATGATGCCACTTAATCCCATCATTGTGGTGGAGATTTTCGATGTTTGGGGTATAGATTTTATAGGACCATTTTCATCTTCTTTTGGGAATGAGTACATTTTATTAGCTGTGGACCATGTTGCTAAGTAGATTGAGGTCATCCCTACGAGGACCAATCATGCTAAGATGGTTGTGAAATTCCTTAGGGAGAACATATTTCCTAGATATGGCATGCCCCGGGCCATCATTAGTGATCAAGGTATATACCCACTTTACTAATAGATCTTTCGACACCTTGTTGAGTAGGCACTCCATAGTACATAGACTTGCTACCCCCATCATCTCCAGGCCAGTGGCCAGGTTAAAGTGTCAAATAGGCAAATTAAGTATATTCTTGAGAAGACTGTGAGTAGGAATAAAAGAGATTAGGTCGATAAGCTTGTGGATGCTCTTTGAGCTTATAGGATAGCTTTCAAAACCCCCTTAGGTATCTCATCCTATAGGGTTGTTTATGATAAGCCTTATCATCTCTCAGTTGAGATAAAGCATAAAGCTTGGTACACCATTAAAATGATTAACTTTGACTTGACTGCAACAACTGAGGAGAGGAGATGGCAACTGAGTGAGTTAAAAGAGATAAGAGCTGAGGCATATGAGAGTGCTCAATCTTACAAAGAGAATGGTAAGTTATTTCATGACAAACATATTCTTAGGAAAGAGTTTGCCTAATGAATGAAAGAGCTTATAGGATAGCTTTCAAAACCCTCCTAAGTCCTGATGGATAAGTCCCTATATTGTTTCACCTGTTTTTCCCTATGGTGCAGTCAAAATTCAGGACCCTGAGAGTGGTGCCAAGTTTAAGCTGAAAGGTCAGAGGTTGGAATAGTTTCTAGAGTTGCCAAGCACAGAAGATGTAGAATTTGATACTCCACAAGTTGAGTCCTGATGAGTTATGTGCTACTGAGATAACTCGGGTGTACTTAGCACCCGACCTAGTTTGATTGATATTTCTTTCCCTTCTTTCTCTTTTTCTTATTTTTCTTTTATTTACTTTTTGTATATTTCGATGCGTTTCCTTTTATTTCTCTTGTTTGTATATGTTTGTATATTTGAATATTATAGTCGTGTCCTTTTTCTTTTTTAGTCTTGTTTTTCTTTGTGTATATTTGTTTTTATTTTTTGGTTGTTTTTATGTTTCTTTTCACATCCAATGAGGACATTGTCTACTAGGTTTGGAGGTGAGAAACTATGTTTCATAAAAAAAATTTGAAAAAAAAATTGAGAAAAAAAGGGAAAAAATCAAAACGATTTTTGTTTTGTTTTGGGGAATATATGTGTCACTGTCATTGATTGTGTTCCTTTGTACCTGGCCATTAGATTGTATACAAATATGGTGTGCATGATAAAACTTAGTCCAAAGTGTGATGTTTGTGACCAATACTAACCTCCGACATTTTTCAAATGAAAGCTTGACTTTGGTAGATGTGCCTGTGAGATTTTGCACTTTAAAGACTAATTCATCATTTTTAGTCTCATGTTTCTTTCATATGTATCCCTTCCAAGATTACATCTCTAGAACTTGCTTTGATTCTCTTTGAAATCACATTTAGCATGTGCATTATAATAATATGATAGAGGTATTTATTTGTTTTGTGAGCCACAATAGCCAAATCGTCACTTTGTTTTGAATGTCTACCTTGCTAGCCCTTTGAGCTTTGATCGTTTTTTATGTGAACCCTTCATTTTAGCCATTGACCAAAACACATTTCTATTGCCTAAGCCAAGACTAGCAGATCAACACTTCATTATTTGGTGGGTAGCTTTTGGGTATATTTTATGTGATTGTCGGTCGATCTGGGTTATATGAGGGGAGGTATCATTGTGACCATTAGGAAATTAAATTGTGTTATTTTTGTACATGCCATTCATTCGTGGTCTTAATGAAAGAAAAAAGCAAGACAAACAAAAAAATAAAAATCCAAGGAAAAAGATTTTCAAAAAGTTGGAAAAAAAATCTCAAATTTTTCAAAAAGTGAGTTGTGAATAAGAGTGATTGGCAGGAATGTTGTCATTATACATACTCATTTCTAGTGGTTACTTTTGAAATGGGTGTTCTTAAATTGTCATAAACTTTGGGAGAGTGTATGATTATTATAGTTGTGGAAGTGTTGGTTGCTCAGTATCTATTTGTCTTTAACTCCTCATTTCCTAAATTGATTCTTCCTCTCCTAACCCTTAACCCTTAACCCCATTAAAACCCTTGTAAAGTCCTCCTGATTATCATCTTGCATATTGCATTTTAGTGATAAAGAATTGAGAATTCTAGCAAGCCTATGATAGTTTGTATGATTGGAAGACGAATTGAGTGAACCTTGTTAACATCTTAAACACATGAGTGGGAGTATTCCACATATCCCTAAAGTGAGTTTCTACCTGTTGCGCTTGTGCATAATTCTTAAGTGGGATCAAAGATTGTGTATAGATATCATAAGTGGGGATTAAGAATTTCTTGATATATACATTTTGTTTATATGTGATCTACTGCTTAGGTTATTTGAGTAATATGGTTGATTGAAATGTGTATGTATTTTTCCTCGATATTATATATATAAGTTTCTAAAAAATCCAAAAAGATTTTCGATTTTTTATTTTCTATTTCTTTTTAGATTTTGTGGGAATATCTTCTACAAACCCTCACGAAACCTTACTCATCCATTAGGGATAACCTAGGGATTTAGAGGGCTTGTTGCACATGCTAAGTGCAACCATGATTCCTACGAAAGTGAGTTAAGATTTGTTTTCTTTTTCTACGATTTTTTGTTTTATTTTACTCGAGAACAAGAAAAATTTAGGTGTGAGGGTATTGTTCAACCTGAAATTATGACACTTTATACCCTTCTATTATCTAATATTTGCTCAAAATAAACTATTAAACTAGGATTTTAATAATGTTTTTATCTATTTTGTAGGAATTGGAAAAACTTGAAAAAATAAATAAACTCACTTAAACAAGTGCAAACTCTAGGACAAGTCAAGTAAGGAAAAAGGAAGAGAAAAGAGACAGGCCCAGCATTCTTGAACTCACTGCCTGAACGCCCCCCAAGCTCTTCTTTTCTCCTCCTCACGAGCTTGATCTCCTTACTCAAGTCCAGCCGAGCACATCACACACCCCCTCTCCCTCATTCTCCTTGCTTGACTTGTTCAACTTGAAATTGTGCCACTTTATGGCCTATTATTACCTAATAATTGCTTGAAATAAATTAGTTAATTAGATTTTTGATATTTATTTATTTATTTTTGTAGAAATTATGGAGATTCGAATAAATTGGATATGAATGTTGGAAGAAAGTGGTGTTGGAACAAAAGAAGAGAAAAAGAACAACGAAGAACATGCCCAATTTCTCGAGCCTAGCCCGGGTGCCTTCTTTCCCCCTTTCCCATATTCCCTCCTCCTTTTCTTTCTCTCTCAATGGCCCTGCCCAGACGCGCGATCCAATTCTTTCTCCCTTTTCCTCAGCGCCTGTCCACTCCAATGTTCCTTCTCTCTTACTCACAGACCGGCCCAGGCTGCTTGCCCAGACCCAACTTTCTCCTTCATCCCTCTTCTCTCTCTCTCTCTCTCTCTCTCTCTCTCTCTATCTTTGGCATGCTCCTAGCGCTTCCTTGTGGGCGTATCTTCTCCTTACACATGGCCCATTCTTTACCAGACCCAACCTTTTCAATTCTATTTGATTTAAAATGCCACACACTGTGCACATGATACTGAGAGCCTTCTTCCCCCTTTTTAATTTTCTCTCTCCCCTCGCTTGCTTCTTCCCTAGCTAAAAGTATAAAACCCATAAACCCAAAGACCCCTTCATCTTCTTCCTCCTTGTTTCATTAGCCATAACTAAAGATCCCCTTTCACTTTCTCTCTCCAACTTCGATCACCTTCATCACTTCGCTCATCATCAATCTGTAACCATTATCTTCATCATTGTTTTAGCAGTTACAAACAGTAAATAGGGAGCTTTCATTCAAGGTTAATAAAGTTTGACGAGTTGCATTTTTAGGAGGTCGCGTTCAGAATGACTTAAAATAGGGGATTCAGGCAGTAGCGAAGAGTAGATTTAGGTTTATGTTTCAAATTTTCTTTCTCAATTTTATTTCTTTTGGCTTTACTTTCAAAGATTTAGATTTCTAGGTTATAATGAATTGATTCTCGCTTTGCTTAATTTGAGTGGGATTTTGTTCTTTGAGTTAAACTTGGCAAGAGTTGCGGTTCTAACCTAGATTTCCCTTCCCTTGAACCGAATTCCAGTTCCCCTATTCATGTTCGATTCCATAGTCAGGAACACGTTGTTCGTTTTCAATTGAAGGCAGCTTGGTGTTGGTAAGTTTTTCTTGATTTGCCTTGGTCAAGTTTGATCATTGGTTGCTGAAGTTTATAGAAGGAGCACTCAATTCTCTATTCCCATTTTCCCCCTGTTTGATGTGTACTAGATTATAGTGATGTTCGATTCATGGTTGAGTTTCATATTATGCACTAAACAAGTACAAATGTCCTAGACTGGCTTTCGTGCTTTGTGTGTGACTGTCGAATACAAGTTAATGTTAACATTTGAGTAGGTAATTAGGATTATTTTAGTTGTCAATAATATTAGTTTGGCAGTTTTAGTGATCTAATTTCAAAACCCATCCCTGGGGACCAACCCCTAAGTGTTGCGATGAGAGCTGTAAGCTTACTGTTAAACTAATTTTTTATAAAAATCACAACATCTCAACTCTTTTCCTTTCAATTCCTTGGGCATGTTCTCTTCTTGCTTGGCGAAGCCCAATCGCACCCCATTGCTCCACCAGAATTCGTGGCTTAATGCACGAATCCTTCCTTCTCCGGCAGTCCACAACCTAGTGTCTTCCAACCTACTGCCTTGAACCTTTACTTCACTTATTGCTTGCATATGAGCCTTGCTTGACAAATGCCTTCCCTCCCCCCTTTCTTCGTACCCATTGCTACCCAGAAATCCAAAAACCATGGTTGATGTTCTGCTTCTTCTTTGACCCCTCCTCTGGCATTTCATTCTCTCTCTCTCTTTTCATCATTTATTCTTTCATCATCATCAACACAACAACAACATAGATGCTGAATGGGAGCAATTGCAGAGGAAGTTACAAAGAGTGTTAAATTGACGAATAATGACGTCATTAATGAGATGGGAGATAGCAGTTTTTGGGCTACATAATTGGACAGTCAAAGATTGCAGAGGAGGAATCAAGCAATAGCCTAGAGATTTATTCTTCCAATTCATTTTTTCCATTTTCATTCTTTGTTCCTTGTTTCAAGATCTAGATTTTAGGTCTCAAAGTGGCGTAATTTGATTTGGGTTTTTGAATTCAAGTCCAGATTCAGATCTTGGCTGGTTTTTCTCTATTTGAGTTCTACATTTCTATGTCGTTTCGAATTTAACTTGTGCTTCACTTTTCCTTATTCTGGACAAATTCTCATCATTGTTTCAAGATTTTATTTATGGGTCTATTTTGCTTTGTTCCATTTTCATCATTGTTTGCCTTGCTCCAGGCTTGTTCTTGTTCCATTTTCAGTTTATGGTTTTACATGAATTTGCCCTAAAATTCTGGTTCTAATGTAACGGTTCTATTCTAAGGTGCAGATTAGACATAAAAGGTTGCTTATTGTTCAATCAGCAATTCTATTAGGGCTTTAGTTTAGCTTATGGCATTTAAGTTCATGTTTGGTTAATTTTGTGTTCTAATTTCATAATTCATCCCTGGGGATGACACCCGTAAGTGTTAGAACAATAGATCTTGCTCTTGCAGAATTCACAACAATTAGGCAAATTGAGAACATGAATACTTTTATACATCTTTTTGAAGTGCTGAACAATCTTTGAATCACTAGGGTCTATATCCAATTTACTTCTTTCTTGAGTTTTATTGTAATAGCTTTCTCAATTGAACTAGATCTTTAATGAAGCCTAAAGCATAGGTAAGACATCCAAGAAACCTTTCTAATTTCTTCCTATTTTCAATCTTTTCACGAAAATTTTTTATTTTTTCTAGAATATGTTTTTGTGGGATGATGTGTCCAACTCTTATCTCTAGACATAAAAACTCAGTTCTTGTTTAGCATAAATGCACTTGTTCTTACCAAGAATAATACCATGATAATGCATCTTTAGGTGACACCTAAGACATCATCTTTGTGCTGTTCTATAACCTTAGAAAAGACAAGGATGTCACCAACATAAACTAGACAACAGTTATTAAAATATTTGAAGATATTATCCATTCTTCTTTGAAATATTCGAAGTGCATTTGTAAGACCAAATGATATTACTATCCACTCATAATGTCCTTGAGGGGTACTAAAAGCAATTAAAGGAATGTTTTCCTCATCCATTTTTATCTGCCAATATCCTCTTTTGCAATTCATTTTTGAGAACCAAGAGGCTCCTTGAATTCTATTGAAAGAACTATTTTGTTAATAATATAATAACCATCTAAGACAGTATTAATGTTAAGCTTTTTGTAATTGATTACCATTCCATCCTTTCCTCTTTTCTCTTCTATATGATTTCTTACCATAAAGGCAGGACTAGTGAGAGAACTTTTACTATTTCTAATTAACCCTTCATCTAACAACTCTTTGATTTGCTTATCAAATTCTTGGATATCCTGGTCTGTATACACCATTTGTTTGACTCAGATAATAGTGCCAGGATTTAACAAAGTAATCTTTGCAAATCTCATATCTTTTTTCCAAAATTTTAGAGGATTATCATAGTATAGTTCTTTGCATCATTGCTCTTGTTGATCAACAATCTATTCTTTAATAGATAACTTAGGTAGTGAGATTGTTAGTTCGATCTCACATTGTGCAGGTATTACCTTCTCACCACGTTGGCTGTGTGTAAACTCAATCTTCTGATGAGTGTAAGCTTTATTTAATTTGTCAATATGAACAGAGTAACCATTTATTGTGAATATTATTTGGTTTATGGTCTGTGTTCATGGAGAATATAGCCTCTGAAAATTATTTCCAATAATCATATTTTGAGAAGGTTGATTAGTAACCCATAGAACTTGTATGATACATTGGACTCCAGCTATTTCTATGGATAACCCTTTTGTGGCTTCATTGTGACTTACTATGTTATTATCAGTTATTCTTACTTGTAAAGGATTCTTGACTTTTTTGGCACATGAATTCTAGAAATAAGGATCTTTTTCCAAAACAGACAAAATAACCATTATCGATGTAGGCACACAGTTCATAGTTATTATATCCCTTGAAACATACAATTATTGGGATATAGATGCTATTAGAATTTGTGTTGGTGACTTCATAGCATATCTCCCTAGTCATTTTTTTGATGAATTCATCTTCATAGGTTGGCTCACTAACAGTTCTTGTTTTGTATCCAATGATTTTCCTATCTGGACTCATACTTCAGTCTACACTGTATCTTGTGCGTTCAAAACTCAATCTACTCATTTCACTAGTCATACTAATTGTAACATTTTCTTTAAGCTCTTCTTTAAATGTCAAAGATCCTTCTCTCTATTTTGATCTTGTACTCATGCTTCTCAGTAATTGGAATTTACTGGTAATTTTACCATTTTCATAAATTTTTATTCGTTTTTTCTTATTGATTTTTGTTGGATTGGCAAAGTTAGATATCCATGACCTAATAATTTTTATCTTCTGTGGGTTAGACTTTATCCTTTAAATGTTTTGCATTGGAGTAGGACTCTCAAATTTTTATGCTGCTATCATTATTATCTTAGTCTTTGGGTATATGGTATTATCTAATTTATATATTAGTTTCCAAAATATCCTTAGTGGATAACTTGCTCTTTTCATATCCATCCCAACCATTTTCATCTTAAGAGATAGGAAGTTTTTTGCAAATTCATCTTTGAGACTCACATAATATTCAGGTCCACAATTAAATCCTACTGATCCATTATATAAATTAGCCTTAATCCCTATGATGATTTAATTATTAAATTTGGTATGCCTGATATCACAGAGTAAAGCACAAAGATCAATATCTTTGTCATAACATTGTAATGGAGTAATTTGAACTTTGATACTTCCAACATAGATATATCTATACTTTCTATCTTTGTTATGATTAAGGATGTTTTCCTAGTTACTTCTCCCACATCATACTCACAGTCTTTTATTTCTATATCTTTGTCTATCATTTCACATACGTACTTACTCTTTAACTGAAAGATAGGTTTTTTATAAATCATGTCTTTATGAATTATGGGAATGACCCAATCTCCTTTGACATATTCATTCTCATTATCTATATAAATTCTTCTCTTTGAAGATCACCTAGACTAAGTGAACTACTCTCCATCATATGACTCGGTTCTTCCTAATCAATCTCTTCATATTTAGCTTCTAGCACAATCTCAACAATTCCCTTGTTATTTTTTAGGGCTAGATCTAATGCTTCTTCTTCGTTAGGCTCAAAATAATATAGACTACCCAAAGTTTCTATAAGCTTATTATTCTTCTTATTATTGCATTTGTTAGCATAATGACCTACTTCTCTGCATGCCCGACACTTATAGTTATTTTTTTCTGTAGGACAACAAGCAGCCTCTCTAAAGAATCTATGTTTCTTGGGGCTTGGCTTGTTATAATACTTTCTTTTATATTTCTCTCCCCTTTGCTTGTTAAGGCTCTTTTTCTTATAAAATTTTCTTTTTCTTCTCTTCTCAGGTTCATTTTCCCATTGGTGAAGAGAATGCCAACATGCTAGAAATTATTTCTCCATTTTCTTTTGCTTTTGGAGATCAAGGCATTGATTAGTGACTCATTTCCTTAAATAAGAAATTCTTGTACCAAGGTTATCAATGACATCTACTCTTTCAAGCCATGCAACGTACTTTTCAGTAATTATGGAATTTATCAAATATGACACTTTATCGTAGAACATACCTATATTGGTTTCATTATGCCCAATTTGTTAATAATATTGACTAAATTCAACAATATAATTTTTTAGATACCTCATATCTCAAAGCTCTATATTACTAATCTTTTTTTGTCATTCTCTAGCTTTTTCTTTGAAACCAAGTTTAGCTCTAGAAAACTTAGTTTTGATTTTTTTACATAATTTTTTGAACATTGCAGCTGCTGTTTTCATCATTTTTAATGCATTTTTAGCTTTTTCATTTAGTGAGTCATACCAATTAGCTACAATGCTAGAAAAACTAAGTCCAATATAGTTTGCAAAAGTCCCAGCAGACCATGTGGTATTCAAGTTCAAGACACTACTCATAACCATTTTTCCGTGTTCAAATATTTCTTTCCTATTACGGGTCCCATCGATGTTTGAGATGTATCATGTTTGGCTAATTGAGGTAAGGCCAATTTCTTCAAATACTGTAGTTTTCCTTTGGATAAACACAAAGGAAAAGTTTGTTGTACACCTTACTGAAAAGTGCCTAGGTCTAATAAAATAGATATTTCTTCTAGAAGGTTCACCAAATTCTTCATTAACTAGATTGGATGCGATTTCATCTATGTTAAGTTCTTCTTCAATCTCAATGATTTCACTGTCAAATACCATTTTACTGTCAAATACCATTTTACTATTTTTCTTATCCAGTTTCCTTAAAATTTCTTCTAAATGTGCAACATTAAGATCCTCCAATTTAACTAGGTTCATCTTCCAATATATTTCTTCTTCTAACTAGACATTATTTGTCTCTTGATTTCATCAAATAATATACCTTGTTTATCAACTATTGCACCCATGCTTTTATTTAATTCTTCCAAGTTTTATTCTTTATCAAACATATTATGTAATTCCTCAAGATTATACTGCTTAGGCTCCATCTTCTTCTTCTTTCTCTGTCAAATGTTTTTTCAGTTGACTTTTCTCCTGCTTCTTTTTGGATTTTTGTATCATGCAAAGGAAATGGATTTTTGTTTTTACGTTTTGGAAAGGATATTTATGCTGAAATGGAGTACTAATCTTAAATTAGATTTTTCACTATGTCTAATCTCGTTAGTTAAAGAAAGACGGATTACTAATAATTGCTTCTTAATCTCTTTAATTTCAGTCTTAATTTTTACTGATTTGGCTTTTAATTCTAAAACTATATCTGTGATATAGTTTAATTGTAGTGCTATTGAAGTGACTCTCTTTGGAGTATGCACAATATGAGAATAATTTGGTGCAGGAAAGTGGATAATAATTCAAACATCAAGCATAGTTAATTAGCTTAATTAACTATTAGTCATCATTGGACTTGATAGTTATGGAAGCAAAAGGTGTTAGAAGGAGTTAGGAATGGACTTTTGATGATTTTATAAGGAATTCTTGAAGATATGGGATAGATGAAAATGAAAAAGCAGGGAATAAATGAAATCAAAAGAAATTACGAAAAGAAGGGAGACCCCTACAACATGGGTCTTATGATCAACATAGCTTGACCAATATTTAGGTTAATGGAGTATGGGATGGAAAACCTATAAAAGTAGGAATTGCAAGGGCATTAAGAAGAGAAGATGAAGAAAGAAGGGGGGCAATGAGGAAGGAGGAAAGGAATCAACCTTTGAAAGCTCAACCATCTAAGTTGAGCTTCTTGCTTTGAAGCATGAATTTCAGCAAGTAGCATTGAGAAATTAGAAATGTCAATTTTTCATCAAAACAAATCCAACAAATATGATTTAAATGTTGAATAATGAAGTCACAGCTAACAAGGAATGAATTATATTATTACAAACATGTAGATCACTTTTCAATAGGTTTGTCTACTACTCCATAAGGAAGATTTCCTACTCCCTTGTTAAAAGGGCTCACTGTTGGGCCATAAAGGCAAAGAATAGAGCTCTCTCGTTTGATCGTTCTATGATTTATTGACAAAGGTTTCAGATAGAGTAAGATAATAACGAGAAAGAAGTTCTTTATGGGGAAGCTCTTACACACAGCTTATCAACACAACATAGGTCATCGAAAGGATCTCAGAAAAGGAAAAGAAAAAAACATAACTTTAAAGAAAAAAGAGAAGGTTGTGTGTGTGTATGTGTATGTATTTAGTTAATTACAAAAAAAAAGAATAAAGTATCAATTTGTTAGAAAACAAGGAAATAAGCTTTATTCTTTACTAAGACAAATATTAAATATAAGAAAATATAACTTATAATGACACAAAATATTTCAAAAATAGAACACATTTGATTCCATACTAGAACCGACATCCAATTGGCAACAATGGGAACATGATTCCATGTCTACTCTCTACTAAACTTATGATTTTACGATCCAGTCCTCCCCAACCTATATAACTAATGCTGAGCATGCCCTTAAACGATCAAGTTCAAGGTCAGGGTGCCTAAACATCTAAAGTTAGAGCTTACGAGACAGGGCCTTCATTGGAATTGGGTAGCTTAATGCTCCAGAATGTTGTCTGATTGAGAATTGAGAACAAAGAGCAAAGAGCAAATAAAACTCTAAGATAAAAGAATTTCTAAGCACCACATAATCCTCTAAAGCTTAAATTACCAAGAATTGGGATAAAGTTTACAGTCTAAAACACCGCCCAAAATTGGATAAAGTTTTTAGAGATTTTTGTGAAAGAAAAAGCAATGAGATACATTAAATGTCATTAATCAAAGTTTGGTTACAAGAGATTTAGGCCTGTCTAAAGGCTTATAAAGACTCATGACTTATTCCTCAAAGTAGGGAATTAGGTAATAGAAAAGTTACATCCTTATCCAATAAAAATTAGCAAAAATCTCCTTTTATGATCAATAGAAATTAAGTAGGCAAAATACATAGCCAATAGGAGTGAGACAACATTTCCTCACTTGTACAACACAATGAAAATGCTTAATTAAATCAGCAAATTCAAACTGAAGAATAGTACCACATTTTCTAGTCCTTTTATGCTAGATTTGGTTGTACCTTAGGTGTAAAAAAGAAGCTTTCTTAAACTTTCCTATTGGAGAACATTCAAAGAATTCCTTTGGGAAAATTTTATATCTTGCCCCATTCTACTTTTTTGGGCCAAATTTAGAATCCTTGAACCCTATTTTCACATTCCTTTCCTAGGCTATCTAGTGCAGGTTTGAATTCTAACAGCTTAATGTTTTTATCAAATTTCTCTCTTAATGCATGAACTTACCAAAAGCTATTGATAATGATAGACTCATAGAGCTTTCCATGCATATATAATGTGTTGTAGTTGGACTTTAATTACCACAGCAAAACTCCAATCAAAACTGACCTAAGCTTCCTAAAATAAAATGGGCAGTGGGGAAGTTAGCTTAAACTGCTTATTTATGCTACTAATAACCTCTGACCATTGATGATTTACTAGGACTCCTCAAAGAAAACAAAGGAGTGAATACCTTGGAAGTTAGAACCCCTAGAGCCCCTTTAACAATGGTAAAGGTACTTGGGTCAAAGCCTTCACATGGTACAAGTTGAATGTGGGCTTACTCAAAAATATTATGATAGTTTGCTCCCTTCATTTACTATCATTCCTAATTTTATGTTGTTCTAATTTACTAGCCCAACAACTCCTAGATGGTTATATGTTATAAGTTAACAAAAGTTAACTTTTTTTTTTTTGGAAGGATAAAGATGTTAAAACTTTTTTTTGATAAGAAAAAAAGAGTGAAGTTTTATGTGGTTAAATCAAAATCACCTATGTTTTTTTAATAGGTGAGTCGAAGAGTAAGTTGCCTGGGGTTAAACCCTAAACCCTCGGACATCCTAAAACCCTACCGTCAACATGAGAGTCTTTCACCCTCCTCTCTGGTGTAGAGGCTTAGCTGATTTGTTCTAGTTCCAATATTGCGAACCTTCTTTACCAACGTTTTCATCTTGTCACTATTCCCTTGGTCTTCCTTCTTTGTATTTGGTCTTCGATTGTTCTAATCTGTAAGGGCAATAATGGATGATGATGTCTCTCTAGACTAGAGCCGCCTGAACTTAATAGTGACTGAAGATAAAGTTATTGATTTCAAAGCTGATGGAAGGGATGATATCAATGCTTAGGTCTCCCTTTGCCTCATTGGCAAGTTACACACCAAAACCTCCTTCAATTTAGAAGCATTAAAACAGAACATGAAAAACATATGGCGGCCCTCTCATGGCCTTGTAATTATAGACCTAGACCACAACCTCTTTGCTTTTCAATTTTTCTCTCCTAGTGATAAGGACTTCATGCTTAAGAAGGGGCCTTAGGCTTTTGATGGCCACCTCCTGCTACTGAAACCTCTTGAGCCAAACGAACAACCCTTAAAAATTGAGTTTAACTCAGCCATTTTCTGGATCCTTCCCATGAACATTAGGAACATGAACTTTGCGGAACATCTAGGGAATAAAATTGGTAAATATGTGGATTTGGATCAAACTGACTTGCTTATTTCTTCCAAAGCGTTGAAGATTCGTGTCAAGTGCCCCTGAGACAAGCCATTGAGGCATGGCTTCATGTTGAAGATAAGCAATGAACCCATATGGTTTAAGATAAAATACCAAAAGCTCCCCCACTTTTGTTACGTATGAGGTCTCCCCGGCCAGTATATCATCGGTGTCTCCTTTATGACTCTAGCAGTGATATCCTAATTAAGAACAAGGCAAATGCCCTAGCAGTGGGATCTTTGTTAAAAACCTATGAGAAAGCTTTTGGGCAGCAAGTGCATCTCTCGAAATCTAGTGTCCTCTTTGGCAAGGGTATGCCACAATAGAATAAGGATGATGTCCTCCTAACCATTGACATTCGAGAGGTGCTCTCCTTTGACAAGTACCTTGTCCTTACCACAAAAAATGGCAAGTTAAAAAATAAGGCCATTATGCCCATCAAGGATTGAGTTTGTTACAAAGTGAACGGTTGGTTAGGTAGAAAACTCTCTTGGGCAAGTAGGGAGGTGCTCATAAAGGTAGTGGCCCAGGCCATCCCAACTTATGCAATGAGTGTTTTTAAATTTCCAGTTGACTTCACTGATGGTATTCAAGCATCTATTACAAATTATTGGTGGGGTCGCAATCATGAGACACATAAAATCCATTAGGTTGCGCAGGACAAGCTATGTCAATCCAAATCTCAAAGGGGTCTTGGTTTCAGAAATTTAGAAGCTTTCAATCTGGCTCTGCTTGCCAAATAAGTTTGGCGCCTTATGCACTCTACTGAGTCCCTTGCTTTCAGAATGCTCAAGGCAAAGTACTTTCCTCATTGTGGCTTCCTTGATGTAGAATTGGGCCCTAGACCTTGTTTCACTTGGAGGAGTCTTCACCTTGCGAGATGAGTTGTAGATAAAGGTTCCAGATGGCTAGTGGGAAATGGATGGACTCTAAATGTATGGTCTTCTAAATGGTTGCCTAGGCCATGGTCTTTTAAGGTTCCTACGCCATTGAATCCCTCTACTAGCTTTCTTCGTGTGGGGGATTTGATTGATTAGGACAAAGGGGAATGGAATGCTAATATGGTCCAATCTATTTTCCTTCCTTCGGATGTGGAAACCATACTCAACATCCCTCTTAGACCTTCCTAACCTGAAGAGAGGCTCGCTTGCCATTTCTCCACCTCTGGCAAGTTGATGGTCAAGTCAACTTATTCTTTTATCGTGAAAGAGAAGCAGTTGTTATCCCCGACTTCTAGCACAAGCTCCCAACAATCTTTCTGGAAACATTTATGGAACTTGGAGATTCCCCTAAGAATGAGAATGCTTGCATGGAGGGCATGCCGGAACGGACTCCCTGTGAATGATGCTCTTGCTTATAAAATAAAAACCATTGATGCAAAGAGTGATTTCTGTGGTGAGATACATGAATCTGACATGCATGCTCTGTTTGAATGTCCACAAGCATCAAGTATATGGAGGGCATCTTCCTTCTTTGACTTTATTCAAGCGCACAAGTTCAGAACTATCGTTGGTGCCATTGATGAGTTTAAGCAAGCAAACTCGAGTATATGGAACTCACGGAATCAAGGACAGTATAAACAGTCCACCCTCCCTCCTAGCTTGGCGATTTTAAGGGTGCTTAATTGTGTCCATGACTACAAAGAAGCATTGGATCACTTTGTTATGCCATCAAATGCATCTGCAGTTGTTAATTGGTCTTCGCCATCCCTTAGCCTGATTAAACTAAATTTTGACGCAAATGATGGGGAATAATTGTCCATGACTCTCATGGGGTTGTGCTCTTTGCGGCAACAAAGCAAAGTAGCACCTTCACGGCCCCTGACGCAGAGGAAGCCCATGCGTGCTTCTTGGGCCTTGAGCAAGCATGGATGCGTGACTTTACAAGGTTGATCGTTGAAGGAGATTTTTTCACTGTCATCTCGTAGCTCAAATCAAATGGGAAATCAAACTCCTCTCTTGATCTGATCTTGGATGCTATTTTGAGTTTTCCAAACTCTTTTTCGCATGTTAAGAGATCGAAAAATCGAGGCGGCACATGTCCTTGCCTATCTCTATTCTCTAACCTCATTCCACATCTTGTAGGAAATGGGGGGAGGGGGAGATGGCTCAGATCAACTGACCCTAAAAGACGTTTGTAACGTTTCGGCTCATCAATAATACATTTCCCTTTCCTCTGAAAAAACAAAAAAAAAGGTAAGTCAAATGCAAATCACCCGTGTTCTTTTGACAATTTGACGTCAGTCGGTCCAACTAGCGGTTTGACTGAATGGCCTTGCCACACGAAATCTAAACGCTCACAATTTGCCAACAAACGCTCTTCTGCCAATTCTAAGCTCTCTCTCTCTTGCTCTCTCTCTCTCTGTGCGTTTCTCCCCTTCCTCTGCTGGATATCAGAGCCCATAAACACCAGGCGGTAGGCAGTAAAGGGCAATGGCTTTCCTTCTGCCAAACCTCTCTCCGTCACTTCTTCTTCAACCCAAATCATCATCGAAAGACAACCCACTTCCTCCTATGCTCTCATCATCATCATTGTCATCATCATCAACACTACCCAATTTTCTTCTTGACCTCACAAAACTTGCTGCTGTATCTCCCGCTCCTCCTCCTCTCTTGGATCCCCAGGTTCTTCGCGGGACGCAGCTTAAAGAGCCCCCAACTACTCAGCATCAACAGAAGGATGAATTTTATGTCAATTTAGGTCAGGCTGTTAGGTCCCTCAGAGAAGACCTCCCTCAACTCTTCATTAAAGACCTTAATTACGACATTTACAGGTACCCATTTCATCAAGTTTTTGATTCTTGTTATTTTGTTTAGCATTGATTTATGGGAAATTTCGCTATTTTTTGGAGCCCCTTTCTGGTCAGAATGACATGGTCTGTTTCTCGGTAGTTTGATAGTGAAAATGCTCTAGTGTTGATGCTGGTAGTTGATTATTTTATTAGTTTCTTGGTTATTATGACATTTGCACGCATTTTTTTTGGCTCTGAATTATGGAAATCCTGCTCATCTTCCTCCCTTTGTGGTCAGAGCCACGTGCTGTGTTACTGGGTAGTTTGATTGTGGCAGTACTCTGATATTGATTTTAGTTACTTGGTTGGGACTAACGTCTTGTGCTTGTGAGTAATTCTGCCTTTGGCCTGACATTTTGGATTATTGTGTGAATTATTGTAACTTCTTCAGTATTCTCCCCCTGGCCCCCTCCGTGGCTTTCCCTCCGTGTCGTTGCTTCTGATTGTTTCCGATTCATGCTGTACAATTTGAATCATGTATGTTGGCGGATGCTCTGATTCTCCATTGTTAGATGATGAGAAATTGTTAGACTATTCTTGTGATAATCTGTTGAGTTTAGCATCTGGGTAATTCTGATTCTTGGCATAGGTTTTGAAGTACGACCTAAACTCACTTATAGGACTGTATTTTACTTTTGAGGGGTCTCGGTTGATTAATTCGAGATTTTCACTATAACATCCAAGATTTTTTAATTGCTATATACCTTCCTTATGACCGAAAATGATCAAGTTGGATATGTGTCTCGGTCCAAGTTTGCCTATTTGTTTGAAAATGTTGCTTTTGGGGGGTGGGGGGGTCTGGTCAAACTGTCAACTATCTATACCCATGTTTGAGTGTTGATTATTTGAAATGAAGAATCCTTTTTTTTTTTGATAAGGAAAAAGAGTAAAATATATATAAATGAAATATGTACAAAAGCATAGATGCAAACAGGTATCCTACAAAAGGGTTATGTACACCCGAGATGGAACCTACCCACAAAATCAATTACATCAAAAGACGATTGGCAAAAGTTCCCACTATCCCAAAAAAAAAGAGTCTTGATAATAATATCTTTGATTCGTGAAGAGACGTCTTCTCTCCTTTAAAGACTCTTTTGTTTCTCGTCAAATAGTCCAAAAAATCACATGTAGGATCAATAAGACGCTTTTCTCTTTAATTTTCCTACCAAAAGCACCTTTTCAAGCCGAAAGATGATTCACAGAATCCGAAACAACCTAAGAAACCCCAAGCAACTATAAAATAACTCCCAAAGAGCCCTTGCAAACTGACAATGCACCACTAGGTGATTAGGAGACTCCAAATCCTCTTTGCACATAGAGCATCTATTCACCAAGATAATTCCCTTTTTTTGTAAATTATCATATGTTAAAATACTCTCATGCAAAGCTTCTCACATAAAAACTGACACCTTTAAGGGAGCCAGAGTCTTCCAGATAATTTTCCAAGGAAACCGCCCCAAAGAGCTAGACTGCCATAGGGAAGACAGAATAAAAGATTAGCTTTAAATAATAAGATTAGATAGCAACAACTCCTTTAGAATTGAGATCCCAAGCAACCACATCAGGTTAGTCCTGGGGTGTAATCTCACCCAACTTGCTGAAAAAGGCGGCAAAAATAGTGTTATCAACCAAAGCATCACGGATGAAAATAAGAGACCGCACAATAGTGCTAGGCTCACGTTGACAATAATCTGCAATAGTAGCATCTCTATTCACAACAAACACATAAAGAGAGAGGAAGAGATCTCGTAGAGGACCCTCCTTTCACCAACGATTGTGCCAAAACAAAATAGAAGAACCAACGCCAGCCTCGACGGAAAAATGATGATAAAATCTTCCCCACATCCTTTGCGAATGAATCTTGACGAACTTTGCCCATAAGCACCACTTGGTTTAGAGGGGTACCGTCCAAGACCATTATCACCATATTTGCTCCTAACCACCTTTCTCCAAAGGCTATCCTTTGCATTCATATATCTCCATAGCGACTTGCCTACAATGCCTCATTGAAGAGTCTAAGATCCCTTACACCTAATCCCCGCCCCCCCGAATGTAGGTATGGGATTCTTGATAATATTCCATCTAACAAGACGAAATTTGAAGTTACTACCAAAAGACCCCAAAGAAATTTTCTGTGAATAGCTTTTAACTTATTTGCCACCGAGACTGGTTAAGGAAGATTGAGAGAAAGCAAGCTGGAATGCTCAACAAAACACTTTTAATAAGTGTCAGTCTCCCCTCTTTGGAAAGATATTTTGATTTCCACGTGGATAGTCCTATCAAAACGCTCAACTATAGGTTCCTAAATGGATTTATGGTTAAATTTTGCACCAAGAGGGAGACCAAGATAGGATGCTGGAAAACAATCAATAGAGTAGTCTAGAAGACTTGGAAGCAATTGGATATTGTCCACTTGCCCAACTGATAAGATAGAGCTCTTCGACGTATTAACTCTTAGTTCAAACACCCTCAAACCAAATAAGAATGCCACGCAAGTTCACTATTTGCTCCCAATCATTATCACATAAGATAATTGTATCATCAGCGCAAAGAGTAGGTGGGAGACATCAGTAGCAGATGCGTACTATTGGCCTATAGAGAACCCCGATATAAGCTCCACTGTAGCAGCCGAATTTACCATCCTTATGAAAACTTCCATTATCAATAAGAACAGAAGAAGAGAGATAGGGTCACCCTAGCTCAACCCTCTAGATGCATAAAAGAATTGATAAGGGAAACCATTAACTAGCACCGTAAAAGAAGCAAAAGAAATACGATGGCGTATCCAAGCAAATCCGTCTCTCCCTAAACCCCATTCTTCATATAACGTATATAAGAAGATCCCAATTGACATGGTCATAAGCTTTCTCGATGTGTAGCTACAAATAACCCCCGGCTTACCTGGCTTGGTCCTGGAGTGAATATGCTTATCTGCAATGAGCACTCCATCCAAAATATGCCTGCCCTAACAAAGGCGTTCTGATTCTCAGAAATGAAACCCATAATGAGACGTCTCACCCTACGAGATAACACCTGTGAGAGCAACTTATAAATACAACCAATTAAACTACTTGGGCGGTAATCCTTGATATTCTTTGCATTAGCTTTCTTTGGAATCAGCCCAATAAAAGTAGCATTAAGGTTAGCTACAAATTTCCTATTAGTGTAAAACTTCAAGAACATGGTCAACACATCTGCTCACACCGCATCCCAATTGGCTTGAAAGAAAGTCATAGTCATGCCATTTGGGCCATGCGCCTTATCCCCACAATAGTCATGCAGAGCTCTAATGACTTCTTCTTCATCAAATTGCATCTTAAGAGGCACAGGTAGATAGATAGGGCAGTGATAAACCATCCACTTTCAGCCTCCAGGGTTCAGTCTCATAAAACAACCAACCAGCTCCTTGTAGAAGTCATGTATAGAGCTTTTCATATTTTCAATCGTCTTGTAACGATTCCCCTTGATCACCACCCTTGACATGAAGTTGAAGTTCCGGCGTAGATTGGCTATTCTATGGAAAAACTTTGTGTTGCAATCAACCTCTATAAGCCACAAACCCCTTGACTTTTGCCTCCAAGAAAAGAAATTCCTTCCATCTGCAAAACCCTTGCCAACTCCTCTTTGCCCTCCCTCTTTTGGTCAATTTCATCGTTGCTAAGAGCATCAGATTCTTCTTTCATATCAAGAGCGTTAACAAAATCCAACAGTTTGTATTTCCTTAACTTAACATCCCCGAAGACTTCTTTGTTCCATTTCTTCAACTCCTCTTTAACGAACTTAAGTTTCCTTGCAAGCACAAGACTAGCAAAGCCTTCAACTTCCACCTCCTCACACCATTTTTTAATAAGGTTAGAGAAGCCCTTAGCTTTGAGCCACATGTTCTCGAATTTAAAAGGAACATTACCCCTCTCCAGCTTAGCCCTCTCTAAAGTTATTTGGAAATGATTTGAGAGAGGCCTTGGCAATCTAGTTTGATATGAAATGAATTTAGGAATTGTTCCTCCCAGTCCAAAGAAACCAAGAAGCGGTCCAACCTCGAACAAGCAGCCCTACCCCTCCTAGACCAAGTAAAATCACCCCCATGCAAAGGAAAATCTACTAAAGCAGAATAACTGATGAAGTCATGAAACTCCAACATAGTATTCATTTGACATAATCTCAAAGTCCTTTGTTGAGGATACAAAATTTCATTGAAATCTTCCCCATGCACCATTGACTAGGCCATCCATCTCTAGTTCGTTGAAGCTACTCCCAAAACTTCAATTTATCAAGTCTGGCTTGTGGACCATAAACCCCGAAAAAAGCCCATGTGAAGCCACCCTCTACCATTTGAAGTATGCAAGTAATCGAAAATCCCCCCCCCCCCCAAGTGGAAGAGATAAAGTTGAAGGTGTTCTTGTCCCACATCACTATAATACCCCCAGAGACGCCTTCAGCTTTAAGGAAAGCGAAATCAACAAAAAAATGCCCCCACAAACTACGAATGGCAGAAAGTGAAACTTCTTTTAACTTTGTCTTTTGCGAACAAATAAGATCACATTTCCAATCTCTAAAAAATTTTTTTAAAACATCTCTCTTGCGAAGATCATTAATGTCCCTCGCATTTCAAGATAGCATCCTAAACATACGAAACCAACATCCCACTAGAAGAGGCACTTACCCAGCCATAGCTCACACCGAATTCAAGTCGCCTCAACTCTCTTTGTCTTCTAATTGTCGAAGGTGTCCTGTGCGCACTCTGTTTGGGCACTGTTCTTTTCAATTCCAGAGAGTAGATGAATAACCTCACTTTCATAGCCTGAAAATGCCACACCAATAGTGGCAGCAACACTTTTAAGCTTGGAAGCCACCCATTTTGACACATTCCTATAATTAACATCTTCGCCATCCCCAATATCTTCTACAGAGAATGAGTCACTTGAACTCTGAAGAAAAGAGAAATCACTAGCTAAAGGATTTCCACATCTTCAGCATTTGATCGAGCAAGAGGCACTAATTACCAATCATGCACAGAATGCTCACAATTGTTGACACCCACCCTTGAAAAAGATGCACCACTTCGAGATCTTAAACTCATTATAAGTGCATCCAAAACCACTTCTCTAGGTAAGTCGCAAGGAACACTACCAAATACACCGAGACCCAAATCTACAGAATGAGAGGAGTGATTTCCCACATAAAAAGGAGGAGGATTAACCACTGGGGCGTTAGGTTGGTCAATCACTTCATTGAACCAAGGATAAGATGCAAAAGTTGTATGTGTTGATGCCAAAGTGGGAGAAGACATTGCACAAACCGAAGAAGAAGAAGACAAAGTCCTTACCAGGCAATCCCTTACTAATGGTGGAGCATAATCATTCCTCACTGGAGAAATAATTGTGCCAATATAAAGCTGACTAGCAATATCAACTTCAAGCCTTGCTGGATCAAACAAACAACCTCATCAAATGAACAGGAACTTGAAGCAGGAGACAAAGCAAGAGAAGCATCAAGGGCTCCCTTTACTACAACTCCTCCTAACTCCACATTGCTAGAGAATGTCTCCATTAGTTTCCCTCAAGGTGAAACCCAAAGAGCACCTATAGACATAGACCTAATTTTGCTGACATCTATGAACATGCCCATGGTACTCACCATTCATCCTCTCTGCAACTTAGGAGGCTCACCATTCACATGATTTGCTAAAGACAAAGGTGGTTCCACTGGAGATCTTATCCCCAAGTCAGTAGTCAAAGGTGAAGATGACAAAACACCAGCATAGGAATGGAGAAAGCATCCTGGTCCACCAACGAAACCACATTGAGGACAACAGCCGGGGGGTGGTGGTGGGGGAGTTGGGCCCACATCAAATCTTTCAAACTTCAATGATTGTGAGTGGTCCCCCCTTCTAATGGAAAACTGGCTCTAGAAAAGATTGACCCACAATCTCAGCGACAGAATCAAAGATTTTAACCCAACCCCTATTATTCCAATCGGCTGGGAAAATAACAAAAGTTCTATTGGCTCTTTTGATTAAAGAAAGCTGTAGGAATTTCCCAGCAAGATTGCTCTTGAATTCCAACATATAGATTATGGAATGAAGCCTCATTTGATTACACCAAAATGCTGATTTTGACTTCCTAAACCTACCCCGAGCTCTCACTAACAACATAGCAATTGGCTAAGGCAAAAATATCGAGAATCTCCTCCCCCTCCCATTCTCTGAGATTTTTAGTATGTCCTATTTGTTTCCAACCACACTCAGATCAAATGACCACACTCAGATCAAATGACTTGCTTTCAATAGCCACAAATTTCTTGCGGCCCCCCCTCCTAGTACTAGATAATACTAGCTCAATAGAGGATTACCCAGCAAGCGAAGGGAAGAAACAATAGAGCAAGACGCCAGCCAAACAACCCCTCAGAAGCAGATTGCTGGAAAAAGGCTGAATTCATAACAATACAAACTGCAAGAGGGGGGAAATGGCTCACCGGAGTTGAAAATGCCAGAACCAACACCACCACAGGGATGTCCAGTTAATGAATGCGCCGACCAATGAAACTTCCGGCGGCAGCGCAGCGAGTGCCGGCGGGGACAGAAACTTCCGGCCAACCTATCCTAGCCTTTACGACGGCAGAGGAGTAAACCCAACCCACAGAAGTAGATCTGAGGAAAACTCACATGTTGAACGAAAATCCGTCGAACGAGAGCGGACAGCGGCCGGTGAAGGGGCTCCGGTGGCTCCCGGAGACCCAAGACCCAGCGTGTCTCAAGTTAACCTCTGATGGCCGTGTCTGAAGCGCAGAACTCTGCCTGCCGGAAAGAACACACACTCTCTCTCTTTCTCCCTCTCCCTCTCTCTCTCTCTCTCTAAATAGCTCAAGTAACAAAAGTAAAGACCTAGCGGGTCACAGGTTAACCTCCGATGTTACAGCAGAATTAATGGAGGTTTGGTGATGTCTAGTTTTTCGAGCTATTCAATAGTTGACTATGGACCTGTTTCATATGCAATGGGAGTCTCAGAAAGACCAAGTTTTCCAAATACCACTCCATCAAGGTGGGTTTCACATGCATTGATCTTTCCTATTAGGACGAAAATGTCTCTGATAAGGGGCGTGAGGGGTTAAAAATCGTGGGCCTGTACAGTAACATAGCACAAAATGCGCATAAAAGAAGGGGAGAAAACCCACATGAGAGAGGAAGCGAGGGATGGCGGCATCAAAATTGTCTTTTTCATGTTTGGAGAATGAGTTCATTGCATTTCAAATGAGAATCTTAATTAGAATCTAAAATTTTGCTAATTTGATGTGGAAATGATTGCATAATTGCCAAGAGTTGGGTCTTAAGAGTGTTACGTGCTTACCCTTAATTTGAGCCGTGAACAATGTTTTAACGCTTACCCTTATTTATCAAGCATCAGCTGCTGATATGAACAGAAGCCTAATAGCCTATGTGATCAATATTATAACCAGGATACCTCATTGCCGCTCTTGATACTTCTGAAGTTCTAACAGTGTGCTCTTTGGCTACTCTTATCATTTTATGCTCGCTGCTGCATGGCTGGTCTTTGGTTCTTTATGCTGGTGGTTTTGTTTGCTTGAATTCTATGAGAAACTAACGGCATTCTTTTGTTCATTTCATTTTATGGCAGAGATGATGTGACATTTATAGATCCATTGAATACATTTACTGGCATAGAGAAGTACAAGTTGATCTTCTGGTCATTGCGATTACATGGTCGAATGTTATTTAAAGAAATCGATCTTCAAATTCTTAGGATATGGCAACCATCAGAGAACATGATACTAATCAGGTGGAACTTGAGGGGCACCCCAAGGGTACCATGGGAGGCAAATGGGCAGTTTCAGGGCACTTCTCGCTATAAACTGGACAGAAAAGGCAAGATTTACGAACATAAAGTTGATAACTTAGCATTCATTTTCCCTCAGCAACTTAAACCAGCAATTTCAGTTCTAGATTTAGTCACTGCGTGCCCTGCAAGTCCGAATCTTACATTTTTGTGGAGCTCAACGGATTCATACTCATCTTTTTGGGTGGAGTTCTATCGTGCGGTGAGAGAAACCTTGGATGATGAAGGAAATTTGCTTGCTCAAGATGGGTTAGTCACCTGTTAGCCTTTCTAAATGAAGAAAGTAGAGGTAGGCATACAAATGTATATGAAAACCAACCCCCTGTTATTGATGTACAAACTGTTGTATTACTCAATTAGGAAGGGACAATATTCGTATAGATAGGCATGTAATGTAGCCAAACAATGCACATACTATATCTTTGTTGCAGATTCATGTGATTGCCTTCTTCTGTTATCCTTCTTTAATCCTTAGTAGAAAATAATAAGTTTGCTATGTTTGATCGATGCAATGGGACATAAGACAATAATAATGTAGCGTTTGGTTGAAAGTAATGCAATTACTATGCAATGAAATCAACCACGTAATGTAATTGTTAGTGTAATGAAATGAGATAATAATTACATTATAATGTTTGGTTATAAAGTTTTTACAAGTGTAATGGAATGAATTCATCTACAAACAATATTTAATTTTACATGTGATGTGAAGTACTTGCAATTCAATTAGTATTTTATTTTTGCCTATTTAATTGTTTGTAGCTTTGTTGATAATTATATCATCCAATATCTTATCATCATAATTACGATGTTTCACATGAGACTTACTTCACTATATTTTTTCTAGATTGCAATAATGTAACATTGTTCAAGTTTACCAAGTAGAGAGAAGACGATGCTGATGATGATGCTGCTGCTGCTGATGATGATGATGTGTGAGCGAGAGAAACATAATGTCTAGAACGTACAAAAATTTAGTTACAATAATACGGTCATGGTTTAGGTTAAACTTTATCTAATATAGAGAGGAGAGAGAGGTGAGAGGGGCTTCAAACCTTCAAAAAAATTGGTGCCAAAGTAATAAAAGAGGGAAAGTAGAGGAGAGACAATGGAGATAACGGAGAGAAAGTTCTCAAATATGATAGCTTATAGTTGGGTAAACTTTGATTCAAATGTATACAATCACAATAGTTTAGGAAAAGTCAAATACTTGCATTTGCATAGATTTAGGTAAATGTAATTACAATGTAATCTTAATTATATTCCTTAATGGTAACCAAACATTATAATGAAATCACCATTACTATTTTTATAGCATTACAATTTTGATTATATAAAACCAAACAAGCCATAAGAGCTTATCCGATTGGACGAAATTAGCTGCAGCATTGCCATAGAATTCAGTAAACATTATGCTTATACGCCGTTGCCCATTGGATGCAAAGGCGATCACACCTGTCTAGACCCGGAGCTAAATGACACGGGTCTATCATCCACGTGGTGCACTATAGGGAGATAGGTAGCGAATCACAAGCAAAATAAATAGCTACCTGCTCCACCTAGGTTTCGAACATAGGGAAAGCAAATTTTCTTACCTTGTAATCCTTGTATGAAAAATATGTGTGGGTTGATGGTCCTAGGTTTGGTTTGGGTTTTGACATCCCCCGCGCCACCCTTTCTGCTAGGGCTGAGCTAACAAACCGGTTCCTCGGACCCAGATCCGGACCCGGTCTGGACCCGGCGGTTCCGAAACCAGAACCAGTTAGACCGGGACCGAGACCAGTTCCAAAATTCAGAACCCGATTGCAACCGGTTCCGATACTAGGTACAGAAAATTTGGAACCGGAACCGGTCCCTGTACCGGTTACCCGGTCCACATTCAAAAAAAATATATATATTTATATTTACAAAAATGTAAAGTTGCAACTTGCAAACCCTAAAATGAAAAATCTGAATCCTCCTAATTCCTAAAGACCTAAACTGCTCCTCCCTCACTCTCCCAGACTCTCAGTCCCTACTCCCTCAGCTCGAGCCTCGCCAGTCGCCTCCACCTCCAGTCCTCGTCTCTCTCTCTCTCCCCACGCTCAATCGCTCTTCTGGCCTCTCTCAGTCTCACTGCTCTCACTCTCAGTCTCTCTTTCTCTCTTCCCGCTGGTCGCCGGCAGCTTAGACGGTCGACGGTCCGACCGTCGACTCCTCGTCTGCTCGTCTGCTCAGTGCTCAACCATCGACTCCTCATCTGCTCGACTGGCTGCTCCTCGGGACCTCAGCTGTCCATCTCTCTCTCTCTCTCTCTCTCTCTCTAGACTGCTTTGCTCTTGCTGTCTTCCCGCCGGTCGCCGGCTCTCTCTATCTCGCGGCCTCTCTCGCTCTCTCTGGTGAACCGTCATTTGTTTGTGGAACTTGGATTTAACTTTTTAGGTAAGTGCAGCTGAAGGAATGAGACATATCTGTCAATGTGTTATCAGTAATTTGTTTGCGGTTTCTTGATTTATTGCGTATACTATTTCGTGGTATCTACGTCTTCTGGGGTCCTTGCTCATCAGTTGATGTAAATGTGTTATTTGCTTAGTTTGTTTCAGTGTGCTGTGCATAATGCTCCATTGATGCTACTTATGCAGCTGATGTATGCTGAAGTTGATGTAAATGCGTTCATAATAGGTTCAATACAATTAGATGGCAAATATTATTTTGTTCCATCGCTCTCTCTGGTTTAGGTTATCACGTTATTAATTTTGTGCATCATAGCTTATGTCCAAATGATCTGTTGATTCTGTTCCCTGACTCTCAACTGATGAAAATTTAAATTAAAATTGACAAAAAAAAGATACCGGGTACCCGGTGGTGAAACTGGTTCCAACCGGTTCCGGGACCAGGTCCAGAATTTCTGGACCCGGTTCAACTAGGACCGGGACCAGTTCTTATAATTCTGGACCCGGTCCAATCAGGACCGGGACCAGTTCCTCAAAAACCGACCGGGTACCCGGTTGTGCTCAGCCCTACTTTCTGCCCTTGTTGTGGTTTACTGGCTGCTTTGAGGTAGGACTCAATGGGTTAGCCTGGTGGGAGCGTTTCTTTGTCTTTCAAAGCTGAAATTAGAGCAGCAGCACACCCAAGACACGTAGCTATAGAAATTAGGTGCCAAAACCCACGTTGACATCAAAATGAGATTTGTGCGAAGGTGCCAGAAAGATTTTAGTAAAACGATAAATACTAACACCTCGCATTCGCAAGTTTCAACTTTATTAGGTAATAATATGAACTTACTACAACTCAAGTAGCATCATGAAGAAGCGATGTATACATTAAATCAACATACAATTACATCCAACTTGGCAATATACATCATGTATCGTACTTCTAGGAATATAACCAGTAACCTAAATCATTCCCCAATTCATTTCATCCAACAAAATTGAACTCAATGTCATTAAACTTTTGGACTCATGCTTGTTTGTAAGTTAGGACTTCTTAAAAGACTAACTGAACCCAAAAATTAGAACTAATAATTCAATATTTAGGTCATTAGTAAAGTCTAGCCCCTAGATTCTTTCTAATTGATCTCTCTTTGTTTTAGTTTCTTTATTTGCCTACATTTTTTTATTTAATTTAATTGTTGAACTTTCAATTTAGATCATTCCATTAATTAATTTGGAAGTAAAATTTAAATCACTTCTGTTCTCCATCGACACGACCTTGAAATACTTTCTTTACTATTATAATCACTTTGTGCACTTTCGAGCAAGTAGGGTTAGTAACACTATGAAAAAATCACCAGCCTCCAAGGAGCAAACTTGACCTCTCAATGTCAAATTCGAACAAATGAGGCCACTTTGGAGAGCTCTAAATATGTAATTCAACTTTATTTTAGAGGCAACAACAAATAACCACAATAAGAACTTTGAAATATCATATTTTCTCAACTTGTCAATCATAGGTCAAAATCGCATATCAATGAGGAAAAATTCATATCTCACTTATTGTCTTCCTCTTTTTAAGTCCAAAATAGCATATTCAAAATTCCTAATATATCAAAATTGTAAATTTAGGTCTCCAAATTTTTTTTCATCGTTTTTAGACGGGTCAATTAATGTGGGTATATTTTTAAAGATATGGTATTACATGTCATGATTCTAGTCTCTCTAAAACTCATATTCCGTGCATCAAGCAGTATGCATAACTAATACAAATCACAAAGTTCATCAAAAACCCAACCTAAATGTTAAATTTTATATATCAATTAGGCCTTAAACAAAGAGTCATGAATATAAGATCAAATGAGATTCCAACCTAAAATCAATTGGTAATTGGTGGAGTGACTCACAAGCTTATAAATCAAGGTTGAGCAACCCTCTCGTATATCATGTTAAATTTTATATATCAATTGACATTAAACAAAAAGTCATGCATATAAGCTCAAATGAGTTTCCAGCCCAAAATCAATTGGCAATGGGTAGAGTAACTCACAAGTTTATATACATGCTCAAAACTTTAAATTTTCTCAATGTGGGACAACATCTACTTTCACATTCTTTGTATTTTAAGAATGTGGGACAATATTTACTTCCATACTCCAACAATAAACAACCAAACCAATACTACTGGTAAAATCCAACAAAAACCTAATCAAGTCCAATAAGGGATAAAGGAAAAGAAAAAGGGTTCTTACTTCAAGAGTTTAATGGGATTCAAAGGATTGCTCTTTCCAATGGTTCTCAATCTAAAAAATGAGGTTCATAAACTTATAAAAATTAGAATTCTTGGTCAAATAGGTGCCTAAATTTTTAGCTATTTAAAGTCTAGGTGCCTATACTATTTTTACATACAATATAGAGCTTCAACCTTTTCAACAAGTTATATAAGTGACTAAATTATAAAAATATGTATTTTTAAATAAAAAAATGATATTAGCATTATTAATTTGGTCTTTTTTTGGGACAAAAATTTATGATCTGAAAAAGGGACTTGCACTTAAAAAAAAAAAAAAAAACTTTTCAGACATGCTTTAAAAAATGAGAGAGAGATTGTGTGATAATTGTTAATACCATTGATGGGCTAACCACTATTTGTTTATTTTTTTTTTATTAATCCAACTTCAACTTTTCCTAACCACTTTATAAAAAACGGTTGCAAATGTGGACACCCCTAGGATAGTCATAAATTTGACAATATTCACTTACATGTGATAAGCAATTATGCGAAAATTTAAAATCGCATCTGTGTCTTCAAAATTCCACGCACATTTAATATCCACTCAAATCAAAATAGCGTTGTAAATTTTCCAAACCAACGGTTTTTCATACTTCCACGTCCATCTAAATTTCATAGTTCTACAACAAATAAAGAATCATATATATATATATATATATATATATATATATATATATATATATA
>JACYFF010031952.1:39252281-39262881 GCA_017589665.1 Selenicereus undatus | reverse complement strand
TATATATATATATATATATATATATATATATATATATGTTCGTGCCAAAAATAAGTCATTTTTGCGTTATTTTTGCGCCTTATTTATGCTCGTAATAATCGTCATTTTTGGGTTTTTTATTTGATTTTGTTTTGTTGATATTAAATAAATTTTGAAAAAATGCGAGAAAAAGATGGAAAAGTGTCAGAAATGAAAATTCGGGCAATGAAGGATTGAAGAAGCAGCTCAAGAATCAACCCAACCTTTTCCCTCTTGATGTTCCAGAAAAAAAGATAAAAAATAAAAAAGTAAAACAGAAAAATGCCCAGCCTCCCACGCGCCCCTCACGTGATGCGTTTACCCCCACTTAATTTACTCTCATTTTCTCTCTCCTCTATCTCGGCTTCCAACCCCAAAAAAACCCGGTACCTCCCCCTCCCCTGCTTCTCCATCTTCGTCCTCATCATCATCTCTGCTCTCTCTCTAACTCAGCACTCTCTCTCTAAAACACCAGTTCACCATTTTCATCACTATGCACCACTCCACCACGCCAGCACATCACAGGCTTTCACGCACCAATTTCCACCAACATCCGCATCTCCACCATCCACGACACAAGTGAATCGAGGACTGAAATTGAAGATTGCTGAGTACAAATTGAATGGAGCCGGCTCTAGAGAAAAGGTTAGGAGGTTTTTTTGGGTTCAAATAGTTTTAATTTTGAGTTTTTAAGCTTCAATTTCATATGAGTTTTTGATTTTCAGATTTAGGGTTTTAGAAATTTGGTTTAGGGTTCGATTTTAGATTGGTTTTTGGTTCTAAATTTGATGTAATTATGCTACTGTTTCGTGCTTCCCAGTTGTAATTCATGGATTTTAGTTTGCTTTTGTAAGATTTTGATGTTGGTTTATTCAATTTCGGTCACCCCCTCCCCTGTTTTCATTTTGTTGAGCACGGTTATGGCATCTCCGCCATTGTTGGCAATAGTTGAAGCTTGTTTACGATTTTCTTGGGTCAATGGATGGCTGAATCTCGCTCCTCTCCTCGGTTCAAGTCTGAGTGGTTACCCTGCTTTGCTGTTCTGCTTCAGATCGTGGTCTGGGTTTGCATTTTAAACTTAATTTATGCTTATTGCTTGTTGGATGATTGTTGAGAATTCGAACCCTATTTGCTCATTTTTTGGTTTTCTTGGTTTAGTTGAATTGATTATTGTTTAACTAGCTTAGAATAAATTGACGTCTGCTTGTGCTCTTCGATTATGTTCTTTGATTCTGGACTGGGACATCTGTTTGTGCTCTTCAATTGAGTTGTTGAGGTGATTTTACTGAGTTGATATCATTGGTTGATGTTAGATGAATTTTCGTTGATTATATTTTTATATGATTAGTTGAAATTCTGGTGTTTAGTTATTAGTAATTCAGGATGAATCGATCTTGGCTTTTGTTGCTTGTTGCTCTGCTACTGGTAATCTGAATGATAATAATAATGGTTGTTGATGCAAAGGTTCAACCTTGATGTTGGTATGGACATAAGAATGAAACATGAAAGTTAATTCATTTGGTTGTCATTAAGAACCGAAGGCTAATTTCTTCTTTCTCATAGTGTTAGTTCACACTTTAGTTTTCAGATTCTAGATTTTAATTTCGGTTGAATGATGATTGAATGGTGATGTATGCATTAGATTCTTAGTTAGAGGGTCTCAATTCGCTTTGAATGATTTGATTTGGTTTAACATAGTTAACATTAGACTAATTAGTTAATCCGCTCTTTAGTGACCATAATCTTTTTCATTGTCCCTGTGGAAATGGCCCTCAAGTACTACAGTGAAAGTTGTATGTTTGCGGCACTTTGTTTTACACTAAAATTTATCATAACAAGTTTTTGACGCCGTTGCCGGGAATGACGACATTAGATTAGGTCGCATTTTCTTTTTGTAACTACTTTGGTATTAGGATTGCTTTATTACGTTATTAAGTTGTGACTTGATTTAGTCCATTGCTTTAATTATTCAAAAATCCCAAAAAATGGGAAAAGTCTTAAATTGAAAAAAATTAGAAAAACTTGAAAACAACAAAAAAAAAATTGAAGGATTTAAAACCACCAAAAACAAAGTGGCAAGTTTATGTTTCCCTCAATTTGAGCACTTTCCTTTTTCTTAGTCTCATTCTTATTAGTAGCTTATGTTTTGACTTTCTTATATATTTAGTTCATTTCTTGAAAAAAATGCAAAAACTCTTAAAAATTTAGAACAACTTGAGACTTCAAAAAAAGGTTGATTGAAAAACTCTAAAAACAAACGACTTAGAATTGATTTATAGTTTTAGTTAACTAAGGTGTTTTGTAGTTTTAGAATTAGTAATTTGAATTTAGGTTTTTTTGGGATGTGTCTTACATTTATTTTAGAGATTGATTAGCTTTTTGATTTGGCCATCTCTTGTTTGCAAATTGTCTTTGGGATTGAGAAACATTTTGTTTTGATTTTGTACCAAAAAAAAGAAAAAGAAGAAGAAAATTAGAAAATTCAAAATGCAAAAAACATAGAAAGTGAAAAAAAAGACCAAAAATAGGACTTTTTGGTGAAGGTGTGGGGTTTATATGACTAGTTGGGTTAGAGACCCTGAAAATCAAAGACTCTTTAGGAGTAAGCGCGACCCTAACTTAGAACGCGAACCTGAACCTAAGCTTGAGTTAGGGAATATGGCACAAGAAAGGACTTTGAGTGATATTTTCTATCCTCCTATGACTGTTTTGACATCATCTTTTGTTATGCCTAATCTTGCACCAAATGTGACCTTCGAATTAAAGCATCATTATACTCAGATGTTCCCTAAATTTACAGGTTTAGAGGATCCTCATTTATTTTTGAGGGAATTCGAAGAAGTTTGTTCTATGATGCATTTTCCTAATATTCCCATTGATGTTGTGCGAATGAAATTGATTCCTTTTATTTTGAAAGATTCAGCGCTAATTCTGTTCCTTCTTGAAATGATTTTGTAAGATTGTTCTTAAGAAAATATTTCCCTAATGCTAATACTGTTAAGCTGAGGAATGAAATCAATCAATTTGTGCAACTTGATAGGGAATTATTTTGGAAATATTTTGATAGGTTCAAAAGTTTGTTGGCCCAATGTCCCCCATCATGGTTTAGATCAAGCACGCTTGTGCCAAATTGTATATGAAGAACTTGACCAACAAACTAGGACCATGGTACAGTCCATATGTTAGGGTGGCTTTCTTTCTAAGAACCCCACAACTGCTTGGGAGTTTTTAGAGGACTTGGCTGAGAAAACCATACAGTGGGAAACCGCTCGTGATGACAACCTGAGTTCTAGGATTGCAAGGGGTAGGTTGCATTTTGTTTCTAATGTAAGTCACTTGGAGTCTAAGATTGCTGTTTTAGAAAACATGTTGAAGTGATTATCTCCCCAGATGTCCCAGTTATCTCAGACATCTACAGTGTCCTGTTCTCATTGTCAGACCCTAGATCATTCTTTAAGTGCTTGCCCTTATTTTGCTCATCAGCTAGCAATTGAACAAGAGCAAGCGAGTATGGCCTTTCAGAGACCTAAGAATGACCCCTTCTCCCCTTATTACAACCCAGGTGGAGGAATCACCCTAGCTTTTCATAGAATAGTGGACCAAATGCTACGGTTCCTAATTCTCAACCTGGGATGTTTCCTGGAAACAACTCCTAACCCATCTCTCATCCTTCAAACTCCTTTCAGAGGCCGGCTTTTTCAGATGTGCCTAATGCACCTAGACTTCCACCTCCCATAGCTCGAGTTCAACCTCCTCCCGGCTACACCGATATTGATAAATTGGAGAGAAGAATCAATAGCAATATACAGAGAATGATTAATGCTAACATGGAAAGAATGATGAGAATGATAACGGAACAGTTTTCCCAATTAGCATCATCTTCTAGAGAACTAGGTACTTTCTCGAGTCAACCTGAGGTGAACCCTAATGGTCACGCCTCCTCTTCTTCTGGTAACCCTAATAAGCCTGTGAGGAAAGTGAATGCAGTTATATCTCTCCGTTATGCTCGAGAGCTTGATAACCAAGTCAGAAATCCTAATGAAACTTGCAGGTACCCTCACCAATTCTTTCAAAATTCTTCTCCTTCTTCTCATCTAGAGACTGGTTCATCCAGTCAGTCAGGGGATGTTACTGACGGTGTCCCCAATGCTTCAAATAGTCCTTCCTCTCCTAAGTCACCTTCTAAGAAAGAGGATGTTAAAGAGAAAGACTCCTCTAACTCGGCAAGTTCTTTACCTTCTAAGGATTCTTCCTTCCCTTCTTCTTCTGAGAAAATCTAGATGCCTTTACCTCCTTTTCCCCATAGGCTAAAGAAGAAAGATCAAGATCATATTGAGAAGATGAGAGAGACCTTCTCTCACATAAAGATCAACATTCCCTTGCTTGATGCTATTCAGCTAATGCCTCCATATGCTAGATTCTTAAAGGAGCTATGTATGACCAAGAGAGCAATTGGCGTACCTAAGAAGACTTTCTTTACCTCTGGTGCTAGTTCCATCATTTCTCAGATCCTGGTGAAGTATAAGGACCCCGATTGCCCTACTGTGTCTATAGTCATAGGAGACCAACTTATTTACAGAGCATTGCTTGACCTAGGGGCTAGTGTTAACTTGATACCCTTTACTGAGTATGAGAGGTTAGAGTTAGATGAGTTGAAACCTACTAAGATGGCCATTCAATTGGCCGATAGATCGACTAGGGTGCCCAGGGGGATAGTCGAGGATGTGCTGATTAGAGTTGGTGAATTCATTTACCCAATGGACTTTGTTATGATTGAAACTGAGAAGGCGTCCAACTTAGCTAGTCAAGTTCCTGTGTTTCTAGGACGTCCTTTCTTAGCCACTGTCAATGCCTTCATTAATTGTAGGAATGGTATGATGAGACTGTCTTTTGACAACATGACTTTGGAATTGAACATCTTTAACATGCAAAGATAGCCTTCTGGATTTGATGATATGGAATTTTCTACTGTTAACTGGGTAGCAGATTCTGTATTCGATGATACTTTTGATGATGTATTTGCTATTGAGAATGAGTAAACTCTTATAAATGATGAGCCTAAATATGATGTGTTTAAGTTTGATGACTTGTGCTCTACTGCTAATTGTCTGCTCACTGATGTTTCTGAATCTGCTACTGAATCTGTTTCCCCTGTTGCTCTTGAATTGAAACCTCTTCCTGACTCTCTTAAATATGCATTCCTAGGACCCAATGAATCCTTACCTGTCATTATTGCTTCTGATTTGGACCGGGACCAAGAGGACAAATTGATTTCTTTACTTAGAGAGAACAAAGAAGCTCTATGATGGACTTTAGGGGATATCAAGGGTATTAGTCCTTCTATTGTGCAACATATAATTCATTTAGAGGACAATGCTAAGCTCTATCGTGACCGCTAAAGGCGTTTGAATCCCACTTTGCAGGAAGTAGTTAAGAAGGAAGTGTTGAAATGGTTAGACCATGGGATTATTTATCCTATTTCTAATAGTGAGTGGGTTAGCCCTGTTCAAGTTGTTCGTAAGAAGACCGGTATTATCGTGATTAGGAATGATAAGAACAAGTTAGTTCCTACTTGAGTTCAATCTGCGTGGCGTGTGTGTATAGATTATAGAAAATTGAATGCTGTCACTAGGAAAGACCATTTTCCACTCCTCTTCTTGGATCAAATGTTGGAGAGGTTGGCTGGACATTCCTTCTATTACTTTTTAGATGGATATTTCGATTATACCCAGATCTCTATTGCTCTGGAGGATCAGGAGAAGACTACTTTCACCTGTCCATTTCGGACATATGTTTTTAGAAGAATGTCGTTTCGACTGTGCAATGCCCCTGCTACCTTTCAAAGATGCATGATTTCTATTTCCTCAGATCTAGTTGAGCAATGTACGAAAATTTTTATGGATGACTTTTCTGTGCTCGGATCTCTTTTGATGATTGCTTGTCTAATTTGATAAAGGTGTTGGAGAGGTGTAGGGAGAAAAACTTGACTTTGAACTGGGAGAAATGTCACTTTATAGTTAAAAAGGGTATACTCTTAGGGCACATTATTTCTCGAGATAGAATTGAGATAGACAAAGCTAAGACTAACATGATTGTTAATCTTCCCCGTCCCACTTGTGTGAAAGAGGTGTGGTCTTTCCTTAGACATGCTAGTTTTTATCGTCATTTCATTAAGGGTTTTAGTAAGATTGCAAAGCCTTTGCCTAATCTACTTGTGAAGGATGTGCCATTTAATTTCTCTGAAGAGTGTCTTGAGGCATTTTCAAAGCTTAAAGAGGCCTTAACCTCTACTCCTATTCTTCATCCTCCCATCTAAGAAGAACCATTTGAATTGATGTGTGACGTGTTTGATTATGCTATTGGGGTTGTTTTAGGACAACATATTGATAGGAAAGCCCATGTTATTTACTATGGTAGTCACACGTTGAATGATGTCCCGCTGAATTACACTGCTACTAAGAAGGAATTTTTGGTTGTGATCTTTGGTTTTGAAAAGTTTAGACTCTATCCAATTGGGTCACCAGTGATTGTTTATACCGACCACTCTGCCCTTAAGCACCTTCTTTCTAAGAAGGATGCTAAGCCTAGACTTGTGAGATGAATTTTGCTTTTGCAAGAATTTGACTGTAAAATCAAGGATAAGAAAGGTTCTGAAAACCTTGTAGCTAACCATCTGTCTAGAATCCTCTATGTTAGAGAGAGTGAGCCTAGTGTTTCTGAGTGCTTCCCCGATGAGTAGTTGTATGTTGTTCACCCTGATCCTTGGTATGCTGATATTGTGAACTACTTAATTGTTGGTAAGAACCCTGAGGGTTGGACTAAGAATAACAGAGATAGATTCTTCCACCTTGTGAAATTCTTTATTTGGGATGACCCTTATCTATTTAAGTATTGCTCTGACCAAGTCTTTAGGAGGTGCATTCCCAACCATGAGGTAAGAAGTGTCCTCTCCTTTTGTTATGATCAGACCTGTGGGGGACATTTTAGTGGTAGGAAGACAACAGCCAAGGTTCTTCAGTGTGGCTTTTACTGGCCTACTTTGTTTAAAGATGCATTTGAGTACTGCAAGAGTTGCCCTAGATGCCAGCAATTGGGTAGAATAAGCAGTAGAGATATGATGCCATTGAACCCCATCATTGTTGTAGAGGTTTTTGAGGTGCATTCCCGATGGACGAGTCCTCATATTGTCTCACATGCTTTCCCCTATGGTGCAGTTGAAATTCAAGATCCTCAGAGTGGTGCCACCTTCAAAGTGACTGGCCAGCGTTTGAAACAATTTTTGGAGATGCCGGGCCAAGAAGATGTGGAGTGTCTGATACTCCACGAACCGAGCCGTGATCGATGATTGTGATCTGAGATAGCTTGGGTGTACCTAGCACCCGATCTGGTTTGCTAGAAATTTCTTCTCTTCTTCTTTTCTTTTCTCTCTCTTTTCTTCTCTCTTTTCTTTCTTCTTTGTCTTATTCCAATTTCTTTTCGTATAGTTGGTTGCTTTTCTTTTTATATGTTGGTGGTTTTGTTTTGAGTCTTGTCTTTATTTTTGAACATATGTTTTTCTTTTTATATTTTTGTTTTTGGTCTTCATGTGTCTGTCCCACTCCCAATAAGGACATTGTGAGATTTTGATGTGGGGGTGAGGTGTCCATGTGTACATACTTTTTTAAAAAATTTTGAAAAATCCAAAAAGATTTTTTTGTTTTGTTTTTGGGGACGATTGTACTATGTCTGATTAGCTTAAATCCCCTATGCTTTGGTTATTAGCTTGTATGTAAGTAAGATGTGCATGAAAGGTTTCCGACCTCAGTGTGACATTCTAAGCTCTAATTCTAACTCCGATTGTTCATTATAGATTATGTAATCCAATCCTTGTTTATTCCTTTTCCATTATCTTTAGGTCTTAGCCTCTTAGGCTTCCATTAATGATTCTCCCACTTGCTTGTGACACGATTACTCTGGTTTTTGCCACTTTTGGAAAAAGAGGAAAAAAAATAATAATAAAGAAGAGAAAAAGAAAGAGATGAAATAAAATTTGAAATGACAAGTATCCCTTTGAGGCATGCGCTACTGGGCGTTATCCTTTGAGGCACGTGCTACTGGGAAAGCTTGCTTCCAATGTTAATATGTTAATAATGTAATTGTGTCAATCAAGCGGGATTGAGTCTGATTCTGGTAAATCTAAGCCTTGAGATGATGATACACTTGCACACGAGCACTGGGATGGATTCAAAATCTTGATTTACAATAGGGTGAAAAATTAGTGCTCTGATGTCATTTATGGGATAGAGGACTTTGAAGTACATTTTGTTTATATACATGCCAATAACTTGGTTACATGGGTGATTTAGTTGATTAGAACGTGTATATATCTTTTTCCAATTTTGTATATATTAGCTTTGAGAAAAAACCAAAAAGATTTTCTTTTTGAAATAATTTTTTTGGGTATTTCACTTGAAAACCCTCATGAAACCTCACTCGCCCATGTAGGAGACCGAGGGGTTTAAAGGACTTGTTGCATACGCTAAATACAATCATGATTCCTACGATAGTGAGTTAGGATTTTCTTTTTCTTATTTTTCCTTTCCTTTTAGTTAATTTAGTTTGTTTTACTCGAGAGCGAGCAAAATCCTGGTGTAGGGGTATCTGTTCGTGCCAAAAATATGTCATTTTTACGATATTTTTACACCTGATTTATGCTCGTAATAATTGTTAGTTTTAGGTTTTTATTTGATTTTATTCTGTTTTGTAAGCATTGAATAAATTTGGAAAAAATGCGAGAAAAAGATGGAAAAATGTCGAAAATGAAAACTCGGGCCATGAAGGATTGAAGAAGCAGCCCAAGAATCAACCTAACCTTTTTTTTTTATCCATCTTCAAAAAAAAAGAAAAATAAAAAAAATAATAAAACTGAAAAATTCCCCAGCCTCCCACGCGCCCCTCACGTGATCCGTTTACCCCGTTTTTACTCTCATTTTCTCTCTCCTCTATCTCGGCTTCCAACCCCAAAAAAACCCGATACCTCCCCCCTCCCCTGCTTCTCCATCTCCATCTTCGTCTTCATCATCATCTCTGCTCTCTCCCTAACTCAGCTCTCTCTCTCTCTAAAACACCACTTCACCATCTTCATCCCTATCCACCACTCCACCACGCCAGCACATCGCTGGCTTTCATGCATCTGTTGCAACCTACATCCTCATCTCCACCGTCCATGGCACAATTGAATCGAGGGCCGAAATTGAAGATTGCTGAGTACAAATTGAAGGGAGCCGGCTCTAGAGAAAAGGCTAGGAGGTTTTTAGGGTTCAAATAGTTTTAATTTTCGAGTTTTTAAGCCTCACTTTCTTACGAGTTTTCGATTTTCGGATTTAGGGTTTTAGAAATTTGGTCTAGGGTTCAATATTAGATTGGTTTTTGGTTCCAAATTTCATGTAATTACGCTGCTATTTCGTGCTTCCCCATTGTAATTCATGGTTTTTAGTTTGCTTTTGTAAGATTTGGATGTTGGTTTATTTAATTTCGGTCGCCCCCTCCCCTGTTTTCATTTCGTTGAGCACGGTTATGGCATCTCCGCCATTGTTGGCAATAATTGAAGCTTGTTTCTGATTTTTGTGGGTCGATGGATGGTTGAATCTCGCTCCTCTCCTCGGTTAAAGTCTGAGTGGTTGCCCTGTTTTGCTGTTCTGCTCCAGATTGTGGTATGGGTTTGCATCTTAAACTTAATTTATGCTTATTGCTTGTTGGATGATGCTGAGAATTTGAACCCTCTTTGCTCATTTTATAGTTTTCTTAGTTTAGTTGAATTGATTATTGTTGAGCTAGCTTATAATTAATTGATGTCTGCTTGTGCTCTTCGATTATGTTCTTCGATTCTAGACTGGGACATCTGTTTGTGCTCTTCAATTGAGTTATTGAGGTAATTTTACTGAGTTGATACCATTGGCTGATGTTAGATGAATTTTCGTTGATTATATTGTGATACGATTAGTTGAAATTCTACTGTTTAGTTATTAGTAATTCAGGATGAATCGATCTTGGCTTTTGTTGCTTGTTGCTCTGCTAGTGGTAATCTGAATGATGATAATAATGGTTGTTCACGCAATGGTTCAACCTTGATGTTGGTATGGACATAAGAATGAAACATGGAAGTTAATTCATTTGGTTGTCATTAAGAACTGAAGGCTAATTTCTTCTTTCTCATAGTGTTAGTTCACACTTTAGTTTTCAGATTCTAGATTCTAATTTCGGTTGAATGTTAATTGAGTTAGTAAGTTCATTTAGGTTATCTGATGCTTAGTTGAAGGGTGATGAATGCATTAGATTCTCCGTTTAGAGGGTTTCAGTTCTCGTTGAATGATTTAATTTGGTTTAACGTAGTCAACATTAGACTAATTAGTTAATCCACTCTTTTGTGACCATAATCTTTGCCATTGTCCATGTGGAAACGGCCCTCAAGTACTACAGCGAAAGCTGTACGGTTGTGGCACTTTGTTTTATACTAGAATTTATCCTAACAATATATATCAATATATATACACACACACACACACACACACACACACACACACACACACACACACACACACAC
>JACYFF010031952.1:39235047-39249303 GCA_017589665.1 Selenicereus undatus | reverse complement strand
CCCCCCCCCGACATTCTCTCTCCTCTTTCTTTCTTCTTCTTCTTCTTCTTCTTCCCGTCTCCCCTGTTCCTCCTCTTCTTCTTCGCTTCTCCGCCACGCACGCAGGAGCAACCCTTCGGCCTTGAGCCCTAGAAAACCCACTTCAGCTGCCGACCATCACACCATGGTGTCACTGGCTGGAAATCAGTCGCGATTGGGCTGATTTCGACCGGAACAGAGCCAACTCCCGATGGATTTGGTGCATGCACGGTGAGATTCGAACACTCTTGCGTCTATAAATTGAATCCTTGCTTTAATTCCCTTCCATTCATGCTAATTGTGCTTGAATTCTTCAAAAATCACAAGTTAGAGCTTTGGGTTTAGTGGTGGTCGTGTGTCACGCAAAGAACAGAGGGGATTCAGAGCTTTGGAGTTCGAATTTAGCATTAATACTAGCCAATTTGCACGCATATAGCTTGAATTCGAGGTGGGTAAACCTTTAATCCCTCCTATTTTAAGGATTTCGAATAATAATTATATGAATCAGTTTATTGGATTGGTAGTTATAGGTATTTATGCATAATCATTATGAACTATGCCTGAGATGTCAATTCGAAGTGAGCTATATATGTTTAGCTTCGATTCGAATCAATTTAGGTGATTCATGCTTGAGATGTCAATTAGAAGTGAGTTATATATGTTTAGCTTCGATTCGAATCAATTTAGGTGATTTATGCTTGAGATGTTAATTCGAACTGAGTTATATATGTTTAGTTTCAATTCGAATCAATTTAGGTGATTTATGCTTGAGATGTCAATTCGAAGTGAGTTATATATGTTTAGCTTCGATTCGAATCAATTTAGGTGATTTATGCTTGAGATGTCAATTCGAAGTGAGTTATATATGTTTAGTTTCGATTCGAATCAATTTAGGTGATTTATGCTTGAGATGTTAATTCGAAGTGAGTTATATATGGTTAGCTTCGATTCAAATCAATTTACATGAATGATGCTTGAGGTGTTAATTCGAAGTGGGTTATATATGTTTAGCATCGATTCGAATCAATTTACATGAATTCAATTGTATGTGTGGACAAACAAATGAATTAAGCTTTTGTTAGGTCAGAACTGCATATAACTCTCTCAAGTTGCTTTCGATTTTCATATCCAACCAGTTAGCATTGAAGATCATTTGGGATACAAGAGGGTGGTTTAAAAGTAAAAGAGGTCTTTATTGTTTTGGTGTATATTCAAGCCTAGTTTTTAAGAAGTTTGCAAATACTAACTATTTCATTCGAACAGACTTGGGTTATTGCGTTTGAAAAACCTACTACTTCATAAGTTGGCCTCGAGATAGATTTTTGAGCCTTTATGAAGTTTCAAGTCAAGAGCTGGTAAAACTGTTACGTTTCAAGAAGCATTTACATAGAACATTTATGAAAAGATATTGCCTCGTAAACGAGCCAAGTGCTGATTTTTTGAATGGTAGCAAGTTTAGGAACATTTTAAGCCTTTAATTTATCCTCACACCCATCTTGAGTTAAAATGGAATTTTCAAACAAATCTAGCTTGCATTTATTGCTAACTAAACATCTAAGTTTCAAATGGGTTTCGATTTACGATTTTCCAAGCTCATTACGTTTATAATAAGCTTTTAGTTAAAATCGAAGTTGTTCCTCGAATTAGTAAACGTATTATGTTATCAAGAAGCCTTTAAGCTAAAATGGAATCGTTTTACGAACTAGCGATCGTTTTACGTCCTTAGGAAGCTTTTAAGTTAGAAATGAAGTTGTTTTGCAAATTAATAGACGTATTATGTTTCAGAGAAGCTTTCTAAGTTATACACGAAGTTGTTTTACAATTTAGTAAATTTATAAGAAGCTTTTAAGTTAGAAATAAAATCGTTTTACGATTTAACAAACTTAATACGTTTATACGAAGCATTTAAGTTGGAAACTAAGTTGTTTTCCGATTTAGTAAACGTGTTACGTTTATAAGAAACTTTTAAATTTAAAGTAAAGTTGTTGTACAAGTTAATAAATGTATTACGTTTATACAAAGCTTTTCAGTCAAAAGTGAAGTCGTTTTATGAGATTAGTGGTCGTTTTACAATTACACGAAGCATTTAAGTTAAAAACCATGTCGTTTTACGATTTAGTCAACAATTTACGCTATAAGAAGTCCTTAAGTTATTTATGAAGCCGATTTACGTACAAACAAATCTTATTTTGTTTCCAAGAAGCTTGCAAGTTTAAAACAAAGATGTTTTACAAACTAATAACGTAACCAAACGTATTATGTTATTAAGAAACTTTTAAGGTGAAAACGAAAGCGTTTCACGATTTAGCAAACTAATTACATTTTTATGAAGCTTTTAAGTTAGAAACGAAGTCGTTTTATGAATTCGTAAACGTATTTTACAAAGTTAGATTACACGTTAATACAAGTTAATAAGTATTAGTATGTATGCATGCGAATGATTATGTTTATGTCTTCCCAAGACATATATATATGAATAAGTATAAGTATGTATGTGTACGAATGATTATGTTTATGTCTATGTATACGTGGAGGAGCTACTCTAGAAACTTTAAGCTTAAGTCTGAGACCCAGGGATGGTGGCTTAGTTCCCGTCTGGTATCACATATGTTACGTTATGATAGATTCAGGGATGGTGGTTTGATTCCCGCCTGAAGTCTAAGTATGAAAATTACGTCTCAGCATAGTATGATGTCTGTTCGGATAGGCGTATGTTGCCGCTCGAGTTTGGCCGGCTCGGGATGGCAGTAACAAAGTACCTCTAAGAGTCTAGTCTCCTCATTTACGTAAATAAGTTACTATGTATGTTTTTCGGTAAGTGAAACTTATGCGTAAAACCCCTTTTATGCTATGTTTCTGGGTTTACGTAACTTTATTATGGACGGTTTCTACTAAAGTTAAGCTTTTTGAGTATGACTATTCCTTCATTTTGTTTATGGTTTGAATATGATGTATTATGTGTAAGCTCTTCAACTAAAATGAATTACGAAAGGCTTTTGTAAGTTAATATGCATTTTAAGTATGTTTTGGGAGAGAGGGTTTACTCACTGAGCGGTGGTTGCTCATTCCCATTACTTTCCCCCTTTTTCCCAGATCCACAGGTATGTGACTGCTGCGTGGAGCCCAGAGTGGACTTGTTTGGACTGTATTGCTGTGTTTATGTTATCGTTATGTAATGTCGACTATGTTTGTAAGGTTATGTAATTATTTATCTTCTTGTAAGGTTTATGAAAAATAGAAAGCTCTGTATACTCCAAGCGTGTGGCCCGTAGAGTTGTGGACTCCGGCGTGTAGCCGTTGAGCTGTTGGTGATATTTAGTACCTTTTTGTATTCCAGGGTTGTAATGTAAGGCTTTGAGTCTGGGAAACGGTCAGTTTTTAGGGGAAATTCTGTCCGTTTTGCCCCCAGAAAATTAAGAAAATCCTAGCATTCCTAACCCGAGGGTTAAACTCAAGACTCAATTATGTTATAGTGGCTTAAGTTTTAAATATTGAGTCTCTTTTATGTTATGTTTCAAATAAGTTTAAGTAAGTTACCTTAACAGTCTTTCCCAGGGAAGACTATGGCGTGTAACACGACCCGGTGAGGTCGGGGGTGTTAAAATGTTACCTCCAATTCCTAAACTTGAGAATGCTGAATTTGCTGATATTATGCAATACTATGTGATGCTATTACACTTAAATGATGTTATGTGACGCTATTATGCTTAAATGATACTATGTGGTGCTATGTGACGTTTTTGTTATTCTAAATGTGTTGTTGGAGTCTCCATGTTAATCATTGTGGTCCCAAAAGTGACTTGAATTCATGTTTTAGAATGAAACTGCTAGTGTATGACCTTAAGATGTCTTTGCCTCGATTGTCATGCCTTTAGATGCCACTTATCGATGCATATGCATAGAATTACTACTTGCCATGCTAACTGAGTCTAGATTCTCGAAAATCTTTGTTCATTCTTCAAAATAAACTCGATATGGTTTTCCACGCCAACTCAATTGCCCCTCTTCGATGCAATTTGCCCTCGGCGCCTAAATAGAGTGAGTAGACGCTTGAAGAGGATTGGCGAGGAGGAGACTAGAAACCATAAGCGATTTTCTTTCGATTTAAAAGTAGTGTTTCCAAAATGAAATCTTTTGAAAACCTATCGCGTAGATCTTAGTTGTGTGCATGCATTCTAGGAAAGACTGAACTTAGATTTAGAATTTCGAGGGCGAAATTCTTTTAAGGGGGGAAGAGTGTAAGACCCGTGTTTTTGTTTTCTGTTAAGCTAACTGTATTACCTTTTTACGTTATAAAATCGTATTTTTAATAATTGTATGAGTTAAACTATTATCGACGTTCTTTTGGGAGCAATAATTTTATTAAAAATGATTATTATTGCTATTATTGATTTTAAAGTTAATTCGTACTATTTGTGCTTTTAAATTAGATCGATAGTTTAATTTAGTCGTTATTCAATTTATTTAGTCATTTTCTGAATACGATTAGGTTGTCAACATTAGAAGGTTTAGAGTCTGGGGTACGAACTAAGCTAGCAGTACCGATTCCTAAGCAGCCTTGAACAAAAATAAAAGAAAGAAATGAGGGGCATTTTTGTAAATTCACCTAACCCCTTTTATTTTCTCTTGCTACCCGGTCGTGACCCCCTGGAAGCCTGACATCTCTCTCTCTCTCTCTACCGTAGCTCTCTCTCTAGAATCTCTCTCTCTCTCCGACGACTGGCCAACCAGCACGCATCACCGACGAGAGAAAGGGACTATTGGTCCCCCACACCACGCATCTCAGCCGCCCGTTCCTCCACCAGATTTCCTCCACTTCGCACAGCTCCACACCCACACGTTTTCTTGCCTGAAACCGACCGTCCACGTGCCGGAAACCAGCGACCCACCTCCATCCCAGCCTCCTCTGTAAATTAGAGCCAAAACCGAGCCTCAAACCGCCACGAATCACCACCGTTCGAAAGGGCTAGGGTTTCGAAATTGAGGTTCTCAGTTGGGGTTCGGGGCTTGCTAAGAAAGGGCATCCACCCACGAGTGTTTTAGGTCGAATTGGGCGCGATTTGGGTCTGGTCCGAGCGTGGGTGAGCAAGAGTCAGAGGTTTGGAGTTGTTCGAACACCGAAAGTTGACCCAACAGCCTTGGATTCGATTCTCTAGCCTGGAATGAGGTGGGTGTTCCTCGCCTCCTAAATTAGTATTAGTTCTGAAATGTTTTAACCTAAACGATGATTTATGTCAGCTTAGGTTTAGTTAATTTCATGGATTATGTGGTGAGAAGCTATGCATGTTTAGAATCGATTCGGACATGTTAAGTTTATTTATGCCTGAGTTGTTAATTCGAAGTGAACTATATGTGTTTAGCAACGATTCAAGTTAAGTAGTTGATGCATGAAAAAGAATTAAAAACGAAGTTAGTTTAACGTGTTTAACATCGATTCAAGTTAAGTAGTTGATGCATGAAAAAGAATTAAAAATGAAGTTAGTTTAACGTGTTTAGCATCGATTCAAGTTAATGAGTTAATGCATGAAAAAGAATTAAAATCGAAGTTATATTAACGTGCTTAGCTTCGACTCAAGTTAATTAGCTAATATATGAAAGAGAATTAAAACCGAAGTCCTTTTAACGTGTTTAGCTTCCATTCGAGTTAATTAACCAATGCATGCAAACGAACTAATTTCGAAGTTAATGAAACATTTTTAGCTTTCATTCGAACACTCTTTAGTACATTCATGCTTAGGAAATTTACTTCGAAATGCATCGTATATGTTTAGAATCGTTATCTGTATGCTTAGCTAAATCATGTTCGTTCAATGACTTCGAAATAAACTATAAATGCTTAGAATTGATATATGTATGCTTAGTTGGTTCACGTTCGTTTAATAACTTCGAAGTAAACTTTAAATGCTTAGAATCGTGGCATGTATAGTTGGTTGGTTATGCTTTAAAAATGACATAGGTATGATATGCTTAATTCCTAAATGTAAGCCATGAATGTAATTGAGCTTCATGCCTTGTTAGTTTCATACGGTTCATTAAGTGCCTATTCCAAGTTGATGCGATATAGATATATCTGTGTATGTGTTTATATATGCTATAACGCACCACTGAATGAGGCTGCTTGCCCAGGTGAGTGCATAAACCCCATTACACGTCTTTTTGTTTTATAAGCTAGCATGATAATGTGTTATGATTTATGAAATTGAAACCGAGATGGTAGTTGGATAGTTTGAGGAAGAACTATGAGTGGTTTGAGGTTTTTGTGGTACGGTACTTGTGATGAGGGAGTTCAGGTTGTGAATTGACCGCAATCGTGTGGATTGCGAGGCCATGTGTGGCTCATTGTGTTGAATTGATTATGAAGTGCTTGAATATGATATATGTGAACCCCCCTTCCCTTCAATGTCTTCAAATTGCATTATGTGCATAAGGGTGAGTTTTTCAAGAAGGATTTCATGTTTTGAAATGATAGTAGCCATAACTATTAGTGCATGATGGCCTATTTTAATTAAATGCAAACAGTTTTGGGAATGAACTCGCTTGAACGAGGGAATCCCTAAAGAGTTTTAAAAAGGTGTGAGTTATACGTTGAATGATTTTACTGTTTGAAACGCAAAGTTATAGCCGTTATGGCCGATACGCTTTAAATGGCTAAGATAATGTGCTCCGGACAATATGAAAAGAACGAAAGAACGATGTTAACCTAGGGGAAGGTCCGGAAACCTTAGAGGCCCTGACGAGGGTTAATGTAATGGTCTGATATGTTATATGTAGCTATACCAGGAGTAAGAGCTTAAGTGTGAGCGTTAGGTCTCACTATGGGGTTGAGAATAGATCTCACCCAATTAGCACATGTAATGATCTTATGCCAGAAGTATTTTCCGAAAAAGTAAAGAAAAGCAATGGGCAATTTGCCATTTTAAGTGTTTCAAAAGGAAAGAAAGTCTTTATGGGCCCTAAGAGGCCGTATGGAATGAACTATGAAAAGTTTATAAGGGTTAATATGCGACCGATATGAAAGAATATGAGCCTCAAGAGGCTAAGAGAAGAGTTTTTATAAGCCTCAAGAGGCTAAATCAAATGTTTTCAAAGAAAGGAAAGAAAGCTTTCTGTGCGAGTTCTATGCTTTTCATATAAATGAAATGTGAATGAGTATGTTGATGAAAATAAAAGTGATATGTGCATATTACAAGTATGATTTATGAATGAGATTTGAATGAGACCTGAAATGTTTGTGCCTTGTGGATATTATATGAATAAAACACCAAAAAAAGTATGATTATGAAAAGAGATAACCTTATGTGCACATTTTATGAATGAGGTTTCACGCATAGTTGAAATGGAATGCTAGGAAGTTATGTTTATGAAAAAGAAAGATTCCTATGCCTAGCCTTCGATGCTTACTTATGTGCTTAACTGCTTGTTAGTCAAGGAACTTAATCATTCAGGAGCCTAGAAATATGTTCGAGGGGTTAAAATGAAGTTTATGTATAGTGATCCTTCCGTAAGGGTTTTATGAATGCCTAATATGATAGTAAAGTATGAATACGTGGTATGTGACTATTAAAGATATTACTGCCTGTAACGGTTTTGTTGTAAGGGGGTCGGGGGACACTCACTGAGCGTGTGGTTGCTCATCCCACTACTCTTTCCCCTTTTCCCTAGGTTTTCTTTATAACAGGAAGAAGTTGACTCAGCTACGTCAAGATGGAACCTGTTCTTGCTTGCCAGGTGTCGTTTAGATCCATTTGAAGGGATCTTACGTGCTTAATGAACTCATGTCATGTGTTCTTAGTTTGAAATGATTGTAAACATGTATTCTAAGTTCATGTAATGCATATTGTTTATGAGTCGCTCTGTATGGCCATATGAGCCAACCATCCAGTTAGTGTTATGTTTTCTAGTCAAAGTTAGTTATGTGTTTTGGGACGTAAACCCCATACTCCGGTTGTGTGAACCGTTGAGTTGTATCTTTTACTTTTTCTGTATTAATGAACTATTCTGTTTGGTGTACTCCGAGCGGGTGACTCATCGAGTTATGAACTCCAGCGTGTGGCCGTTGAGCTATGTTTTATATGTTTACGCTTCTGTTGATTTACAGGGACTTATTGTAAGGCGTTTTAGCTTGGAAATGGTCAATTTTCAGGGGAACTCTGTCCGTTTCGTCCCAGAATTTAAGTAAGAAGTTAGGAAAACGTAACGTTTCCGGCCCTAGGGGCTGGGGGTGTTACATTGATGGTCTCAGAGCATGGTCTTGCGACCATAGGCCGCGACCTGAGTCTTGCCTAGGAACGCGTTCATAATGATGTGATATATGCCTGCCTTGTGGGCAAATGTGAGTTTTATGTGAATGTCAGCGCGTTTCCCTAGTTAGACGCGGCCTGAGTAAGTTGAATGGTTGGAGAAGAGAACCATTTGCTAAGATACAGGCCAAATGATTCGTATTGTCGTGGATGAGTTAAGTGTTAGCTCAATCGAAGGTTGTTTCGTTTATATGCCTTGGTGATTTTAATTCAATGTTTAAAGAACATATGATTTGAAATTGAATGATTTGAAAGCCTTAAGTCTAAGCTCATCTTTGCCCCTATAATACGATTTGCTCCTCGGGACCCATAATGGAGTGAGCAGACGTACTCTAAGGTTGGTAGAGAGAGAGCTAGAAGCAGTTAACCATCCTTTTATTAAAAACAAAGAGATTCGAAATAGAAAAGCTATTTTTCCTCCTTTGAAACTCAAAATTTTGAGATGTTAATGTCGTTTGACTATCGAACCAAGGTTATCTTACACTGAAGGATTTAGCTTCCGTTGCTAATGATGAGGTAGTTTAGATTCACTAATACACGCCCTTATGTTTATCAAATGTTGCTTGTAAATGTGTATGTGCTAAGATGTGTACGTCGATAGAATATTTCGTAATGAGCTAGGAAAGGAATTGGAAATTAGTTGCTATGATTGATAATCCTACTAAATGATACCTTTCGTTTTCGAATTCTGAATTTTCTGAGTATATTAATGGCTAATCTTGTATACATGCTTGAAAGACTAAATGCTAGTGGTAGGACCCCGCTAAACATCGCGTAAGTGTACCTATTGTTGTCCTTCATTGTCATTGTTGCCTAATCCGTATATTACTTGCTTTCTATTATATGGATTGTTATTCGTGAATGGGGTGACGATGTTTTGTCTAGAACGAACCCGAATTCACCTAGAAAATGAAAGGGAGGAGGAACCTAGCAGACTTTGGAGCTGTACGTAGTAAATGATCCCTACTAAGGTAAGTGACCTACAACGAGACTCCTATAACCACTTGTGGGAGGGATGTACCTCGTAAGACCTCAACGTGTGCCTATGAAGCCATTGATGTCAACCATACTCACACAATTCTAATCGCTCAACACCAATTCTTCCTAAATTGAATGAGGTTTAAGGCATGCCATTGACCATAGGCTGCAAAAGGAGGGATTACACGCATACTTACATGTCTAGGTGTTCTTTTATGTGACAACATGTGGGTCTGCATGTCTTAAAAATTTATTATGATGTCATGTGTTGTGTAAGACCATAAGAATGCATATAGATAGGATTTTTGTATGTAATCATCGACATGTTTGTGATCAAAGGCCAACGAAGTGAGTTTTTTTTTTATAATTGCTTGGCTTGAGTTTGCTTGAACATGTGATTGTATTAGTTAGAACGATTTGATTTATGTAGTTAGTCTCACACCATGACTCTTGGATCATCATTTACAACCCATCAATACTGTTCTCTCGTGTTAGAGTTGGATTAGTTGAACTCGATGTATGTACTGCATGACTAGATGACAATAGAGCTGCATTTACATGAATCACGTTCATAGACATATGCATCTCATGTGTAAGAAAGTAGCATCGTAGAGCATTTAGGGTCATGTCATCCTATATGTGGACACTCACGTCTATTATGCGCGAACATTAATACACTATAGGAATTAGGTCATGACTAGTTATGTGATTGTGAATAAGTTGTTGCACTACTTGGTGTTTGCTTGACTTAAGTTGGTATAGTATACGACTTGCTCATCCAGATAATATAAGTTTTGTAATTCATAACACAATATGACCACTGACTCATTGTTTGCATTCTGAGACTTCTACGATACCATGTTTTAGCTAAGTAACTGCATGCTCCAGTATTTGAAGCATGATGAAATGACCTTAGGAGCATAACCATTCTTTCATACGAATCTATGCCTTAAGAGGCAGTCAGCTCCAAGTAGTGACCCTAGGAAAAACCTTCCGTGCTAGTTCATGCTATTCATGATCCTTGACCTTCCGTGCTCTATTGTTAACCCCACGTGATGTCAATGTGGCCTCGAGTGGTGCTTCAAGTTCTTTCATTGCCAATATGGTATAATTTGATGTTTTTGCTACCTTAGTGTGATGTGATAACCTTTTAGTAAATGATTTAACCTTAGATTGTCCTAATATCTTCATGTTTTAGAACGAACCTGATTATGTTAACCTCTTCATACGACCTTGACATGTCCTGTCTAAGTTACCATGAAGGTAAGGCCCGTCAACCATACATGCATTCATTTTGTGAATTGCTTGCTATATGTATATTAACCGGTTTCATGTTTGTAATACCCGCGTACTTTATATTCCATTAAGTTGTTCGTAATGCCTTTTTACTCTTTGGAAACCGTACTTTATTAGCGATATGAGCTAAAATTATTTTCTAAGTACCTATGTGAGCGCTAATTTTATTAAACAAAGGATATTATTGTCATTGCTAAGCTTATTACTATTAATATTATTATTAGTCTTGAAAATCTTTCGATGATTTTTAATAAGCGTTAGTAACGATTATGAACGAGTACTAAATCGATTAGCAACCCGAATAGGATTAGGACGTCAACCTTAGAAGTAGTTCGATGTTATTAAATCGAACCTAGATAGATTTGGAAACGAATAGTTGATGAAGGATTATATTATCAATTTGGGTTTAGAATTCGGTTTACGAATTAGACTAGCGGTGTTAAATATGAACTACATTGGCTCGAATAAATGAAAGAGAGTAGGGAAGGGCAAACTGGTAATTTTGCGCGCCCCCTTATTTCTCCTCTCCCTGCCCACGACACCCCCCCCCGACATTCTCTCTCCTCTTTCTTTCTTCTTCTTCTTCTTCTTCTTCCCGTCTCCCCTGTTCCTCCTCTTCTTCTTCGCTTCTCCGCCACGCACGCAGGAGCAACCCTTCGGCCTTGAGCCCTAGAAAACCCACTTCAGCTGCCGACCATCACACCATGGTGTCACTGGCTGGAAATCAGTCGCGATTGGGCTGATTTCGACCGGAACAGAGCCAACTCCCGATGGATTTGGTGCATGCACGGTGAGATTCGAACACTCTTGCGTCTATAAATTGAATCCTTGCTTTAATTCCCTTCCATTCATGCTAATTGTGCTTGAATTCTTCAAAAATCACAAGTTAGAGCTTTGGGTTTAGTGGTGGTCGTGTGTCACGCAAAGAACAGAGGGGATTCAGAGCTTTGGAGTTCGAATTTAGCATTAATACTAGCCAATTTGCACGCATATAGCTTGAATTCGAGGTGGGTAAACCTTTAATCCCTCCTATTTTAAGGATTTCGAATAATAATTATATGAATCAGTTTATTGGATTGGTAGTTATAGGTATTTATGCATAATCATTATGAACTATGCCTGAGATGTCAATTCGAAGTGAGCTATATATGTTTAGCTTCGATTCGAATCAATTTAGGTGATTCATGCTTGAGATGTCAATTAGAAGTGAGTTATATATGTTTAGCTTCGATTCGAATCAATTTAGGTGATTTATGCTTGAGATGTTAATTCGAACTGAGTTATATATGTTTAGTTTCAATTCGAATCAATTTAGGTGATTTATGCTTGAGATGTCAATTCGAAGTGAGTTATATATGTTTAGCTTCGATTCGAATCAATTTAGGTGATTTATGCTTGAGATGTCAATTCGAAGTGAGTTATATATGTTTAGTTTCGATTCGAATCAATTTAGGTGATTTATGCTTGAGATGTTAATTCGAAGTGAGTTATATATGGTTAGCTTCGATTCAAATCAATTTACATGAATGATGCTTGAGGTGTTAATTCGAAGTGGGTTATATATGTTTAGCATCGATTCGAATCAATTTACATGAATTCAATTGTATGTGTGGACAAACAAATGAATTAAGCTTTTGTTAGGTCAGAACTGCATATAACTCTCTCAAGTTGCTTTCGATTTTCATATCCAACCAGTTAGCATTGAAGATCATTTGGGATACAAGAGGGTGGTTTAAAAGTAAAAGAGGTCTTTATTGTTTTGGTGTATATTCAAGCCTAGTTTTTAAGAAGTTTGCAAATACTAACTATTTCATTCGAACAGACTTGGGTTATTGCGTTTGAAAAACCTACTACTTCATAAGTTGGCCTCGAGATAGATTTTTGAGCCTTTATGAAGTTTCAAGTCAAGAGCTGGTAAAACTGTTACGTTTCAAGAAGCATTTACATAGAACATTTATGAAAAGATATTGCCTCGTAAACGAGCCAAGTGCTGATTTTTTGAATGGTAGCAAGTTTAGGAACATTTTAAGCCTTTAATTTATCCTCACACCCATCTTGAGTTAAAATGGAATTTTCAAACAAATCTAGCTTGCATTTATTGCTAACTAAACATCTAAGTTTCAAATGGGTTTCGATTTACGATTTTCCAAGCTCATTACGTTTATAATAAGCTTTTAGTTAAAATCGAAGTTGTTCCTCGAATTAGTAAACGTATTATGTTATCAAGAAGCCTTTAAGCTAAAATGGAATCGTTTTACGAACTAGCGATCGTTTTACGTCCTTAGGAAGCTTTTAAGTTAGAAATGAAGTTGTTTTGCAAATTAATAGACGTATTATGTTTCAGAGAAGCTTTCTAAGTTATACACGAAGTTGTTTTACAATTTAGTAAATTTATAAGAAGCTTTTAAGTTAGAAATAAAATCGTTTTACGATTTAACAAACTTAATACGTTTATACGAAGCATTTAAGTTGGAAACTAAGTTGTTTTCCGATTTAGTAAACGTGTTACGTTTATAAGAAACTTTTAAATTTAAAGTAAAGTTGTTGTACAAGTTAATAAATGTATTACGTTTATACAAAGCTTTTCAGTCAAAAGTGAAGTCGTTTTATGAGATTAGTGGTCGTTTTACAATTACACGAAGCATTTAAGTTAAAAACCATGTCGTTTTACGATTTAGTCAACAATTTACGCTATAAGAAGTCCTTAAGTTATTTATGAAGCCGATTTACGTACAAACAAATCTTATTTTGTTTCCAAGAAGCTTGCAAGTTTAAAACAAAGATGTTTTACAAACTAATAACGTAACCAAACGTATTATGTTATTAAGAAACTTTTAAGGTGAAAACGAAAGCGTTTCACGATTTAGCAAACTAATTACATTTTTATGAAGCTTTTAAGTTAGAAACGAAGTCGTTTTATGAATTCGTAAACGTATTTTACAAAGTTAGATTACACGTTAATACAAGTTAATAAGTATTAGTATGTATGCATGCGAATGATTATGTTTATGTCTTCCCAAGACATATATATATGAATAAGTATAAGTATGTATGTGTACGAATGATTATGTTTATGTCTATGTATACGTGGAGGAGCTACTCTAGAAACTTTAAGCTTAAGTCTGAGACCCAGGGATGGTGGCTTAGTTCCCGTCTGGTATCACATATGTTACGTTATGATAGATTCAGGGATGGTGGTTTGATTCCCGCCTGAAGTCTAAGTATGAAAATTACGTCTCAGCATAGTATGATGTCTGTTCGGATAGGCGTATGTTGCCGCTCGAGTTTGGCCGGCTCGGGATGGCAGTAACAAAGTACCTCTAAGAGTCTAGTCTCCTCATTTACGTAAATAAGTTACTATGTATGTTTTTCGGTAAGTGAAACTTATGCGTAAAACCCCTTTTATGCTATGTTTCTGGGTTTACGTAACTTTATTATGGACGGTTTCTACTAAAGTTAAGCTTTTTGAGTATGACTATTCCTTCATTTTGTTTATGGTTTGAATATGATGTATTATGTGTAAGCTCTTCAACTAAAATGAATTACGAAAGGCTTTTGTAAGTTAATATGCATTTTAAGTATGTTTTGGGAGAGAGGGTTTACTCACTGAGCGGTGGTTGCTCATTCCCATTACTTTCCCCCTTTTTCCCAGATCCACAGGTAT
>JACYFF010031952.1:39185379-39216614 GCA_017589665.1 Selenicereus undatus | reverse complement strand
ATATAAAGGTGGATAGAGTGCTTGTATGATCGAACCATATAGGAAGTCCTCTAAGGAGGCATTTGGGATAAGAATGTTATGAAGGATAGCAACATAAAAGTCTTCTATCTTGTACTTAAGGTGGATGCATGTTATCAATTCAATTTTAATTCAATTTAATGTTAACTTTTCTCGTATATTGTGACTAATTAGTAAATTAATTTTGTATTAAAAAACGTAAATGTAGAACAAGGAAATGATTTAGATATTGCCCAAGAAAAAGATTGAAGTGTGTTGTACATTATTTTTTGGGTAAGTCTATATTGGACATCTAATTCTAAATATATTTATTTTTATTTATTTGTTTTTTGGTGAATATATCATGAGTTGACACTTGAATGCTGATTGTGCTGCTAATTTCGCATACTATAAGGTTTGATTGCTTAGACATATCACATAATTGGATTTAGGTAATATGAAATACAATAGGGCCTTGATGTCATTGTCGGTTCACTTACTTCCACTTTAAGTTGGTGCAATATTTAGTTTCTTTCCACATTTGTAACTTACGTTCATGATATTAAAAAAATATATTTCAGTGATTTCTTCATTTTAAATTTCACTTGAGATTATATTTTGCGTTCAAAATCACATAGTGTAATTAATTCTTTTAGCAAAATTTAAATTTAAATTTAAATTTAATAGGTGACATAATATATAAGAATAGTTTGTTTACACTCTCATAATAGACCATAACTGACTTCATAAATTAGTAGTACTCTCCCCCTCTGCCCAAAAAAAAAGACGTTAAAAGTTTTCCTTAATTCAAGTTGTACTAAAATTTCTTCATCTGCTGCTAATCCCCCTTTCTTCTTATTTTTTAGTTTCTTTTCATTTTTCTTTGTTTGTTTTTAATAAATAATTATACACTAAAGAGATAAGATTAAGGTCAAAGACTTATCTGTCTTTTTGTTACTACTGTCAACAATTTTCCCATGCTTTGTTAGTGATGAGAATACTTAATCAAATTTTATTTTCATTAAAATGATGGGTCAAATAGTAGGAGGGACCATCATGACTATTAAATCAAAATTAAAGGTGCCATTAAACTATTGAAATAATCTGCAATTGACATATGAAGTAACTGCATGCATAATGAATACGATTAAACCAATATGAAGCTCTATGGAAAAAAAAACGGCACCTTTTGTGATGATTGTTAGTTTTAATTGGTATGCATGACCCTATGAATTTGACCTTTATTCTCACATATTCTAACTGATCATTTGCTAATTTGTTCTTATTGATAAATTGCATTATTATTCCATTTGAAGAAGACTCGGATTCAAAGGTTGATGGTCGCAGAGATGAGGATGATCATATGGATATGTGGGTATACGAGATTGAATAAAATTAGGAATGCAGTGATAAGGGACTTAGTCAAAGTGGCTTCCATCGAAGACAAGATGAGGGATCAAGACTAAGATGGTTTGGCCATGTGAAAAGAAGGAGTGTGGCCGCACCAGTAAGGAGATGTGAGACTATTACCATCCCCGACAGTAACAGAGGGAGAGGTCAACCAAAGAAGAGCTTAGATGAGGTAATCAAAGGGGACCTGAAAGTTGTAGGACTGACGAAGGACATGGCTCAGGATAAAAGACTCTGGCAGGATAGGATTAAGGTCGTAGATCGAGGAGTATTGTCGGCATAGTGTCTTGCGGTTGTAGTAGCTAGGGTAGGTTTTGTTATGGCTTTGCGTTTTATTGCAGGTTCGCGTTTTGTTACGGGTTCGCGTTTGTAGTATTGTTTGCAGGTAGTACTTGCTTCTGGAGAGGTCATTATTTATCTATCGCCGCTAAGGTATGGTATCTCCCCCCCTGCTTTACTATACAAGTGGTTTTCTCTCTCTAACCCGTCTTTTTCAAATGTTTTCACAAAATTCTTATTTTGTGGGTCGCTTGGAATCAGCCTCTCTACGGGCAGAGATTTCGGTTGAGGTAAGACTGCCTATATCTGGATCTCCCCCGACCCTGCGAAAGCAGGACCCACACTGGGAGTTGTTGTTGTTGTTGTTAAATGCCAATCTTTAATATTATAAACCTTTGCTAAATTGCCATGTTATTCCATTTTAATGCTCACCTTTAATTATTATATTATATATTATTTTTGAAATTAATTACCTCATTATCCCCATAACTGCTCATTTTACTTTAGAGTTTATCTTAATTTGCAATTCCTATAAACAGGGACTTAATAAAAATTTGTGTCCCCATATAATTCTTAGTTCTGGAAAGATACAAAAATGAGTCCTAGCAAGCGTCGATTGGCTAAAAAGGAACAATCTTATTCTTTTATTGATTAATGTCGAAATGAAGGTTACAATCCTTAGAATTGTTTTGCACTCATTTGAAACAAAATGGTCATTTGAATTAAAAAGAAGGTAATTTCCTATTTGTGTTTGCTATGCAATGACTATAAATAAAAGTCAATGACAATCGCTGAAATATGTAGGAGTTCACCTTCCAAAATCGGTATTAAATCATGGACAATTATATGCTGCAGGATCACGGGTGATATAACCAGAGGGTTAGAAGTTCATCATTAAACATGACAATGAACACTATGAAGGATACACAAAAAATATTGTCTACAAAGAAGTGTTCAACAACTCACCAATTACATGTATGTACTCAAAATAACTTCATACTACTAATTACCAAAAAAACAAAATACAAATTGGCACTATACATTTTTTAGTGTTAGTAAACTCCTAACATGTTAGTTCTAATTATGCAAAGACCATGACATATTATGATTATTAGAGTTCAATATAGTTAGAGATTAAAATTAATAGAAATTAATAAATACTTTCAATATTATGCAGGCAACTCCAGACAGATGAAATATATCAGAAGTGCACAATTGAAATGCATCTCTGTACATAGGTAAGTACAAATCAATACAAAAATATTATCTTATATATTTTAATAAATGCATAAGCATGTAAAAAAAAACATTAATAGCAATTACCAACACATCATTGATGACAAGTAGTAAGGAACAAATGAAAAATCAAAACCTAACTTAGTATAATATATGTTACTTTTGTAGGTTACTTAATCTGAGAACGACAGTTGGCGACTAATAAATAGTGAAGACGACAAATATGATGTATTATTGAACATTTCATAGCAGAACTACTTTAAACGCATTACATTTCACATTACCATATGACGCATTTTTAAAAATAAAGTCAAGTTTAAGAAAGACAACATTAAATTACTGAAAATACTATGGTTTTGCTTTACTCCTTTGCTCCCACCATCAATATGGTTATTTTACAAATTCATGATCCTTTTAAACTTTAAAAAAAAAAATCACACAGCGTCAAACCACATAATATCTTAAAGAAAAAAAAAACAATAAGAAACTTCTTTACTAACAGGATTAAAAAAGACAGACTGCACATAAAAAAATTCAAGTACATATAATTACGGTGACTTCATATGAAATAAAGTCAGAAAAAAAGTGATATCATCAAGTTCATAAAACTCAGTATAGTATAGCACCAACAACAATATGTACAATAAGATACTGATGCTTATCAACTAAGAAGTGACAGTCATCGTGCAATGCACGGGTAAAAAACTAGTATATATAAAGAGAGAGATTAATTGCATGTTTATGTTGCAATGCCCAAAAGTATTTTGAGACATTTTAAACTAATTAATAGCAATAATGGGATGGGGATAGGCGATGCAGATATCAAAGGCGAGGACAGGAGGGAGCTTTGGATCTTTGAAAAAAAAATCTAATTACAAGAAATCGAATGTGTACTGACAGCTAATAATCATCAACTCAAATATGAATTACAGGTGCAGATTTTGCCGCCATCTCTCCTATTCTCCCTCCTCTCGCCTCTCTTACTGAAGTCACTGGCTCAATTTATCCCCCTAGCTCAATTCAAGCTGGTGGTCAGAAAGCCATTACTATCGATGCGTTTAGGCCATCACCATCAAGTTTTTCGGTGCTAGAATCGGCTAAACATTCAAAACCATGATGCTCAATGGGAAACTCATGTTCCCCTTTAACTGCACCCCATTCGATGCAGGATCAAGGAAACCACTTAAAATCAGAAGGGAAGAGGGGTTTTGATAATGCATGTACCTTAGCTCAGAAATGGATCGCAACTCAGAGAGACAGATTGCGAGAGAACTAGAGAGATAAGGGTTGGGATCAAAAATCAACTTAATTCCTTATTGCTTCACAGTTGCCTTAAAAGCACTGTTTCATTCCCCTACAATCTCACTGGTCATAGCAAACTACCATCCCACTTCCCTTTCAACAAACTTCTAAACATAGCAAATAAAGTTGGAAAATAAAGTTAGGAAAATATATATAAAGATGCTGAAATATTACTTCTGAAAATAGAAGATATTTAAAATATCATGTACAAATTCCCCTTCCTTGAGAAGCCTTTACCTCAAGGCTGAAAGTCAAGGTAAGCCTGCTCAAAGGAATTAACAAAACCCCAGCTAGCTTATTCTTCAGTGAAGCCTTCCTACTGGACCAAATATTGTACTGTTGTGGCATTACCTCTCTTGACAATTTTCCTGGCCAAGATTTTGAGGGGAGTCCTTGGTACACTGGGATTGGTACCCTGTAAACACTCGGGAATGTATGGTTTGGCAGGTAAATTTCCCACAAAAGCCTTACACTAAGATACATGAATTATGGGAAGAATCTATGTAGTGTCAGGCAAGTTCAATTTATAGGCCATTGCACCAATCTTGTCCAAGATCTGAAAGGGACCAAAGTACTTTGGTCCTAACTTAACACTAGACCTTTGTTGTACACTCATTTGCTGGTAAGGTTGTAACTTCAACCTTACCCAATCCCCTACTTGGAAAGACCTATCAGATCTTCCCTTATCTGCTAACTGTTTCATCCTTGTCTGAGCCTTCGGTAGATTGGACTAAATAAGTTTGATAATTTGTTCTCTCTTCTGTAATGTTCTGTCCACAGCCTTACTACTTGACTTCCCACGTGGATAAGGAAGGCATATAGGTAAGGGTTGATTGTAGAATACCTTAAAGGGAGTCAACTGAATGGCATAGTGAAAGGGTGGTATTATACCACCACTCAGCAAAAGGTAGCCAACCAGCCCAATCCTTAGGTGTTTGAGCACACATACATCTCAAATAATTCTCCAGACACCTCTTCAAAACCTCCGTCTATCCATCAGTTTGAGGGTGGTAAGCTGATGACAGAAGAAGTTCAACTCCTGAGACTGAAAACAAGGCTTGCCTAAAAGAACTGAGAAATATGATGTCTCTATCACTTACATTTGTCCTAGGCAGCCCATGTAATTTGTAAATGTTGTCGAGATAAGCGTGAGCCACTACTTTAGCTAAGAAGGGATGTGATAATGCCACAAAATGAGCATATTTACTGATTCTATCCACCACCATAAAAATCACTTCCTTCCCCTTTGATTTTGGCAGTCCTTCTACAAAGTCCAATAATGTATCAACCCAAACTTCTTCAGGAATAGGTAAGGGTTGCAATAAGCCTGGGTAAGCACTGGGATCATACTTACAAGCCTAGTAAACCACACATTGTCTGACAAAATTCTGTACAGTCTTGGTCATTCCTTTCCAAAAGAAGAGTTGTTTCAGCCTTTCCATAGTGGCATCCCTTCCTAAATGCCCTCCTTGAGGAGATGAGCGCACCCATTGCAAAATTTTATTCCTCATATTCTCATCTGCCCCCACCACCAATTTCCCTTTCCTTATGAGCTGCCCATTGACCAACTGATATTTAGGAAACTTGTTAGCGTCTTCCTGTTTTTGCTGCATTATGTGCTGTATTTGGGGATCAAAAAACCAAGACTGCTCAATGAGTTAGAGCAAGTATGGCTGAATGTTGGTTAGGGCCATTAGTAGCAAAGAGGCCCTTGTGACCCTAGACAAAGCATCAACCACAGTGTTCTCCACTTCACTTTTGTACTGAATCATATAACCAAATGTCATGAGCTTAGAGAGCCAGAATTGCTGAAAAGGAGTTGAGATTTTCTTCTCTAGTAGATGCTTCAAGCTTTTTTCATCAATTTTGATTATGAAAGGCGTTCCCATGAGATATTGTTCCCTTTTCTATATAGCAAACACAATTCCCAACAACTCCTTTTCGTGAACTGATAACCTCTACCATTTAGTACCCAACTTCCTACTTATGAAGCTATGGGATGCTTACCCTGCTGTAGAACTGCCCCTATGCCATGACTAGAAGCATCTATTTCTACAGTGAACTGTTATTCAAAATCTAGAAGTGCTAAGACTGGAGCAGTTACCATAGCATTTTTGAGAGTATAAAAAGCCTTCTCAGCCTCAGGGTTCCACATGAACCCATCTTTCTTCAACAAATCAATAAGTGGTTTGCTAATAACTGCATACCCTTTTATAAACCTTCTGTGATATCCAGTCAGCCCCAAAAAACCTCTAACATCTTTCTGATTCGTTAGTTCTAGCCATTCACAGCCACCTCTATCTTATTAGGATCAATTTCAACTCCTTGACCAAATATGTAGTGCCCCAGATACTCCACTTTAGTTATGCCAAAAGAACACTTGTTGAGCTTTGCATACACCTCATATTGCCTCATTAGGTGTAGAACTGTTTCCAGGTGTTTGACATGATCAGACATATTAGCACTATAAATCAGGATGTCATCAAAAAATACTAACACAAACTTCCTCAAATAGCCCCTGAATACTTCATTCATGAGGGATTGAAAAGTTACGGGGCCATTAGTCAAGTCAAATGGCATGACTAAAAACTCATAATGACCTGAGTAGGTTTTAAAGGCTATTTTATGCACATTTATAGTATCCATTCTCACTTGATGGTATCCTGCTCTTAAATCTATTTTGGAATAGACTTGGGATCCTACTAGCTCATCTAACAACTCCTCAATGATAGGGATGGGAAATTTATCCTTCACTGTATTTCTGTTGAGCTCTCTGTAGTCTACACAAAGTCTCCAAGTCCCATCTTTTTTTTCCCACCAACACAATTGGAGAGGCAAATAAACTAGAGCTCGTCTGAATAACTCCCTTCATCATCATTTCTACCACCAATTTCTCAATCACATCCTTCTTCTTCAAAGGGTATTCGTAGGGTCTAAGGTTAATGGGAGATGTACCCTCTTTTCAAAGGGATTTTATGGTCAATAGGCCCTCTTGAAGGAGGTAATGAGGTAAGCCCCTAAAAGATGTCTCTGTAAGAATCAAGTCCTAACTGCAACTCAATAGGGGTAGAATGCTTATCTTCACTATCTAGTAAAAAACAACCATTGCTGGATTCAATAACCAATTAGGTCATACATAATTGTGATGCAGTCTGTATTGTCCTTGGGAGTTGTTCATGTGATAGCAACTGCATTCTCTTGGTGTTGATTCCCCTCAGTACATACAGTCTTCCCTGATACCTAAACTCCATCCTTAAATACTGAAAATCCCACTTGATTGTTCCCAATGTGAATAGCCATTGGACCCCTAGAACCAAGTCACACCCTCCTAGATGAAGCAGCAATATGTCAGATACAAACTCAGTTCCATAGAGAGTCCATTTAAAATTCCTGCACACAAACTGACATTGCTTGGAATTGCCCAACAATAGCTACAGACTGCTTGATTATAGGCTCCAACTTACACCCCAATTTCCTTGTCATCTGCTCATCCAAAAAATTATGAGTACTACCTGAGTCGATTAGGATATGGAGGGTTTTCTTTCCAATATGGTCAGTAACTCTCATGGCATTGAACCCAGAATTGCCAAGCATAGCACTAATAGAAATCTGTGGTGTAGCTTCTTCATGGTCAAACTCCATTGCCCCATCGAAGACCTCATGCCCTTCTTTTTCCTCCTCATTATCCAACACTTCAATTAAAAATAGTTGTTTTACCTTATTAGCACACTTGTGTCCCCTTTCATAGGGTTGATCACATAGAAAACATATGCCCTTAGCCATCTTTTTTGCCCTCTCAACAGTAGGGATAAATCTAGTAGGTCTTTGCATATTAGCAGCTAGGTTTCTGCAAGTGTTTAGGATATTGAGTGGGGGTTTTGGCGGATAGTTTTGGGTAGGTGGTGGAATTTTGTAGCTCGAGTTTGGTGTAGGTATGATGGATTTTTGGAGGTTGGCTGATTGGGTTGGATGTGGTTTTAAGGATCTGTCATAGGGTAGTTTCAGTGCTGTAACATGCTCTTCATGAAATTTGGCTTGCTCAATTGCAGCATCAAGGGTTTGAGGGTGGGTAGCTCTTACCAAAGGCTTAATTTCTGATTTGAGGCCTCTAATAAAACTCTCCAGGAAGTATGTCTCAGGCATTTGGGGTGTTTTAACCATGATAAGGGCCTTCAACTCCTTAAATTTAGCTAAATATTCATCAAGAGTTCCCTCCTATTGGAGCCTATTAAAATCCTCGATCACTTTACCATTCAAGTCATCCTTAAATCTGGAACAAATATCTACGATAAACTCATCCCAAGTGACACCCCTTCTACCCATGATATAGCTACCGAACCAAACTTTTGATGGCCTCTTTAAGTGTAATGAAGCCAAATCAACCTCTTGATTATCATGAATGTGACAAAAAGTAAAATAGCAGGTATACTTTTTAATCCAACCTCTAGGATCATTGCCATCAAAGGTGGGAAATTCAATCTTTGGATTAAATTGCATATTGTTACCTCCATTCATACTATGGTTGTTTGGGGGTTGTTTGATTTCTTCATTCCTTGGTTCTGGCTGACCTATTTGAGCTAGAATTTGGGCCATCATATCCTAGTGTTGTTGATTTATCTATGGCTACTACTCCAGGAGCTACCTCTATTACCCTACTATCCGAGAATTTTGATCTTGGAATTGTTGTTGCACCCATTGTTTTTGTTCATCCAGAATCACCTTCATCGATTCCTCTATTGCTGCTAAATACCTTATTTGAGCCATTTTTCCTGGTTGTATAAGGCCAAATGGATCGTAGCTCTGATACCAATGATGCAGGATCAAGGAAACCACCTAAAATCAAAAGGGAAGAGGGGTTTCGATAATGCCTGTACCTTAGCCCAGAAGTGGATTGCAACTTGGAGAGACTGATTGTGAGAGAACAAGAGAAATAAGGGTTGGGATCAAAAATCAACTTAATTCCTTATTGCTTCACAGTTGCCTTAAAAGCACTGTTTCATTCCCTTACAATCTCGCTGGTCATAGCAAACCGCCAGCCTACCAGCCTACTTCCCTTTCAACAAAATTCTAAAAATAGCAAATAAAACTAGAAAATAAAGCTACGAAAATATATATAAAGATGCTAAAATACTGTTTCTGAAAATAGAAGATATTGAAAATATCCTGTATCACCATTTTTATCACTTGTTGTCTAGGGTTTTCGTTCGATTCCGACGACAATAACTAGTTGTTTTGTCCAAAAACAGATTGCAGTTTGGGCTTCGAGTTTATTGTGCATTTGAGAGGATAGTGGAGGCCAGGGACAGAGCTAAGATTCAAAGCAAGGGGTGTCAAGATTAATAATACACATAAAATAAACTTTAATTGATGAGTAAATCTCTAAATTAACCACTTATTCAACCCAAATTTAATAAAAATTAGTAAATTAAAGATAAACAAGCAAACAATTACAAACATTATCCAACTCTAAATCCTCAACCAAGAAGACAATTAAATCCTCATTTTTCAATTCATGAATCATGAGTAATTAACTAAGTTAATCAATTATTTAACATGAATCTAACTAAAATCAGTAAAATAAACATAATTATTTACAAAATAACAAAACTAAAAACAAAAATTGGAAATTTTTTGGAGTTATCACAAACTGTGATAAAGTAAGAGGACTCGAGGAGGCTGGACTTTTGTCGAGCCTGCAATTGGTTGGTTGCATCTGTTGGAGCAAGTCGGGGCCGCGACGGCCATCTCATGGGCGGTCACTAGTGGCAGCGGCCAATGAGCAACTTGGCGGAGAGAGAGAGCAATGCTTGGAGTTCTGGTTTAGCGTGAGTGACGGCAGAGAGAGGGGGACAGTGCATGGGCTGCAAATCGAGAAACAAAAATAGATGAAACTTAAAGGGCAATCGCAAAAATTCAAAAAAAATACACAAAATGCAACATGAGGAGTTAAACCCAGGACCTCCCACACAAAGTAATAGGCAACCAACCACTCTGCTATGCACATCTTTGTGAAGTATCTAGGAACTAATTAATACATATCTATTTGTTTTTTTACAACAGAATATCCCACATTTAATTTTTTTTTTTCCAAAAAGTTGGGGCTTCAACTGACACCCCAAAAAATACACCCCTTGCACCAAAAGAAGTCGGCATTCGACAACTATTATGTTTAGCGCTTGATCGACACAGTAGCATTTAAGCATGGTTGATTGACCCAGCAATGGTTTTGGGGAGCCAGAGGAGAGAGAAGCATTAGGGCTGGCTCTAAGAAAAATAATTGAAAAAATGGCATGGCATCAATGTTCTTTTCATTGCCTCACTATTCGGTGCGTGTAGCATTGTTGTTGGATCTTTGCCACAAAATAATGTTAACATCATTTTTCGAATTAACAATATACATTTTTCAAAAAGCCAAGCACCTATATGTTATTTGTTTAAAAAAGTTCAAGTACTTGTATTGTAGGTGAAGAAAGTTTAAGCACCTAAAGTTTGTGAAACTGAAATTTGGGTACCTATTTGACCACAAACTCAACAAACTAAGATTTCTAATCAAGAATGATAAATTTGAAGTTGGGATTTAGAAACCTTACTCACTGAATCAACCCAATGAAGCAACTCAAGGGAAGGATAAAGAAAAAGGTTGGTTAGAGGAGCATCGATAGTGATTGGCCGATTGGGTGATGTCGGTGTGTAAAGTTCACAATTTATAAGCTCAAGCAAATTATCGATCATCCTAAAATTAAAAGAACTCACATCATTTGAGAATTATAAACATGAATTTTTGGGGTTTTATAGCATGAAAATCATATAAGTAATAATTCATACAGTTCTCAGTTGTTTGTAATTAGTTTTAATTTAATTTTCCTACAAAGAGATTAGGATGTAGGTAGTGTTGTATTATTAGTTCTAATTTGATAAGGTCATTAAAATCAGGCTAAAGACTACAAAAAATCATTACGATGTCCATAAATTTTTAAAAGTAGACTATCTTCTATTACATACCTTTGTAAGATAAGAAGAGCCGGAACATTGATTCCATTTAACTATGATTAATTTGTTATAAGATAGGAAGATCACAACAGTCCATAATTAGCGTCATATTCTAATTTCCAGTCATATATTTGTATAAACAGCTGAAGAGTAATATCAAAAAAGGTTGACATGCATTACTCTAAAAAACTATAGCCCTAATTAAACTGGTGGCTGTTAAGACAGCAATAAGATTGAGAAACATTCTCCTTAATTTTAGATGCATACAAGCTTAAATGAGATTCTATCCCAAAATAATTGGCAATGGATTGAGTAACTCACAAGTTTATATAGATGCTCAAGCCCTTTGATTTTACCAATGTGAGACAAACCCCACTTTCACACTCCAACGCACCCTCTTACGTGTAGGCTATTAACAAGGTCCAACACATGCACAATTTTTAATCAAATGGGGACGGTGAAAAATTTAGATCGAACAACCCGCTCTGATACCATGTTAAATATTTTATAAATTAGGTCTTAAACAAAGCAATCATGCATATATGCTCAAATAAAATTTCATCTCAAAACCAATGGCCAATGTGTAAAGTAACTCACAAGTTTATATACATGTTCAAACCCTTTGATTTTATCAATGTGGGACAAACCGTATTTTCACACTTTAATAGCTTGTATGGGTGCATCCCTCCTTCATGGCATTATGTTTATAAAAAGAAGGCAATTCGCAAGTGACTTGGTATGCAGGTGTCCATAAAGCTAGGTAATAAGTCAAGTGAATTGCGTTCGTGTTCATGATAAATTTAAACAGGTGGAAACCCCTAACTTGAACGTAACTTGTTTACTAAAAAGCTGAAATCTTCAACATGAAAGCATTTGTATTTTGATCAAGTTAACATGATATTGACTTGTTTATTCCCTTGAATAAATGGGTCAGAATCAGGTAACTTGATTATCCATGTACGCAAAACATAGAAGCTTTAAAAATTATAGGCATACTCAACACATGATAGATTCATCAAAAGGCAAAAAGCATCCAACTCATAAGTCCCTGCCTAGCTAAGCTAACACCATGTAAGAGTACCAATACCATTCTAATACCCAAATAGTTCCATACCATCACCATGCTAGTACTCAAATAGTTACCTAACATCACCTTGCTAGTGTACCCAAATAATTACACACCATGCAAGAGTCAAAACTCATTACAAAATAGAAATTAAAGCCCAAAGTCATAAGCTCATGCAAACATAAGACACTAACAAAAGAATTTCATAGATCCAAGTACAGAAGAACCAACTTGCACTCATCCTTTCTTTTTTTTGTGAGCTTAAATTTGTCAAATTTCACTTGTGGGTTATTCACTCTTAGATTTTCCTTTGCCATCGTCATATGACCATCACTGATATTCACTTTCATCACCTCACAATAAAAGTCATCTAAGTACCTTCTATTGACGTAAAAGCTAATACAATAAACAAGGGCGTAGCTAGCGTGGGTGCAGTGTGGTCCCCAACACCCCTCTTCTAAAAAAATTAATACACGGTGGAAATTTAAAAAATAATACACGTTAATATAACTAAAATATTCTCACAAAATCCTTAGTTTGTTGTTGTTGTTGTTAATATAAATAAAAGATGTGGCAGGCAGTTACATGAAATTGTTTTTAGCCCAGTGATTTGATTGTGTGTGTGTAGTGCTTGGATGGCTAGTGAGGGGTCACCAATTCAAGCCTGCCAATACATTTTCATTGTTTAATTATTTTAAATGCTTTTCTTTTTTAAAAAAAAATAAAATGCTTTAATTAGTTGCCTAGTATTTTTTTTTTTAGCAATTAGTCGGAAGTATATCTAACCTTTTTTCAAATACACTTTTCACTATTAGTTTGAACATGTTAGTGAAAATCATTGCAATTTTGTTATAAAAAACAGTTATTTAATTGAAGGAATTAGTTGCTTTGAAAAAAAAAAATTTCATGTATATAGAAGCAATTCTTTCTATAAAACATGCAAACACAATATTCTCCTGTATTGCCTATGCTTCATTTAATACTATAATGCATGAGTAATTGATCAAAGAAAGAAGCATTTTTATGTGTTCAAGAGGCTATAGCATTTTTCAACAATTTTTCATGAAAATCACAGTATAGGAGTAATTGAAAATTTCACAGCAATTTTTTTTAAAACAAAAACTAGTTCATTGTTTTATTCTAATTTAAATGCTTTAATTGAATTGAATTGAATTCATTATTTAATATTTTAATTTGTAATTTGTTTTCTTGTTTAATTTATGTCTTTATTTGCCAATTTTAGTTACGAATTTGTTTAATTTATGGATTTAATTTCAATTCTAGGTTAAAGTGTATACATATTTAAAAAAGATAGCTAAGGAATCATATTACTTTCAAGTTCTAAATCTGACACCCCTATTCAGAATTCCTGACTTCTCCACTGAGAATAATGACATACAAAGCAGATAAAAAATAGAATTAGAACAATACAACCTATGTCGCTCGAATTGAAGTATGGGTGTTAAACACGAGTATATATCTAGATGTTAGATATCTATGTTGCAAAATCTTGGACACGGTAAATTTGTCCCAAATTTGGGCCTGGATATAGAAATATGGGTATCTATAGAAGTTAAAATGAATATTATACTAAAACCATCATTGTAATAAGAAATTCATAAACTAATTAATATTCAGTAACTCAAAGAAACTATGATTCTGTGACTATAATCCAGAAGCATCATCACTTGCTCATAAAGAAACTACTAATCTTCATGGTCTTCAAATATCATAGCTTACATTCAGGATCATCAAGGATTATATTACCAATTGTGTACTGGAATCCTCCATGTCACAATTCTTTCCTTCTAAAACTGACAACATTGGAAATAAATTAATGTCCTTTTTTTAAGGGTGCAGAAGAGGGGTTCAGCCCCAGACAAATTAATAATTATCTATTGTTACTTATATTCCAATATCTTAGGTATTTCCATACACAATGCTTCTTTTCTAGAAAGTATGCAAAGATTATAATGTATAAACACTAAATCTTTGGACCTAGTTGATCCTCATTTAGAACTTTGCATAGTGAAATTTGTATTCCAATTCTGCTCACAACACAAACAAGATAATAGTTGCACAACAATATAAAAGCTAGAGATTGAAGTGTGAGGTTGAGGCACCATAATTAGCCCATCACACTAAGGGTCTTCATATGCTCCTGTTGAAGTCACATGGGGTTGACCAAATAATTTGACCCACTTGAGACTAAACTATACTTAGTGCCAAATTTTGTAAAAGTAATCCCCATCAAAAGAAATCTTTTTAAGACACTTGTCTTTGTTTACAGAAACCTCATTATCATCATTTGGAATTTACCTTTGCTTATCATTTCACCCCGTTGAAGCCAACTTTCACAATAATATCACCCCATTGAAGCCAACTTTCAGAATAATATTTGGGGATACAAGCATGAGTTATACAATGTAGAGGGGTCTTACTTTTATTCCAATTTGATTTTGACACTGCTTATATTTCACCCAAAAAAAAAAAAACTTTGGATTTTCAGTTTGCAAGTTCTTCTCTTAACAATCATATACAACTACTCTCACTTGCTAAGTCATGGTGTCCTAAATGTTACATATGTGGTAATAACATGGGATCTCTCCATCAACAACCTTCCACGTACTTGTTAATGGCTTAGTAATTCTCATAAAATAGTATAATCTGTAACGCCCTCAATCCCTAATTCCCGATTATTCTAACTTAATAACTTATTTATTTATGATTGCAGTGGAAGTCCTTAGACTGGAGCCATTACCTCCGTTCTATGATGGAACAAGGCTACCTGGAACTACTTATAACACTATATTATCCATGCAGTCACCAAATTCATTGAACATTGGGATTAAAACATATATTTGACAACTTGTCCGATTCATAATGTACTTGATAAACTTTGCACAAAACTACTAAACACTTTGGTAAACATATTGTCCAAACGTTTATACAATTAGCAAGTTTCCAGAAGTGCTAGCTTATAAATCATTGTGAGTGCCTGGTTGCTTATCCTTAGCAAAATATTGCAAAACTCATTTATTTCTTGCTACCTTCTGGCTTGCCAAGAAGTGGGTTGTTCATTGATCCCTTACCTAAAAACAAAAACATGAAAACATTCGAATAATGAGTCTGAGCTCAATACGTTCATCGTTATACTATAAAATAAGTTTTGTATTCAGTTTAGCTAGACGATCGCATTTCAAAACATTTTGTTTGAAAACAAGAGAGAGAGAGAGAGAGAGAGAGATTAAAGCTAATTTGTTGGTTATTATCTGAAAGTAGACCCCTATTGACGTCTGAAGCGATCTTAAGATAGATGCACACCTCCCAGGCCGATCGAGAAGCCTAAGGTTGTAGCAGTGCTGGAAAACTAAAGGGCATGAGCCCTAGTGATTGAAACCTAGTGGGGGCTACTTGTTTAGGTGACAAAACATTGTATCAAATGATTCATTACATGAACATTACATAAATTTTGTACAATTTGGAGAAATATGTGGGTTTTCGAAGAGCACAGGAAATGTACGTACCTGGTCTTTGAAATTCTCTCTCCTTTTTAGTGAAAAATGCTCGTTGGCCATTTGAAGAAGTAGAACCTACAAAGGTGGCCTTGCTTCTACTCCAAATGTGTAATTTCATGGTTAGTATAAGTTTAGGAAAGTTTATTAATTTTTTTGGTTTGATAGGTAATTCAAAATCCTTGGCTCTTCTTTTTAGTTATCAACATACTCACTATTATTTACTTAACTTGATTCTATTTTACTTTGTTTCTGTTCCTTTCGTGGATAATGCTAATGCTCGTTTTATAAATGTTATAGGAGCATAATGGTGTAACTTGCTTTGTTTTTATTAATATCAACGTTATCGTCATTACCATTATAGTTATTAGCATAAGCTTGTTAATATCATTCATTTTGTCTCAATTGCTAGTATTAAAGTCATTATTATCGTTGTTGGTTAACAAATTTTCACTCCCAAACTACTTATTTCCTCCTCCTTTCCTGCTCATTTTTAGTCTCAAATCTTCCATAACATTAGTTAAAACAACATCCCTTTAACATCCTAATCTTATAATCCAACTACTTATCACTTAGCTCAAATTTTAAAACGTTCAAAGTTGTTATATCTCCCTCCATTCTTCTTTCCACCATCCTCACCTGGCAATTAACTCATGACCTATACTTATACAACAATATCATACACATACATACATCTCTTCATTCTCATTCAATTTTCATTAGAATTTACCTAAAATCATTAAATCACGCCATCAAGTTTGAATTTCATCCAAGCATCTAAACCCTAACCACCATGTCCATGGTATCACACCATTCACACCCACACGTCCAACATATATGTACCTCATTAATTCCCCTCAAATATTCATTAAAATTTATCTAAACACCTTTAAATCAACGTAAACAAGCCTAAATTTTCTCCAACCCGCCAACCCAACTCACCACATTCATCCTCAAGCTCCAGGCAATTCAATTCAAACCCAACATCCAAAAATCCAAGAAAATTACATATTAATATTCAACAAAGCTAATTACATGACTACCATACAAATTTTAGCCACAAAATAATTAAACCCATATTAAAAGAGATTAGGGCTTCACCTTTTCCACCCAAATAAAGCAATACAATTGGAAGGGAGAAGAGATGGTGGTTGTGGTGCTCAGGCTGGCCAACGGCGGCGAATGGACGGTCACCTGGTGCGGCAGAACCACGACTGGGCAGCTGGGTGTGCACGGGGGTTGAGTGAACAAGCATAGGGGAAGGGGGTAGGGCAGAGGCAAAGGAAGCAAAGAGGGAAAGGAAGGTTTCGGGTAGTGGAGGGGAGAAATTTTGGTGTTTTTGTTTTATTATTTTTGAATTTTATTTTTCCTTTTTTGTAACCCTTTTATTTTATTGACATATTAGTTTATCTAGATTTTTCTTATTTTGACTCCAATCATCTTCTTTTCTCTTTTTTTTTCTCCAACTTATGTTTTGGATAATTTCTTGACTAAAATTACTGAATTAAATCTTACACCATTTGGGTGTAAAATTTGGAAAAAGAAATGTTCATTTTCAATTAGTACTCCTTATATTCTTTTATATATATATGACTTACCTTATTATTATCATTGCATTGTTGTCATGTCTGTTTATGTGCATATTAGTTCGAAATTACCCATTTAATAATTAGGCTAATTTTTGTTTAACTAACGTTCAAATTTTTGTTAATATTTGAACAGATTATTTGGAAGAGTAATAAAAATTTTTTGAGGCCACTCTACCATTTCAACCTGCAATTACATAAATAGGTATACACATATGTAAAATACTAAATTGAAATGCGGCATTCAAGTTGATTAATTTGTAACTAAGATAATTCAAGGTAATTAGCATGGTTTTATGTTTGGGTCGTTACATAATGTGTCCCAACAAGTGTCATTGACAATTATGTCCTCCATAGTCCTAGCCTTCAATATATATGAGGAGTTTTCCCATTCATCTTGAATTTCTTCTAATCATTATCCATAACCATTTTTTTCAAGTGATTCTTTTAATTTTATAAATCTCTTAGCCATGATAATAATCAATGAAAATCTTTTTCAAGTGATTCATGATAAAGTTCCCAACATGTTGGGCATCATTAATTAGATCACTTATTCACTTCCATTCCAAGAGGTGACCTGAAGAGTCTGATGGTTAGCACATGTATTTCAAAGTTAAAATGCAAGCAATGTACTATAAAAAGGGTCCGACAAATATAAGGGTATCTTCCCTCAGTGATTTGTCCATCAGCTTTAAAGTTGGATCCATTCTAAGTCACTACTTGCACAACATTTGAGTGGTCGATTTCTTCAATGGCATTGAGAAATATTTTTGCCACATACTCTACACCTTTGATGTTTCTAGTAGCATTAACAACATTTAAGAACATTGGTCCTCCATGTGGATGTTGCCAATATGTTCATAAGGGGTCTCCCTGATCGATCGGACCACCTATCAGTGCATACTAAAATGCCTTTAATTTCTTCTTTCATGCCTCTTAATATGCTTAATCAAAACCTCAATATGAGATTTTTTTTCTTATGCCAATAATATTGTTCGAAGTTGGTTGTAGGCTGATAGAGCATAGTAGGCTAGATTGTCATTGACTTACCATACAAAGTACCTCTTAAAATAAAGAATTGGTGTGAATTTAAAGGGTACCAATCGACTATAGAATGCTCAGGCAAGATCTTTATCAGCTTTATCTCTTTCTAACATGTCAAATTATTGTCCTAAATGTACTTTACTTTTTTTTATGTTGAGTAAGATCAAAACTTTTGGGAAGTGAAGGCATTCTACTCTTCTTTTTAGATTAAGGTCTATTCTACTTTTCCTAATTCAGTCTCATTGTGCGCTCTTTTTATAACACAATAAGTTTTGTCACTTATTGCCTTCCAAGTCATAACCTCATGCCCAAGTCAAAGCAAATGAGCCCATAAATTTGTATGTGATCATGCTATCTTCTTATAATATTAGTTACAAGATTAAGTTCAAGTTTCAACTCTTGGAAGTTGGCTTGACAGTATTGTAGCATAATTCCATGGAAGTTTGTCATCAAGTCCAAAATTTAAGATTAGACGTGCAATTGCTTTTCCTTTGAAAGAAGACATTACTATGAATTGATCAAGTTCTAAAGGTTGTATATTTAGAAAAAATAGTGTAGAAAAGTAATCTTTTATACTAACTATAAACAATCGGTAACTAGTACAATTAACTAGAAGATAACATACGTCAATCATCAACTTATATACTAGATAGTAATCTTCTATGAACGAATGATTTGGCTTAGGGGAATGGGGGGTTTTGGAGAGATAAATGCCAATCCTAATTTAAGTCGTAATTGTATTATGGACTTGTGATCATGCTTGCAATAGGGACTTGAACATTTTAGGGGGAGTGAATGTTAAATAGGCAGAGCCCAATAATAATGGAAGTGTTTAATGACTAGTATAAGCAAGCAATGTGGCTCCAACACACTCAATGAGAATTACTTACCTTTATTTTCTTTTCTTTTTTTGGTTTACTAATCAAATCACAACGAGAATAAAAACTTCTAATATTTGGCAGGCTTTGCAAGGTTTGGTAAAATTAAATATAAACAGTCTCACTCCCTACAAGCATACATGCAAATAGACAGATAGTCTTTGAGAGACCAACATTATATGCTAATTTTGTTAGATAGAGTTTGAATTGGTGAGATTTCTAATTTTTCCCCCTCACCTAGCCTCGCTCGGACAAATTGAATATGACAATATATAAAAGATTATTATGTCCTTAATTAATTCAAGAAATACCTCTCAATTGTTTAGCCTAAATGGCATGTACAACTCATTGAAGATCAATATTGTCTCTAAAATGTGAAATTAGGATGACATGTAATTCTATCTATCTCCATGTCTACCTTAAAATTACAAAAAAAGAAAGCACAAGTAATTACAAGATTGTTTCTAATGGAAGGCGATGAGTAATTCAGTTGATGATGTAGTGCAAACGTTAAAATTTATAGATTTATTACAAGCTAGTCACTCCTTTGTCCAAATAAATAGTGATAAACTTCCAAAAAGTCGTATAGTTGATAGTACTGATCATACATTCCATGTCAACAATCCACGTGATCCATAAGCCTTATTATAATCTAAGAGGAGTGGATGTTGAATAGATAAAACCCTAATAATGATACTTCAACATTAATTTGTTTGTGTCCATAAATCTAATTTGTTTTTTAATGATCAACCATTAAACCATAAGAACATACTTGGATCATGCAGTCACCCGAACGTCTTGGGGGTGAATGTTGAATAGACAAAGCCAAATAATGATCCAAGTGTTGAATGACTAGTATAAGTATGTACTGCAATTCCACCACACTTATCAGAATTATCTCTTGTTTTTTCTTTGCTTTTATTATCAAGATGCCAATAACCAAAAATATCAAAAACCAGGGCACATGACAATTTGTTCTCTTCTAAATACAACTCTATCTCAGGTTTCGCATTAGATACGAAATACTTGACTTAAGTTAGCATCAAAGTCCTAAGAATAATACAATGTTAGTTTTACAAGTAAAAAAGAAAACAAGTGCTAAATAAATTTAATAATTAATATGCATGACAAGGAAATTATACCTTAATGTATGAGTTATAGCCTTTTTCCATTATAGAAAAGACTTGAAGAGTGATGGCAGATTGATTGGCCAATTAAGAAGACAGTTTAGAACTTTCGCATACTCATTATATAATGTATATATCCAATTGTCTTTCAACCGTGATGATTCAACACCAAAGTTCTCTTAAATTCCCAACCCACAAATTGAACTTTATAATGAAGATCTAAAATTCTCAACGTTAGCCATGATTGTGCTAACTTCAAACCAATATTTATTAATCCTTGTAAACATCCTTGTCATATTTCTCATGAAAGGATCTTCATTTTCCATCTCCTCTTTCAACACTAATTTTAGTCTTAGCTACTAAGGGAAATAGATATTTAAACTAAGATACACTGATCTAAAAAAGGCACAAGTGACCTCATAGAAGCCTCTTAAGAAAGCCTAAATTTTTTGAACACAATCAATCCATCATATCTATGTCAATTATTAAAATTACTACCAACAACCTCCAAATGGATGAATACTTTCTTGTAGTGGATATGGCTTTCAAGCATGAAATATGTGGAATTTCATCTAGTTGCAACATTTGTTGCAACCCTTTATTGTAACACAAATGCTTGGGTGAGACCGTCTTACATAAGGATTATTGTAAGAAGAACTCAAGGATGACGTTTTTAAGGTTTTACAGTGATTAACAATATGTTTTGAAGTGGCCTTTAAATTAAGGGGTGACTAATATTTTATTTAGGGTTGACTGTTATTATAGTCACCCCTAAATGAACTATTACTTACCCCAATTAATTATTAATAGTATCATAAAAGCATATGTCTCATGATATGATTTACGTAAGACGGTCTCACTCAAGACTTGCTATTACTAGAAGCAAGATTACAAAAAGTCAGAAGCCTCAAAAAGTTTTTGCTTTCTTATTTGAGAACCCTTGCAATACTTCACACATTTCCTCGCTTTAGAAGTAGCATCATCCACATCGTTTAAACCCTCATTGACAATCAAATTGAGAATATGGTCACAACAATGAACACAGAAATAACCACGACTAAAGCTTAACAGGACTTTTTAACATATCACCACATAAATCAGTAAACGAGGCATTATCAAAGGTTAAAGACATTGCTTTCTTATCAATACCCAATCTTTCAACAACTATGAAACTTTTTCAACCCATGCCGCGCTATTATAAAGAGGAAACGAATACGAAAATTCAAAATTCCTTTGTACAAGCACTAAGTTTCATCAGTATAATGAGTAGTGCGGGAAATAAAACCATCACTATTAAAAAAATCTAGCAATCATAAGTTAATGCAATTCTACTGGAGAAAGATTATAAAAACACTTTGAGTTTTTTCTTTTCCCTTCCCAATGATTTGAGTACGTCACATGTAGTTGTCTTCCTTGAAAATAATTTCACTTCAGGATCCAAGTAAGTAAACAAGTCTCTTATACCATTATATTAAATAAGCTGTAATGATAAATTATCTTTCACAATATATGAAACCAACAACTCATGAAAAATTCATCTTGAATAGTTGGATATCCTATTCCCCAGAGAGTCGGAATTACCTTGTAAAAGAAGTAAGTTATATCTTTATGATGCCTCCTTTTACAATTTAACAAATGTCATTTTGAATTCCCAACCCCATGCTTGTTATCCAAGGATATGCTTAACGATAGTTTTTTCTTTCATAAAACAAAATCTCATGCACATCACTTTTAAGAAACTCATATGTCTAAACATGCAATAGAAGTCAATTTCCTTTGACTTTTAATTTGGAGGCTTATCATCAACTAATAGCTTGTATGACCGGATCCAAAAGTAGTTAGCCTCTTAGCATTTCTACTATAAATTTCAAGAGCCCCTTCTTCACTATTTGAGTTGATTTCTATATGAGCTATTGAATCACAACTCCTCTAAAGCCATAACTTTTAACATATAGAAGGATCATATCTAGGATTTAGGGAAAAAACACACATCAAAAAAGGTAAACGAGGCAGGAGTAAGCACCACTACAACACACCAAGAAAAATGAAGAAAGGGGCGAAAAAAGAGGCCCAATCTTTAATACCATCAACAATGAGAAACAAAAAAGCTTGTGACACCATCTAAGGCTACTAGATAAAAAAAAATTAATAAATGAAATCAACAAAAACAAAAGAAAAAGATAGACTTATACCTCACTAGAAAATGCGGATTGTCACTAGATAGAGAGAGAGAGAGAGAAAAAAAAAGAGATAGAGGGAGAGACGAAATTTACTGAGAGAGTGAGAGATATAAGACTAACCATAATGGGGAATCATATTTTGGAATTTTGTTTTTGCTACATCAGTAAAAAGAGGACGCCATCAAATCAAGCAGGACCCTGTGATATAATGAAGGATTTGAGAACCTCTTGTAATATTTATTAGTTTTTTGTGGAACCCACGTATCTGCATTTTATCATTTACTTAAGTATTTCTTATTCGAAAGTTTTAATTTTTATTTGACATGTTTAAATTAAATTAGTAAGCTTTTACTTATTAATTATTAATTATTAAATTACAAAATTATTATAATTTAATAGTATATTACTATTTTATGCTTTTTAAGTGAACATAAAATTATAAGGTAATTATTACTTTTTTAAGTAGTCAATAATTAACAACACAAAATTATTATTTAGAAATGAGAAAGACATCACATTTCATAACAAAGCTTCAAAAATTGAATACGAACTCCAACATGGCTGATTTAAATTATATAAAAAGTAAAGCAAACAACAAACTTAAATGGGAGGATGAAAGGAGTCATCATAATGGAATGAATAGATGAAAGATCTGATTAGGATTGTATGTTGTTGCAAACCATCGCCAAACATTTTCAATCAAGTGCTCTTGTAGCTTTTCATGTGGTTTTTTTTACCAAAAATACGAATATTTTTATCCAACCAAGCTTAAAATTCACAAACATAACCATTATGCAACTCAAGTAGAGATACTTGAGCTTCTACAACTGAAAGCACAAGTCATGTGTGTCTCGATTGTCTTTGACAATCATTTTATACATTATGATGTATGCTCTCCTAATTATACCTAGTATATCCAGGTCACACCAATGTCCTAAGCACCAAACAATAGCAAATTGAGCTTGTAGCACTCCAAATACGCATAAGTCGTTTTCCGTTGCCTCTTGAAATCTTACAAAAAACTTATGCAATTGTGGACATGATATGGATTTTAGAACTATTGCCCAATCTATAAATATACCATCTGTGAGAGAGTAACCATGTGATATCGATGACCAAACATTGTAAAGTGTACTCTTAGAGCTCGACCTTCAAGAAATTCATCAAATAATGGAGGCAGATCAATTACATTGATGTCACTATTTTCCTCATGAATACCAAAACGGGATGGATATCCAAATGTCATAAGAAGCCATAGCTTCAAACACAATTGTTGGTCTTTCCTCCATGATCCACGCAACCGTATGTCCCTTTACATGCTTTAGGGCAATTCTTTCAGTCCTAATGCATGCAATCAAGACTTCCTAGCATATCGGGAAATCAACGTTGATCACCAAAGTAAGGAAGTCTTGATAGGTCTTCCCTAAAGCATTCTATGACCCCTTGAGCGAACTCTTTTGTGCATTCCATGATTGTTGATTCCCCCATTCTTAAGTACTCATTTAAAGCATTTGCTAGCAATCCATAAGCTAAAATACACATGGCTACAGTGCACTTTGTAAAGTGGATGCACCATGAGTCCTAATTGCATGGACCTTTGAGTAAGGAACTCATGCCAACTTGATACTATTATGCAAGGAATACATGATGGTACATGTAAAACCTTATACGAAATTGCTCATCGATGTACACTAGATTTGTAGATAAGTAATCTGCATATAAGCAGTTGTAGCCATCAACATGATAACGTCTTATACACTTACTTGTTCATGATCTTCTCCATGATCAACTCATGCTACTTTGCAAGTTTGAACGATAATTTTACAATAATCATTTTGCTTATTGTATCGAGGAGTTTGAGGCTACTACCTCCTCAATGGCTTCATCAATAGCAACATCAATATCAAAGCCAAGCCCTTTATCAAATGCATAGGAGACTTTGAGAGTATTAAAAGTAAAAATATTTTTGTAGAATAAGTGTGTAGGATGAGAAATTAAATTTTAGAAGTTATGTATCTTCATAGTGGACGAAAGTAAGTGTTGATTTTTTTTTTCAAAATGTTTTAAAATATCACAGGCGCACACTTGTCAGTCATAGCTTACGGTGGGTCCACCAAGGATGGGATCACAATTAGGTCACTAAACTTTAGACTAACATGCTTAATCAAATTTCAAAATAAAATAAAGTAAATTTAGCTAATACTTACTCAACTAATCAAAATAAACATCAAAAATATATCATGCTAGTACAGAATAAAGCAATGGCTGTCCATCATTCTATCACCATTATTTAAAAAGATATTGCCTAACTACACTAATGTGCGAGAAAAAGATAAGAAGCAAATGTGGTCCAAAGATTGAGAACAAATTAAAACTAGCTATGCCTAGGTGCATAGATCATGTAATCTATTAGGAAAGAGAATAAGGCATCCAATCATTAAGAGCAGTAGCAGCGCAGTGACACGCAGGGCAGGGGTGGGGCCTGCGTGTCACACGCGTGTCGAGGGAGGCCAGGCAGCGTGGGAAACGGGGACGGGACACGCGTGGCAGACCGGGCAGGCGTCTCGCCCCGCGTTCCCTTTTTTTTGTCGTTTAGCGGTGCAAAACGCACCGTTTCATGATGTTTTGTGAATGAGGTGCTGCGTTTTGGTGGAAGGGAAACGAAAAAAAAGAAAAAATGCTGCACAGGCCTAGCGTGTGGGGAAGTGGACCTAGAATGCCGTTGGGGGTGGGTGCAACAGCTACTTTGGGTTTTTGTTTTTTTTTTTTTTTGGGAATGTTGGTCTATAAAAATGCATGGAATTTGTGGGCAATTTTTTTTTATCCTCCATCCACTTTCACTCTCTCAAATCTGATTTTTGCATTAGTTTTGTAATTTTGATTTGTTGGAATATTGGAAGAAATTCAAGTTGCAATTAAGCAAAAATTTGGGTAAGTAAATAATACTTGTTATGTAATTGGTTTTAATTTTGTATAAATAATTTTAGTTTGATATTGTAACTAATATATTTTGTTTTGTGAAGTTTTGTAGACATTTTTGGGAGTTTTTCATAAAGTTAAAGACTAAAGTGAAGTGAAGGCAATTATAGGTAATTTAATGTTTTTGTTGTTGTTATGTTGAAATAGTTAAAAAAAAAATGAATTAGTAGAAATTGAAATGTGAGTATATTAGGAATTTCTGAAATCGGAACTTAAGATATTGGAATTTAAATGATAGTAAGTAAAATTTGTTTTTTTTTGGTATAAGTTGTTACAAAAATCTGATACGTAGAAGTTATTAAATGCTTGATGTTGGAAATTAATTTCGTTGTTCATTATATTATGATAGAAATGGAATGTGTTAGTTAGAATTTAAATGCATGATTACCAAATGTAATATTTTTTGTTCTTGTTTACCACATGATATAAAATATGTACGTAAATGGTGTTGTTCATTGGAAAAAAAAATTCGTTAGGGAAGCTATTGAAGTATTTGTGACTTCAAAATATGTAATCACTTAAAAATAATTGAAAGATGTGTTAGTTAGAATTTTAATACATGCTATCAAAATTTGATATTTTTGGTACTTGTTTAGAACATGATACAAAATAAGTTACTTACAATTTACGAAATAGTTGATTGTGGAAATATTGGTAGGGTAAGAATTTAATAATTTATGTACTTCTTGACAACATGGTAAAAAATATTGGTAGTGTCACAATTGAGATATTTGTTACTTACAATTTATTAAATGGTTGATTGTCGAAATGAATTACGTGATTGTTCACAAAATGTGAGAATTTGAATGTGTGAATGTTTCTATTTTTCTTGAAACAAAAAATGGTTGGGTAAGAAATATGTAATCACTTGAAGCGGATAAGTAATTGAAATATGTGTTAGTTAGAATTTAAATGCATGATGACCAAATTTAATATTTTTTGTTCTTGTTTACAACATGATATAAAATATGTACGTAAATGGTGTTGTTCATTGGGAAAAAATTTTCGGTAGGGAAGCTATTGAAGTATTTGTGACTTCGAAATATGTAATCACTTAAACATATGTATTTATTTAAATGCTTGATTTGAGAAATTAATTTCGTTGTTGTTTACGCAACGTTAGAAGTTGAATGTGTGAATGTGAGAGATTAATATGGTCTGTAATCATTTGAAATATGTTACAAATTATGTGTGTCAACAGAATTGTGTAAAAGTAAGCATGTATGGAAATTACGATTCAAATGTTGCAAAATTTGTATGGTTTGTTAGTTTTGAAAATATGTTAGAAATTATGTGTGTGATGAGAAATGTGTAAACGTTAGCGTGTTTAGAAAATAGAATTCTAATGTTTACAAATTAGAATTTAGAGTATTTTATGTTGTTCTGTAAAATATGTGAGAAATTAAGTGTTTCAATGTTTTTTTTTCCATAAATTGGTAGGTGTGCACCATAAAATGGATCCCAATCACCCTCAATCTTTTATCAACTTACTAACTAGGGACAATTCACAACGGGATGCCGCAAACAACATGAATATTGTCCCAAACGCTCCTAATTGGCAATACCATCCACAATACCCTCAACAATACCCACATATGCAATATCCTCAAGCACCACCAAACTTTCCCCTCCATGCCCCCCCCCCCAATTCCAAATTTCACCTACGGTTCAATGCCTCCTCCTTATCAGCTACCAGCACCTACTAGTACGACCACATCAACACCCCGCCCTGCACCCAACCCTATCCACAGTGAGACTGGCAGCGTGACTTCGAAATGGACATTGGAAGAAGATCGCCGCTTGGTGACATCGTGGATCAACGTCAGCACCAACCCCCTAATTGGGGCTGACCAAAAGAAAACGAGGTTCTGGACGAAGATCGCAAACGCCTACAACCAGCACGCTCCCGACGGAGCAACGAAGCGAGGAGCGAAAGTTTGCAATGCCCGTTGGAACCGAGCAGCTCCACTTGTGTCAAAGTGGACCGCTTGTGTGGGCCAGGCTTATCGGGCTAACCCAAGTAGGGCGAACGAGGACGATATTATGCAGAAAGCCCAAGATCTATACGCTAATATGGTGGGCAAACCGTTCGACTTGATACATTGGTGGGTGCTACTCAAAGACCAACCGAAGTGGGAGGTCAATTGCGATCAATCTGCAGATGTGGTGACTAAACGCTTGCGGATCAATGAGGTGGGCGGGTACTCGGAGAGTGAGACATCTGGCTCACCCAGCACCCCCGACACACCAACAACTCCTGCTAGTGATGACACACCAACAGAGGAAGTGGGTGGACTGATCCGCCCCATTGGAAGAAAGGCCGCCAAAAGAAAGGCAAAAGACAGAGCGCATGCCTCAGTGCTTGATGTTGTCACCAAGAAGCTATCCACCATGGGGACAACAAATGTGAAGAACAGCACCATGTTCGAAAGATATGTCATCGCCCAAGAGAAGAAGGCGGAGGCCACTAAGGTTAAGGTTAAAGCAGCTAAGAGAGCTGTTGAACTAATAGACTCCCATCAGCACTTCCAACGGATGAAGTATGAGGACAAGATATTGAGAATGGACATTGCTAAGATGTGTCCAGAGGATCAAGCGCGATATGGTCCACTTCAGGAAGAAATTCGGAGCCGGTACCGCCAAACATCGTCTTCGTCCAACGCCAGCCCTTCTTTAGATTGACACCCATGTCTTAGGAATAATATGTTGTTTACCTTATGCTTTTGTTGTTCTTTCTTTTCCCAATAGTTTGTTGTAATTGAACTCCTTTATGTTGTAGAATGAAATGTGTAATTTCTTTCAATGAGTTCCATTTTAATTTCATTTTATTGAGTTCAATTTTTATATTTCACTTTTAACTGCAATGCTCTCTTAATTTGCTTTGTTAATCTCACAAATTTTCCCCTAACATTTGGAAACTTCTGCCACAGGTGCAACAAAATGAGTGACCCATCTTCTTCTAGTGATGACTCATCCACGGAATTAATATATCATCTCATATTTGTACTGAAGTCATCATCTTCTAGTGATGACTCATCCATTCTTGAGACCATACTCAACAATCAATCTCACGTGGAGTCATTTCAGTTAGCTGTGAAACATGGACAAGGGGAACGAGCTTCATCATCCCGACGACCAAGAAAGAAGAAAAGATTCATTCGGAGGGATCGAGAAGATGCACACGATCGCCTCCACAGAGACTACTTTGCAGAGAACTCTATGTACAATGAAACCCACTTTCGGCGTAGATTTCGGATGCGGAAACACCTGTTCATCCACATTGTTGACGCCCTTAGTAGTCGATTTGAGTACTTCCAGTTGAGGCACGATGGTCTTGGTAGGCTTGGGTTGTCGCCGCTCACCAAGTGCACCGCAGTGATGCGTATGCTGGCCTATGGGGTTTCGACAGATTGTGTAGATGAGTACTTAAAAATTGGAGGAAGCACGGCTATGGAATGTATGAAAAACTTTGCTGCCGGTGTCATTCAAGTGTTTGGCGCCGAGTACTTGAGAAAACCAACACAAGCTGATGTCGACCGACTGTTGCAAGTTGTCGAGGCACGTGATTTCCCCAGCATGTTAGACAGTATAGATTGTATGCATTGGGAATGGAAGAATTGTCCATCGACTTGGAAAGGGATGTTTGCAAAAGGGATTTACAGAGTCCCCACCTTGATTCTTGAAGTCGTTGCTTCATATGACCTTTGGATATGGCACGCCTTCTTTGGGTGCCCGGGTAGCCTGAACGACTTAAATGTTCTTCACCGATCAGATGTTTTCCAAGAGGTGTATGAGGGTCGGGCTCCAAAATGTGAATACGTCGTGAACAGTCGCGAGTAGAATATTGGGTACTTTCTGTCGGATGGTATTTATCCAAGGTGGTCAACATTCGTGAAAACTATTTCTCTTCCCCAAGGACCCAAGGCAAGATTGTTCGCCGAACGTCAGGAGTCTGTTAGGAAGGACGTGGAAAGAGCATTTGGGATTCTACAAGCCCGGTTCGCTATCATTCACGGTCCAGCTCGAAACATGGACAAATGTGAGTTGGGTATGATAATGAAGGCATGTGTTATACTCCATAACATGATCGTCGAGGACGAACGAGATTCGTATGATCTTGCCTTCGACTACGATGATGTCGACGACAACACCCCGCAATCAAATGCCCAACAGGGCCATCATCCGTGCTATGCTGCCTACCTCCGTAGAGTAGTACAAATTCATGACCCCGCACTACATGCACGTCTCCAATCAGACCTTACCGAGGAAATATGGAATCGCCATAGGGCGCGGCAAAGCTCACAACCATAGGTGTGAAGGGTTATCCGTCATTCGCCGATGTTGTATTATGAATTAGTGTTTTAAATTTCGAATACTCGAGTTGTAATTGTCTTCAATGTAGGAAAAATTATTTGCGCTTGTATCAATTCAATTCTACATCATATTCTATATGCTTTGTATTCGTTCAACCAATATAAATTGTCATCATTTTTAACTTACACAATTAGGAGACTTTAAAATAAATTAGTCGATTTTCCGGGAAGATAAAAACATATTCTTTCGTTCAAAAAATGCAAATTATTTTTAACTTACACAAAATTAATTATGCAAAAACAAATTTTATTACATAAAACAAATAAAGTATGTTTAGTGGTGGGCTTCATCAACAAATATTATATCATTTGTCCTGAAATGAGTTCCGCTGGCTGGCAGAATGAAGGAATGCAAGTTTCAGAACTGTGGAACTTCTGCTGACGTGGCATGCCAGAATTCTGAAATGAGTTCCACTGGCTGGGAATGCTCTAAGCCATACACAACATACTTATTGACAAATACAAAGTAAAATGATGAATATAGAACTGTAAAAGAAATTTGGAACCAAACAAGGAGATAGTAAGACAGAAGTAACCTTAATCCTCCATTAATGGAGGAAATGAATCAAATTTGCTAGTAACAACAAGAATAAAGAAAAACCAAAATTGAGTACATTGATCTAGTGGCAATATCCCGATTGTAAACAGAGTCCAAGAACAGAGCAAAAAAATCTATAACAAAAGGGAACCAAAATCTGAATCTAAACCAACTGCTTGTAATTTTGATGCTAATCAAATTCTCACTCGAATTGAACAAAACTAGAATTAATTTCACTAGTTTGAGAGTCTAAACATAACATTAAGGGCCTGTTCTTTTCGTGGGTAAATTGGGTGGGTCAAAAGGGTGAAGTGGGTTGAAGTTGGTTGAGGTGGGTTGAGATAGGTTGAAGTTGGTATTTTTTTTTTAGGTGGGTTGAAATAGGTTGAAGTAGGTTGAAGTGGGTTGAAGTGGGTTGATGTTGGTTGAAGTAGGTTGAAGTGGGTATATTTTTTATGTGGTGGGTTGAAATGGGTTAAAATAATGAGAATATAATTAATGTGTGATAATTTATGAAGTTATCCAAATTTTGTTAAATTTTTATTTTTTATTTTTTATTTTTTTGATTTTTAATTTTTAATTTTTAATTTTTTAATTTTAATTTTTTTTATTTTTACTTTTTTATTTTTTTGTTCTTAGTTTTTTTATTTTTTTATTTTTTTATTCTTTATTTTTTATTTTTTTTTTATTTTTTTTATTCTTTTATTTTTTTATTTTTTTATTTTTTTATTTTTT
>JACYFF010031952.1:39163648-39180379 GCA_017589665.1 Selenicereus undatus | reverse complement strand
AAATAAAAAATAAAAATAAAAAATAAAAAAGTAAAAACAAAAAAAGTGAAAAAGTGAAAAATGAAAAATGAAAAATAAAAACGAAAAATTAAAAATTAAAAATCAAAAAAATGTAAAATAAAAAATAACAAACAAAAATTTTACAAAATTTGGATAACTTCATAAATTATCACACATTAATGACGTTCTCATTATTTTCATCCATTTCAACCCACCACATAAAAAATATACGAAATTCAACCAACATTAACTCACTTCAGCCTACTTCAACCTATTTCAACTCACTTCCAAAAAAAAAATACCAACTTCAACCTATTTCACCCTTTTACCTACCTAATTTACCCACGAAAACAATAGGCTCTAAATCTCACATGATACTTTACAAATTATTAAAATTATGAAGGGGTGGGTTGAAGTGGGTTGAAGTTGGTTGAAGTGGGTTGAAGTAGGTTGAGATAGGTTGAAGTGGGTTGAAGTTGGTATTTTTTTTTCAAGTGGGTTGAAGTAGGTTGAAATAGGTTGAAGTAGGTTGAAGTAGGTTGAAGTGGGTAAAAACGGATTGACCCACGAAAAGAACAGGCCCTAAATCTGGAAATTGGGGGGGGGGGGGGAAGGAAGAAAAAGAAAACTAGGATTGGCAATCTAAATAGCTACCGTACTCTTTATACTATCTACTCCTCTCCTTAACAAATCTTGCTTGTCTAGAAAAGCTTATCAACTCTTGCCCAATGTAACTATCGAGTAAATGGCGGAGACGATGAAGAAGTGGGTGGGAGAGGGTGTCTTCATGGATTTGATAGTAAACGCATGAGAAGTTTTAGGTTTTCAGGTCCTGATTTTGTGGGATTTGTTCAACTAGGAAGAAGGAAAGAAACAAGGAAAGAGAAAATGAGCAACAAAGGGAAATGTGAGAGTCACGTGAGGAGTTTAAGCAAAATGTTCACGCCGATGAATGGATTATGATGGGTATGTGGACTTTGGCTGGTTCTTCTTTCTTCCCCCTTTCTAATTCAATTCAATTGGGATTATTTTTATTCTTTTTTTTTTCTAAATTTTCATAATATATGCAAAATACATAAAAGCTATATTAGAATCCTAATTAACAAGTATTGCAAGAAAAAATTAGGCAAATAGGGGAATAAAAATGTATCAGTTTTGAGTCAAATGGTCGGTTGGTGCCAACTTACGCCTCATTCATAATTTACACATGCAAATTTAATCAAAAAAAGCTAGCAAGCAAGATGTGTTGCCATTTCATAGCTTTCTCATCATGCATCCATAGCACTCAGTTGTACAATAGGTGTTGACATTTCTTAACTATATCGTCCACACATACCATTATTTGTACAATAGTTCTATTCAAAATTTCAATGTTTGTCTTGTCATATAATGTATGTAGAGCATTATTTATAATTCAAATACAATAAATAGGACTAGACTTGATTAACGGGTCGTGGACCTGCCCCAATCCGCCCCGACCCAACCCTCAAAAATGAGGGTTAGGGACAGTTTTTTTTGTCTCCAACCTTCAAATTGAGGATACCCGACTATGATGAAGGTCGGGCTTGAGTAAAGGTTTTGACCCATTGACCCAACTAGATGACCTTCACTTTTTAAAAAAAAATTGAAAATTAAAATAAAAATACAATACTTTCAGTTTCATTTGTTCAAAACTTTTTCGCTTTCATTTTCTAGTCTACCCTTAGCATCTTCCCTCATTCACCTCACCAAATCTCACTGGTTCATAACCTTCTAACGCTTCCTCTCTTATGTTTGGCGTAGACTTAGTAGTCATTTTAATGAACTAATAGGTCTATTAGTTTAATGACTAAATTACGCATTAGAGTGTTTATAGTTACGATATGCATCATCGGAGCATTATATTATTGTTTAACTTTTTATTTTGTAAGATGTTTAATGTTGACCTTTATAATAAAAACAAAACTTAGTGAAAAATCTCATTTTCTATATCGGGAGGTTTGAGGGTTGGGTCTGACCCAATGACCCGAAGGTACCCGCAGGGCCTGGGTTAGGGTCAGAGGTATGCTGACCCGCATAAGGGTCGGATAAGGTCAGGGTCGAAAAAATCCTGTCTACCGACCCTCAATTTGATCAGGTCTAAATAGCACACTAATCTAAAAATAAAAAAAAAAGACATTTGTCATTCATAATTTAAAACACATTAAGTAGAAAATGAATCTAAAATTTTGAAAAAGCATAAAACTAATAGAAGCTAAAACAACTATAACTTTAACTATAAATACATTAACTAGAATTATGTGTCTAAGAATTTTAAAAATAGGACATCAATTAATAAAAGCTTAAACAACTACAACAATAACCTGCGAGTTTCAATGATTCCTTGTTTTCACCATAATTGTTTTTCTAATCTCCAAATGCTAGGCTTTGGTTTTTTCATCCATTGTAGAGATTTTTGCTGTTATTATTTTGTCTTTCATACTCCCTCTCCTTCAAGTTCGCTACCTTATGCAATGTATCATTTCTTCGACGGTCTTCTTCTCTTAAATCCTTCATAATATATACCTTTGCTGATTCTTCTGTAGCAGATTTAGAAGATTCACCAACTTTGATTCGCCCCTTTTCCTGTAGCATCCCTTCCCAATGGATATGGGTGATGCTCGGATCATGAATTTTAATCAACAAGTTCATCCATATCTGGGTCTGAGCTTATATTATGCCATTGAAGAAATTTTATTTCTCTTTGAGGTAGGCTCGTTAGTGTTGTACGGCTTCTTTGCATAAGCTAACAATTTGGGTTGTTTATGCAAGAGCTTCCGAACATGCATGTAGTCGATTTTTGATTCATTCTCGTGTTTGAACTTGTATGTCTCCAGCATAAGACTCTCACAATCTTCCTCCACTATAACCATTAATCGGGCGATACTTCATCCTATCATATGCTGAAACATCTAATGTGTATTTTTTGTCTCTTTGGCTCTGTGTTTGGACTCTAATGTCTTTTGCGGAAAATTGTCACACTCTTCCTCACTATAACCATTAATTAGAAGGCATTTCATCCTGTCATATGCTGAAATATCTGGTATGTATTTTTTATGTCTCTTTGCCTTTTGAAATATTCAGCAATATGTAGCCAAAAAGCATTTCCCTTTTGATTATTTCCAATAGCGACCTCATAAGATGTATTTACCTATGCGCTAATAGGAATGGTGTCTTTACCCTCAGATCATCGCGTTTCCTGCAGGCCATTTCCGCCTGCAACTTCTTGTGTGTCCTCAGTTAGGATTTGATTTGATTACTCAGATGCATGGGAACCCATCCTCATCAAAGTATGAGGAACTTGCTAAAACAAAAATTGGGAGTCATATGGAATAACTGACATAAACCTTGTAAATGACCCTTGAGTATTTTACGGGCATAAAAATTCTCTATTACTAGGGTAATGTTGATCTTGGTAGCTTGGAGAAAATTGAGAATTTTGGGTTGAATTATCATTTTGGGTAGAGTAGAAACGAGGAATTTTGATAATAACTATAATTGTGATTGTTTAGTGAATTTTGAGAATTATTGCAATCCATTAGGAAAGTTTTCAAGGGTTGATATGGACAAATTTTTTTTTTGCTTATATAGCTAGTCACATCACTTAGGGCCTATTCTTTTCGTAGGTAAATTGGGTGGGTAAAAGGGTGAAGTAGGTTGAAGTGGGTTGAAATTGGTATTTTTTTTTTGAGGTGGGTTGAAATATGTTGAAGTAGGTTGAAGTGGTTGATGTACGTTTGGGTTGAAGTTGGTATATTTTTTATACGGTGCGTTAAAGTAGGTTAAAATAATGAGAATGTAATTAATGTGTGATAATTTATGAAGTTATCAAAATTTTGTGGAATTTTTGTTTATTCTTTTTTTTTTTTTTAATTTCTTATTTCTTATTTTTCATGTTTTCATTTTTTTATTTAGTATTTAGTATTTTTTATATTTTTTAAAATTTTTAAATTTTTTATTTTTTATTTTTTCTTTTTTCTTTTTTCTTTTTTCTTTTTTTATTTTTTTATTTTTTATTTTTTTATCTTTTATTTTTTCTTTTTTTTTCTTTTTTTATTTTTTTATTTAGTATTTTTTATTTTTTTATTTTTTATTTTTTTGGAATTTTCTGTAGCTTTTGTTTGGAATAAAACTAAAAAGATGAAAAATTAAAAAATAAATACAAAAAATTTAAAAAAAAAAAATAATAATAATAATAAATGAAATATAAAAAAATTAAAAATTAAAAATTAAAAAAATTAAAATTAAAATACAAAAAATTAAAAATAAAATTAAAAAATTAAAAATTAAAAATTAAATACAAAAAATAAAAAATAAAAATAAAAATAAAAATAAAAATAAAAATAAAATAAAATAAAATAATAAAAATATTAAATACAAAAAATTAAATATTAAAAATTAAAAATTAAAAATTTAAAAATTTAAAAATAAAAAACTAAAAAAATACAAAAATAAAACAATTCCAAAGTACGATAATTTACAAAAAAGTAGGTAGTGAATTTTTTGGTGCATGAATGATTAAATCTCGCATAATACTTTACAAATTATTAAAATTATGAAGGGGGTGGGTTGAAGTTAGTTGAAGTTGGTTGAAGTGGGTTGAAGTCGGTATTTTTTTTCAAGTGGGTTGAAGTAGGTTGAAATAGATTGAAGTGGGTTGAAGTGAGTTGAGGTTCGTAAATTGCAATTGACCCACGAAAAGAACAGACCCTTTTTTATGGGCAATTTTCTTAAGAAAAAAAAGCCCCTTTTTGTTGTTGTTGTTGAAAATTTGCAAAATTTAACCATTTTAGAAATATAGTCGTTCTACAAGTTTTGATTCATAGAATTATTACCTTTGCCAAGATATTTCATCGTCCCTTCCTCGCAAGCCTCCAAAAAATCATAAGAAACAGAGTTGTTGCAATGTCTAGGCCCACTTTTGCCAAGCTCACATGAAATCTAGGAGGTGATATGCATGCGTGACCTCAGCACCCAGCATGTACTACAAAAACTTGCATAACTTCAAAGATTGGGGGGATCCATTTTGTTTTTTTGTTATTTTGACCTCTTTTTAGTGGAATCCCTCTCCTAATCCCACTCATCTTTTTTTCTCTATCCAACACTCTATCTCATAGCTTATCAATTTTTAATACAAAATCAGGATCTTATAATCCCCCATTGGGGCAATTCGAAGTAGGCTAGCATTAACCTAGGGGAAGGCTACCTAAAACAAAAAAAATAAATAAAAAATGAGTGAACAATATTCAAAGAAAGAGATCAACAAAAAACTAAGAAGAAGAGACTTATATCTCACCAGAAGAGGATGGGTTGTCACCAAAACATGAGAGATGCAAATATGCCAATGAAAAGAGAGAAGTAGAGAGGATTAGTATTGATCCAAGGGCTAAGGCTACTTAAGACTACAAAAAAGTTAAAAAGAGTAATTACTGTTCACACCTCATCGACAATCATAGATCACCACTGCTGATACTTAAATACTGTTGTCACGAGACTAAGAAAGAGAGGAGAATGAGTTGACAGCCAAATGTTGATAATGATAGAAAGAGAGAAAAAGAGAGTTGGCAATGAGAGAAAGTATGAGCTTGAAAGGTAAATGAAAGGAGAGTGGTAGAATGAGTAGTAAGAAATGTTGAACCTGAATTATACTAGGCACTTTGGGTTTCAAATACCCTAAATAAACCCTACCAAAAAAAAGAAAAATCAAAAAGCCTATATGTACCTTACATTAAATGAAAGTATTGATTTTTAACCATCCCAAAATATTCACAATCATCAGTCTATGAATCAGTAAATACCTCAAATACTGTTAGAAGTGAGGCTTAAATAGTTTTGAAATGACAACTTATACATATCACAAAGGTGCAACGACCTTTTTAGAGAGCTCACACTTAAGAACTGTATAGTTGATGTGCTAGCTAGATCGCTCTTGAGATAGGTGATTTTTTGGGAAAATTTCTTAGGTAACATATGAGTGAGGACAAAGCACACTAGAAAAAACTTGGGGTGATTTGTCAATCCTTAAATCGTTCCTATAACTACTAGTGACATACTTGAAGAAGTTTTACCAGTTATAACCATAAGTGCACAGCGAAATCATAGTTAGGCAACAAGCATGAGTTCTTTTTGAAGAGTTATGTTTCAAGCACTATATCTATCTCGAGTCTTTCAAGCTAGTTAATTGAATACTAATGATTTGAAGAGTTAAATTGACTAAGAAAGTAGTATAAAAAGGGACTCTGGTTATGGTTTTGCCTCCTAATAGGCCAATTAATCAATTTTAGCCCTGGCCTAACCATGCTCACACTAGCATTTAGGAAGGTTTATTACACTATCAAAGCCCATCCAATTTCTCTTTTAAGAGTTGAGGGCTAATTTAAGTGTTCTAAACATGAACTATTTTCATAATGTTAGCCTAATTAGATCAAAAGATAAAATTCCGGACATAGTTAGGATTTGAACAATTCCTTTTAAAATCCCTACAATTCTCCCTAGCTATTCCAGCAAATTGCTATCACATAGCACAAGCCAACCAACTAAGAACATATATATAAAAGCTCTTTCAAGCATTTTGTCAAACATCTGGTGGACATAGGAGAAATGTCCAAAATACAAGCGTAAAGTAGGTTTGGTAGGGCCAAAAACATAATCAACTAGGCATCAAAGGGCGAGTCACAACCTAGTAAGCTAAATTAGCCACTAATTAACATAAAAGCATACCAAAATCAAACGTTGACCCCCTAAATTAACGACAAAACTAACAAATATGAGATCACAATAAAAACCAAAAATTTAAACTAAACACAATCAAAACATACATTTAGCCAAACACAAATATACAATAAACAAGAATAAAAACATAAATAAAGAAAGCGAAAGAGGAAACTTAGTAGATCGATGCTTGAAAGATTCGAAACTGACACATTTGGACATAAATCAACCATAATACACCCTTAACCTACCTAACTTAATTCCCATTAATGAGGTTTTTAAGAGGCTAACACTAAGCTAAATCAAGCTTGAAAAGAATACCCAAAAAGTTCCCCTAAGATCTATGCAAAATGCACTTAAACAAGGCCTCCAGAAAAGAGTGACATGGTTGGTCATGTCTCCCTTTAGAAATATAGTCAAATTACAGGAAAAGTGATATAATTATAATAGTGGCTCCACTGTGGCTTGTTGCTAAATTGATTTATTCTAGTAAAAGTCAATTCTGTTCTAGATGAAATCGACCATGTTTTGTCAGAAAGCAGCCTGTTTTTCCCGTTGAATTGACCTTGTATATTCTTGATCGCATATCTTATGAAAAAAGGTAGGTGTAGCTACTCTTTTTACTTTTTCATGCCTCTTGAGTTCATGGGGTCTTTGAAATTTTTACATATCTTGCGCTCAATTCCTGCCCTTTTTTTAGTTCAACTTATCACCTATAAAAGTAAAAAGATATTGTGTTCTTGAATTAGGACGAATGTAATACTTCGAGTACTATCAAAAGTTATGTCTAAAAGGATTTAAGATGGCAATTTATATCCCCAAATGTGCACCTCCATTTTCAGGGAGGAGACACTTATGAACTCCACAAATTAAGAGTGTTAGTTGTTTCTCCTTGAAGTTGTTCTTGGTAACTACTAGTCACCCTCGAGAGGCCAGGGTGTTGCATATGTCATGTTCTATGTTTTGTAAATCCATATTCCAACTGCTTAGGGTTTGTGAGTGTAACTACCACGTGATGATTAAAACTTGATTTTTTGGTGATGTTATTAATGTTAGTCTAACTAACAACATTTTCAATTAGGAAAACTATATCAAGTCAATAAAATCTTTTATAAACTTGACCTCTTTACTGACCTTTTTTTTTTTTAAACGCCGTGAGCATTTTAGCTTAAGACTTTCCCAAGATATCTATAACTTTAGTTTCATTAACCTTAGGGATTATTTATTTTTATTTTTTGTTGTGAAGGATGCTTTCTCACCTTGTTTGGTATCTTTCTACAACCTGAATTGGAAACTCATGAAATTCAGGCAAAGATATACGTTGCCAGAGAAACCATAACCTCCTTAAAATATTGCTTTTCCTTTGGCGTAAAGTTTAAACAGATACAACGGGCTTTGGTTTGCATATCTCTGGTATAATGTTTTCAAAAGTGGACTAATGGAGTGTGTCAAACCCTGCGTTGTTTCAAAACTGATTCACTCGGATAGAATTTCAAAGTCACTGAACTGGACTTTGGAACAATGTGGACTTTGACAACAATTTAAGTTGACTTTGGTACGAAAATAGACCTTAAGATAACAAAGATATGACTTGGGTAAAGGTAAAGCCACTATCAAGCCAAGGGATCCAGCGATAAGTTGATTGAAATCCTAGCCATCCTCAACCTATCTAACGAATCCACTTAATTCACCACTAAGGATATTTGGATAAAGAGATAGAGATTTTGAAGTCAAGCAAGCTATTTTTCTATTGATTCACTTCAACTTTTGATTCTATATCGGATACAAACTTTGCAATTTATAGGAAAAGAGGTTTAACTCCTAGTCAAATGAAAAGGCTAAGCATTATACTAGTACATTGAACCTTTAAATATTAAAGCTAAAACATGTAGAAAATTCAAAAAGAAACATAAAAAGAGTAGACTTTATTTAGTGCTAGTTTAACCCCGTTGATGATTCATCTTCCACCATTAAATGCATGCTCATGCTTGGTCTTCCCAAGTGAAGAGGGCTTGGAAAGACTTGGATGTCTTGAATTGTAGCTCAAGAGTGGATGAATCTCGTGAAGCATTAATAGAGGAAATCAATAGCTAAGTTGTGCTCTTTAGACTGCGCTTTGGAGCAGTTTCAAAGTTACTATCAAAGTCTTTGACAGACTGCTAACTTTGGCTTGACACTGACCTTCTTAGGCTCTTTAGAGCGTCTTCAAAGTCTTTGGACCAGCTTTGGCAAGCTCTTTAAAATAGACACTGGATTGCTGTCAAAGTTGTTGGGATTGACTTTGAATTGGAAATTGTTAAACTTCCATCCCAAACCAACTTTTCAAACTAAGAGCATATATATAACTTAGCCTTACCTTAACCAAAACATAAATGTCTTTAACTCTTGGGGCCACATGCTCAAGCTAAGTGACCTATAGCCCTTAAATACTTTTACTTAGGATGCTAAAGATGAAGTTAAGAAAGATTTCATTCTAGTCTATACATCTGAACTTTGGGGAGATGGGAACTAAAAATCTGATCTTAAGAAATAGTTCATAGTGGTCCAAACTTTGAGGCTATTTATGTTTAATAGTACAAGGGTCATTTTTATTGTATTTTTTAATCAATTTGAACTTCAAAATGAATAAAGACACTTTGAATTTCATATTTTTGGGTTTTCAAAGATAATATCATTTAGTATTGTCTAAAAAATACAGTGTAGAATGTCTCTATACTATCGAACTTAAGTATCCCCAAAGTACGAAGCACTAAGGCTATGTCTTAGAGTCGGATTATTGGTTTCCCTCATCCCCAAGTTTCAGATTATTATATTTCAAAGACCCTTTGCAAACACAAATTTTAAGGCTAAAATAAATTAAACAAGAACTTGAGAAATAAATTTAATTTTGTATTAATGATGTATGTATGGGTACAATCTCTGAATGAAATACAATGAAACAGTCATTTGATTCAATCTCCTAGTAACTTGAGTCTTCTGAGGGCATAATGCATGATCTCAATTGATGTAGAATCAGCTGAAGGACTCTGAAACCGTTCTTGATCTTGATCTGCAGATGGTTGATTGCTAACTTTTCAGATCGCAAGTTTCGATCCTTCTCGTTTGGTAGCTGGATGCCACTTGCAGTCTGAGCTTCTGAATTTTGCAATGCTGAATGTTGAATATAGTTGGTCAGATTAATCGATGTGAGGGCGAAGTTGCTTAATCTCGATCGATCAACTGGATAAAGAACTCTGAAATAAACTTCAATTTGAGGTTGTAGAAGATGTTGAACTAGATGACTTTGATCCTTGTTGCTTGGTAGCTAGATGTTGCCTGTAGCCTGAGCTCTGGAGCTGGTAGAGGATGCAGAATGTTGATCTCCTCTTCAGAATGAGGGGGAGGATCCTATTTATGGGCTCCCAGGCTAGAGTTTGAGTTGGACGTTCGGTCCAGGCCCATATCTTAGTAATTATTCTCTTAATTTTAAAAGAGAAATAATTACTATTTTCTGCTTTATCAATGGCACATGGAAGCTTCTGATTGGCCATAATTTGATTCCATTTAAATGGACCCGCCAAAGCTAATTTTATACGTGGCAGCTCCTAATTGGCAAAATAAAAATTATTTTGTTTTTACACGTGGTGCCATGTGATTTGTTAGCAAATTTTGCCTCCTACAAATGTCCCATTCGAGAGTCAAATGCCTACACAAATTTTTGAATGTTTGAAGCGGCTAAGTCTCGAAAACTTGAAAGATGCTGAAAATTGGAGCTTTTTTTAGGGCCACCTCCTTTTTTTGGGCGAATAACTTGTCGATTTGGTAGATAATTCATGCTGGTTTTTTTAAAGATAATTGTACTTTTAGATTTGTGATAAAATTTTATCAGCAACTTGTGATAAAATTATCAACAATTTTAAAGATAGAATTCTATCAACAACTTGTGATAAATTCTATCAACAATTTTAATGGATAGAATTTTATCAACAATTTATGATAAATTCTATCAACTAAGTGGGGTAGGATTTTATCAACAATTTGGATAAAATTATATCAATAATTTTCTCGATAGTTGCTATAAATTCTCCCTTCAGGCTGCTGTCAATTCGTCATGCTCTGTAATCACTTTTTTTAAAATCTTGTGGGTGTTCATTACAATTAGCCAAAAATTCGACACCACTTTCTCTTCATCATGCTTTGTAATCAGTAATATCGATATGATCCTTGGTAGTGTTGTCACTCATGGTTGGTTCTACTATACAGAGAGAAGATAGAGAGAGAGAGAGAAAAAAAGAAGCAATCATGTCATTTTTGCAGAAGTCGTACTTGGCAATTTAATGTTAAATTGCTTTAGAGTGTTGATCTGATGAGACCAACACTTCATTGCAATCTGGAGCTTTTTTTTGTCTTTTTCCACTGAGATTGTCTATTCATGTATGTGCTTCTTTTTTGCTTCCCTTTTTTTTGCTTTTTTTTTTTACCTTTTGATATTTCATTTTTTAGGCCTCTTTTGTCTTTTTTTGGGGGCGCTTCCTTTTTGTTTTTTGTTTTCTTTTTTTAGGGGACTTAAACTAATGCTTTCCTTTTTTTTAGGAAGCTGCTGAAAATCGACTTCTCCTCCATTGGATCGCAAGTGAGGTCAAGACTAGAAATTATTTCTCCTCATAGATTCGATTTTTCGTAGGAGACTCTCTCACTAAATCTAGTTGGAGTTGACTTGGATTTATTCATTTTCACTGTGACTCCTCCAATTAGATTGCGCAGTGAGGTCGATTTTAAAGACAAGGAATCGTTTCTCCCCACAGATTTGATTCTTCGCAGGAGACTACTCCACTTAATTTAGTTGAGGTCGCCTTGGATTTATTCCTTCTTGCCTTGATCTCTCTAATTAGATTGCGAAGTGAGGTCGAATTTTAAGACGATGAATCGTTTCTCCCCATAGATTCGATTATTCGCAGGAGACTCCTTCACTTAATCTAGTTGGGGTCGACTTGAATTTCCTCCTCCTCGCTACGACTCCCCCATTTAGATTGCGAAATGAGGTCGACTTTCAAGACGATGAATTGTTTCTCCCTGTAGATTCGATTCTTTGCAGGAGAATCCCTCACTTAATCTAGTTGGGGTTGACTTGAATTTCCCCTTTCTCGTTACGACTTCTCCATTTAGATTACGAAGTGAGGCCGACTTTTAAGATGAGAAATCTTTTCTCTCCGCAGATTCGATTCTTCGCAGGAGACTCCCTCACTTAATCTAGTTAGGGTAAACTTAGATTTTTTCCCTTTTAGTCGTAACTTCTTTTATCATATTTGCGAAGGCATGACTTCTCCACTCAAATAGTGAAGACATAACCCCTTTAGTCAGATAGCGAAGACATTACTGCTCTGATCAGACAACAAATGCGACTCTTTTGATGCGAAAGATAAGGCTTAGCTCATCCGATCAGACAACAAATACAACTATCTCAATCAACAGCTTGGCTCCTTCGATCAGACAGATGAAGCATGATTCGTCCAACCTAACAGTAAAGATGACTCATCTGATCAGATAGTGCATACTTGACCCCTTCCACCATACAGAGGCTTGACTCCTCCCGTCAGATAGTGCAGACTTGACCCCTTCGATCAAACATAGGCTTGATTTGTCCAATCAGACAACAAAGGTGTCTTCTTTGATCATATAGAGGCTTGACTTTGCGACTGCTTCGATCATAAAATGAAGTGAGGTCAACTTCCACAACACAAAATTCACTTGAAATAGAAGGTTGAGGACTTAAAGGAAGATGCCTACATTGCCAGTGATCGACTTGAAAGAAAAGGCTGTCAATTTGAAGGAAGGCACAGTTCAACACCTTGACAAAATGGCTTGGTAGACTTTTACTTTGATGACTGAGAGTCTTGAAGTTGATGACTTGGGAGTCTTTTTAGTGACTTGAGAGTCAATAATTTGTTGACTTAGGAGTCTTAAACTCTGAAGACTTGAGAGTCTTTAAGTTTGATAACTTGGATCTTAGAACTTTCTTAATTTAGGTCTCTAGAAATTTGATGACTTGGTAGTCTCTTAATTTTGATGTCTTAGGAGACTTAAACTTTGATGACTTGAGAGTTTACTTAGTGACTTGGGAGTCAATAATTCTATTGACTTAGGCGTCCTGAAATATCAACTTGGAAGTCCATGAGATTTGGTAATTTGGGAGTCTGCTAGGACCGACTTGGAAGTTCAAGAGTTTTATGACTTAGGAGTCTTCACAATTTGATGACTTAGGAGTCTTGAATTTTACTAACTTGATAGTCTCTTCCTTTGGTCTCTTTGACTTTGAAGACTTAAGAGTCCGCTACACCAATGACTTGAGGGTCTGTAAGGTTGACTTGAAAGTCTTCAATAATTTGAGAGTCAATAACTCTGTTTGACTTATGTGTCTATAACTTATATGACTTGAGAATCTTTAAGCTTTAGCTATTTGAGAACTTATGTCGTTGATGACTTAAGAGTCTACCATGTTGATAACTTGAGAATCTTTAAAGTTTAGTTATTTGAAAACTTATGTTGTTGATGACTTGAGAGTCTACCATGTTGATGACTTGAGAGTCATTAAATTCACTTCAAAATTTGTAATTTTGTTAACTTGATAGTCTTTAGTCAACTTGGAAGTCTTTGATTTTGATGGCTTGAACATCTTGTGGGTGACTTAATAGTATGTGCTGACTTGATAGTCGAGAAGTTTGGACTTGGAACTCTTAAGGGTGACTTAATAGTCAAATTTATTTTAAAACTTGACAGTCTTGAGAAGTGACTTGAAAGTCTTCATCAAGCATATAGTTACGTTGACTTAGATGTCTTGGAGTTTGTTGACTTGGAAGTTTAATATAATTGACTTGAAATTCTTCAAATGTGATAACTTGGGAATTTACGAAATTTGATGACTCAGGAGTCTTGAATTTGAAGGACTTAATACTCCCTTGCTTTGCTGACTTCGAATGTGACAACTTGGCAGTTTGTGAGAGTTTAACAATTTAGGAGTCTATGAAATTTGATGACTTAGGAATCTTAAAAGTTTGACTTGGGAGTCCAAGAGATTTGATGACTTTAGGGTCTATCAAGCTTGACTTCGGAGTTTAGTAGCATTGACTTTGAAGTTTGAGTGTCAGATGACTTAGGTGTCTGTAGAAGCTAACCTGGAGGCCTCATAATCTCTTAACTCATAAGCCTGTAAAGGATGACTTAGAAATCTTAGAGTTTGGTGACTTGGGAGTCTACTAGTATTGATTTAGAAGTTCGAGAGTTTTACGATTTGGGAGTCTTCGACATTTGATGACTTTGAAGTTTACAGGATTGACTTCGGAGTTTGGCATGGTTGACTTCAAAGTCAAAGAGTTTGATGATATAAATGTTTGTAGAGGCTGACTTGGAAATCCTAGAGTTTATCAACTTAGAAACCTATAAAGGCTGACTTATAAGTCTTAGAGTTCCGGCGACTTTGAAAGTCTAAAATGAGTGACTTGAAAGTTTTCGAGTCTATGCAAAGAGTGACTTGAAAGTCTATAATTTCTTTGATGACTTAGGAGTCTAAGGAGGCTGACTTGGAAGTCTGCCCCCTAAGCGCTAATTTTGGGTCACTATCTTCCGAAGCACTTTCTAATATGATCTTAATAGACGATCAATCAGATTCTTCAGCGTCTTCTTCGTTCAAGGTGATTTTTCCTTCTTTTACAAGTTGTAGGACTTGTCTTCTGAATGCTTTGCATTTCTCTATAGGATGACTGATGATCCTATGATACTTGCAATATTTGGGATTAGTAGTTCTTCCAATTTCTTTAGGACACCTTAACTCTGGAAGTTCTATAAGTCCTTTCTCAAGAAGTTTGTCAAGCATTTCTAGTGCATCAGACTCAGAATAAGGGCATTCTTTCTCTTCATGGTCTCGAAGCATGGAGCTTTCATTTCTTGACGATGCCACTTATTCATCATCACTAATCTGTCTTCCATAGAAGGCAATTGTAAGCTCCATATCATGAGCTCGTGTTACCAATTCTTTGAATATTTTAGGCTTGCAAGGCATAAAGTATATCCCAATCCATCTCTTGGGCACACATCTCAGTAGCAAAAGATTTGGATAAGTGGTCTTTACACTTTAGAGAAAGAGCACGCCAACGGCTTATGCAATCAATGGCATGCTCCTTGTCCGATTGCCTTGTATTAGTCAATTCAGTTATGCTAACTACGCAACGTGTGATTTAAGACCTCACTTTCCATTTGCCCCCAGCTATTAATGGACTCAAAGGCAAGGTTTGTATACCAGTCAAATGCTATTTCTTTAAGGGATTGCACGAACTGTTTCACCAATTGGTCTCCTTCAATGCTAGCATCACTGCAAGTTTTGATAAAAAAGGATGTGCTGCTTGGGGTTACCCTTACCATCAAATTGTTGAAACTTAGGTGGTTGATAGCCAGGAGGCATATGAACTGCATCGATCCTCTTTTTATAAGGTTTCTTATACAAGTGAGTTTTATGAAAATCAACTCCTAGATGAGCCCTCATCGCATCAGCTATCAAGTTTGAATATGCTCAATAGACATCGAGCCGAAGGGGCGATCATTATTTGCCTTGTGCTCATCGTTTGATTCTTCACTGTGATTAAACTCTTTGACATCTTCAACATCTAAACCTTTGTTAGAAGCTTCAGAGGATTTATTTTCCATCTTCTTCATCAGTTCAGATATCTGCTCATTTTGACGCTTAATTTGGGTGTCCTTTTCTGGGCTTTCCTTTGAGAGTCTATTGAGTGTGGCCTTCATGTATACCAGTTGTTCTTCCAAGTTGATAGTCTCTGTCGCCATGAATGACATGATGACAATGTCAAAGGATTCAACTTCAACTTGTGAGAAAACTAAATCCCTTGAAGATGTTGGTGAAGAATCGCTACTACCATAGTCATCATCCTCCTCACTAAAAGGTTGGAAGATAAGATTGATGTAGGTTTGGAATTCATCCAATCCACATAGTAGAGTCTTCTTTATATTAAAGATAGCAAGAGGCTTCAGCTTTAAATTAGGGAGACAAGCAGTTTGATTGACTCCATTAGCAGGTAAATTGAAGCCAAATTTTTGAGTTTTGCATGACTGCAACGTTGGAGCCACGACTTATTGCTTTAATGCGATAGAGGCAACAGCTTTGGTCATGCTCCTAATCATCACCCTGGTGCTTCGACTTCTACTAGCCTTTGCGGATCCTTCGGATGTAGATCTAATAATCTCCTTCTTCGAAGATTGAAGAAAGGCGCTCTTGGGACCCATTTCTTCTTTAAAGGAGTGTAGAACTTGTTCACTTCGAGAAAGAGATGAAAGGCAGAGAAGTCCCGCTGAGCGTGCCAAAAATTTTTAAACATAAATTTTGAGGCTAAAATAAATTAGACAAGAAATTGATAAACAAAGTTAATTTTATATTAATGTTGCACGTATGGGTACAATCTCTGAATGAAATACAATGAAGCAGTCCCCTGATTCAATCTCCTAGTAACTTGAGTCTTTCGAGAGTGTGATGCTTGATCTCAATTGATGTAGAATCGGCTGAAGAACTCTGAAATCGTTCTTGATCTTGATTTGTAGGTGGTCGATTGCTGACTCTAAAGCTCGTAAGTTTTGATCCTTCCCACTTGGTAGCTGGATGCCACTTGCAGTCTGAGCTTCTGAATTTTGCAATGCTGAATGTTGAATATAGTTGGTCAGATTAATCGATGCGAGGACGAAGTTGCTTAATCTCGATCGATCAACTGGATAAAGAACTCTAAAATAAACTTCAATTTGAGGTTGTAGAAGATGTTGAACTATATGACTTTGATCCTTGTTGCTTGGTAGCTAGATGTTGTCTGTAGCCTGAGCTCTGGAGCTGGTAGAGGATGCAGAACGTTGAGCTCCTCTTCAGAATGAGGGGGAGGATCCTATTTATAGGCTCCCAGGCTAGAGTTTGAGTTGGACGTTGGGTCCAGGCCCATATCTTAGTAATTATTCTCTTAATTTTAAAAGAGA
>JACYFF010031952.1:39134346-39163638 GCA_017589665.1 Selenicereus undatus | reverse complement strand
TTCTGATTGGCCATAATTTGATTCCATTTAAATGGACCCGCCAAAGCCAATTTTACACGTGGCAGCTCCTAATTGGCAAAATAAAAATTATTTTATTTTTACGAGTGGCGTCGTGTGACTTGTTAGCAAATTTTTGCCTCCTACACTTTTATCTATTTCTTTCTATGATATAAAAGATCAGTTACTTATTCTTCATATGTACATTTGCTCTTCCCCTCCTCAATTTGTATAGGCTAAGACACATGCTAGCTAGTAATACGCAAGGGAAGCCAACTCGCAAGTATTCAAGCTTTATGGACAAGTATTGACAACTCTAGTCGTGATGAAAAAAGAGGCTTGATAGTGAAAGAAATGTTGATACATTTGGTGAGGTTGGTCATCTAGTATCTCAAGAAACTTCTGAAGGTAAATTTTCATCTAAAAGAAACAATGGTGAAAGCGAAAGTTTTGAATGGGATAAAGTTACCATGATGGGGGTTTGGACAATGTTTCTAATGCTATTAAGATGTGTGCTACTACGATCGAAAAATTGTATCAAACCCTAATATAAAAGCAAATCCATATATTTTTTATTATTGTTGTTGTTGTTGTTGTTGTTGTTGTTGTTGTTTTTGTTGTTATTACTGTTATTATGATTCGTTATCTTCCCTTTTCTTTCCTAAACCAAGTATGAAAATATTAACAAATCTTTATTCTCCTTCACTTTAAATCCAAACAAAACGAAAGTATATTCCTCCTTTCTGATCTCCTTCATCTCATCGGCCCCTCCTTCCTACTTCTTGTATCCAGACTCTGAAGAGATCGTAAATTTCATTTGTTGTTTGCTATGGTGAAGTTTTATGAAAGATAAATTGATAAAGTATACTTTTATTTTAGAAAAAGCAAATATACTTAAAAATACAATCTGCAACTCTGGGCTACCCTAGATTCTATGGAAATAATTTTTAGGGGGAAACCTTTTTAGACTATATTCCCAAGTACCTACTATTTTGGGTAAACTATTAACAGAGGTTGATTTTTTAAGAAACATTTACTTTTCAAAGTTTTTCTCTGTAACTTAGTCCCTGAACTTTCTGAATTTTCTATTTTGGCCCAAATGAGGTCTAAAGTGCAAATACTCAGGTTTTATGGGGCTTTAAATAAAACTAAGCTTATATTTTTGTTTGAACTTCTTATAATGATTTTACTGGTACTAGTTATCACAATCCATTACTTACATCATAAATATTGTATTTTTGTGATTAACAGCTCACCATGCTTAGCAAAATAATTAAAGCTTAATCAGATAGTTTCGACAGTTACCTGAACTTAATCGACACTGGGCTCCAGCATTCCTCTAGCTTCTGGTTTATAGAGGTTGCTAATCTCAACCCCACATTCCTTAGATCAGGCATAGCACAGATCCTTTTCATTTTCTACCTTAAACCGCAGTCACTAATCAAGTTTTATGTATTTTAAAGGATAGTGAGACTTTAATCAATAAATTATAATATTTAAGACATAAGGTTCAATTGAATAACGTTCCCTACTGGGAAACTTCTTTTATTGAACGCTTAAAAGAGGAACATTAATAAAGACCCATAGAGCATATGATTTTAGGGTTATTTTTGTTGTATTTCTAGGGAAAATTATGTGCTTTATGTTATAATTTATACTCTTTTTCCCATTTTATGCTTTGGTATGGTTCTTTTATGTGTTTCACAGGTTTTTGGACCATTTTACCCCAGATTTGATCCTAAATGAGTGTATTTGGACTCCCCACAGATGCCCCCAGTCACCATGCCCGTGGAAGAAAGAGAAGAACAGAAATACACCGAGGCAGTGGACACCCCGGTATGCCCGTGATGGATTCCACAGTCCGTGGAGTCTTCATTTCCTGTGAGGCGTTTTGTTTTCTCGCAAGCTTTCGACTTCCTAGCAGTTTTAATTCCATTATTATGTGTGTCTTTTCGGTTTCCAAGAATTTTACTATAAAAAGGGTGCCTCTCATCCTCATTTCGACACATCCCATCATTTCATTTCCTCTCTTCAAGTTTCTTTCTAGATTAGAATTAGATTAGATTAGAGAGAGACAGAGAGAGACAGAGAGAGTTGAAGTGAAGATTTTGCAAGGATTCCATCCTGGGCTTGCACAACGGTTCAAGCACGATCTTGGCTGGGTATCTATTTTCTCTTCCCTTCTCCTCTCTTTTCTAAAATTAGATTTATGTTTTGTAATTTTGATTATGACTTTGTTTTGATTTTGGATTTATACAAATACTATTTAAATTCTTAATTTGTTGTTCATCTCTTTGAGTATTTTGAAATTGCTGGATTGTTTTTTTGGATCCTAGAAGTTTATTGTCTTGTGAGAAACTTGATTACTTTATTGCATGTTATGGGTACTTGGATGAAGCACTGAAAGGTGAAATCTCTAATACCGAAATCCTAGGATTTGACTTGATTGTGTGATGTCTCGAGAGAGAATTATCAACTGGGAAACCATTGAAATGATAATCGTGTGCCTAATAAACCTAGACTAATCAAGAATCCATGAGAATTGAGATTGATTTGATTTAGGTATTTCACTTTGCCTTGAAATAGGGTTGTGATACTTTGATTATCGGTTTTAAAACAACTAGTTAAGGAAGAAGTACTTGATTAATGCATGAATTGAGAAATTGCTAGTTTTGTATAATTTCATGATTATTTATCCATTAGATTAGATAGTAGATTAGTTAGATTTCATTTTCAAATTTGGATTCGCCTTAGCATATCTTGAGGGACTATAACCCAATAGTTTCACCTAGTCTCTGTGGGATCAACTTTGATATGCTACAACGCCACCGTACGCTTGTGGGCCTATCAAGTGTTTGGCGTCGTTATCAGGGACTAGCGTCGAATATTGGGTTTTTCTCAATAGATTTGACTAAGCATTTTGTTTTTCTTTGGAAAAAAAAACCAAAAAAAATTAAAATTAAGAAAAGGAAAAAAAAATTATAAAACAATGGCAATTTTTCATTTTCACGAATTTGAGCATGAATTATTTTAGAGGTATTTTAAGCGTTTAAATATCTTTCTTGCTCAATGTGGCTATTGTGTGAGTGAATGAGAAAGTTTGGATATTGTTGATGAGGGTGTGAATAGTAAAATCCGAGCTCTTTTAGAGTATTGGGGTTTTCATGGTAAAAATGTTGATGATGCATGGTATTTGCTTGAGATAATTACTTGGGATTCATTTGAGTTTGAGAAAGCTAGTCGTGTTTCTAGATATTCATTTCCTGATCCTTGTGTATTCTATTTTAGATCTTATTATGCCCCTTTTTGGTGTGACTTGTATAATTCTTCTGATCATGATACTAATTCGCGTCCTTATTATGCATACTATAATCTACCTAACTTAGCATCACCCATGGGCAATACTATTGCCATATCCTTACATGATTCATCCTTTCCTTTAGCTCAGTGCACAAGGCTCAAGGCGGGTGAGCTTTTTGGGGTAGTTGCTAGGTTTGATGTTGCTGATGCATGTTTTAAGTCAGAAGATATTTTAGATGAGGTGCATGATCTAGATGAGACTCCTTTGGAGGGGTCACATGATGTGTTTATGCTTGAGGAGTCTCCTAGCCTTGGTTTTGGTAATAATATTCTCCCTAATCCCCTTGAACATTCCCATGTTTCGCCTATTTGTTCATTACCCTCTCCTTCCCCTACGTATGTCATTGTTGAGCCCATTGAAAATCCTATGATTTTTGATGCTAATGTTGATTTGGGCTATGAGGACAAAATGTTTAATGTGCTTGGTGGGAATGTTCATGATTATATGTCCCTAGGTTACTTAAGAGGGTATGATCCCTCCATTGACCCTTATTATGTATGCCTAGGAGACTTGCCTAAGAAAATCACATGGACTACATTCTTTAATCCTTCCTACGATTTTTCTAAGGTCATTGATAAGGTTAAGAGGATGCTTAATGTCTTTGGAATGATTTTGGTTATTGCCTCTTACCTTTTATTTTCTAAATTGTGGTCCCAGGAGTTTGATAAGCTCCTGTTTGCTTTAAAGATATCTGGTTTAAAGGGTCGAGTCTTGACATTGTGATGAAGTGGCTGACGCTCCATGTGCCTCGGTTATTATGAGGCCGCATAGCTTAGGTGCACTTTGCAGCTAACCTGGTGAAATTGCTATTTTTTGTTTTCCTTCTGTAAGTTTTCTTTCATTTAAATAATAATGCTTTATCTAAGCATGGGGGAAGGGTAGTTTCTATGTTTTCTATTTCGATTATTAGCATGCATACATGTTAGAGCATATAGTTTTAGGTTTCTTTTGGTTTGCATGTTGCATTTAGCTGATTTTTCAGTTCGCATATAGGATTGTAGGTAGGGATGGTGTGATTGGTTTGAGATAACCTCCAATGATGTTTTTATTTAGGCAAAATAGCTTTCATGAGTTTGAGTAACTTTTGATGTGTAATCTCTTTTGGTGCTAAAATTTGTGAAGATTTTGTGAATATTTCTTGTTTTGTCCCTTGTCTCGATTGAGAACTTTGTTAACCCCTTGGAATCCTTAGCACTAATGTTTGTACATGGAGTTATTTTATGAGCTAATTGAGACTTTGGTATATATCCCATGAGATTTTGAGCCTTATTTGGACTAATTCATTATGTTTAGTCCCATGTTTCTTTCATGTGTGTGACTCTTCCATATTGCATCTCTAGAACTTGCTTAGATTATTGTTCCAAACCACATTAGCATGTGCATAGTTGATGATATGATAGAGGCATTTCTTTCTTTGGTCATTTTAGCCACATAGCCAAATAGTCTACCCTTGTGTTACATGTTTATTCCCCTTTGCTAGCCCCTTTGAGCTTATATCCGTCTTTGTTGTGATCCCTTTATATTAGCCCTTGGTCAAACATATATTATAACCTTTAAGCCAAGTCTATGGAGCATCACTTTATCTATCTAGTGGGTGGTTTTGGGGATAATTGAGTTTAAGGTGGCTTTGGTATGTTAGTTTGTCGAGGGATTGATGATATTGAGCATTTGCTTTGGTTCCCTCTTGTTTGGATTGTGTGTGTGTGTGTGTGTGTGTGTGTGTGTGTGTATTCGGTTGTGAGTTGATAGTTCATGATCCTATGCCTTTCAATAATTGCAATTTTCGTTTCATTTTCCAAAAAAAAAGAGAAAAAAAGTTATGTTGAAGAAAAAGAAAACAAGGAAGATAAATTCATGTTGCAAAAAAACAAAAAAAGAGAAGCGAAAAAAAAAACAAAAAAAAAAACCTCCGTGGTTGGCATTGGATACGTACATAGCTTGAGTTCTGTCTTTGTCAACTCGTTTCCGATATGATTCATTTGGGGTATGTTCATTGTATTTTTGAGGTTTGGAGTGTTGGTAAACTTCATAGTTGCTTAGTGTTTTGTTGGTTGCTCCCTAGTCACTTGGCTAAGTAGCTCCATATTGTCCCAAATGCATTTGTCCACTTTTTTCCCTTAACCCTTGTAGCCCACGTTACAATCCTATCAAAGTCATCTTGATTGTCTTGTGCACATTGCACTTTAATGGTGGAGAATTTGAGAGTCTTATCAAGCATATGGTAGATTCATCTTTGGAATGAGTCTTGAGTGAACCTAAGCTATATTTCAAACACATGAGTAAGAGTGATCCACATTTCCCCAAAGTGAGGTTCTACTAGTCCATTTAGCTCTACAATTTCATGTGCTTGCATGACATGCTTTGTGGTTATTTAGAGGTGATCACGTTTGATATCGAGCTTGTGGTCTTATACTTCTTTGAAAACCTTCTCCTCCTAATTTTGAAATATTTTGCGCACTATTTGGGGTTGTCGTTGATTGATATTCTTGCTTGTGGTATGCCATAACTTGCCTACTTTAAAGAGGCTTCATGTTTTGAGTTCTAGATGTATCTCCCCTTGTCGGTTTTATATAGTGTTTGCTTGAGGACAAGCAACAGTTTAAGCATGGGGGAGTTTGATAAGTACCAATAGTGCATATCATTTTAGGGTCATTTTTACCGCATTTCTAGGAAAAATTATGTACTTTATGTTATAATTTACACTCTTTTTTTCATTTTATGCTTTGGTATGGTTCTTTTATGTATTTTGCAGGTTTTTGGACCACTTTAACCCAAATTTGATCCTAAATGAGTGTATTTGGACTCCCTACGGATGCCCCCAGTCACCATGCCCGTGAAAAAAAGACGAGAACATAAGTACACTGAAGCAATGGACACCACGGTCTACCCGTGATGGATGCCTCGGTCCGTGGTGTCTTCATTTCCCGCAAGGCCTTTTGTTTTCTCGCAAGTTTTCAACTCCCTGGCAGTTTTATTTCCATTATTATGTGTGGCTTTTCAGCTTCTAGGAATTTTACTATAAAAAGGGTGCCTGTCATCCTCATTTCGACATATCCCATCATTTCATTTCCTCTCTTCAAGTTTCTTTCTAGATTAAAATTAGATTAGATTATAGAGAGAGTGTGTGAGAGAGTTGAAGTGAAGATTTTGCAAGGATTCCATCCTGGGTTTGCACGACGGTTCAAGCACGATCTTGGCTAAGCATCTCTTTTCGCTTCTCTTGTCCTCTCTTTCTTAAAATTAGATTTATGTTTTGTAGTTTTGATTATGACTTTGTTTTGATTTTGGATTTATGCAAATACTATTTAAATTCTTAATTTTTTGTTCATCTCTTTGAGTATTTTGGAGTTGTTGGATTGTTTTATTGGATCCTATAAGTTTATTATCTTCTGAAAATTTTGATCACTTTCTTGCATGTTATGGGTATTTGGATGAAGCACTGAAAGGTGAAATCTCTAATACCGGAATCCTAGGATTTGACGTGATTGTGTGATGTCTCAAGGGAGAATTACCGACTGAGAAACCATTGAAATGATAATCACGTGTCTAATGAACCTAGACTAATCGAGAATCCATGAGAATTGAGATTGATTTGATTTAGGTATTTCACTTCGCCTTGAAGGAGGGTTGTGATGCTTCGATTATCGGTTTTAAAACAATCAGTTAAGGAAGAAGTGCTTGATTGATGCAAGAATTGAGAAATTGCTAGTTTTGTATAATTTTATGATTATTTATGCATTAGATTAGATAGTAGATTAGTTAAATTTCATTCTCAAATTTGGATTTGCTTAGCATATCTTGAGGGACTATAATCCAATAGTTTCACCTAGTCTCTGTGGGATCAACCTTGATGTGATACAATGCCACCGCGCGCTTGTGGGCCTATCAAGCATTACAATGGAAAGCTTGAAGATGGACTTAAGTTGATATCATTAGAGATGCTTGCTCATAGAGACATGAAGAATCCCGACTTCTCTTTTGCTCAAGAATGCTCAAATAATTGTGTCCCTTCTCAGCACTTAACCTCTCTTTTTATAGAGGGATGATGTATATAGGATGCCCTATTGGCTACAGTACACGCTGATTTTACACATGGCTACAGTTATGTTCACATAGCTACAGTAGACTGCTTTATTTTACAAACCTGACACTTGTCAAAATAGGACAACAATGAAGGAACCACTTTTCAGAGTCTTTTAATGGTGACAAGACTGGTCATCATTATTGAGATTCTACTACATGCCTTCATCTCCAATTATATCTTTCAGACCATCATTATTTGGACAATCATCAAAATCTTCATCAAATTGAAGATGCTTAGGGTCCCATTTATCAAATAATTCAAGAAGATATTTTTTTCCTTTTTTTGATAAGAATTTTCCAGCTCCAATATCAAAGAGATAATCAAAGATATCTTCTTAAACCGCTCTTTCCACCTTCATGTATTCTTTAAACTAATGATCATAGGCGAAAGTAGTATTTTCGCAACACATTAAAGTTTCCCCTTGTTCAATTAATGCCCAACTTTGATGATAAATGTTGTAAAAATCGATGGCTCTTGCTAAAGTAGGATCAGTAACCAATTGTCGTATATTTGGAAGCCATTCTTGTCGTTGATCATAGGGATCATTGTAATCAACAATTTAAACAAGATAATGGGCTGGGTTGGTTTTTCCATTTTCATACTCGATTAGTGCACAATGTGCCTCCACATATAGGCATTGATTATTTGGAATTTTTGTTGGACCATCAGGAGATGCTATAATCCAATGGATCCTTTTAAACATGCATTGTTGGAACTTGATTAATTTTGAGAAAAATGGGTACTTCGAATCTGAAATTTCATAAAGTAAACTACCATCCTGTACTCCCAGGCTTTAATGATGGGGTCATTCGGAGAGATTGAATTTACTGGAAAACTAACACCACCAACTCCATACTTATAGGGAAAGTAGATCGTTGTACTCCAAGACTCCCAAATATTATAGGAATAATTATGATAATAGTCAATGCAGGCTGCATACCACTCATTGAAGCATTTTTCCTAAACATGAAAACTTATTTTTTCTTGGATATCATAAGGACATTTTAGGTCATTGACATGTAACTCTAGAAGAAAAATCTTTGAGCTATTAGGTAGGCAGAAGATAGCAGATCAAAACGTGATCTAGTTTTTGTAAGGAATTCCAAATTATCAATAAAGACTTACTAGAAGCAGAAACCCATTCTAGGAGTAATGGCATTTCATTATAGATTTCCTTCTTTTCTGGTAAGAATCTGTTCTGATGATCACCATTGGCAAGTTCTCAAGTTAAACTATCTGTCAGAGAGTTCTTAGATCCTTTTATACGTTTAATAGAGAAGGAAAACTGATTAAACCATAATTGCCAGCGCAGGACTCGCCCTTGCACTTGCATATTTGATAAATTCTTTTTCACAACCAAGTATTCCTTTGCAATCAGTTCGTATAAGAAAATATTTTTGGGATAAAAAGATTAAGAACTTTTCAATTCTCCTTATGACTGTAAGGATTTTCTTTTCCATCATGGGATAGTTGCATTATGCCTTATTAAAACTTCTACCGCAATATTTATAGAATTTTTCTCCTTATTTGATTTTGAGTACTGCGCTGCAGTGTTCATTGTTGGCATCTGTCTCAAGAACTAAATAATCTCCTTCAATAGGCAAATTAAGAACAGGAAGATTTTTACACATGTTTTTGAGGTTTTGAACGATCTTTGAATCATTAGGATTCCATATCCAACTTACTTCTTTCTTGAGTTTCTGCTGCAATGGCTTTCTGAGTTTAGCTAAATCTTTAATGAAACCAGAAGCATAGGTAAGGCATCAACGGAACCTTTCTAATTGCTTCTTGTCTTCAATTTTTTTAGGAAAATTCTCTATTTTTTTCAGAATATGCTTTTGTAGGATGATTTGTCCAACTTTTATCTCTAAGCCTAATAACTCAATTTCTTGTTTAGCATAAATGTACTTGTTATTACCAAGTATGATACCATGATCAATGCATATTTGGGTGACAGCTAAGACATCATCTTTGTGATATTCTATGGTTTTGAAAAAGACAAGGATATCATCAATGTAAACTAGATAACAATGATTAAGATCTTTAAATATGTTATCCATTCTTCTTTGAATATTTAAGGTGCATTTTTAAGACCAAATGACATTACTATCCATTCATAATGTCCTTGTGGAGCATTAAATACAGTTAAAGGAATGCTTTCTTCATCCATTTTTATGATTAATTACCATTGTTGCCTTTCCTCTTTTTTCTTCTATATGATTTCTTACCATAAAAGCAGAACTGATGTGAGGACTTTTGCTATTCCTGATTAATCATTTATACAGAAGTTCTTTGATTTGTTTATCAAATTCCTGGATATCTTGGTGTGTATATGCCATGTGTTTGACTCGAGTAATAGTATTGGGATTTAACAAAGTAATTTTTGCAAATGTTTTATCTTTATCCCAAAATTTTAGTAGATTATCAGCGTAAAGTTTTTTACATAATTGCTCTTGTTGTTCAACAATCTGCTCTTTAATGGATAAATCAAGTTGTGAGATTGTCAATGATATCTCACGTTGTGCAGGCATTACTTTCTCACCACATTGGCTGCGTGTAAACTCAATTTTCTGATGAGTATAAGCCTTGCTTAATTTTTCAATAGGAACTGAGTGACCATTAATTATAAATATTATTTGGTTTATGGTCTGTGTACATGGAGGATATAATCTCTAAAAATTATTTTCAATAATCATATCATAAGAGGGTTGATCAATAGCCCATAGAACTGGTATAATGCATTGAATTCCTCTTAATTCTATGTATAGCCCTTCTATGGTTTCATTGTAACTCATAATGCTATTATTAGCTATCCTCACTTGTAAAGGATTTTTAGCTCTTTCCACATAAACTCAGAAAATAATGATCTTTTTCCAAAGCACCATTATCTATGTAGGCACATAACTCATATTTATTAAATCCCTCTAAGCATACGTTTATGGGGATATAGATGCTATTAGGATTTGTGTTGGTGACCTCATAACATATCTCGATAGTCATGTTTTTGACTAATTCATCCTCATAAATTGGCTCACTAATAGTTTTGTACCCAATGACCTTTTTATCTAGACTTATACTTCTGTTTACACTGGGTCTTGCAGATTCAAAACTCATTCTACTGATTTCACTAGCCATACTAATTGTATCATCTTCTTTAAGTTCTTCTTTAGTTGATGAAGATCCTTATCTCCATTCTGATCTTGTACTCATGTTTTTTAATAATTGGGGTTTAATGATTATTTTACCATTCTCGTCCATTTTTATCATATTTTTCTTATTTATTTTTGTAGGGTTAGCAAAGCTAGCTATCCATGACCGATCAATTTTTGTCTCCTGTAGATTGGATTTAATCATCTGAATTTTTTGCATAGGAGTAGGACTTTGAAATTTTTCTGTCTATATCATTATGACCTTAGCCTTTGGATCTATATTATTATATAATTTGTAGATAATTTTCAAAATATCCTTAATGGATATCCTCCTCTTTTCATATCCGTCCCAACTTTTTTTATCTTAAGGGATAGGAAGTTTTTGACAAATTCATCTTTTAAGCTCACATAATTTCTAAACCCTACAATTAAATCCTACCAATCCATTACATAAATTAGTCTTAATCCCTGTGATAATTTGATTATTGAATTTGGTATGCCTAATATCACAGAGCAAAGCAAAAAGATCAATGTCTTTGCCATAATATTGTAATAGAGTAGTTTGAACTTGGACACTTTCAACATAGATGTACCTATACTTTCTATCTTTGTTGTGCTTAAGGATGTTTTCCCAATTAATGAGATTAACTTCTCTCAAATCGGACTCACAGTCTTTTACCTCTAAATCCTCTTCAATTATCTCGCATACATACTTACTCTTTAATTGAAAGAAGTATTTTTTATAGATCATATCTTTCTGAATTATGGGAAGGACCCAATCGCCTTTGACTTCCTCGTTATCATTATCTACAACAAACGCTTCTCCTTGAAGATCACCAAGATTAATCAAATTACTTTACATCATATGACGTGTTTCTTCATAATTACTTTCTTCATATTCATTGTCCAAGATAATTTTAACAATTCCTTTGTTGTTATTTAGGGCTAGGTCTAGTGCCTCATCTTCACTAAGCTCAACATAATCTAGGTTGTCCAAGGTTTCAATAAGCTTGTTATTCTTTCTATTTTTGCATCCATTAGCATGATGTCCTACTTCTTCGCATACCCAGCATTTGCAATTGTTTTTCCCTACAGGACAATAAGCCGCTTCCCTAAAAAATCTACGTTTTCTAGGACTCGATTTGTTATAATATTTTCTTCTATATTTTTCTCCCCTTTGTTTATTAAAGCTCTTTTTCTTATAAAGTTTTCTTTTTCTTCTCATTTCAGGTTCTTTTCTCCATTGGTGAGGTGAATCCCAACAAGTTAGGAATTGTTTTTTAATTTTCTTTTGCTTTTGGAGATCAAGACATTGATCATTGACCCAATTTCTTGAATAAGAGATTCTTGAACCAAGGGTGTCAATGACATTTGCTCGTTTAAGCTATGCAATGTATTTTTCGTTAATTATGGAATTTATCGGATATGTCAATTTGTCATAAAACATACCAAGATTGATTTTATTATGCCCAATTTTGTAATAATATTGATTAAATTCAGCAATATAATTTTTCAGATATCTCATATCCCATAATTCCATATTATTAATCTTTCTCTGTCATTCTCTTGCCTTTTCTTCAAAATCAAGTTTAGCTCCAATGAATTCGTTGTTGATTTCCTTACATAGATTTTTGAACATAACAGCTGGTGTTTCCATCATTCTTAATGTATTTTTACCATCTTCATTTAATGAATCATACCAATCAGCTATAGTGTCAGAGAAACTATATTCAATACAATTTAGGAAATTTACAGCAGTCCAGGTAGTATTTAGGTTTAAGACACTATTCATACCTTTTTTTCAATGTTCAAATATTTTTTCTCTATTACAAACTCTATCTATATTTAAGATGTATCTCATCTGACCAATTGGAATAAGGCCAACTTTTTCAAAGGACGTAGTTTTTCTTATGATAAACATGAAGGAAAAATTGATTGTACATCCTGCTAGAATGCACATAGGTCTTATGAAATGAATATTTCTTCTAGAAGGTCTAGGTCTTATGAAATGAGTATTTCTTCTATAAGGTTCATCAAATTCCTCAGGTTTAGGAATAACATTGTTAACCAAATTACTCTATGTCTCACCTAAGTCGAGTTCTTCTCTAATTTCATTAATCTCATCTTCATTAGTCATTTTGTCATATTTTTATTCAATTTTATTCTAATTTCTTCTAAGGGTACAACATTAAGATCTTCTAGCTTGATTAGGTTTATTTGCTGATATAATTCTTCTTCTAATTGGACATTATTAGCCTCTTTATTATCATTAGATAATACGTCATATTTATCACTAATTACGCCCATGATTTTGTTTAATTCTTCTGGATTTTGTTCTATCTCGAACAAATTCCGTAGTTCTTCAAGAGTATACTGCTTATACTCCATCTTCTTGTTCTTTTTCTGCCTTTTTAGCCGATTTCTCACCTGATTTTTCTCCTACTTCTTCTTGAATTTTTGTATCATGTAGAGGAAAAGAATTTTTGTTTTTTGGGTTCTAGAAAGGATATTTATACTGAAATGGCGTACTAGTACTGGAAGTAGATTTTTCACTGTGCCTAACTTCATTAACTAGAGAAAGATGAATTACATATAATTACTTCTTAAAATCCTTGACTTCAGTATTAATTTTAGCTAATTCTGATTTTAATTCTAAAATTATATCAGCCATATAGTTTAATTGAGGCGCTAGTGAAGTAATGCCTTTCGGTGAGTGAACAATGTGAGAAGAATTCGGTCCCGGGCAAGCAGGTAATGATTTAAGCATTAATCACAATTAATTAGCTTAATTATCTTAATTATTTTTGATCACGTGGCTCTGATACTAGTTGAAAGAGGGCCCTGAGTAGTACTTACAAGAAAAATTATACATGCACAAATTTTAGATTTTCGAAAGTAAATTTTTAAGGATTGAGGTTAAAATGCAAATACGAAAAGTTTAAGGGCTAGAATGCAAATGAAAACAATGAATGGTCCCCTTAAAATAGTTTTCACAAAATATTAACCCTTTTAAATATATTCTAATAACATGGTTTCTAGTTATAATTTTCACATAAAGCAGGGTATCTAACAATGATATTTTCTTAAAAACACAATAAAAGTATGTAGTTCAAATCTCATTGAAAATACAAGAAACATTATCATTTTTATACTCATTTATTTATTTCATGTTTTCCCACATTGAGATAATCTCATAAGATATAGAAACACTATTGGATTTTTTTTTAAAAACAGAGAAAATAACTAGGTAAACTCAAATTGTTGAAAGAATAATAAAAATAACTAATACGAATAGTTCCAAATAACCTTGCACTTGACATGTAGTAGTAGTGGTAGATTACATATCGACAGTTAGACAACCAAACATATATGAGGTGTTACCTGGCCTCCTCACCTCCTGTTGCTACCTCTATCGTTTTCAAAAGACCACTATGGTTCTCTAGGGCTAAATTGTCATTTTGCCAAGTCTAAACCCTAGTCTTTTTATCGTTTATGTCATAATATTTTTTCTCTTGATAACATTCTCACCTTACTTGTTAGAGTTCTTCTATACCCTCTTTTGATGGTTGGAGCTATGTCTCCCTTTTAGAGCATCATTATCAATGTAGTTTCATGTTGCTTTGACTACCTAGGATCAAATTATTGACTAATTGGAATGTGAGTTTACAACACATATCGATTCATTGAGTTTGGACTATAATAGTGGGCAAATTGTTTCAATGTGAAGACTACACAAATTTCGTGAATCTCCAAGCTAAAGGTTGCATCACGAAGCAGTAAATAAATAGAAGAGGAATATTCAAAAGTATGTTTACTAGTTTTCTATATTGACATATTTATTTTGTCATTTAGGTTATGAATTCGAATGAATCTAATGTCTTATTATAGATGTCGCATTGCTTTCTATGAATGAATTCATTCTTTGCCTTAAAAAAATGGCGCAATACTTATTTTCCTAAAGTAAGATCTCAAGTTTGACTTTTATGAGTGAACAAAATATACAATGGTGAGCTCGATTTCCTTTTTTGGAATTGCGGAACTCATCGAACTTGTAGAGTGATAAACATTGCAATACTGTCCATGCACAGATAACCCAATGGATCGTGTACATGTCATAAAAAGTGACCTAGCTACTAATACCCAGACCTAATGGACTTAATTAAAAGCACGACATCCAATTGGAAGACTGCCATAATGTCAAGTGAGCCATGAGTTCTTGGTGATCTTGATTTTTTATAGATCAATAGTGGCTAGCTAGTCAATAGGTGGATAGTGGAAGATTTTGAAAAAAAAAATTGCAGAAGAATGAATCTCGTTTTCAGGGGCGGGGAAGTGAGAACAAAAGCGAAGATGACAAAAGCAACGTAGAAAATTTCATTCTCGATGCACATATGCGTGTGTTACAAAAAGCAGCTGAGGCGAGGATAAAAGCATCCAGTGAGCTTAAATTGCTCCAGGGGGCTGAGCGAGTACCCACAGAGAGAGAGAGAGAGAGCGAGAGCAGCATCAGTTGCAGCAGCACTCATTTCGACATCATTCCTGCTCTCTCTGCTTGTGACAACCATCATCTCTCAGAATTAGGGCTTTTTCAGTTCTCTCAAATATGGTATGTTCTCTGTCTCGCGATTTCATGCCCTCTACGCATTTTAGACTTGGATTTGGAGTTATTTCTTTTCAGTCGCGTTCGATTTCCGTCTTCTTTCAGTTTGCACTAGAGTCAAATTTTAGTCAATAGTTCATGAAAATCACGATTCTTGTCGGTTGAAAATAAGGGCAGATGGGTTATATTTTGTTTCTCACTTTAGTTTTTGTTGTGGTTTTCTGGTGTGGGAGTTAGTGGTTGTTATGCTTTTGGTTGTGGCTTAAAGGTTTTTTTCATTATTTCAAATTGGCAGAACAAACTCGGTAGAGGACATCGTGACAAACTCCAGCAGTTTATCGCAATAACTGGTTCCAGGTACTCTCCTTCTTTCTATAATACTGTAAGCTTTTCATGCTAGTTTCTTGCTGCAATTTTTTCCGGAATTGACTCAGTTATGTCTTCAGGGAGCTAACAAGTTTTGATGGATTGATGTAAACAGTAGTGGTGATCACCCCACATGTGATTGTTGTTACTACCATGCAATTTCAATAAAATTAAGTCTAATCAATACCTGAATTCCATCTCGGTCTGGTATGGGGCTTAGAAACACAACTTTACTTTATATTAAATGTACAAAACTTTGAATCTTACTACTCCATGTAAAAAGAAGTGGTGGACTTGTCTGATGAGTGCTTTGCTTTGGCGTAATATAACCTAAAGATGAAAGATTGTCCAAAGGTGACTTTTCCAGTAGACACTGTTACTATGCAGAATAGAAACGATGATCTTTTAGTGGTGATGCAATAACTGAATATTCTCACTTAAAGATAATTGAACGCAGCCCTTTGTGTTATTTCACCCTTCAGTAGTGTGACGCCATAAATTGCTCATATTTGGTGTTGCTATGATGTAGGAGTGTGAGAGTGTCAAGTAACTCTAATAGAGTGATTATCCTTTACATGTCTTTCTTGCCTTATCCTAGTTTTTCTCGCTTTCCTACTCTCCTCAGAATTCAACCAAGTATTGGATGCTGAGTAGCTCTCTTGAAATTTGTTACTTGATGTTTTGGGAACTTTCTACCTTGTTAACATACTTCATATGAGGTATAAATGTGTACTACATATTTGATTCAACTAGGTATTTGAGTGTTATTTTTGTAAGACCTGTATTTATAGTTTATACTTATTTGTTGGTTTGTTGTTAGATGAGGCAGCAATCTAGATTTGTACTATCTTTATTTGATGAGTAAGTACTCCCTTAAATGCATACTGCGTAGCTTGATCTAATGAGAGTCCTTTGTTCATGGATTCAAAGCAAGGCTACTCCATGATCTAACAATCGCATCGGAAAGGTTTTTGAAGTCGAGTGAACCCCTTTATTACTGCACAACAACTGCGATATGCTAATAATGCTATGCGATTCAGAGCAATTTTGCGATACCACACCCTATTACAGCAACCACTTCTGAAACGATATTTTGAATTCTTGCCTTTATTCATCACTTACGGGAATAACTAGTATTTGCACAACTTGTCTCCCTAGTCAGTGTACCTCGTAAAGAGAAAGTAATGGGCTAATATATTATTGTAGAAGCAATTTTCTCCTGATACATTGTTCAAGAGAAGGATATAGCCCCTTCAAGATTTTTTAAAAAATAATATAGAGGCAAGCAGAAGGTTTTGCTATGTTCATTTTGAAATAGCAGCAAAGTGGAAGAAAACTATAATTCAGTTATGCCAATTTTATTTCCTGCTTTTAATAGCTTCTTATTTCCTTTAATTGAAGAAAATGTCTCTTCAAGTACCTTGAAGAATTAAGTAGACTTCCTCTCTCGCACTACACCCCCTCCCCCTCTCTCGCACGACACCTTTTCCTCTCTTCCCAGGTGCCGGTCCTCGGTGGCCGGTGAAGCTCAGGGTGCCCGGAGTGGTCACCGGAGGTCCACCTGAGGTCTGCTGGACTTTAGGTATCCGGGAGCCGCCGGCCGTCCTCTTCGCCGGTTGTTTTGGGTGTTTTGCGACTCCTCCTTGGGTTTTCTTGAGATTTCCGCGCCGGTGGAGGTTTTAGGGGATCTCCGGTCTCTGCGTTGGGTTGGCCGACGGGTTCTGTCAGCGCCGGTGAGTTCGGTGGCGGCTTTCCGGTCGCCGGCGACTTTTCCGGTCACCGGAATCTCACCGGAAATTTCTCAACTCTCTTTTCCTGGCCCAGATTCTGCCGTTTTCTCCCCTGGGTCTGCTGCTCTCTTCGTCCGATCGCCGGTGAGTGGCTTTTGTGTTAATCCTCCTCTTTTTCTCTCTTCTCCGGCCACGGGGTGGTGTAGCTGGGTTCAGTGGTCAGTTCTTTGACTCCCTTCTTAGTAGACCTGGCAAAACTGACCCGAGACTCGGAACCCGAACCGAACGACCCGGACCCATACCCGACCCGACACCCGAAATATGCTCACCCGAAAGTGGACCCGAAACCCGAATTGACCCGAGTCGAACCATACCCGACCCGAAACTTTCTAAAAAGTTGCTTGTTTTGGCATGACGAGCATATTTGGCCAAAAATTGGTTGACCCGAAATCGACCCGACCCGAACCATACCCGAGCCAAACCGAAACGACCCGAAATGTCATTTAACCCGAACATGACCTAACCCGAACTTGACCCGACCTGTACCAGAACCGAATGACCCATTTGCTAGGTCTACTTCTTAGCTTGTTTCGTTCTGTGGGTTGTCTTCTTTCCCCTTTCTTTGCAATGGCCTCCAATTCTGCCATTTATGCTGCTGTGAGGGTGGAGGGGAAGTTCCTGGAAGTGACCAGGGGTGTGGGAGGTCCTTTTCCTTTTAAAGTTGCTGAATCCAGTAAAAGGAGAAGGTCGTTTATTCAGTTGAGCCTCCAGGAGTTTCGATGGGTGGCAGTTCAAACGGTTCGCTTCTGCTTCTCAAAGGGAGAACCATTGTGGCTGAAAACTTTTAGGTGGGGTCAGAGGTGTCTATTGCTTCAACAATGAAAACAAAGGTAAATTCATTGTTCTCTCTCTTTTGGGCAATGGTGGGAAGGTTAGGACTGTGATCTTCCCTGAGGGAGCGAAGGCTGAGGGTTGGTTTGGGGTGACTAAGGTTTTCAAGGAAACTCTGATTGAAGGTCATAAGAAGCGTTCCCTTTCTTTAAGGAATGCTCCTATTCACTCTAGGCTTCGTGTGAGCAGGGATAGGTCTTTTGCTAGTGTCGTCCGAGGCCACCTTGGTGGATCCCCTGATTCTTCCTTGATGGGCTGGAAGTGCAGGGAGTGTGGATCATGGGATGTTTGTGCAGCTGTGATAGGTGAAGCTCATAATGGCAGTGGCGGCTTGTCGAAGCAGAAGGTTTTCTTCAAGGATAATGTTAAGGATGTGTCACTGTCTCCTGGCACGGTGGGCGGTCCTAAGGAGTGTGTGGAGGTCGCTCCTCCCTAGATTAATCAATTTCAGGTGTTAAGAGATCTTTTGGAGAATTATCCCTCCTTCGATTGTGAGTGCAGCTCCCCGTGTGCTTCAAGGGTCCTAGAATCTCCTTGTAATGTGGTGGAGGAGGAGCTGCATCGAGGAGCTCGATCATCAGCTACGAGTGTGGTAGTTTATTCTCGTAGGAAGAAGTCTGGAAAGACTAAGCTCGTTGCTGATACGGGTTCGGGTGGTCCATGTGGGTAGGAGGTGGAAGGGTGTTCTTTGTTTGAGGAACCTCTCCATCCAGTCCACACTCAAGGAGTAGATGATGATGCATTAGTTAGTGCTGCATATGCAGGTAATGTTAGTGAAGGCTCTGCCTGGGTCTTGGAAAGAATGATTTTCTTTTGTAAGAAGATGGGGTTGGCCATTGAAGGTAGAGAGATGGAGCTGCTCTCTTTTCTTGCCTCACTGGAAGCCAATAGAATGAAAGGTGATCAAGTGGCAGAAGAGGGTAGGGGGGATGCTGGTGCAAGGGAGAGTTTGTCTTCGAATGGGGCCAGCCGTTGAAGTTCTTGCCTAGAACGTTAGGGGGCTAAATTGTCCAAACAAGAGAGGGGATGTTAAGTGGGTGGTGCGCACTTTCGCGTGCGATGTTGTCATTCTCCAAGAATCCAAGTTGAAAGTTGTAAGTCGTAAGTCGTACCATAGCAATTAGTTTGTGGGGTCGCCGTCCGATTGAGTGGCGTTACTTACCCTCAGTGGGCCGCTCAGGAGGTATCATTATGATTTGGGATCCTCAAGTTTTGGAGCTTGGCGACTCTCGTATTGGGTCGTTCTCTGTTTGCTGCAAGTTTAGGTCGCTGGAGGACAATTTTGAGTGGGGTTTGATTGGGGTATATGGGCCTAATGACGACTATATGCGACGGGCCTTATTTGAGGAGCTGTCGTTCTTTATGTCCTCTTGGGACATACCGTGGTGCTTGGGTGGGGACTTTAATGTCATCAGGTTTCCCTCGGAGAGATCCTCAGGCGGTCGGTCGTCTTGGGCAATGAGAGAGTTCTCTAGTTTTATTTATGGTTGCAATCTGATCGACCCGCCATTGGAAGGAGCTCGCTTTACTTGGTCCAGCCACGAGGAGGTTCCTGTCTTATCTCGCATTAACCGTTTTTTATTCCCGGTTGAGTGGGAAGACCACTTCCGGGGGGTTCGTCAAGTTACCCTTCCAAAAATTACTTCCGACCATTTTCCCATTCTCCTTTGGGTTGGGGAAGCCTCCAAAGGTAGACGCCCGTTTAAATTTGAGAATATGTGGCTTGAGGTGGATGGTTTTAGTGACCTTGTTAAATCGTTCTGGGATGAGTTGGTTGTTAGTGGCCCCTCCAGTTTTGTTTTGGCAAAGAAACTCAATTTTTTGAAGTCCAAACTCAAACAGTGGAACAGGGATGTGTTTGGCCATTTAGAGTTAAAGATGGCTAGTTTGGTGGAGAAAGTGAAGCTCTTGGATGAGAAGGAGCAACAACAGTCTCTCTTATGGGTAGATAGAATTGAAAGACTAGAAGTTAAAAAAGAGCTCTCTTTGGTGCGAAGGTCCATTGATATTTTTTGGCGCCAAAGAGCAAAGCAGCAATGGATGGTGGATGGTGATCGCAACACCAAGTTTTTCCACCAGGTGGCAAATAGGAGAAGAATGTTTAATGCCATTCACAATATTAAAGTGGATGGCGAGTTCTTTGATGATGCTGCCTTGGCCAATGAGGCAATTGTCCACTTCTATGAAAATCTGTACCATGAAGATCATCCATCAAGGATCGTTCTTGATGGTATTGCTTTTGCCTCTATCAGTTTTGATGATGCTAGGGATCTTGAAAAGGAGTTTACTGAAGCGGAAGTTTGGAATGCAATCTTTGAGCTAAGAAATGAGAAAGCGCCAGGGCCCGACGGTTTCAATTTAGCCTTTTTCCAGCACTGTTGGTCTACTGTCAAGGAGGAAGTTTTGGGTTTTTTTGCTGATTTTCATGATAAAGGTGTCTTTGAGAAAAGTTTAAATGCCACTTTTATTAGTTTGATTCCAAAAGTGGCTGACGTAGATGATATTAAGCTTTTTAGGCCTATCAGTCTGGTAGGGAGTGTTTATAAGATCCTTGCCAAAGTCCTCGCTTCAAGATTAAGGAGAGTTGTTGGAAAAATTGTGGGTCCCTCGCAGCATGCTTTTGTTCCTGGTCGTCAAATCTTGGATGCTGCCTTGATTGCCAATGAGTGCATCGATTCTCATTTAAGATCTGGGATTCCCGGTATCTTGTGTAAGCTTGACATTGAGAAGGCTTATGATCATGTCTCTTGGAGCTTTCTTTTGGCTATTCTTGAGAAAATGGGTTTCCCTGATAAGTGGAGGAAATGGATCTCTTTTTGTATTTCCACGGTGCGCTTTTGTATCTTGATTAATGGTGAAGCATCTGGTTTTTTCTCTAGTTCAAGAGGTCTAAGGCAGGGGGACCCTTTGTCATCTTTATTGTTCATTTTGGTTATGGAGATGTTGAGTAAGTTGGTGATCAAAGCAGGTGATGAGGGTCTCTTGAATGGCTTCCGGATTGGCAACCCTCATTCCGAGGGTTTGTTGATTTCTCATTTGCTCTTCGCCGGCGATACCCTTGTATTTTGCAAGCTGAATGTGGGTAATTTGGGTTATTTAAGGTGTATCCTGCTGCTGTTTGTTTGAAGCTATGTCTGGGCTAAGGGTTAACCTTTCCAAAAGCGCAGTCATCCCTGTTGGTGAGGTGCCTAATGTTCATGATTTGGCCCGGTTTTTTGGGTGTGGAGTTGAGTTTTTGCCTTCTTCTTATCTCGGTCTTCCTCTTGGTGCTTCTTATAAGAGTATAGCTGGGACCCAGTTATTGAGAGGTTCCATAAAAAATTGGCAGGTTGGAAGTCTAAGCTTTTGTCCAGAGGGGGCAGACTCATTCTTTTGAAGAGCACGTTGAGTAGCTTACCTATCTACTTCATGTCGTTATTTACTATCCCAACTAGCATTGCTAATCGGATAGAGAAAATCATGAGAGATTTTCTTTGGAACTCTTTGGATAATGGTAATGGCCTCCATTGGGTTAATTGGAACGATGTGTGTCGTCCTAAACAAGAGGGAGGACTTGGCATAAGACCTCTCCGTGTTATGAACGACGCTTTGAAGACCAAATGTTTGTGGAGGTTTGCAAAGGAGGAAGATGCTATGCGGAGAAACGTGATCAAGGCAAAGTATGGAGTTGAGGAGAGGGGTTGGTGGAGTAGGAAGAGTTCTTATGCCCACGGTGTTGGTTGTTGGAAAGCTATCTTATCAGGTCTTGAGCGGTTCAAATCTTTAGTACATTTTGAGGTGAAGGATGGGTCAAGGGTGTTATTTTGGCATGATGTGTGGTGTGGGGAGCGGCCTTTGAAGACTCTCTTTCCAGATCTGTTCAGGATGGCTCGTCTAAAGCATGCCACGATCCATGAAGTTGTTTCTTGGAATTAGGATGCTAGCCATTGGAACTTGACTTTTGTGAGGAATCTTAATGATTGGGAAGAGGACAGTTTTTGTGAGTTGCTAGCCATACTTGCTGGCAAAGAGGTTCTGTCGCAACAAAAGGATGAGATTGTGTGGCCTTTTAACTCTAAGGGATCCTTCAACTTCAAGAGTTTTTGTTCCACACATTCTGATGTCTTGGGTGGTTATGATTTTGCCGCTAAGTCCATTTGGAAGTCTAAAGCTCCCACAAAAGTGTGTTTCTTTGCGTGGGCAGCCTCCATAGGAAGGATCCCGACTAATGACATGCTTAAAAGAAGAAATTTTAGAGGTCCAAGCAGATGCTCTCTGTGCTTGGAGGAGGAAGAAACCGCGGATCACCTTCTTGTTCATTGTCGTTGGGCTTCCGCTCTTTGGGATTTAGCTCTCTCTCTTATGGGGGTTAGTTGGGTGCAACCTTCTAATGTTAGAGACGTGGTGGTAGCTTGGAAGAGAAGGATGAAGAAGAGTTGGGTCCTCGAAGTTTGGAACATGGTGCCTTTGGCTATTTGGTGGACTACATGGAAGGAGAGAAATCGTCGTATCTTTGACGATATAGCCGGGTCGTTTCAAGAGTTCAAGCTTTATTTTTTGAGGTTGTTGTATAGCTGGAGTGCCGGGCTTTGTGGTAATAGAAGTTTAAATTTTTTGGCTTTTGTCGATTGCATTATGGATGAGAGCATAAGGGCATAATGTTTTTGTATTTGCCCTTTTTGTATATGGGTGACATCACCTTGGTGTCCTTTTAATATACCTATGGATTACTTACCCAAAAAAAAAAAAAAAAGCACCTTGAAGAATTATGGAGGATTGAACCATATGAAGCCATAACATGATAGTGGAAGACTTGAGAAGGCTTTGAATATTTATTTGCTTTTCTTCCCTGGGAGTAGAAATGAAGTTGGCTCGGGCTAGTAGGATGACTGAATATCTTAGAAATGTCAGTGGCCTGGGTATGAGTTCACTTCGTTCTGATATGACGTGATCGCTAGGTATGTATAATTTGAAGGAAACTATTGTCCTATTGAATATCCTAGAAATATATAAATAAACCACAAAGATTGTGTCATCCATGTATTAAAAGGTTCATTGTGAACTATTTTGATGCCAAGTCATACTTTTCTGGCATTTTTGTTGTTATTCCATAAAGATAAGTTTGTTACAAGATAATAAGCTTGCACTACATTCTATTGTTCTTGGATTCTAAGCATTCTGCCAATAAACATAATTTAACTTTTAAGTTCTTCTGCTTTGTGAGATAGTGCCTAAAAGCTCCAAATTTCAACCAGATGGCTCTGTTAAGCTTTCCTTCTGCTATGCTAGGGAGAAATAAGTCGGTGAGTTGTGAGGATATGCGATCTTTAGTGCTTAAAAGATACTTCTGGTGTTAATTTTTGCGTACCGGTATGTTTCTGTTGACTACGACATAGTAGCAGTAATAATGTAGATGGATGAATAGTAGGGATGGCAAAAAGTTGGGGAATACCCGTCCCCGCTGGGGCCCCGCCCCGAAGTGGGGGAAAATCCCCGTTACCGACGGGGACGGGGACGGGGACGGGGAGGAAAATTAATCCCCGCTCGGGGATGGGGACGGGGACGGGGACATAGTTCAACCCGTCCCCGTCCCCATTTCCCCGCCGGGGATTTTGCCCCGTTCCCATCCCCGTCCGCAATTCCCCGATTGGGGAAAAATCCCCGCTTCCGCCCCCAATTTTAATTAAAATTACAAAAATAACTTTATTTTCAAAATTTTTAAATGAAACAACTAAGTTTATATATGTAATTTCTTTATAAAAATCCTAGGTATATATTGAATTTTGTACTCATGGCCGTAAAGAATTTAGAAGGTAGGGAAAAATCAGCGGGTAAAAATCCCCGTTGGGGCCCCGACGGGGATTAAATCCCCGTTGGGGATGGGGACGGGGGGGAATTTTTTCCCCGCAGCGGGGAACGGGGCGGGGACGGGGGGCGGGGATTCCAACGGGGACGGGGACGGGGAATATACTCCCCGTCCCCAACCCGCCCCGTTGCCATCCCTAATGAATAGGGCTGTCTTTATAAATTTTCTACTAATGGGCATTCAATATGAACGTTGCAAATCTGTAATGTCCCATCATGTCATATTTGATCTCAAAATCTTCTTTGGGGATGACATATCTCTTACCTCCATACAATCTCTCTCTCTCTCTCACGCGCGCGGGGTGATTGAGTCCATACATGCTTATTTCTATATTTCAAATGGTAATAAGATTTGAATAAAGCTAGAACAGTTGAACTAGCTCGATGTATTGTGATATGTCGAGTTAGCATAATGCCAGGGTTTGGAATGCAACACAAGAGAATTATGCTCTAGTGCAACTCCTTCACCTCTATGGTAATTTGGGGATGTACTTCAGAAGTGCATGACCTTCATGCCTGTGGTTGGGGAGATAGCATTGGATGAGGACTAGTAGAATGAAGCCATCCCAACCACAAACCTATGCTAGTTGAGGAGACATGGAAGGATTTGATAAATTTAGCTTTTATATATGATAGTACTGTAGTTCTATGACTGAGGATTGTTCAAGTAGCAGTTGGACAACGCGACTTGATGCGTGATTTGCCGCTTATCCTAGTCTAGTTCAGTCTTATGTAAGCTTCTACATCACGATCATGGCAGGTGAGTCACTGGGAGCAGGAACACAAATCACGGGATCTTTTAGCATCCATAGAAAGTGTTATGTCCAGATTTGTCAACTGGATGGTAGCTTCAAGATTGTCACTATGTTGGGTTGATAATCAGACAACTTAGTCCTATGAAGATAGACTAAATGTTCAAGTCTTGTCTTGAGAACTCCAACTCCTAGCGAGGTCCAAGGCTGGAGTTAAGGGGCATGAAGCATTTCAATTTTCTACTCTTGAGTATATGGAGTACTTGATGTGAATGATGAATCTTAAAGAGATGTTTAACAAAGATGGATTTTTAAATTTTGTCTTTTGCTTGAATGGATTAATTCTTTTGAGGTATATGATATAGATATTAGTGGGTTTCCCATTAAGTGGATTTCACTTTTAAGGATGAATATTATAAGAGGGCCCAGTAAGAGCCATGTAGAATTTCCAGGTGTAAATGGGTGGTTGATTCATAAGTAGGGGACTTAAAGCTACGCTCACGACTAATATCCTTTTCTTCAAACTCCGAGTAGAGTTGATGCCTCGTCGTGGATGGTAGTATTTTGAGCAAGGGAGAGCTTAATGATGGCAATGCCGGGTACGATAGAGATTATACAATTCAATGGAAAGTATCCAAGATCTCCACAATATCAAGCACTTCTAGAATAGTGAGGTGGGAAGAAAAATTAAAGAGACAACAGATGGATAACCTCAGCCTACATATCTAATCCAGTATAAGACTATCTACATGTTTTAAAGTGTGATGGAAACCATTTCAACAGATCCCAGAGCTACTTATGTAAATATGTTGTGTATTCTGTTTTTGTTGATGGGAGGAAAGCTTGCCTTCTCGAGAAAAGTTTGGGACGAAATCAAGTGTTGGTAGGTTGTAAATTGCTTGCCATTGTTATTTTACAAGCTTTAACCTACATTCCTGGCTATCCCTTTGGAGATTGTATCAATGGGTTACCTATGAATCATGCAAAGAGGATGAGCTGACGGCGGCAGTGAGAGGTTAAGTGGGGATCCATGTGAACTTAAATGAGGGACCATGTAAGAAATTTCCATCTTTACCTCATATGTAGTTAATCGCTTGTATTAGTTGGCTTGTAAGATGTGCTTGAGTGTAGCACTGTAGCATAGGACACTTTGCGTATTGAGGTTTTGTGTCTATGATGTTTATGCTGGAATACTGAACCATTTAAGTCTATCTAAATGACGTAGTCATTCTAATTTGTATAGCACCTTCTTATTGCTCTATGCTGGAATCATTATATTGAAGCTTCTTGTCTGTGTTTGGTTGTGTGTGGTGGAGGTCTGGGTCTTGTGATGATCATGCAAATTTGGGTCGAGATTCCTTGACGCCCTGCTCAGCATCCCTCTTTCCCATTGGCATCAAATTTTCCAATTCTTGTGCACGACTCACATGCTGTCCTTGTAGAGAGGATTGAGGAGGTTGCGGAATAGTTATCTGCTCTGATAGACCATGTTTCAAGGGATGCCAATTTTGCTGTTATATGACCTATATGTCCCCGACACCCCCTTAAAATTATGAAGACATAAGATAAAATGAAAAGGAGACAAATAAAAGATACTAAAGATGGAATAATAGAAAAGTGGGAAAATGTGACTCATTCATTCATGCCTAAATCTTCCTAGTGGAATAATGTTGTTTACAGCTCTAGAATGTTTGGTTTCTACTGTACACGCTGGCAGTTCTCCTTGCTTAGTGTAATAGACCAATAGATGAGTGTATCTCTATCATGGATTATGCAGTTGTTGGCTCATTAGTCACTGTAAGACCCTCTCCACTCCCCAGCCCAAAAGAAAAAAGAAAAAAATGACTTTGGTCTAAATTATAAAACATTTCAAGCTGCTGTACTGATGGTAACAGATTTCTTGGTCTGTTTTGCAGTGAGAAAGTTGCTCTCCAGGCTCTGAAGGCTAGTGATTGGCACCTTGAAGGAGCCTTTGATGTATTCTACAGCCAGCCTCAAATTAAATCATATGCTGATTCTAGGCATTTGGAGGAACTTTACAACCGATATAAAGGCATGCCCTCTTGTGAACTCCTTTCTTGTCTCAGTCATTGATTTGCATTATTCATCTTTTTACTATGACTGTTGTGTGTTCCTGGCATAACTAACGACTTCAAAATTTTGTTATTCGCTAAGTTTGGCGAGTAGGTTTCTTTTGAGATTTGATGACATAATTTTATTTATTCCTCTGACTTATATTGAAAGAATTTTAGCTTTTAATACTGAGATTTCTAAAATAAATTCCCCCCCCCCCTCCCCATTGGTTTCTAGTTATTTTCAACCCTTGATTTCAGTGGACCTGATGAAATGGCATGACAAATTTGCAGCCTTTTCCCAACAACACCACTGTTTGCAAAGCGTCCCATAATTTTATTATTTAATTTCTTTGCTTATTTTTGCACCCCCCCCCCCTCAAACAATATGTCAAGCAAAGTGTTTTCCTGAATTCAGTTTTCCTTTCTCCTATGAACTGCAATTAAGATCAAATTAATCGATTTTCAAAACAAATGTGCTAAGTTAATTTTTTTTTTGCCCCCTTTTTTCTCCTTTCCTTCAGCATTGATTTTTCATTAAAAATTTAGTTGTCAAATTTTTAACTTCCGCCTTTTTTTCCCCTCACAGACACACAGCCACTCATGCATGCGTGTGCGCGTGCACACGTGTGTATATAGCCAAACTTAACCTTGAAAACTGGAAAAGTTGTTGGGAGATAAATTTATGAGAGTCACTCACCAAAGGAGGGAAAATTTTCGAAGGTTGGAAACATTGTTGGAGAAACTCCGAAAGGAAAGGAAAAGAGAGCTAATGTCATTAAAAAAGCTGAACATACGATGGTTAGTAGTGATGTTATGCACTATTCAAGAAGATAGAACTGGAAGCATCTAGATAAGCTAGGCTAGATATACAATCACTAGAATTAGAAGCAGAACAAGGCAACACAAAGTGAATTGGCAATCAATATTACAATACAAATCTACAACTAAGAGAGGAAGGGCGAATAAGAACCAAGTAAGAAAACCTATGGCTACAACCAAAATGCGCCTGGTGCTAGGTGTGGATAATAAGTACCTGATTAACAAATGATGGTTTGAGAATGAAGATCCTCATGAGAGGCCTGTGACCATAATTTTGTGACATCCCAGACTGCCACATTCTCCTATCAAACGCCATGTACTTGGCAACTTGCAAGTAGGGCAGATCTAGCTCAATCACCTATTTCTGATAACCTCTGTTGTTTGTTTTCTCATTTGGTCAGCCAAAGTAGTTGGGGGCAATTAATCATTGCTATGCTTTGGGCTGAGACTCTCACCAAGTTATGGTTATTTTGCCATTATACTTTCATGTGAAAGTAGTAAAACATATTTCCAAAAAGTTAACAGTCCAAACAAATTATTTCAACATATGTCAAGGGGTGTTTACATAAGTACCTCAGCATTTGATTTAGTAGACTTAATGTCATGCAATTTGTAGAGTGAATTACTTTAGATGTTTCTTGCAGATCCTTATGCTGACATGATATTGGCTGATGGTATCACTCTCCTTTGCAATGAGCTGCAGGTTAGTGTTATGAGTATGTTATTGGTTCCTTAAAGATGGAAGTTATGTTTACTGTTCCCTCCTGATAATTACATCGCTTATCTGCATGTTCATATACTGTGGATTTGATGTTTTGTTTCTTGCTTTGTTTATTTCTCCATATTAATTAAATGACATGGCAAACTCTCTTCTTGGCAGGTTGATCCTCAAGATATTGTAATGGTGAGTCTTGAAAATTTGGACAAAGTGTCTAAAGGTTCTATGTATGCCATTCATTTGAACCATGACTGCCTAATTGCACTTTTGTTTTTGTCTTATGATTTGCAAAGCTGTAGATGATGATTGGATTCGGTATCTCTTAACCCATGTTGTTCGCACACTTCAATCCATGCTTAAGTGCTTGTTCCCAGTTGTCGACAAACGTGTACAATGTGCATCTGATCACTCCATATTAGATTTTTTATTATTTTTTTAAAGCCAAAAGTCCCTAAATTTAGTAGAATTTGACATTTATGATTGTGGATGAGGAGATTTGCTGAGTGTGGACAAGTTGGCTGTTTTCTGTTTCATGTTGTCATCTAAAATAAAGGAGGAAAAAACCCCTTGAACCCTGTCTAGGCAACGTGGGTTTTTTTTTTCCTTCTTTTTTTTTGGAGGGGGGGGGGGATGTGAATTGCACAAAAGCTGTTTCTGTTGGAGCCTTGATCCAAAGCCATATCAGTTCCTATAAATAGCAGTAGAGGGCAACTTAGCGAGGCTGCTTTAGGTCACTGTAGTCCAAGCTGAAAAATTGCCTAAAAGAGACTTCTCCAGCTGTACAGAAGAGACTAAAGTCTGAAATATGAAGAAAAGTTGCATGAAAGTAGCTTCTAAAATGTAGTCATGTTATTCAAGTCCTTTGTAGGATTTCATTTAATGGAGTGTGAAGGAGTGATGTGTCGG
>JACYFF010031952.1:39092095-39115909 GCA_017589665.1 Selenicereus undatus | reverse complement strand
ATATATATATATATATATATATATATATATTTATGTATATTTATATATTTATGTATATATACATTTATATATATATATATATATATATATATATATATATATGTATATATATATATATATATGTATATATATATGTATATGGGTACATATGTTGTGAAGATTTTAAAGAATCTAGACAATATCGATGTGAAAATTATCCTAATTACAGACTGAAGAGGAGAAGAACTCCAAAGAAAAAATGTAAAGAAAACTTCACAAAGAAAAATGCCAAAATGAAAATTTTCTAAAAATAAAAGTTGAAGACGAAAGGAAAAAAACTGGAAAAACTAAAGTTGAAAATTCGATTAATAAGCCCTAAAAAGGCGGTAAGTATTTTAGTGATGAAAACTTAACTCATGAAACTTTTTATCTAGAAAATATATATAATAAATGAAACAAGAAACCAACTTCTTGTCAATGCTGGAATTGTGAAGAAATAGGACACAAGTCTATAGATTGCAATAAAAGAAAAGCGAATATAGTAAAACTCTTTTCGTAAGAATTTGACGAAATTGAAGATGAACTTTACTCTATAAATTATGATATACAAGAAGCTATCTCAAGTTGTTATGAATCTATTAGTTCAGAAGACAATACAGATAGACCTGGCAAATGGGTCATTCAGTTCGGGTACGGGTTGGGTCAAGTTCGGGTTGGGTTATGTTCGGGCTAAGTGACATTTCGGGTCGTTTCGGTTTGGGTTAGGTACGGTCGATTTCGTGTCAACCAATTTTTGCTCAAATACGCTCGTCATGCCAAAAGAAGCAACTTTGTAGAAAATTTTGAGTCATGTATGGCTCGGGTCGGGTCAATTCGGGGTTCGAGTCCACTTTCGGGTGAGCATATTTCGGATGTCGGGTCGGGTGTGGGTCCGGGTCGTTCGATTCGGGTTTCGGGTCAGTTTTGCTAGGTCTAAATACAGATACCTATGAAACAAAAAGTTATTCGGACACTGAAGATGAGTATTGAAGAAAAAGATATAATACAACAACAAGAATAAGAAAATAACGAAAACTATAAAGGAGTAATTACATTTAATCAAAAACTATATGCAAAAATAGTGGCAACAGACCATTCTCTTAGATTTGAGGAACTTTATGAAAAAATTAGATGACCTGTTAGCAAGAAAACTAATACGACATTTCAAGTTGTATACTACAGAACAACCAGTTAAAGTTCAACATCTGCAAAGCAATATTAGATTAAGACTAATGAGTCAAGATATAATTAAGAAATTCTTAAATGAAATTCCTTAAGAGGATCGAGACTTAATTAAATATGTGCATTTACAAGGAATACAAATCGCAGTAAAAGCATGTTTTAAAGACTTAATTAAATATGTGCATTTACAAGGAATACAAATCGCAGTAAAAGCATGTTTTAAAGAAGGTATTAATTCACCCATCATTTTCTCACTACATGATCAAAGATTTAAAAATGTTCAAAATAGTCATCTCGGAACCCTACAAGGAAACTTAATTTATAAAAAATTAATCTTTGAATGTTATCCAAATTACTTAGTCATTCTGCAAAGTAAAAATATTGAAGATACTTTTAATTTACAATTTAAACTCTTAACAGATATAGGATTACAGCTAAAAAATGGCGCATTATCCTTTTATTATAGAGGATTATACATTTTCTCTAATACTAACTTCCCTATAAAAAAAGTACAACAAATAGGAAAAACAAATGTAGACCCGATCTTCTCAACAGTAAGCACCATTATTGCACCACCAATACAAGAAGCAAGATTTCCTGCATTAACAGAATTTCAATTAGCAGAAGAAGATGAAGCCTCAAGTAGTTATGAAGCACCTAGACTTTCTTATACAGAAAAAGGAATGAGACTAGCTAATCCACCAACTTTACCAAGAAGCTTTAGCATGACGAGAATACCTAGATTCCAACCTAAAAGCATAACCATGGCAAACACTAATAATAAAACTTGCAAAGTAAAGTTACAATATTTTAATAGACAAACATGGATAAAAAAGACAAAATCTTAATTGATATAACAGAATCTCAATGTCATTGTATACCTTTACCTATTCCAGTTATTTATGCCACTGAATATAGTTTTGTTGTGTATGATCGTAGAAGATCTACTCTTAATCAAAAATCTAAAATTATGACGAAAACCCCAACTTCATTTCTATTAGAATGTGATTGTTACATTGATAAATCTATTAATAACGAATTTTATCATATCTTATTAGACATGAATTTCCCAGACCACTTTACAACTTATGAAATCAAACCGACCCATATCACCTCAGTTGATAAGCAAAATATAATAATCGTTGATAGAATATGAAAGAACTTCACATTCCTATCCTTACATATATTGATATAACTGTAAAAGATTTATATATTACAACTACAACCCTAATAGATACTTGATCATAAGTAACCTTTTTTTACGTGACTTTCTATTACCAAAATGGAAAAAACTCCCATCTGATCGAAAAATTAAAATTAAAGGTGTTCACCGCACTCCTACTTATTTAGAACTTGTACAAAGTAATGTGTCCATCATATTAGGAGATAAAATCCTTAATATTCCTTTAGTATTACAATATAACTCAGGATATAATATTCTATTAGGAAATGATTTCCTTAAACAATTTGCTAGATTTACTCAAACTCCATACACTGCGTTTCTTAGTGCAAAATGTGGACAAACTCTTAAAATTCCCGCTCTAAAACAACCTTACAGAGTATGCGCGAAGAGTGGTAGATAGGGATATGAACAACTTGCACTATCAGTGCAACTACAAAAACCCACCTTTCATGTTAACATAATTAAGAAAGGGGATCTAATCAACAAGTTAAAACAAATTTATTCAGACAATCCTTTACAATTTTGGAAATCAGAGCGCCCCAAAGCTAAAATAGAACTAACACAAGAAATATATATTAAAGAAAAGTGTATGCTTTACACACCAGAAGACATAAAAGAATTTTCTAGACAAATCAATGAGTTATTAGAAAAAGGACTAACAAGACCAGCAAAAAGAAGTTATTCATCTCCAGTCTTCATGGTAATGAATGAAGTCGAAAAATAAAGAAATAAAGCTAGAATGGTTATTAATTACAAAAAAAGTCAATCAATTTACAAAGACTGAAAATTACTTTCTGCCAAATGAAGAAGTTTTAATCAACCTTGTTAAAAATAGAAAATATTTTTCGAAATTCGATTGTAAATCTAGATTTTGGGAAATAAAAATGGAAGAAGATAGCATCAAGTATCCAGCAAATAAAAATGGAAGAAGATAGCATCAAGTATACGGGATTTAGCACTCCACAAGGATTCGATGAATAGATTGATATGCCATTTGGACTAAAAAACGCACCTACAATATTTCAAAGAAGAATGGATGATGCTTTAAACATCTTAATTTATTTCTAGTCGTTTATGTTGATGATATTTTGTTCAACTCTAAAACCATAGAAGAACATAGAGAACACTTAAAAACTTTTGCCGAAACCGCTATACGAGAAGGTATATGTCTCAGCGAGAAGAAAGCCACTATTGAATAAGAAAAATTGAATTTTTAGGATTCGAACTAGGATCAAATGGTATTTCTTTACAAACTCATATTTCAAGAAAAATTACCGAATACCCAGATGAATTAAGAGCTAAAAAACAGATCCAAGGATTCTTTGGGATTATTGAATTATGCTAGCTCGTACATACCTGACTTAGCAAGAAAAAAGAAAGACCTACAAAGTCTATTAAAAAAAATAATACTAAAGGATGGAGTGATCATCACATTCAAATTGTCAAAAATCTTAAAGAAGAATGCAAAAATCTACCACAATTATGATTACTAGAACCAAAAGATAACTTAATAATGCAAACAGACGCTTCTGACAAAGTATGGTTAGCTATATAAAAAAAATGATCTCAACGAAATATGCGGATATCATTGTGGAACATTTTCCCCAACAGAAGAAAATTGCAACACTATGGAAAAAGAAATATTAGCAATAATTAGAGGAATCAAAAAATGCAGATTGTTTCTTCTACCTAAACCATTTAAAGTGTTAACTGATAATAAGGTAGCAACTACATTTGTTAAACAAATCTTAGACAATGATCCTCATATGCGCAAACTTCATAGATGACAAACTTTCTTGTCTTAATTTAACGTCGTTTATGAGCGTGTTGAAGGAAATAATAATTTTCTTGCAGATTATCTTACATGAGAATCAGAATGTCTCAACAATGACGACTCCAGACAGACTTAAGGAAGTGGAAAACATTGTCATCGACTTCAATGAATGTCTTGAAACTGTCTTCGCATGACTTCAGCAACTCGAGACTGGCATTCAAGCTGTAGTTGATAATCTTCGAACAGAAATTAATGAACTCTCTACAAGAATTGCTGACATCATCGGATAAATGAAGAAAGATCTAGAACAAGGAAGAGTTGTTGTAGCAGAGATGCTAAAATCTATTAGCTCTCTCAAACCAATCTCTTCAACTTTATCAACTAAATCAACTATCAGTCTAGTGAAGCCACAAACTTCGCCAACTACTCAAACTGCAGAGCCTAGTTCAAGCTCTCTATTTCTAGAAAAAGAGAAGGAAATACTAGAACTAAAAGCGAAACTACAATAAAAAAGAACTATAAGCCCCGCTAATCAAACTAAAAAGTTTGTTTCTTTTAATATCTGCGACTCTTTTATTGTAGGATATTACTAGACAACTCAATTCGTTTACTGAAAATTTCATGAAACTCCACAAATTTTTTACATTGGAGGAAAATCTCTATTTACAAGACTTACAGCCTGCACAGGTGCAAATCCTGAAACTGTATACCAATTCTATGAATTTGGATGCTTTGATCTAATTTATCCCTGTAGGAAAATAAATACAGGACTAACCTGAACGCGGAAGTATACTGTTGGTGATAGTCCACAATAATAAGAATACCAGTTCTTCAGTAATAATAGGAATCCCAACGGCTACTAGAGTCGCCTTATAACGTCTACGTCCTAAACCGGAATACCGACAAGGGTGGTAGGGTAACTGTGAGGAGAGAGAGAGGAGTGTTCTATTCGTCACACTTGAGGCTAACCCCCTAAAACCCCTTTATATAGGTTAGGGGGTAGCTAGGGTTGTCGCCCTAGGTGACTTAAGTGGCCGTCGGGCCTAATCTAATTAGGCCCGTCCAACAACTCCCACTCGGCCACTTAGGCCGTAAAATACGTATTCTCTACGTTTCATAACTCCTTACGCTTCATACCAGGAATAGGACGTGCGACCAAAAATAACAAGTAGTGTTATATTAAGTTACCATCCAACTAACATAACACTTTCATGAAATACGATACCCCAAAAATATCCCAAGACATCACCAGTGGCATCTTCAGTCTCTTATGCCTGATATATCATATGATTATGTTTTCAACATAATCGCCCGGACTGATATGGTGATGGTGGATAAATTTTTCTTAAACACTCATGAAATCTCATCTTAGCTTAATTGCTTTCCTAACGTGTTCTCGCTGAACCGTATACATCATGGCTCTTGAGAATCACATTAAAGTAGCATCATTAAGCTTTGACTTAATATCATAGCTTTAAGTCAAAGGGTCATCGTCCACAGGGTCACACAGTGACAAGTGAAAGGGAATTCAATTGTCACCCCACATATGGGTCATCTTACAAGCACACACAGTATGAGATGTGTGTCATGGCATAACTCCCACTTAGCTGGGTTCGTCACTCTTTATGCCATGCGAATCGTCAGTCTAGATTTTCACTCAAAAATCTAACCTGAGCCACTAGATCAACATACTGAATGTTGGTCTTGACACTCAAAATTCGGCTTTTAGGCTTCAAATATGAAAACTTATTTCATACTCGACTCCCTTGAGTCTCATCTTAGTCTTACTAAGGCGACTACTTCTTATTCATACACTTCTAGTATGAGTTATCGATATTGCACACCTAGTGCCAATATGATTACGTCTCATCCTGCTCGCTACTCAAGCGTCAGAGCGATTGACAGTGTGACTAGGCCAATCAGAAGCTTGTGACATTTCAATATGCCTAACGTACAACAATGAGCATCACGCTCATAGAAGAAAACATGTCCATCATGTAACAGAACATGTCTAGATGCCAAACCTTATGAAATCCAAGACTCAACCAATGAGTTTTAGACACATCACTAGGAATGGGTTTAGTTAAGTAAACATCATCACCTTATTAGTCTATATATATATACCCAATGGCAATGCTTTTTGTCTCTATGGTACAAGATACACAATCTACCTCCACAGCCGACATTATTGTGCAGCTGTGCTTCTTTGCCGCACCATGACATGGCTCTCCCACTCAGGGTGAAGACATGTCCTGAGGTTAACTTAGACTTATCCAAGTTACTACCCCAATCAAAATTTGAGCATCCTCTCAATTTGAGGTTTGCTCCTTGATAGCAAAACGCTGAGTTATCAATACCACGAAGGTAGCATTTGATTCTCCTAATGACTTGTCAATCAGGAAGCCTTGGGTTACTTTGATAACGACTTATCAAATTATCCGCAAAGCAATATCAGGTCATGTACATAACATGACTTTCATTAAGCTTACTATGATACTAGGGTTAAGGACATTTGTTCACTATCTTTATTTTTGTCATCTGTTTTAGAACATTGAGCAAGACTCAGGGCTGGACCCTTCTCAACTGGAGTATTTACGGGGTAGGAATTATAAACCCAAAAGTTGTTCCAAGTCACTTTGACGCATGCTTCTTGGGACAGTTTTGGATTATTTCCACTCCTAGGACATACCTAGCTTCACCCGTGTCCTTTGTCTCAAAGACATGGGATAACTACCTTTTAGTAGCTTGGATCATTTCCAAGTTGTTCCCTAGTTAATAGTATGTTATCAACATAAGGAACGTAATCCCCATGTTGATCTTTCAACATACACAATGGTCACATGTGGACCTTTTAAGATGACACACATTGTCTTCTTATCCCTTTGATACAAAATCAATGGGTTGGTCCATATAAATCTCTTTCTCAAGGTCACCATTGAGAAAGACAACCTTTACGTCCATTCCGAACAACTCAAAGTCCGAATGGGCAACCAGGGCTAGGGATATCTGGGCCTGAACTTATTAATTGAACTATCCATCTGTTGTTTTATCTTGAATACTTACATTGGGGAGGAGTTTCAATGAGTTCTTAAACCCTGTCGGTGAGTCCATCTCATCCCTTATTGCATTCAATCACTCTTTGTAATTTGGTGAACCAACCGTCTCTTGACAGGAGGTAGATCCCTCAATTCCCAAGGGATGTGCATAGGAATATTTCCTCTTTGATTTGAAAATATCATCGAGGAATTCATCCATGCTCAATTCTTGGGATCCTGGGACCTTCATTATTTGTCTGCCTATGTGGAAAAACCCTCCCCCTTTCTCTATGAGGTATGGGACCAAGAGTTTCTCCCCCTTTCTCTAAGAGGTATGGAACCTTGATTATGGAGAGAAGATTACTCCCACTAACCATTGGAGGTGGGACCCTGAACGTGAGGACTAACTACATGTTTAGGAATGACTGTCCTCAACATTTGGAGATTGAGGACGAATCTCATTCTCCTTAACAGACAAACCTTCACAATTCCTATCAAATAAGGAAGGTGTACCACCCTCGGTGACTTAGTGAGAATTCAAATTCTCCCCCTCACCGAGAGGTGGTTGAAGGTCTTATTGTAATGTATACAAATTGAGACCCTTCTCATTTCACCAAATGCTAAGAAACTCATCCTTAAGAAAATCAACATTATGGGATTTTGTTTCACAAAGAAAATATTCATGATCTCAATTGGTTCGAAGAGTTTTAATATTTCGTCCCAATTGAGTCCTACTACCGCTATAAAGTATATGATCACATCAAGTACTTAATATCGGTGAGATAGTAGGTACATATACCTATATCATGAATACATGTGGCTCCATGACATGCTGTCATACTCATGGACCCGCAGATGTCTAAAGTGAACGAACGCTAAGGGATTCGATGCCCTTGAAACCTTACAAAAAGGATTTCCTATTCCTTTACTAGCTAGACATAACTCACATTTTGCACCCCAAGTCTAGTGAGTTGGTCTTAAAAAAAGGTCATCTTTGGCTAGTTAACTCTATCTTAACCCTTATGGTCAAAATGAGCACGTCTAAAACAGAAAAAATGAGACAATGATGGAAAATGTTCTATTTCGTCCATTGAAAACACCTTTTAGTGTGACATGGCCAAACAAATCACCATGCCATATGATGTCTAAGACATCTAGACGAAAATTAAAGAAAGGAAGCATCGCACCCTAGGTGCATAAAGAGTGTTTGGGAAGAGACAACGCAATCCCTTCAAGGGGCCTCAAATGATTCGTCTTTAATTCAAGAACACCTTTTTCATCGTCGTTACCTAAAACGATAATTCGTGAATCCACCGGGTAGTAGTGAAAGTTCACAAAGATCAATTAAATCCCGAACTATGTACTTTATTTCTCCCGTATCTACAATCCACTAAGGATCATAGTTAGCAACAAATGTTTGGGAGCGCACACATTATCCAGGAGGGGCTGTGGAAGGAAGTACCTTAATCGACTTAGAACAATCCTAAGTATAAGATGTCTAATTTCCATAATCATAGTACTCACACGTGCTATATGCTTCTCTTTATTTCCTTATCCTTTTTCCCTTTTGCAATACCAATCTTAGGTCCATAATCTTTTGAGGGAATGGATCCGGACGAACCTGATGTTAAGCTAATCCCACGCGTACTCAACAATGGGATGACTTTTAATTCCCCCACTAGATCGACATTGATGCAATACGACAAAGTATGATATCTTGATCGATCTATTTTCGAACCACTTTTGGTATGCTTTTAAGTTTTCTAGATACTATTCACTAACAGTACCATCTTTGCCATCCTATGAGACCTAGAACCTAATGAGTGTCCTAACATTTCACGTTCATTCAGAAGAAACTGAATCTTCTAACATTATGTATCATAGTCAGCGCTATCAAGTTCTCTTATTGGTAAACAAATTACCAACCTTATTTTAATTGCCATAGCTAAAGGTATATATTTTGTAAAGTGGACATTAGGCATATTTTCAAATAAATAAATTATCAAAAACTCCATTATCCATGTTGCATGATCGAAAATTTCGCTAAGCTCATAATCATCTCATACAAACATGAATTAGAAGTTTTTTATAACTTATTTATCACAATCTTCCATAAAACAAAAAATTTGTGGAGGACATTATGGTTGAACAAATTAACGTTTTAGAAATATCACAAAGATATCTAACTTTATGTAAATCAAATTCACATTAAGTTATCTCATTATATAACAACTAATATGTCATCTAGAACTTCATAAATGACATATCAAACGTGAAATTCAGATTATTATATAAAACGCATCTATATAATAAAATGAATCTATATTACCAAACATATTCGAATAATAACATGTTACAAAAGAATTTCATAAAATGCCCAAATAGCAATATATAAAACACATTTATATACAATTATATGAAACTTATTCAAATGTAAATCGCAAAAATATAAACACACTTATAATATTACGAATTTAAATTTCATGAGACCAATTCATAAAATGCTGCTAAGTTACATAAATAGCAGATAACATGAAAACGAATCCACATTCATTAATTTGTGCAAGGAGCAAGTGCTAAAACAATTTAGCAAAGTTTACTACAACCTATGTAGTTCGTATATATAATACGCATTTATATAATACTACTAATTTGGTGGCTGACATGAAACCTATTCATGCATCGAATGCAACATACTTTGTAACATAAAATATATCCAAGTATTAATCACAACTCATACATAGAATAGATCTATATAATATTAAAATTTGGATGAAACAAGTTCATAATAAAGCTCGCAAATTATATAAAACGTATTCATATAATATTGCAAATTTAAAATTCATGAAACAAATTCATAAAATACCCTATATTTCCAGGTAATAGCATAAAACTTGTTCATGTAGAACTTAATGAATCATTTGTTTTGTTAACTTCAACAATGACTGAACAATTAACTGATTTATAATTGTTCATGTTTTTTATTTTACATAAAGTTGCTAAATCATGAAACATAGTCATGTAACTAAGTATCATATATAAAACATATTTATATAACTTATGAAACATATTCATTTATCGACTAAGGGGATCCAAATATCACATAGATATTTATCAAATTCAAGTAAAACAAATTTACGTCTTACGTACTAATCATATATATGAAACGAATTCATATAACTTCAACCCAATTGTTTGATAACAAGTTACTTAACATGAAAATTTTAAATCATCACATATATAAAACGAATTTATATATGACTTTAAACACATTAATGTAACTCATGAAACATATTCATTCGGTTTGAGCAAAACAAATTTACGTCATACACACTAATCATATATATGAAACGAATTCATATAATTTCAACCCAATTGTTTGATAACAAGTTATTCGGCATGAAAATTTCAAGTTGACACATATATAAAACATATTTATATACGACATTAAACATATTAATGTTTTTATAACGAAATCATGCATTCAGGATTAAAACTAATTCGAAACCTTAATCCAACGAATGAATTAAATGCATGAAATTTTATCAACTTGAATATCATTATAATTCAATTAAAATCATGTCACGACTAATGATAATAATTAAACAATAATGACTGAAAAATAATTCGATGCAAAACAATCAAAAATAGCCTGGCCCATATCAAGAAGCAAAACCGGCCAAAACGACTCAATGAACCGGGGGGGGGGGAAATAAAACCGGCCCAACGAACGGTCCAGAACCGGTTTAAGGAACCGGGGGGCATATTAGTGAACTAATTCTAACACCCCCTCCCCCTCCATTTCCTTTCGTCCCCCCATCCTTTTACCTGAGACCTTCTCTCTCCCTCTCTGGTGTCCCCGAAATGGCCTTCATCTCTCCCCTTTGTTTCTCGATTCCTCGCCATGGCTGGGCATCACCGAGCTCACTCAGCCCTGTTGCCCCCTTCGGTCGTTCGCTGACCACCATGCCCTTAAAAGAACCACCCACATGATGTTGAACCGTCGCCCCTAGAAGGGTGTCTTTACCCTTCGATCCACGCCAACCTGAAGAGAACTGACACCGTCATCGAGTAGATCGGCCGAGGCCGAGTCTGACGATGCCGCTTACGCGCCAACACGCCACTGAGGCGGCGGCGCGTGGGGGCACGCGCCTCCATGAACGGCGTTTTTCGGTGTGCTTTCTCTGTGGTTGCGTAGATCGGCGTGTATGGTGGCTAATAAAGGAAGAAGAGGACAAAAAAAAAACTCGGCGGCGGCGCGTGTAATCACGCGCCACCCTTCCGTTGTCGGTTCCTGATGGGTATGAGTTCTTAGCCCCTTCCCCTTAACCCCTTTCGCTTAACCCCCTTCCCTTCGTTTTGGTTGTGATGCCCGGTTTCGATCTTTGAGCCCCGTCGTTGTCGCCACAAAGGCGTAAGTGGATGGGGCTCTTTCACGGCAGACCGCTGAGGTCTCTTGCCGCCGTAACCACCTCGGGGTTGTTTGGAGTTGGGAAGGGCTGGGGAGATTCTGTTGGGGTTAGGGTTTGCTCCTAGGTCAGCCATGAAAATGGGTTCTGGGGAGAGTTGATTAGAATTGCTATGAACATTATTGTCAAGAGGAGAAACCTTTCTGTTTCTTCCAATATTCATAATCGAATCAAGAAAATATTTCCAATCTTTTGGCCAGAACTGATCATGTAAACGTGTTTTGTCAATTCTATGCCATGAACGAGTCTTTCTAAGATTGATTACTGAAGCAGTACATGGATTCCACAAAGCATAAATATCCAAAACTGTTTCTTTTGTTGATGCTGGATGTGTAATATTAGGATTGTTTAATTACGAAAGTTCAGCAATTTAAACGAATAAACGCGCATGCTTTGTACTGGCAAGGTTTGACAGGTTATTATGACAAAAAAAAGGAATAATCTTTAGTCATGGCGGGATTTTTAGAAAACACAGAAGCATGCCTTTTGATTGCATAATCACAAAGATTAAATAACTAACCATATAGTCATAAGCATGCTTATTTTTTGAATTATTCAACACATAAACGGGACTAAAACCTATCAGTTTGGCTCTGATACTACTATAGGAAAATAAATACAGGAATAACCTGAATGCGGAAGTATACTGTTGGTGATAGTCCACAATAATAAGAATACCAGTTCTTCAGTAATAATAGGAATTCCAACGGCTACTAGAGTCGCCTTATAACGTCCACGTCCTAAACCCGAATACCGACAAGGATGGTAGGGTAACCGTGAGGAGAGAGAGAGGAGTGTTCTATTCGTCACACTTGAGGCTAACCCCCTAAAACCCCTTTATATAGGTTAGGGGGTAGCTAGGGTTGTCGCCCTAGGCGACTTAAGTGGCCGTCAGGCCTAATCTAATTAGGCCCGTCCAACAATCCCAATCTAAAACTCACAGAAATTTCCAATTTCCCATCTAAAATAATTCAAGTCCTAAAATCCTTCAAACAAGGACCTATCTTTTGTTAAATTTTATACTATACCACCAGAAAAAGATGAAGAAACTGACACACTTCACCCTAGAATCAGTATCATCCAAGTTAGATATATCTTAGAACACTTCCAACTTAATATTGAAGCCTCCAAAAAATTTGGTCCTATCAAATTTAATGAGTCCAGGATGAACTACAGAAGAACCAGCGGAGCACTTGGAATTAGATGCCAAAGGGACGGACTATATGCCTTTGGACTTAAATGTGTGTTTAGAGGAGCTGATTATATCTTAATAACTAAAGCAGGGATGAAGGAAGGAACTTATGATGATGAACTATTGAAATTTCTCTTCCAGCTTTAGCCATAAAATTTTTAAGAATCTCTAGTCGTCAGAAGTAAATTCTCTGAACTACTCAAAAAAGAAGAAAAAAAAGCAAGCTTTATTACGAATGACCAAGATTTTGCTAAGATCAAGCCAAATGTAAGGCGAAGATTTTGCCGACACTATCAACAAACTATGATCTCGACACAAGTCATTATCAACTTTATCTTATCACTTAAATAAGGACAACTAGGTTGCTACCTACAATGGTACAATCACAAAAATAGCAGGAAAGTAAAGACTATGGGTCCACAACATGCATTCGTTTGTAGCATGTCAGCATGTCTCTACTCTCCATCATGACCATCCACTATAATTCTAAGCTTATCAATATTGTATTTTAATGCTATAATGATGTAAGCACTTATGTAGCATTTCCTTTAAGTTCTTTAAAAAGATGTAAACTCTATGAAGAAAGGCAGAGGCATTTGGGTGAAGAATAGATCATCCAACGAGTTATCTGCTCTCTATCATGTTATAATTTTCCTTTTTTCGGGAAACCAAGTAATAATAATGCTATCTTTAGAAATCTCTCGAATCTATACTTTTATTCTTTCAAAGTTCTTAAAAGGAGAGAAATAGTTTGTAGGTCAAAGTAAGTCCAGTAAGGCCCATGAAGAGAAGGGCATGACGGCGGACTAAAGAACGACATATCTCTAGGAGAGACTTTGAGAAAGAAGAAGGTATAAATTCTTGATTTTGCTTGTTGATAGCATGATTTATTACTTTGGGAGTACCATTTCTGAGAAAATTGAAATGGTGTTATCCATTCTTTGTTCAATTATGTTATCTCATCAAAGAGTTCTAAACCTTTTTCTACAAAAAGTTATCAGACTCTTATTTTAGTGGTATCAGAGTCTACCTACCCACTAAATTATTTAGAGCCTACCAATTGATTAAATTATTTAGAGCTTACCATATCGATAAACTATACCCCCAACTTGCATTGAACATAGCAACCCTACGCGTAAAGAAAGCATACAATATGACAAACTAGACAAACCCCACATAGTTAATGCTTGCTTAAAACATTATGCAACCAGAATCTTGTCTCATTTGAGGTATTACTTTTCTAATAAAATTAAATTATGAGTTATCCAAGAAATAAACTACAATCTAATTCTAGGGTAGATCGAGAATGCGATTATTCTAGCTAGCCAAAGTTTTAATTTACCTAATTTAAAATACTATAGACAAGATCAAGTTTGGGACTATTTGAGATCTTTTGATTGTATTAGTAGAAGTATAAGACAAAATTTATTAAATCACTACAAAGTTAGGATAAATTATCTTTTTACTCTGGCAGAAAGTATACACCCAATTACTATAAATTTAATTAAAGATAACATAGTGTTATTAGAATTAACCTTTGAATATACTGTATGGTATCAGCCAAACAAATCTTTGAACGAATCACAAGTAAATTATTTTATGGACGAAGAAAATTAAGAAAAATAATCTAAAATACGAAATCAAAAGCGAAGGTTATTTTTGTAAATTTAAAAAGGATATTTTAGTAAAACTGCATAATAAAACAAAAAAAGAAGTCGTTGTCTCGATCCGTTTTGACAGCCCTAATGTCAATTGCTCTTTAACATGGTGTAATACCCCAAAAGTCTAATTTCATTTCTCATTTACTAACCTTCATCCTACATGGCAGCGGAACCTAATTGGGGTGTTACAGCCTTATTTCCTTCTTGGAAATACCAGACTGGATATCAAAGTAACAATTAATACAATAAACTTAGTAATACTTCAAACTCCATATTATTCAAATACTAGTAACATCTACTAAATCAAAACCAATATTCATAGTGAACTTTAACTTAACAACTAAACTTCAATCTTCTTTGACTCATGCGTTGGGGCCTCGCTCTACTTTCAGTTCCCCAGTCCCATTTACGACTAAATCACCTAAAAACAAAACGTTTTATAAAAGTGATATAAACTCAGTAAACAATCACCTCTAATAATCAACTACGCGCACAAATTTATTTTGAAAACATTTTAATGGGGCAGGGAAAACAACAAGACTCCCAAGACACATTTCTCATTAACATAGTCTTCCATGGTTACCAGCTCAAAGAGATGTAAATTCATAATTTATGATCCAAACACAACAGTCAGATTTTAGGTGAGTGACCCTACTGGATCTCATGGCCAGCGTTTCAGTTCAACGCAGCCGCTTAACTTGTTCCTGGCCTAGCGCTACTCAGGTAGTTACCGCTCAACCCTTTCTTGGCCTACCACCAACAGGGATGGTTACCGCTAACCTGGCTCATGTCTCAGCAGAGCACGTGGCCGCTCACATGCATGCACTAGTTTCCCGGGGAAGGCTGATGGCCTGCAATCAACACGGTCAGATTAAATCTCACCCAACTCAGCCTTTACAGTTATTGATTTCATTTCTCCCTATTAGAGATTGATTTAGCATAAATGAGTTCATTCAATCTCAGCCACTTCCCCCAATGACAATACTACTGCAGTAAATAAGGAATTTCTGACAAAACATGACAAGGTCTCAATTTCATAGCATATCACATTATACAGATTCTACTACGCAGTCACATTCAGTTAACTCATGCTATCGTTCCTTTAAATTAGTAAACAAGACAATTCTTACCATGTTCAACACACACATAGTTGCAAACAATGCGGGGAAGGGTTAGGGCATGATTGTTACCTGGATACCGTACAAGTTACAGGCTTGGTTACTATTCCGAACTCACTGCTCCGCACCTGGGCCAACACATAGCCCACACTCAGTCTAAACCCCAATAAATTACCCACTGGTCTTTTTCTTACTTCCTACAATTTTATAAAATTTTACCCATGCTTTTAGGGCGCCCAATTCAAGCCCAAACTAGGGTCCAGATTCAGCCAGAACCTGGCCCCCCTTCTAGAGACCATAACTTCTGGTCCCGATGTCTAATTTAAATTTTCTAGCCCAATCCAAAAACTTTGAGTTGTCCTCTACCCCTGTAACGTTCAGGATTTTGTCCAGTTCCATCCCACACTAGGTCGTTTTCTTACTTATTTCAGCGGTGTCACTGACTATCTTGGTCTGGACAGTCCATGATAAACTAGTTATAACTTGGGCCATGCTACCCCAATTGGCCCGGTTCTAAAACGAGGTTATGCGATACATCCCGAGGCATCCACCCTAAAAATTTGATGATTTTTGGCTCATCGACCCACCCTGGGTGAATTTTCAAAGTAGCCGTAGCTGCAACCCACTTTCCAGTCCAGCAGACCCAGCCCAGATTTCATAACCCGACTTTCTAGCCCCATAAATTTTTACACCCGACATCCAAAACTTGAATTTGTGCCCATTCCAGAAAGAGGAGGTTGTCCTCTACAACTTTCGTGTTTTGTGTTTTTGCTGATTCTCTCAGTATCTAAGCCGAAAACCCTAAAACATGCAAACTGTCCTTGACTGTCCCAGTCCAGATAATCTCCTATAAATAGGCCATAACTCTTTCGATTCAAAAGGCGTAGTGTAGAGGACTCCTTGACCTATGTACCCTCCAAATTTGATGATTTTTAGACCAGAATATCAATGGCAATAATTTTTTAAAAATTACATGTATTTGCTACCCTCAACAGCGGCATGTTCCCATCAAACCTCAATCCAAAACCCAACCTTTTTTCCCCAATAATCATGTTTTAAGTCTCGGAATAATCCCTTATAACAATCTAATGACTCTTCCCCCTAACCCAAGTCGTCTAAGTCAAAGAAACCTACAATTTGATACCAAAAATACAAGAAAAACGTTGCACGCTTACCTTGATGTAAATTTGGTACAGAAATGATTTGAGTGTCGAACTCTTTGGGCGTTAAATATGAAAACAAACATGAGAATGATGAAATTTAATGTTTCCTATTTGAATTTCGCATAAACCATGAAATCTAAAAAAAGACTACAAAGTTTTTAGGATGTTCTTGCATGGGGTGCATGGGGATGCACCCCATTTACTGCGAAGGAGGTAAGATGGCCGGCTGTGGTCGTGGTGGCCAGCGGTCACCATAGCGGGGGAGGGAGAGAGGGAGAACGAGAGTGGGAGAGAGAACGGGAGGAGGAGAGAGAATGAGAGGAACAGAGAGAAAGAGATGACTTGAGAGAGGGGGTTTAGAGGGGCCGGTTGGCCAAGGGGACAACAAAAGAAAAAAAAAGAAAGAGGAAAAAAAGAAAAGGAAAGGAAAGAAAATGGAAGAAAAGGAAAGAACATCAAACACATTCTAGGGTTGATTTGGGTGAGTTTGGGAGGGAAAATTTTAAATTTCAAAATAAAATAGATAGGAGGGAAAATAAATGAAAAGGGTAAATTATTGAGTTATGAAGCAAAACCCACAAGTATTTAAATCAAGGGAAAACAAAATACTCCGGATGAAAAATAAATATACAAAAAGTTTAAAAGGCACAACTTGTGGTGAAAGAGGTTTAGAACGAATTGGATTACGAGGGTTTGTTCACATCACAGGATTTCCTAATTTAATTTTTCGGGGTTTTACACATGGACAGCTACTAGTTAAGTTATTATCAGCTGTCTTGGTATTCCTGTTAAATATTTGTCCACATAAATCCCTTGCGTTCTTTGTTTCAAATTTTAACACATAACAAATTAATTGTTACGGATTATACTATCAATTTAAACTTATAGGTAAACTAACCATATCTTGGACTCTTTTCTTTGTCACAAACTGGACCATTCATGGAAATGAAAGTACTATGGGCGTTTTAGCTGGATAGTTTGAATGCGCAAGATGTCATTTGGACAATCAAGCCTGAAACTTTGCGCTCGCTCAAAGCAGGATCTTCTCACTTTCTCCGTCGTGTTGGTGTAGACCCCGATCATTTAAAAATCCCCAGCAAGCTGTAAGATATTTTTTCTTTCTTTTTTCTTTTTTTTGGGATTGCATTTTTGCCTATTGTTTTGCCCATCTTACTATGTCGTTATTAGATGTGTTTGAAGTTAGTTGTGCAGAGTTTTAACTCTTGTTTTTATTTGATGTGGAAACCAATTATCAAAAAAAGAGGGAAAGAAAAAGGTGGTTGGGTCAAGCCTTATAACAAAGAAGTTTGCCTTAGTAGAATTGTTCACAAGATTATCTTATACAAGAATAGGTTTTCCGAAGGTTTTGCATTAGTTAAGACTCTATTTCTTAGAAGAAAGAGGTGAGCGTTTTATAAACAAGAAAAAGAAAAAAAAACAGTGGAGCATCTAATTAGGATGACTTGATGAATAGATATTTAGTATTTTTGTTTGAACTGGTGGTAGCTACTTTTGAAGTAGCTTGGTTCGTTGCCTATTAGCAGCTTCTACAAGCTCAAGTATACTAAGGTAGTATTTGGTTGAAGGTAAAATAGTTTTCTATGAAAACCATTTTCTGTGGAAAATGAATTTTCATGTCACATTTTCCGTAATTTGGTGCAAGATAAACCAACAAAAGAAAATTTCAATTAAATTGTTTAAATGGCGAAAAATGTTGACTAAATTATCTTAAGCAGAAGTAAATGTTGTCCAAATAAAGAAATGAGGAGCTTAAAATTAAGATTTGAGCATCTTTAATATTTTCTATCAGATAATCAAGCTTCGATCCAAATAGTTGAAGTTGTTTTAGTAGCAGAAATGTCGACTGAATTGTTTAAATGCCGAAAAATATTGACTGAATTGTCATAGTGGAAAAAAATATTGACCAAATGAACAAAATCTAGATTTGAGCTTATTGTAATCTTTTCTATCAAAAGATCAAATTTCAATTCAAACCATTGAAATTGTTTAAGTTGCGAAAAATGTCAACTGAATTGTTTTAGCAATGGAGAAAAATGGTAACCAAACAAAGGAATGTTTAGCTCAAAATCTAGATTTGAGTTTTTTTTAATCTTTCAATCCGATAATCAAGTTTCGATTCAAACCGTTGAAATTGTTTTAGTGACAACATATCTCAACTGAATTGTTTTAATGGTGAAAAATTCGACTAAATTGTCGTGGACGAGATTGTAATCTTTCCTATCTGAAGATCAAGTTTCAATTCAAACCATTGAAATTGTTTTAGTGACGAAAAGCGCCAACTGAATTGTTTTAGTGGTGGAGCAAAATGTTAACCAAACAAAGAAATGTTGAGCTCAAAATCTAGATTTGAACTTTTTTTAATCTTTCAATCTTTCAATCAAGTTTCGATCCAAACTGTTGAAATTGTTTTAGTGGCAAAATATCTCAATTGAATTGTTTTAATGGTGAAAAAATTAATTGAATTGTCATGGACTTGATTGAATCGTCAAAAGAGTTAAAGAAACAAAATCAATTTCCTTTCATCCCAAAAGAGAAATCGTTTTCCTCCATTGGGGGGAGGGGAATGATTTTTCTTAGAAGATAGTTTCCCAACGATGAAAAATTGGAAAACTATTTCCCAAGAAAATTATTTCGCCCAACCAAACATTACCTAAGATAATAGTGATGCTTTTGGACAACTTTTGCCTGATATGCTACCGATACAATTTTTTTCATCATTATTTGGGCAAAATTCGAAATACAAAAGGTAAAATAAAATAAGATAATCTTTACATGCAACTCTTATCGTTGGCTAAAATTGCAAATAAACCGCACAACTTAAATGTTGTATTTGCTGGCAACTAAGTAACCAACTCAAGATGCTAAGCTTGTTTCTGCTTTCAAACTATTTTCTCAAAATTCTAGTTATTCTTCTAACGACAAGGGCCTCATCTCATATAACAACCACTTTGATTTTCTTACCAAATTCAATTACCTCGTCATCAATTTTAGTTTGAGTAGGCAATTGTCCTTTAATTTTGATTCACCTCTTTCAATTAAGTAACCAAATTGAATTGCACAGAAACCCTTCTTGAGCAACCGTATTTAACTTCTTAATACTATGCTTGATAGTCTTTGTTGGGCCTTTAACTTTATATCTATCTATTGGCTTAAATGTCGTGCTCAATAGAAGGATCTAAAATGTTCCAAGGACTAGAAGATCTCCAAACTCATCCTTCACAACTTCCAAAAGAGCCACTTGTTTATCTTTATCCTCAACATGAGGTCATATTAGATATTTCTCTAGAACTTTTCTCAAGAACTATTTCCCAATTGTCTTTTTCTAGGTTGAATCCCTCTTCCAGTACAATCTTAATGTCAGCCTCCTTTGAAACCTTGCCAAAGGAACTTCCAGCTAGAAACCTCCAACAATTCTACCATTCATTGCCTCAATTGATTTTTTTGACCGCTTGTTTCTTGCCAATTCTTACAAATCCATTCTTTCTACCACTTCTCCTAATTTCATTAGGAATATAAGCTTCCACAACGACACCACAACTACTGAATGAAGTTTTAAGCCTCATATTGTCCATTTCAGCAGAGCATATATCATGAAGCTTTTGATTATTGGTTTAAATTTCCGATTGGGTTGGGTTTTGAATAGGACTTTGATCAAGCAACATTGTAAATTAATATCTGCAATACTGAACGTGCTAAATAAACATTATTCTGATTAGACAACTGAAAATTTTGAACTTGAGTTCCTTCAAGTTTCCAATAAAAATCCATTTAAATTTTGGATGATATTGCTACCTTGGATCTGTAATATCTTGCGCATGAGTCATGTTAGCAAAGGGAAACAAAGATATATGGTCAAATTATGGTTCCAGCAAACGTTATAGGAACCACCTATTGTAACATTAGCAGTGGAACAATACATAACTAAATGTGACATTCCTTAAAAGTCTCAAAGTTCTTCGAAAATCATGGCAATATGACATCTCCATTTATCGCAAGTCCAGAGGCGACGTCAGGATTCAAAGTAAGGGAGGGCAAGATTAATAATACACATTTTTTTTTTTTTGTAAGAAAGGTAAGCAAACATTCTAGTTAGCCCTTCTCTCAAGGGGTCTCCCTAGATTATCCTCATAGAGGATAAGAGAAAGGTCCCTGTGCGGGACCACGTTCCACACCATTGTGGAAAGAAGTGAAACACCATATTTTGCTAGCCAGTCGGCTGCACGATTACCCTGCCTAAAAATATGAGTGACAATAACTGTGGTACAATGCTGGAGAAAAGTGTGAATATCCTGAATCAGAACTTGGATTTCCCAAGGTACTTGGATGTGTCCCTGAACCGCTTGGATAAGGATTTTATTGTCCCCCTCGATATGAATATCTGTGAATCCTGCTTGCAGTGCTGCTTTGATGCCATTTCTCATTGTCGTTGCTTCCGCAACCAAAATGGACGCCCCTCCAAGAGAAAAAGATGCTGCTTGAATAAATCTCCCTTCCCAGTTACGGATAATGAACCCTCCGCCTGCTCCGTGAAATGTTTTGGATCCATCAAAGTTGATTTTAATGGATTCTCGTTGAGGTTTTCTCCATGCTACCCAATGCGTCTTCCTACGGCGGCTACTTGACTGGTTTGGAAATGGTGAATGGAGTAGGTGTGTGAGTTTGAGTATAATACGCCATTCGGCGTTAGCTTTTTTTGCTCTTATTAAAGTACTCTCTGGAATAGGTGTTTCACTTCGAAATACCATGCTATTTCTAGATTTCCAAATGCCCCACATGAGCGAAACTTCCCTATCTAGTCGAGTTGTCGGGGTCATAGTCCTAGACCTGGACAATCTTTGTAGGATGGTAATCTGTGTTCCAGCCACAAAACTATGGTCAATCCAATTATGAGAGACTGCTAATCTCCAGCATTCTTGTGCAAAAGGACAATGAAAAAAGAGATGATCGACATCTTCCCTTTCAGAATGGCAAAAAGGACATAGAGGGTCGAGGTTCATGCCTCGATTACACAAGGTGTCTTTGGTAGGCAGCGAAGCGTGGCAAAGTTGCCATAAAAAGATTTTAAATTTTGGCATAACGTCAAGCTTCCAAATCCAACTAAATTCCCATTTTGTTGGGTTATCAGGTGAGAGACCATGAGCGGCCCAGGTTGCTGACTTGGTTGAGAATTCTCCATCACCAGATAAACCCCAACATACTGAGTCCGAAAAAGGATGGTATGGGATAGGGACTGCTAGAATGAGCCGAAGACAGGCTTGGTCTAATAGTGGCTGGAGTGTCTCAATATTCCATTCTTTATTGTCTTTGATGAAGTCTGATACCTTAAGAGAGGTGTCAATAAGAGAGTGATCTGTAATATTGAGTAAGTTGGCTAAATTATCATTAGCACACCAGTTATCAAGCCAGAAATTGATACTTAGGCCATTCCCAACTTTCCAGCGAATTCCGCTCCGGAATTGCTGTCGATTGTTGAGAATACATTTCCATGCCCATGAATCTGTTTTCCTTGATTTAGAAGAGAAGAAGTTTTCATCAATAGAATACTTCCCTCGCATTTGTTCAACCCAGAGACTGTCCCCATGAAACAATTTCCATGTTAATTTACTAATAAAAGCGCTATTAACTGCTTCCATTTTCCTGAGGCCAAGCCCTCCTGCCTGCTTTGGTCGACAGACCTTGTCCCAGGATACCATAGGCATACCTTTACTGTCAATATTTTTTTCCAAAAAAAATCTTTACTGATCTTATCAATTAGACGACTAGTATGTTTGGGCAATTGGAAACACTGCATCGTATGGGCTGGCATGGATTCAATATTGGCTTGGATTAGTGCAACTCGTCCTGCTTTGGAAACACAATTTGTTTTCCAATTCTGAAGCTTTGCCGCGGTCTTATTAACTAGTTCGGAAAATGTTTCTGTGGTTGGTCTGCCTTTGAATACTGGGCAACCAAGGTAATTACCAAGGTGCTCTTGGTGGGTGATATGAAAAACCGATGAGACGGAACGTTTATCATGTGTCGTGGCATTCCTAGAGAAGGTTAGTGACGACTTATGGAAGTTAATGAGTTGGCCTGATCGGTGACAGAACATATTAAGGATCGAATTAAGTTGTTGACACGATTCAAGATTCGTTCTACAAAATAGAAGACTATCATCAGCAAAAAGTAAACATGGAATCTTGGGGGCCCTCGGAGAGAGCTTAACTCCAATTCCACATTTCTTGTGGCCCATTACCTTTCAGAGAGCCCTTGTTAAAACCTCCATACAGATAATAAATAAATACGGGGACAAGGGGTCCCCTTGCCTAAGGCCTCGAGAAGGGGAAAAGAACCCGCAGACTTCATCATTCACAATAACGGAGTAAGAAACTGAGGATATACAGGCTTTGATTAATTCGATCCATTTGGGGTGGAAGCCAAACAAATGAAGTTTTCTAAATAAAAAAGCCCATTCAACTCTATCATATGCCTTTTCCATATCAAGTTTGAGTGCTACCCAGGCTTTTTTCCCTTTCATTTTACTAAATTTGGTCATGATTTCGTGCGTGAGTAATATATTGTCCTGGATGGAACGGTTAGGAATGAATGCAGTTTGAACAGGGTCAATTATTCTTTCAAGGATCGGGCGCATTCGATTAGCCATGATTTTAGAAATAATCTTGTAAATAGTGTTGCAAAGGCTAATTGGTCGAAACTGGCTAGTCGTTGCTGGATCACTCACTTTTGGGATCAAGGCTATAAGCGTATGATTAATTTGTTTGAGGAGTTTGCCTTTCTCAAAAAAGGATCTTACTGCAGTGCAGACATCTTTGCCAACAATATGCCAATAATCTTGAAAGAAGGCTGCTCCAAAACCATCAGGCCCTGGAGCTTTGAATTTATCCATTTGGAAAACAGCTGCTTTGATTTCGGAATCAAGGACAGACTGCAATAGTGTCTCGTTATCCACTATGGACACTACATTAAGCATTTCCATATCAATATTGGATGGGCTTACT
>JACYFF010031952.1:39053169-39082095 GCA_017589665.1 Selenicereus undatus | reverse complement strand
GGGGGGGGGGGGGATGTTGTCTATAGAGTGCATGGTCTCAAGCTATAGTATAATCAAGCGGTTCGAATTGTAATAATACTCAATCTACAATCTTTTTTTATTTTTTTTGAGTGTCAATTCGGACGCTTTGTTAATGTTGTTGAGTTTTGATTGTTTATTTAGGCTTTGTCTATGATTCATAGAATTTTGCTAAGCATTATCAAATGGAATTTTCATAGGTTATCCTTTTTGGGTGTAAATGAAAGCATACAGATAGACTATCAACAATATAATTAGTTTATGCAAAACAGGAAATATTGTTTATTTGAATTTTATGTATAACACAAATTCTTATTTTATAAATTTGTATCTTTTATTAAAATATTTTAACAACATACTAATCAATTGATGAATAACAAAAAATAATAAGCTTAAAAATAAAAGTAGTACTCACTTTAAAAGTAAATGTATAAAACATCTGTTATCCGATTTCACTTGACTGACTGATGATATAGAGTCCTACCATTTACCTTTCATAAATAACCTCCAAATTTATGTTTATTAGAGTTGTAGCTTTGGATGGAGGAAAAAAATAATGGGGAATTTTATAAGAAGTGGGTTTTAAGGAGTTAACGTTAGAGAGAGAGAGAGAGAGAGAGAGAGAGAGAGAGAGACTCAAGGAAGTTACTAATGAATTTTTATTTTTTTTTGGATCTGTAGGAGCCACAAATGATAATACAATAGGGGAAGGGAGAATCGAACATGAGACCTAATATACCCAGTACCTCAGTCAATACTTTTTATTTTTAAAAAACAATTAAATTTTTGATTGATGGCTGATGTTGTTAGAACATTTTATCAAAGGTTGCAAATAAGTAAACTTTCGCAAATCACTCCCGCGCTAGTCAACTTAACATTTCTTTTATATTATATATTAGATTAGTATGATTAATTGTTTTAGTTGTGGTTTTTCTAATTGGAAGGTTAACCAGTCTCTTCTTTGTAAGAGTTATGTTCTCCCGTCAAATTGTGAGAGTTTATTATATAATTGCTCTTTATTTTCTGTTTATGGTCTTATAAATTTGAAAGGGATGGATCAACTATACAAGTTGGAACTTGGAAGCGGTTTATCCATGAATTTTGACATTTCTTTCAAATATGATATTTGGTGTTGGAAGATTAGTTCCACAAGAATACTACTTTAGAACATCAGATAAACTTTAGTCAGGAAATCATATCAGATTTATGGATTTCCTTTTTTCAGTGTAGCAAGAAACAATGAAAGTGAAAATACAAGCTATTAATGTTGAAGTTCGTATTTTTGAGGTTGAAATACAACTTTGGCATTTAAGATTGTATATTTGCTTTAGTAGAGTACACATCGGCATTGTAAGTGCCTTATCACAACTGTAAATTATCAACGAATTTTGTTCCTTTCCTTGCCTAGAAAAAAGCCGAAGACTTTTATTTGTTCACTTATTTTTGATACGCCTGTTTCGCATAACCATCCGAAAAACTGAAATGTGAAGTAGAAGCTCGCTATAACGGCGACACACTGAAAACAACATTAGCTGATTGTTTGATGGATCAATCACGGAACAGCTCACAGCATGACCTGAAGACGATTACTGCCATTACCAAATACCGCAAATGCTTTAGCAAATAAATAAACTTCATGGAGCATACATTGAGTATAAATTGCAGATACAATTACAGAATTTTGGCAACAAAAAGGGGAAATATTTGTTACAAAATTGCTAAATTTTTTCTAACAAATTAAATAGCTAGGCCAAAAGGGGGAATACGGGTTAAAAAATTGCACATCCTTCTCCCATTTTCTACAGAAACTTAATAGACCCTTCAGGTCTTAACATAGTCAAAAATGCAATAATTCAGCATAAATTCCCCTTACAGCCCACGCATCCTATCAGACCCGCCGAGCTTTAGCCTTACCTCCCTTACCCATCCTGGCTGGACCTTTCCCTTTGGCTTTGCTCTTACCCTTGCCCTTCCCTTTCTTAGCTTGTTTGCTCATTCCCTGCTGTCTAGCATCCTTCTTCATTCTTCTATCAACAAGAACTTTCCCTTTTCCTGCCTTCACCTGTACTCCCTTCTTGGCAACCACGAATTCCTTCTTAGGCTTCTGGGGTGTTGCCTTCTTATAAAGCTGTTCGATCATCCTTCTCTTTGAGCGATCAGGGATTTCCGTCTGGTCTGCAATGCTGTTAGCCTTCTTTCTTATCTTCTCGAGCTTCCTCATGGCAGCCCTCTTCTTTCTTGCTTTGGCCTCGGCCACCTTTTTAGCTGGTCGAGCATTGATCTCTTTGAATTGAGCCTTAATGGCTACCACCTCTTCCTTGGTTATGGGTTTAATGGGTTGACAATGCCTTTTCTCATCATCCACAAACCATGGGGGCAATCCCTCATCATCAAACATATACTTGTTATAAGCGTCGTCAATAATCTCTTCTCTCTTTCTTTTGCTCAGCATTTTCTTTGCAAAAGCCAAAGTCTCGCACTTTGTGTCTGTATCATAGTCCTCGGAATCATCATCTGAGGATGAGCTGTCACTTGAATCTGTAGCGGGAGCAGGCACTACCTCCAAATCGTCATCAACCTTTGATGGCTTGTTTTTTGGAGTTTCCGCAGGCAAAGATGGCTGTTGTGAAGTTCTGACATTCTTTGGGGAAGAAATTCTGGGCTTACGTACATCTACCTCCATGTCATCATCACTGTCATTCTTACCCAAGTCCCCCTCCTCTAGTGCTTGGGCAAAAACATCTTGACTGAACCACCTGCGCATAATCTCATCTTGGGTTGGTTGTGTCTCCTCACTAATGGGCACAATAAGAGGGTTGGCCTCCTCATCAATCTGTTCCTTATCTGAATCATCATCAGGCTGAACCTCGTCACCATCATCCTCACTAGCACCGCCCTGAGATGAAGATGCCACATTATGACCGAAAATATACCTCATAAGAATATTCCTATAGATCTCATCGACACAAGGGCGCATTGTAACATTCCTATAATGATCAACAACATAGGGGCGCATAATGGTAATGCCCTCAGGGGGGGGGGGGGAAGTGGCACCCCTAAAAGGTGACAAAGCCCCTGGGAAAACTCGTGCCGAAAATGAGATGCATTGGTAGTATACTAGTATTAAGAGGAATATAGGAGCAGAATTAAATGAATAGCTTCTAATGCGAGCCTACGTTACTTTAAACTCTTCATTTTGCCTCAAGTACCCATGTCGAACACTCGACACTCGGACATGGGTACAGATACTCAACCCTTCATTTTAGACCAAAAATGTATTGAATTTCTCAAAAATCACCGAGTACGACATGACACCCACATCGGACACTCGGCACTTTAACATGGGTATAGCCAAGTCCTAGTAACATAGATGCGAGCTAATGTTGGTCATGGTCAAGTAAACAGTACCAAGACAAATTACTAATTCCTTTAAAAGCTACTTGCCTCAAGGAGTTCTCCATCAGTATAGGCACGCTTAGCACGCTTGCGCTGCTTTGTGCTACCATCACGCTTGGCTACAAAACGTTCATAAGCTTCATCAAGAAACTCATCAAGCTGATCGTCATACCTAACAAGGGCAAGCAGTCAATAACTAGAATAGAACAGGAAAACCCAGCAACATAGGCTAACAATACGAAAGCTGATTCACAGGGGAAAAGGGAAGCCGAAACATAACAGACCTTTTCCTCTCTTCATCAGAGTCCATGTCACTGGATTCAGTGTCTTCATTAGCGTCATTGTCCACATTATCGTCGCTCATAGCCACTTCATCAACTTCAACGTCTTCTGTGGCATCAATAGCAGCCAAGTCTTGCTTGCCCTGAATTGTGTCACATGAATGAGATCGAGGCAGCATGAGGAAATTTTCTTTTAAAAAAAAACATAAAAAATCTACTGTTGTGCTTGACTCTTACTCCCAAGTCAGGCTTCAGCTCAAACCCAACCTACCCCCTCCAACCCATCCCAGCAAACAAGAAATCAAAACACAAGGGCAGGCACACACCCACACCCACATAACAAAGTTTTTGAGAAAACACTGAGGATTTAGTTCTCATTAATTTGAAAATGTGGGAGACCGGGGGGGGGGGGGGGTTGAACTAATCATTTTGAATGCATCACAACAAATAACAGCAAAACAAACCTTAACAGACGCAAGAGAGAACAATTCAGTGTCAACACAACCATCCTGCAGAGCATCCACTTGCATTCCTGTTGCCTTACGGGCTTTGTCCTGCACAAACAAACAAATTTAAACACTGGAAGCTTTGGAGGAGAAGACAGAAGGTTTTAATTGCCACAGATATCCATAGAAAAATTTATATTCAAGAATACAGTCTAAATTCAAGCAAACAGGCTGTACACCCCCTCCCCCCAAGTTCTTCCTCCTTCCTCCTTCCATTTTGCTGTTTAAATTGTGCTTGCACTGCATCTAGGAGAGAAGGATCATGATTGGAGCAAAAGAATAGAAAGGCAGACACATAGATGCTCATAGTACCATTCAGCAAACTTCAATAGACAGCAATAAATTCCATAACTATAAAGCCATATATATAAACAAAAACTATGGCCCTCTTTTCCAATGTCCTTTCACTTCTAAATTAATCTTCAAAATAAGGTATCTTAAAATGACCCATGGTGTTGTGAATTCGTTTAAAGTTGAGACGTCTTTGTTCCTAAGCACAAAGCAATCCCTATTTCTTTTCCACATCAGACAGCAAGTTTCCAAGAGTGTCTTCAAGCGTTTTTTTTTTTTTTAAATATCATACCTTAGCCCGTCTCTTTGCCAGAAGTTTCTTTTCACGCTTCTTCTTGCACTTATCAGCATTGATCGACTCCTGCATTTCATTGAGAAGTTTCTCATCCTCATTCTGTTCCTCTACGTCCTTACCCTCCATACCAGTATCAAAGCTAGCAGAAGTACTTCTCTCAATTGAAGAGAGTGCCTTTCGTACATTCATCCTCCACCTGTGGTATATAAATGAAGCAAAAACATTCTATATTAAAGAACTAAAACTACTACACAGCCCAAAGGTAGTGGAAAAAAGCAGTTTTAGTTGCAGAGTGAAGAAACATGTGGAAAGAGACTTACAATTCTCAGAATCCATTTAGTCTAGCATCAAAGCAATTTGAATCTCAACACATACTAAAAAGCAGCTAAAACCAACAAAATAAAATATTTTTCTCCATCATGATTTTCTGATCAAAAAAAGGATTGGAATGCTAAATGAAGTATCTCAAAGACTCAAACACAGGCCAAATGGGATCAGAACAAATAGGCTTAATTTGCGTGACTTCTTACTTCATAAGTTGCTTGAATTCTGACTTTCCATGGACACGCAAGTCTTCGCAAAGTGTTATAACCTGGAATGCATTGGTACATGGTGTTAGCAGACTCTACCACACCAACACAAAAATAACATGCCACTCCAGAAGATTACCTCCTCTGTTGTCAAAGCGTGATTCTTAATAGGTAAACTGGCAGGATCATCAAAGCTTATTGATGTTACTGTGCCCAGGATTTGCAACGGAGTTTCTGACTGCACAAAATCAGCAGCAGAACAGGTCTTCCTCACCAGCACAGCACCGTCGTCATACCTGAGGGTCAGCAACGGTCAACTAATGGATCAATGTCACATGACAGCAATTCATCTAATCTAAATAATGAAGAACATGGTAAGATGGCTTTTGCTGTTTCCTCATCTGTCAGATCAATTAAAACGCCGTCTCCATAAAAATTAATTTGAAATATTGACTTGAAAATTTAAGGAACAAGCAAATTCATTCCATGTTTTCCTTGAAATTGATTGTCATCTATTAATATCAGAATTGACAGTTATTTTGGGGGGGGGGGGGGGGGGAGGCGGACAGAAAGCCCGGAATAATTGTACTAGTACAGTATAAACCATTTAGACCATAGATTTCAAAATCATGGGTGCCTCTTACTAGGATAGGGAGGTATGAACAAGAAATGCCGAAGATGAAAATTAGTGGCAAACACATAGAAGAGGAACATTTCAGGATGGACATAGAGCTTTAACCAATTTTCAGGCTTCAAATGAGATTAACAACTCACCCACCACGGTGTCTCTTTTCCTTGCCTCCTCTCAAGACATCAATCACCTACATGTAAGAGAATTGAAGCTAAGATGAATCATTGAAAATATTACAACACATAAAGGGCTGGCAACGTTTCCTGATTAAGCTACCTTCTGGGGTTCAGCAACACCTTGAAACAGATGCTTGATATCAAGAAGGCGAGGATCAACCTTTGCAGGGGCCTTGTACCTAAAACCCAGAACAAAAATTTCTGCAGATGTTGAACGACTAGCAGCTGGCTTGGTTACCTCAACCTTTTCGAACAACTGCATGAAATAACAGGGGGGGGGGGTATCACAATTTAATACAAATAAATCACAACATCTCACGAAAGTGTCCTCTGGTTTTGCTATGGATCAGTATTTCCTTAAATCTAGGATCCATGGGAGAGTGGCAGATCCAAATATTTTATACAACAGTCTCTTTATGTAGTTTCGCAAAATTTAATAACACCAGTTCATCTTTGTAGGTTTTTATGTCAAATTTTTGAAAGAATTTAATATAAAAATCTAAACAATTTTTTTAGCTAACGGTGTCCGTGGAAACCATTAGCCTCAATGTAAATCCGCCCATGCCATGCGGAAATACTCCCTAAGACTGAGGTGTTCGACTGCAAACATCACCCCCCCCCCCCAAAAAAACCCCCAACAAAAGGACTGAGGGAAGCAAGCCCAGGCATTGAGATACAAGTTTTGGTGTGGTTTGTTTAGAGTACTTGATACAATAGATCCCCCCCAAGCCATGGGGAACAACCCCTAACACTGAGGTGTTCGACTGCAAACATCACCCGCCCCCCGCGCGCCCCCCCCCCCCAAAAAAGGATTGGGGCAAGCAAGCCCAAGCATTAAGATATGAGTTTTGGTGTGGTTTGTTTAGAATACCTGACACAAAAGAAATAGCATTATCATATTAAAATCACCTTCATGTTAAGCTCAAGACAACTAGAAAAACTTAATGTACTTGAGACCATATAGAACTTCGGCACTTAGCCTTGTAAAGATTAAGATGTTCAGTACTCTAGCCTATTGATACCCAAATGGAAGCAAACTGAAATACAGATACATTACCTCTCTAAGACAATAAAGCACTGCATTGTAGTCTTGTGACCTGAAAACCTGAGACAAGGCAGGTATGTGAAATCCAATCAATACATCTAACATAAATCAGAAGAAATCTTTTAGTAACTGTAAGCAGAGAACCTACATCTAACAAGAAAATTTTGATGCCAAGTACATTCAGACACCAACATAAAACACTCGCATGAAAAATCTAGGATCACAGAGAAGAACAGAACCAGAATGCTGGAGAGCTGAATTCTTATACGTTCCTACCCATAGCGGGCTACCATTTTCAATCCTATTCTTCCATATATTACTTGCCATAACTTAGTCACTGACTAATGAATCTCGTCATCCACAAAGCATATGTTAGGTTTACTGTTTACATGTGCAATTTAGCCGAAAGGACAACATATACTGTCTCTCTATCAATTCCACTCCTAAGTAAATAGTGTTTCTGTAATTGCAGGGGAAAGGCTGTCTATAATTAACCTACATAACCACCAGAGACGAGAACCTCCTCATGAGGGACCGCAATAACGGTATAATTTGTAACTTCCTTCAGTGCAAGACTGGATGCAAATTGAGAAACCGCACCTAGGCAGTCACTTTGCTTCGAACATCATTCACATTGGGTTGCAGTCTTCCAGCATTCTTTTTTCTATAATGTTTGCCTAGCTTGGGTGGCCATAATATATCGCAAAGTTGAGCAAGGACAACCTATAAAGTGCTGAAGGCCATATTATACAGCAATATAATAACAAGAAACCTGAGTGAAGATTCTCAAAAACCTAAAACATAAGGGTCTTCAAAAAAACAATTTCTGTAAAAGGATAGAGCCAACGATGCAAAAAGGAGCTATATTTTCTTTAACAAGATACAATTGTTTTTTAAGTCCCTAGTTGGCAGTTAGAAATTTCCAGTTATCACAAATTCAACTTTGTTGATCCAATGACACAGTTTAATTAGCCGGAATGAGGTCGACAGAGTTTAACTGCATTGTCTGCAGCTGTCGCTGTTGCACTAAGAATCTTAGACTAAATTTCTTAACACATAGTTTGAGAGAACCTAATTAACAGAAGATGGACGGCCCATCAGTTCCAAGACAAATGCACATCCTGGAATCCCATTATCCCTGAACACAGAACAACCACTAACACAGAACAAAATGAGCTCCAATAAGAATCACCCATCAATCAAAAACTTCCATATAACCCATCAAACCAACCAAAAAACCAACAATAGAGACATTCAATTCCGGAGATACCTTGGTCACAAAATTCACAGAATACCATTACCCAACAACAACAACAAACAACAAAATCCCAGTGTGGGTCCCACTTTCACGAGACCGGGGGAGATCCAGCTGTAGGCAACCTTCCCTCTACACCCATTACCCGTGGACACAAAACAAACACTACACCCAACAAAACAAGCTCTAATAAGAACCACGCACCAATCAAAAACTTCTACATAACCCACCAAACCAACCAAAAAACAACTTAGAAATTCACTTCAATACATACCTTGGTAACAAAATTCCCCTTAGGAGCCAAGAACTCGGTAGCAAGTTTAACCGAATCAATAACCAAAGAATTCTGACTAGTAGCCTCCTGAGCCCAAGCACCGCCAACGTTAGGCGACCCATCATGAAGAACAAGATCAAAAGAGTTACACCCATTTTCAGCCAGAATCTTCTTGATAGTAGCACGACACTTAGGCTTTGTGATATCCTCCTCAACAGAGATTGCACCCCGAATAGGGCGAATTGGGAACAGATCAATCCCAAGGACAAGCGAACCCACTGGAACCCGCTGCACCGCCACCTGCATCCACCCACCAGGGGCGGCGCAGAGGTCGAGAACAGAGCGAGAAGAGTGGAGGAAATTGTACTTGGAATCGAGTTGGATGAGCTTGAAGGCGGCTCGAGAACGGTATCCTTGTTCCTTTGCAAGGTGATAGAACTTATCTAGACGATGCTTACCCTTCACCTTCCCCATTGATGAACCTCTGTATCGACCTGCTTCAGGCTTGGTTGAAGCAGGAGGGAAACGGAGTGATGAAGGTGGAATTAGGGTTTAAGAGGGGAAGAAGGGAGGGAAGGAACAGAGGGGTTGTAGGCTTGTAGCCAATGCGGCTAGATGGGCCTGCATTGACGGAAGTATGTGAATTCTGATGCATCCTTTGCAGGTACCTTGGCCCATAGCCCGTTCATGTATGGCAGCTTTCAATGAATTATGGCCACATTTGGTAACACTCATTCTAAACTCATAACAACAATTATGTCCTCCCTTGGGTTCTAGAAACAAATTGACACTAACATAAAGTTTTAATAAATCAATTGGGCCATTAATATATAGTAAATAAATACTTTATTGAGAGAAATAAACCCCTCTAGAGAGAGATAGAAAGAACCTAAGTTCTCTAAGTTTTCTACTACTCAAACCCTAATGGTCCAGCGTAAGAAGAAGAAAAAGGCCCCAGATCTGCTCCCTCCATCACCCTTTGCCCTTGAATCCACTTCTATTCTTGCGTTAATTTGATTTTCTGACCTTAATTTGGCCTCTTTTCTGCCTTTGCTCAAGGCTCAACACCAACCTTTGGTGTCTTTTTGCCAATCTGCTCAAATTGACCCTTGTGTGTACAAGTTTGGCCATTCGAATTCACTCTTGGATCTGTGTGATAGGAATCGACACATTTCCTTCCCGACCTGTAGCTCTTTGATGAGTCTTTTACTTTGTTAGTTCAATCCTTTAATTCGGGTTTGGGCCAATCTTAAGCCTCTCCTTTGAAGCTTTTGTTTCAACCCCTGCTTCCTGTGTTCCTTGTTCTCTACCACTAGGAGATCTAGTAACAAAAGTGATGAAAATTAAAAGATTAATTTTCTAAGGTATTCACTTTCAAAACTGTTGTTGAGCGTCATGTTAATCTCTTTCGCCACTGTCTGAATCAGATACTATGGTTTATTGATAGCGCACACAATAGAACTATCATCTAAATTTGTATTTGGATCGATCTACTCCAAACCATGCCCTCCTCCTGCAAGATGGGGTTCGACTGGACTTCTTTATGTCAGTACCGAGCTCCACCACTAGACCTTCGCTTATGGACCTCATATCTGAATGTCAGAGCAATGAACCCAGATTTGGGGCTATTGTGAAAAAGTTAAAGTATGGGAACAATGCTTCAAGAGTTATGGCTGAGCCTGCAATAGACAATCATGGTGCTTAACCGTGTGGCAGTAAACGATCATGCTTTTCCTCCTTTAAAGACAATCCAAGTATTCCCGTTCCTAAATCTCCATGAATTTGCAAGATTGCAAGGTAGTTAGTTTGTTACAACAAATTGTGCAACTTGCAGCTATGTTCTAGAACAATGGAGAATTGATAAGGATCTTAATATGCAGCTATGTGATGAGGTTGTATATCTCCAACACCCCCCCTCAAATTGGTAGTTCTCTAAACTCCCAATTTGCATAGCAAATGATGATGTGACACACCAGATAAAGGTTAGGTGAGGATGTTAGCAAGCTGTGTTTTGGTAGAAACATGACTGAGAGAGATTAAACCTGCCAACAACTTCTCCCTAACAAAGTGGCAAGCAAGTTCTATATGTTTTGTTCTCTCATGAAACACAGGATTCTTGGCAATATATGTTGTTGCTTGACTGTCAGACTTTACTGGAATGGGAGTGATGTTATCAATCCCTAGTTTATGTAATAACCTGCTGAGCCAGGCTAGCTCTGCCACAAGCCTTCGTAGACTTCTGTATTCTGCCTCAGCAGAAGAAAGTGACACTGTGCCCTACTTCTTGGATTTCCAAGAGATGAGACTGTTTCCAAAGAAAACAACATATCCACTAACTGATTGTCTTGTGTGAGGGCAGGATGCCTAATCAGAGTCACAAAATGCTTCCAAGGTGCAATGTTTTTCTTTGGAAAGAATGATGCCAACATCTGGTTGCCCCTTCAAGTACCTGAGTACATGCATAACAACATGAAAATGAGGTTTCCTAGGTGTTTGCATGAACTGACTGAGGTGTTGAATTGCAAAGGCAAGGTCGGGCCTTGTGTGGACTAGGAAGTTGAGCTTGCCCACAATCTTTCTATAAAGGCCTGGATCATCAAAAAGCTCTCCCTGATCTGCTGCAAGCTTTATATTGCAGTCCAAAGGGCAAACTACAGGTGTACGATTGTTGTCTCCAAACTCACCTAGCAGCTCCTTTGCAAACCTTCTTTGTGTCCGAACCATGCCTGCTGGGGTTGGTAAAATTTCCATTCCTAGAAAATAGTGTGCCTTCCCCAAATCCTTGATTCTGAAAATATCATCCAAATGATCCTTGAGGTTCTGAATTTCTTCATCATCATTTCCAGTTAAGAGTATGTCATCCATATATACTCTTAAGAAAGTGCATGAATCCTTGGTTTTCTTGTAAAACAGAGAATAATCATTGTTAGAATGTTTGTATCCTTTGGCATATAATACTTCAGCCAGCTTAGCATATCACTGCCTAGATGCTTGTTTCAAACCATAGAGTGACCTTTTCAGCCTACAAACTGCATTTGGTACCTCTGTGTGAAACCCTTGAGGAGCTTTCATATAAATTTCCTCATGTAAGTCTCCATGAAGAAAGGCATTATTTACATCTAGTTGATGCAATATCCAATTTTTCTTGACTGCAACAGCAATCAAAGCCCTGATAGTTGTCATTTTAACAACAGGTGAGAAGGTTTCAACATAATCTATTCCTTCTCTCTATGTAAAACCTCTAACCACCAATCTAGCCTTCAGCCTTTCCAAGTGTCCATCTGCCTTGTATTTGGCTTTATAGACCCATTTACAGTCTATAGGCTTCTTACCTTCTCGCAGAAGCACAATCTCCCAACTCTCATTGGCTATCAGTGCTTCTATTTCCTTATCCATTGCAGCTTGCCACCCAGGATGTTGAGACGCCTCCAAATAATTTCGAGGCTCAATTATTGGGTTCTTTGTACTTAAGCCATGTGGCTCATAAACTCTTTTGTCTGGAATGCACATATTTGTGAGGGTTGAAAAACAAAAATGTGCAGTTTGCTCAGTAGAGCTGCAACACACATAATCCTGCAAATAATTTGGCCTATTGTGTGTTCTAGTTGATCTTCTCTACTGCTAAGAAGGTGACTCTTAGGTTGTATCCTCATATCCCATCCTTTGGTTCTCTGAAACCTCTTTGTGTTCTACAACAGGTGTAACCTCCTCAAAATAACTATTAGAACCTGTCTGAAACAAAGAAGTTCTCCTTTGCATATTAGCAAAAGGAAAGGTTTCTTCATGAAAAAACACATCCCTAGAAACATGAAACTTATTGCTCTCTAGATCCATAACCTTGTAACCCTTTTGGCCAAAGGGATACCTCATAAAGACACAAGTCTTGGCCCTGGGCTGAAACTTGTCCTTTCCTTGCTTTGTAGTGGACAGGAAGCACAAACATCCAAAGACCTTAAGGTGGCTGTATGATGGCGGTGAACCATGCAGCATTTCATAGGGTGTTTTACCCTTTAACAGTCTGGTAGGCATCCTATTAATCAAGTGTGTTGCTGTCAAAACACACTCCCCCCAGTATTTCATAGGTAAACTTGCTTGAAACATCAAGGCTCTAGAAACTTTCAGCAAATGTTTATGCTTTCTTTCTACTACACCATTTAGCTGTGGTGTTTGAACGCAACTAGTTTGGTGAGCTATCCCATTTTCAGCAAAAAATTTCAATATTTCATAACTCTTGCTCAACTCCAAAGCATTGTCTGACCTTACAACTTTTACTGCCTTTTCAAATTGTGTTTTGGCCATCATGACAAAAGCCTTAAGCAATGCAACAACTTCATCTTTTGTTACTATAAGATATGTCCAGGTGGCTCTGGTATAATCATCCACCACAGTGAGAAAATATATGTGTCCTATATGTGTCTTGGTGTGGTATGGTCCCCAAGTATCTATGTGAATCAACTCAAAAGCACAAGTAGTAAGACTATGTCTGACTGGAAAAGGTAATCTATGTTGTTTTGCTTTGGGGCAAATTTCACACACAAAATCCTTCACTTCATTATCAATCAACACCAATTCAGGTACACCTTCATCTTATTGCAAGACATGTGTCCTAATCTTTGATGCCAAATAGTAAAAGGAACTGAACTAAATGCATTATTACATTCATAAATTTGCATTTTAAAGAAGTCCTCCTTCATTCCAGGTCTACACTTCTTGTCAGTTCCAAGCCTTTCAAACTCTTCTCTATCCAAGACATATAAGCCTTTGTGATCTTTACCAATTGCTAGTGGCCCCTTCATAGAAGGGGCCTGCAATATACACAGGTTTTCAGTAAAGTAAATTGTGTTGTGTAATTGTTCACATAACCTTTTGATAGACAACAAGTTGAACTTAAAATTTGGCACCAATAGAACACCATTTAGGATCAGATTTTTCGTTACAACCAACTTGCCCTTTTGTGTAACCTTTACCCGTGTTCCATTAGGCAGGCTTACCAAAATAGGACTATTCAGCACAAATATATGCTGCAATAAACTCTGGTCTGAGCACATATGCTCACTGGCTCCACTGTCCAGTATCCACATGCCCTGGCTTAATACACAGAAAGAATGAACTGCATTCAAAGCATAGGTTATACCTGCCATGTGAGCAGCAGATGCCATGGCTTCAGAACTTATTTCCTTCTGATCTCCTCCCCCAGCGAGGTTAGTTAGAAATTGCAAGAGTTGCTTAGACTGTTCCTGGTTAAGTCTTGGCAAAACAGAACTTGTGGAGCTTTCAGCCTTCTCTCCTTGATCTCCCCAAGCATTATAGGCACTTCTTAATGGCTTGCCTCTTCCTCCTTGTCTGTTGGGGTATCCATGCAACTTATAACATTTGTCCATGGTGTGTCCAGTCCTTTTGCAGTGATCACAAAACAGTTGTGATCTTCTCCCTTCTGATTTTCTGAATGTAACATTGTTCCCTATTGTATTCTTTATGAAATTTGTGTTTGTATTTGGAGTAACACTAGCTGAGAAAGATGCTCCATTAGTTTGAAAGTCATTGCCTATTTTCACCTGCCTTTGTCGTTCTTCTTGCACCAAAAGAGAGTAGATCTAACTTAAGGTAGGTAGTGGAGTCATCATCAGGATGTTTCCTCTCACTGATGTATACCTTTCATTCAATCCCATAAGGAATTGAATTAAGCGTTGCTCCTGATCATGCTTTTGTAACCTGTCATTAATCTCACACTCACATCTACTGCAAGTGCACATTGGAGTGGCTCCAACAGCAGTGAATTCATCCCAAACCTTTTTAGCTTTAGTGAAATAACTGGCTATGTCAAGATCTCCTTGTGAAATGCATGATACCTGCTTTTAAGCTTGAAACAATCTGGCCTTATTACTTTGGCCATACCTTTCATTCAGTTCTTTCCACATCTCACTTGCTATGCTACAAAACAACACACTATCTCTGATGCTCTTATGTGGGGAATTTAAGAGCCAGTAAGGATATAGAGGTGATCCTACATCTGGTCTCGCGCTTGATCCATCAATGAAGGATGTTTTCTATTTTGTTGAGAGAGCCATCGTTACCGATCTCTTCTAATTTTCAAAATCATCACCATCGAAAACATCAGCTACAAGGCTATGTCTCGGTTGGTCTGAAGGGTGCAAGAACAAAGGATCCGCAGCCTCTATATGAACTCTGCTACCTCCAGCTGCTACCATAGCGTATGTTCTCATAGAAGAGAAAACACAAGAAATCAAGAAACACTTCTCAGAGGATCTGAGTGTAAGATACTGAATTAGACTGTAAGATAGACCAATTGGTGGATCAAACCAGGCAATCGAAGAAGAAAGAGAATCAAAATTGCCAGCTGAATAATGTGGAGCTAAATCAATAGATGGAGTAAAGCTATTGATCGAAAGAGAAGGAAGATTAGGGTTTCACATTCAGGATCTTGAAATTGCTCTGATACCATGTTGTGACTTCTGGTTTGCAAACAGAGAGAGAGAGGAAGAGAAAATGAAGAGAACGAAGAGCATTGTACTATTACATTGTAAAATGATTAATCATCATCATCTAGCTCAGCTCTAATGAGATTTATTTATACAAACCAAAACCCTTGGCCAACCATCAACTATTCCCGCCAAAAGGTTGTTAGTTTGTTACAACAAATTGTGTAACTTGCAGCTATGTTCTAGAACAATGGAGAATTGATAAGGATCTTAATATGCAGCTATGTGATGAGGCTGTATATCTCCAACAATTATACATCACTGGTTCTTGCAATTGCAGAATCCATGTACTGAGGATGGTAATAATATTCAACACTAGTGTTTAAGCATTGATCTTACTTTCATATCCTACATGCTCTTTATGTTTGCTGCCATCAAGTTCTTGTTACAGCAAGCAATGCTTGCTAATTTCTCGATCATTATTTTCTGCGATCCAAACTTTGATTATGGGCTTGATATTATTGTTAGGATCTTGTGTCTCAAGTCCCTACGAGTGCCCTTAATAGTTCTTCATGGACTCCATGATTTTTCCTTCTTAATTCCTCCTTCAATACTACTTATCTGCTACTGAGCTCTACTTTAGATTGCAAATGGTACCTTAGGTACTAGCATCTTTCAGTAGTAGATTTTACAATGACCATGAATCTTTTGGCTTGAAGACCATGGCTAACTCTCATAATCTACAGCTATGGGTTTCTTCTTTAATTACATTGAAGTTTTATATATGATATATAGAAGATTTTTCAAGGAATGAAGGAATTTGACTGTTAGTTTTTCGGAATTATGGAGTTCGATTGCCAAATGACAAAAATAATGCAGGGTCGTGACCATTATGATTTTTGATTCATTTGTCAGCAATGTACCTGCAATGATTTGTTTGTTCTTACTAATTTCGTTAGTTCATCTATATAATTCGGATGTATTATTTGCTATGGTGAGAGGAATCGAGTATTTATACTTGATTCTCAAGGCCACGTTTATGGTGAATGAAAGAGAGCTTAAGTACTCGCTTTCCAAGACCATCTTCTTGACTGATCGTTTGGATCACTTGACAACTTTGCTGAAACATTTTGTACTTAATTGCTATCCATCATGGAAATCTTATATTGGAATGTTCAAGGTGGAAAAAAATAAAACCAAACTTTATTTTGGAAGTGGAGTTTATTAATCGAACTATTAAACTAGATATTTTGATTGTTTCTAAAACGATGGTTAGCCCAAATAATGTTGATTTAATTATAAAAAAAAATCGGTTATGACCATTATGGACTAATTTCCAAACTTTAATCACATAGAAGGGTTGTGGGTGCTTAGGAACCTGCCAAACATTGATGTTTCGATAATAGCAAAAGAAATGATAGCAATCCATTGTTATGTCTATGACAAAATTAATGCCCAACATTTCATGTTGTCAGCAATCTATACACCAACACAAGAACATGAAAAAGATGCAGCTTAACGACACCTAAAGTAGCTTAATGACACAATCACTCTACCTTCATGTATAGTGAGTGATTTTAATGAAATGTTACATCCCATAGACAAAATTGGAGGAACTCCCCTTTGTATTAACAAAACTGGAAGGATGAATGAATTTCTCAATTATATCAAAAGTATAGATGCAATTGTCCAGGGGTGAATTTTCACCTGGAAAAAGTTTCTTCGAGGACACCTAATTCATGAAAAATTGGATAGAGTCATTTTTAAGGATGATTATGCACAACTATTTCCCAATTACGTGATCACTAACTGACCATTTACATGCTTTGATCATGCTTATGTCTTACTGAATACAAAACCAACACATCCTATAAGACGAGGTACTAATTTCGAATACCAACACTCTTGGTCACATTACCAAGAAATGCATAATGTTGTCAAAAAGAATTGGAAAACAAGAATTCAAGGCTCCTATGTATCAAGTGATATAGAAACTCAAAAAAACCTAAACTCGATTTCAAATCTTAGAGCAAAGTTACCTTTGGTAACTTCAAAAATAAACTCAAAAAGAATGATGAAAGTTCCTCCATGTGGAAAATGAACTCTTATAGAGTCCCAATAATGCTCGATTGAATAATTTGCACTATCAACTAATCAAGCAAAGGGAGAAAATGTATCTTTTCAGTCAAAAATATTGAGGTAAAATGGCAAGGAAAGGTTCGTTGGTCAATGGGGATAGAAATTCCTGCTATTTTCACCAAATCATGAAGACCAAAAAGGCCAGACGCAAAATTATTAATATTAAAGGTGATTCATGAGTATGGGATGATGAAGCTAGCCAGATTGAAAGCATGTTTGTAAATGACTTTGCTACTATATTTAAATTGACCTCCCCTAATAGAACCATTAATATGGATTTACAAAAACCGATAGCGGATGAAGACAATGAAATGCTAGTTATGCCTATTCAGGGCCTGATGGTTTTGGAGCCGCTTATTGGCACATAATCCACAAAGAAGTTTGCAATGCCATTAGATCTTTTTTTCAAGAAGGAAAGCTTCTGGAGCAGATTAATCATACGTTGATTGAATTAATTCCTAAAAGTAAGTAATCTAGCAACGACTAATCAAATTCGACCAATCAACTTATGTAATAGTTTTTATAAAATTATCTCAAAAATTCTAGTTAATCGAATGAGGCTAATCTTGGAGAAAATCATTGGCCATGTTTCAAAGTGCATTTGTGCCTAAGTGCTCTATTGATGATGATATTCTCTTCACACATGAAATCATGAATAAGTTTAAAAATATGAAAGGTAAGAAATCTTGGGTGGCACTTAAGCTTGATACGAAAAAAGCTTATGATATTATTGAGTGGAACTTTCTCTTTAGGGCATTATAAGATTTGCGCTTCCATCCTAAGATTGGATTAAAGAATGCATCACAACAGTCTCGTACTCTATTATCATTAACGATGATGTGTGTGGTTTCTTTAAGCCTTCTGGAGCTATTCAACAAAGGGATCGCCTCTCCCCTCATCTATTTATAATTTCTATGGAGGTCTTGACTAGGTTCCTTCGAAAGGCAATTTCAAAAAAGAAATGTGGAATTGGAATTACAATTTCTCCCACACCTGATAAAATTCCCTGTTTACCATTTGCAGATGACGACCTATTGTTTTGCAAAACTAATTTAGAATCGTGTCAAGAACTTAATACAGTTCTAAATACATTCTATCTAAATTCTAGCCAGCTTATTAATTTTTAGAAATTATCATAAACTTTTTCTAACAATGCAACAACTCATGATCAACAAATTGTTTCTTCTATATTCAATATTACATACTAAGATAATCTTGGTAAGTATCTTGGATGTCCAATATTCAAGGGAAGACACAAGACGTAGACCTTCTCAAAATTAGTCAATAGAACTGCGGACAAACTACAAGTTTGGAAAACTAGACACATTTCCAAAGCAAGTAAGGTAGCGCTAATTCAGACTAATGTTGAAGCAATGCTAGTCCATACCATGCAATGTTTTCAATTGCCCAAAGAAATAAATTGTTAGATTGAAAGAATCAGTAGAGATTCCTTTTGGAAGAAATATCTTGTGATAAGGGTTGTCGGCTAAAAAAGTAGGGGGACTACGCCTCCAAAAATTGGATGCAGTTAATAGTGCCTTCTTGAGTAAACTTATGTGGAACTATTCCATGGGGAAAGTACATAGGTGAAATAGATGTAAGTGAAGCATCCTATTTATGAGAATTTTTTTTGTTGCCATGAAACCAAAATAAATAGATTCCTGGCTTGGAAATGTATTATGAAGAATCGACATGAATTCCGTAAAGGTGTTAGATGGAAAGTTAGGAATGGTAGCGATATTAATTTCTGGTTGGATAATTGGTATACTAATAACAATTTGGCAAATATGCTTGGTCTTAGTGATCATTCTTTAATTCATACCTTTATTAAGGTGTCATAGTTTATTACAGCGAGTGGAGAATGGGTTACTACCAGTCTTAGTAGGCTAGAGGACTATGATTGTTTATGATTAATTCTCGCTATACCTTTACCCCATAACCCAATTCTGGACTCTGTATGTTTGGGATTATCGGGTAGTGGTGATTTTCAACTAAGTTCGTGACTTCAACAACTCATGGATTGGATCAAACAAGCTTGTCATCCTGGGAGTTTAGCTGGATTTGGAACTTGGACATCATGCCTAAGTTAAAAAAATTTCTATGGCAACTTTGCCATGTGTCTCTTCCTACTAGAGGAACCCTCTTTAAGAGAGGTATACAAATCGATCACTTGTCCCTTCTATCAGGAGGAGATTGAGGATGACGACCATCTGCTTCTTTGGTGTAGTTCTCCACACAAAGCTTGGAGATTATCATATAGCCATAATTGGATTGATATCAATCCTTTGTGTCATAGTCATAATGGGATTTTACAGATGTTCTCTAGTCTTAGCATTGCTGTCTTGCTGGTCAAAGTGAATCGAATAGCTCCTTTACTCTGGAGTATTTGGAAAGCAAGGAATAATATAGTGTTTCACAATGAAACTCCTATTGTAGGAAATACATTGATAAGAGCGAAAAAAGCAAGTGTTGAATGACGAATAAGACGTAAACTCACCCAAACAATGCAACCACCAAACCCAAGTCATTCAACCGTCAACCACACGAAAACTCATTGCATAACATAAAGGAAACCACCAAGAGGGTTCATCATCAACTTTGATGGATCCAAGACACCATGAGGAGCAGGAGGAGGTTATATCATTTGTAACTCGGAAGGAAGATTTATTGAGGCAGTAGCATTTAAATTGGAAACAACATTAATTTTAGTAGCTGAAGCTATAGCCATGAGAAATGTTTTAAAAGCATTAGTATACGCACGCTTCAATGATGTCCACATAAAGGGAGATAATAAAATACTCATCCAAGCAGTTCAAGGTCACATCCAAGTGCCATGGGAAATCCAAGTCTTGTTGCAAGAGTCGCTATGTATCTTCAATTGTGTAATCAATTATTTTCGCTCATGTTTTTAGGGAAGGTAACCATACAGTTGATTGGCTCGCAAAATTTGGCCTTTCATTATATTCTACAGTTGTGTAGAATGAGGTCCCTTGCAGGAACTTATGTATCCTTTATGAGGATAATCTAGGGAGAACTTTTGCGAGAATGACTTCTTAGATTATATTACTTACCTTTCTTACCAAAAAAAAATGATGTTTTAATAAATGAAAAATCTTGGCATGAAAATCAAATATTTTCAAGAATAAAAATTAACACACTATTTAGATTGAGGCGGAGTGCGAGGGAAAAGGAGGGGAAAGTAACATAGGGAAGGGAAGGACAGTAATTTATACCCACCTGATTTCAAATTGTTAAGAGAGAAGATAACAGTGGAGAGGGGGGGGAGGGAGAACAATTAAAAATAAACCTATCAACTGAGCGGCCTGGTCAAATATAGGTTGGCTGCATTCGGTTTGAGTAGAATACATGTTAGGTGTATTTCGAGTTTGATTAGGATACAAATATGCTTATTTCGGTTTTACAGGTTTCATGTCGTCCTAATGCGGTGTGAAACGCCTTTTTTATATATTATTCTTCTTTTAGCAATTCTAAAAACTTGTATATTTATTACTAAAAATTTGTCAATATTTTATTACTAATTTTATTTTCTAATATCTACCCAAAATTCACACAAAAAGAATTCTCTAGGGAGAGAAAATGAATTTCTAATGAGAAGTGCTCCTCATCCATGAAGTTCCCTAGTGAAACCCTAGTTTGTTTCCTGCCACGATTCCCTCTCACCTACCCAAACAAAATAGGAGTGACACCCATTGAGAATAAGATAAGAGAGATTAGACTGAGATGGTTCGGCTATGTAAGGACAATGACATAGCTATCTTTTAAATTAAGAGGTGTCAGGATTAAAGAAGCACATAACAATTATCCATTGACTGAATTGTTTTAGAATCAGATAAGAGAGGTTAGACTGAGACGGTTCAACTATGTAAGGACATTAGCATGGCTATCTTTTAAATTAGGAGGTGTCGAGATTAAAGAAAGACATAACAATTATCCATTGACTGAATTGTTTTAGAAAATTTGTATAAAATATTTTAAAAATTTTCAAAATATATCCATAAAAATTAATTGGTAATTGTCAAAATACATAGAACTTAAAAGTCAAATGCTTGCAAACAAATGTGTACATCCATCATTAAGCTAAATCTAAGGGCATTTGTAACATGGCTATAACTCGTTAATTAAATCGGATCAAGCTGTTATTTTATGGTTATATTTGGTTTGGTTTGTGGGTTTTTTAAAATTTGACTAAGCTGTGAACTATTTAAACTGTTGTTTGGTATGGAAAAATTTAACTTTTTATTTATAATTTTAAATTTAAAACAGAATATTCTTACATTTTTGAAAAAATGTAAATTTTATTGGTTCGTAAACCTTAAATTTAGACGTGGATAAAAGCTTGTGATTTATATTTGGAACTCAAACAACTAATAATATTTCAAAAACCAAGTTTGTAGAAGCTAGACACCAGATCAAGTTTCAAACACACAACCCTTAGCAGTTTAAGTAGTTGAAGGAGAGCCTTGCACCACTAGAGCAATTACAACACATGACACTAACAACAATTAAATTAAATATATAATCTAAGTTTCCAGAATTTCTATATATTATTATTTTTTGCTCAAAAATCAGGGGTATCATTTGACACCACATGCATCAATGTGGTTTCGCCACTATGTAAGGAGAAGGAGATTGATCACACTAGTGAGAATATGCGAGAAGATTATTTTTTTGGAATGTAAAAGGGGCCGAGATAGGCATATGATGAGTTGAAATGAAGTGATTAGACCTGATTTAAAGACTTTAGGATTAGCGGAGGACATGATTCAGGATAGGAAAATATGGAGGTCTAAGATGAAGGTTGTAGATCGTAAAGTAGCTAGTTACTTGCTCTTTCCTTAATTATAGAGGGCATACAATTCATTGAGGTAGGGATCTGGTTATTATTTAGCTTGTGTCTCCAGGAAGTGTGTTCGTATGTGTGGTTAGTCGAGCTTACCTCTACTACCTATGTATTGTCTCGACTTGCCATGTATATTGTTTTCTTGATTTTTTAAAATGTTTTCAACTCTAAAATTGTTTTTCCTATATTTTGTGGGCCTATTGGAATCGGTCTCTTTATGGGTAGTAATACCTGCAAAGGTAAGATTGCTTATACATGGATCTCTCCAAGCCCTGCGTAAATGGGTCCTACACTGGGATCTAGTGGTGTTGTTGTTTGAGCCAAATTAATGTGATTTCTCAATGAATTTCCTCATCTCCTTATCTATTTCCTTTGTTGAATTAGAATTTCTTATCTACTTTTCGTGTTTGGGTAAGACTACCCATTGTTCAAAGCTATGTAGATGCACTCATGGTGCAATGCATATCAATCTACTAAGACTGATTTTTCACCTATTATTTTGCAAAATACTCTTTCAATTTTAGTATGTTCAATTTCCAGAAATTGATTTTCTACTATCATCTTCCATTTACTCAAAATTGATCCCTTACAAACAGTGTTCTAGAGTTCATCATGAGGCTAACATTCCCAATCATTCTATTTACGAAAAGCCTTGAGCACTCAGTCTAAGCGTCTTTTTATTTTGTCAACCAATCCCATCCTCCACCCCCTTTTCTATAGGATCATAATAAGTTCAGTTTCTTCATATATTATCTGGCAAGCACAGTTTAAGAAAACAATATCAAGCGTCTTTAATCCATTTTTTTAGTAACTATGATTATTCTTGTTTGATATCTTCATTAATTACCGAGTTTATTAGCCTGTTTTACTTTCTTGCTGTGCTTATTCATGACTTTAAGTTTTAATTTGATTGTTATGTCTCTTTTATAGTTTAAGTATATTCCTAATATCCTAATCACACCGAGTCCTTAGCATTGGCCTTGGAGTTTGCCTCCTCTATTTAAAAAGATGGCTTATCCCTAGTTTGTCAGAGCTCTTCTTCCTAAGTCTACTTCTTTTAATAGTACTTATCTTATGAATAAAAATTTCCAACTTTTCCCCTTTCCTTCACTAGCTCTGAAAATGGTCATAATGACCACCCAATCCAAACTACCCCTATTTGTCATGTTCCCCTCCAAATCTCTAATTCCACATTCTAGGGGTGGAGGTACCTATTCATGCAATTAGACTTAAACCTCCCATCCAACATTTACAAAGTCAATGAAATTTAGTGTGGGGTCATCATTCGAATTCCTCAATTACATATGGAGATAGCACTCCACGACTGTTGTCTCTGCCTAACCCAGATCCTATGCTAAGTATCAACCCTTCCGCCAACCTCAATGCTAGTGAATCCCTTCCCTCTATCAATCTTTTTCCGCCTCCAATTATGTAATATGGAAAAATTGGTAGCTAGTTGTCACTTGGGGAAACTTTGGGGGAATTGTGTGTCGTTATTAGGCATTATTCACAAGAAAAAACTAGATTGAACTTCATCAGACATTAGGTAAACTATGGTGAATAATTAGATCCTTCTTATGTTTGCTATTGTTGAGGATAAAGAAATGGTGTGGCATGGGAGACCTTACTTTGTGGGTAGTCTCAACTTTGTCAAGACAAGTTGGGTTCCATTCTTTCCTCCATTCTCAGCTTGTATTGGTAGGATTAATCAATGGGTTAGGTTCCCTAGGTTGCCTTGGGAATTCTGAGCTTATGATACTTTGTCTAACCTTCTAAAACCTATTGGGAATGTCAATAAAGCCGGCTAGAACACTTTATGCTTCTCAAATGATTGACCAAAGTGGACTAAAACACTTGTTGCATCTTAACGTGGACAACTCTAAACCTCTTCCTAGGTCTCCAGTGGTCTCTTTTGAAAGGTAGAACCATGAAAAATCCCTTTAATTTATGAAGGGCTTCATGAAGTATGTGCATTGTCTGGATCTGAGGATGACCAAATTGAGAGTTGCTCTAGGATTCCACCTCAGTGAAAAAAAGAGGTAATGATTGAAAAGTTTGGAGGGAAGGAGCTTCTTCGTCTAATTCCTCTAAGACTAATACCACTATTGCTAACCCATATTCCTCAACTAATAACTGGATCAAAGTCTCTCCAAAGAAGTGACTTTGATCCTCTTCTTCAAAGTTAACTCGATTTACTATTCACACTCAAGCATCTCCCAAAATTATCATCAAGGAAGCTACTTGCCCCATCTCACCTCCTTATGCTAAGCCTGCTTCATCCCCCGAGTACTCTAATGAGCAAGGCTCTTTTGAAGCTTCAACTTGTAACTTGAATAATTAAAATATTATGTTAGCTAATCCAACTGTAGTGAACAATTACCCTCCAATTTAATGATGATCCTCTTGATGCTATGTAGGATGAAGCAGTTGAGGAATCTCCTGCTCAGTTGGCTCATGATAGTCAAACTAGGGATCTTTTGAAAGGGGGTCTAGTTGATACCTTTCTTAACCTTGATCTTATCGAAGAGATTGTCATGTCTTCTTAAGTCTTCCAAAAGGTGCAAGATTGAAGAAGGGGATGAGGGTCTCTCCTAGACTAAGAAAAAAATCTTAGTTACATGTGGACTTTGTATTATACGAGGCGATCAACTTTAGTTTAGAATAAGTCTTGTCTTATTTTGGTGTATGATAGTTTAACTGAGCACTATGATCTGAATGTGAGTTTCATTTGTAATTGTCTCTTTGATTGACAAATATCCTCCAGGTGCAGTTGTTGTCTATTGTACGATTCTAGGAGATATTATTCAATAATGTGTCTATCAAGTTATATGTGCTAGGTTATGTTTGGATATGTCTAGTTTGTACCCTATGCTTTATGGGATTTGGAATGGGTTTTGCCTTCTTTAGTCAATTAATGAATGCTAACTCTTTATTTGGGTAATCAAGTTAATTGAATTATCAATAGGGCTAGGGAGGCTCCATTCAAATGAGAATTGAAAACTGTTGTTTTTCAACAGTTTATGTGGAGGACCGTGGCAAATTATTACTGTTTATTTATTTTGACTAATGATGGCATGACTGATCCACTCTATCGTGAGCAAGCTGAGACCTTCTATGGTTGTGTTTGAGAGACTTCTTTACTTTTGTCAACCTCTAATCTAATCACTATTATATACATTGCTTATATTTAGTGTGCCCACTATTTTATACTATACTAGATTTTAGACTTGTGCTATGCACGAACTTCATTAGATTTTATAGTCTATTGCTTTTGATTTTTTCAATGCCAAATTATATAAACATGTAGCTATCTTTGTACCACTTGAGGCTAAATCCATAAGAAAAGGTGCACAATTAAGCCAATAAACAATAGGCTAACAATTTAACTTACTAAAATAGAGATCCCAAATATATAATGAACTCAACATTTTATGTAAACTGAAATGTGAGATATCCAAATCAAATTTAAAAATTAGTAAATTTAGACAAAATAGCAGCAATAAAACCATATAAATAAACTTAGAATGAACCAATGCTTGGAATATCAACTAAACTTATTTTTAAAAAGCCCTCAACTTCCTTAAATTTCATAGTGCGATGAAAATTCGCCTAATTTTGTTACTGATACACTAAACATGACATACACAACATAAAATTAAATAAAAGAACTTTACAGAGCTAAAGGAATAAAACTATAATTAAGAACGAAAATTGAACATAGTTCATTGCAAGCTCCAAAACCTCAACAAACAATCGAAACAAAGCACGTACACATGAAGAAAGAGAAAGGGAGGTCAATTCATTTCCTAACTTTGCTTTTTAAAAAAAAAAAACTCAAATAAAAGCATTGAGAGAATATAATTGGGAACTCAAAGCAAAAACACAATAGTTGTAAAAAATAGTTACATAAAGAGAGAACGAGATACTTGTTGCTTACATTAGAGAACTGCTAATGAAAATTATTGTCAACCTCTAAAAAATTATAATAGTCACTATTTGATGCAAAATACCATCTTCAAAATACAATAACCTATCCAACGCTTTAATATATATATGTGTGTGTGTGTGTGTGTGTGCGTGTGTGTGCGTGCGCTTTTGTGCGTGGGTGTGTGTGTGTGTATGTGTGTATATATATAAACTTGCGCTTTTGTGCGTGGGTGTGTGTGTGTGTATGTGTTTATATATATAAACTTATACTCAGCAAAATAATAAACAGAAACTACACAGCTACATTATAGAATTTTCAATAATGGAAGATTTTTCCATAATACAAATTTTTTTCAACTATAGTAGTTAAATATGTTGATAACCATTGATTTATTTTGGGTTGAATTTTAGAAGATGACATGGCATGTCGTGCTGAACATTATGGTTGTACTGTCTAGGTCAGATTTTAGAAATTGAGACAATACGACACATCATGTTAAACAACATGGTCATGTTGTACCTATTTCTAGTCGACTTTTTAAAAAAAAATACAATGATTTGGGTTTGTTCTAGAATAAGATTTTACATTATAAAACTTTAGTTTTGGAGAGTTATTTTCAAAACTTCAGTTCTTGGTGTTGGTTGAAGATTATTTGTTGGTTTGATTTGAAGAGTCCGTTTTTCTTAGTCCCACTCTATCTATTGTTTACTGCTTTAGATCTTTGGTAGTTGCTAGTATGATGTTTGGTGATGGTTGTGTTGTGATTTTTGCTATGTTTAACGACTAAATCTTTGAACTTGGGTTGGGATTTATGCCAATTATGTTTTAGTTAAATCATAAATTAGCCCTAAAATTTTCCTTGTTCCATGTTTGTTTTATTGAATTCTACTTTGCTTACCATATGCTCAATGAATTGTTTGAAAGAGCATTCATATTTTTTATTCGAGTTTATGGGAGCATTGAAAAATGGAACCTTTACCTAGTGAGACTTAGTAGACAATTGGGATTTTGATATGAGAATAATTGAGGTTCTGATTGGGGTTTGAGATTGTGTACCTTGGAATCTTTTGAGTTTTAGTCCTATGAAAATAGATGGCTATAATGACCCTTGAAAGAGGGAGGGGATGGGCTTAATGGATAATCTATTCATTCATATTGCATGCTTGAGCAAGTTTGATGGGGTTAATGATTCATTTGCTAGTATAATTGTGCTGCTAGTACTAACCAGAGTGTTTCTCCAGTCTGGCTGGTTATTCGTGTTTTTAGTTGTTATTCATAGCCTTATTCGTTGGGTTAAATATCCAAATTTGATTCACAATAGATTGAGTAGTTTAATTAGATTTGGTGGTTGAAAGCAAGTTCTTTGTACATACGACCCCTACAACTATGCGGTGCACCTACGGATTTAACTAATCACTCAAAAACACATGTATTGGGGGGGGGGTGTTGTGTGTGTGTATACACACGCTTTAACACACACACACGCACATGTATTTGTATATGTATATGTGTGTGTGTCTGTGTGTGTATATATACACCATCCTGTCATTGCATCCATGAACTTTAGGGATTTTTATTTGATGAAAGTCTTAAGCAACAGTCTCTTATGCCTTCTCCATGAAAACTAATTTTAGTAGAAAAAAATTAATTATTGCCATGTGTTGGGAGAAGGTATACGAGAAGGTTGCTATTAGTCTTCTTAACTATTAACACTTTGACTCATATAATTGATATCATACTAGCTTACTTATTACACAGAGATCATATATTTCCGCACATTTCTCAACACTATCAGTTATGTGCAATATATAAAATACAGGATCCTAAAATCATTAAATCAAAATATGTTTGACTTAGTAATGGAATATACAAAATAAAAGTGCTCAAAATATAGAGCATTGGACGTTATTTCTGATCTATGGATTATTGATGGACAACACCCCAAAGTATAGATTAGACGTCTAAAAATCTTGATCATGTTCATCAATAATTTTAGCATATACTTTGGCAACATATAAGACAAATTCATGAAAAATATGGTTTATTCAACAAAAGATAGTCCACATTTGCAAAAAAACCAAAAAAGGCATCCATTAGTATATGAGACAGGTTCGCCATTATATTCTCTCCATACCCTACGTAAGCGGGACTTATGCTAGGAGGAGTTGTTATTGTTGTTGTTGTTGTTGTTGTTGTTGTTGTTGTTGTTGTATTTATAAAACAAAATGACGTACATAGTGGCAAATAGTCCAAATTCTCATTCTCTTGTATAAAGCTTAGTACCAGAAATTATCCTTCATCAAGTTGGTCTCAAAAAGGTAGACCTTGGTGGAAATTAAATGATCATGTTGTTATTCGTGTTTCTCCATACAAATCCTCTCCTCTCTTCCCCCCGATGTTCTATTTAAATATGGCTTTCGGCTATTGGTTTAGTTTTTTTATTTAAAATTTGCCTTTCTCATTTGATAAAATTCTTAAGGTCATATAAGCTATGTAGTACGTACATCTTACTCTACCCTTGGCATTTTTTCAATTTGATTTGTTTTTTGTATGTCCTTTTACTTGAGGAGCTACTTCGTTTATGTATGTTTTGACTAAAATCTTTTTCCACCTTGCGTCCTTTCATTTACGCATATGTTCATATCCTTCTATGATTTTGTTGCATGTTATTTGTGAATATATTCTAAAGCATGAGCATTTTAGAACATATAATCTATTATTGCTCATCCTTCATCACTTAGGGCTCTCGACGAATTTCCCTATACTAATATCTCACACACACACACACACACACACACACACACATATATATAATATACACACACACACACACAATATATATATATATATATATATATAT
>JACYFF010031952.1:38898759-39052769 GCA_017589665.1 Selenicereus undatus | reverse complement strand
TATCTTGCTACAAGTTCTAATGACATTGTTGTGCATCTTCCGATACTTTTGTTATTCTCTACATATACACTCACTGGGAAGAGATCTATCATATGAATCAGTGTTTCATTCTTTTGATATTTAGTGTACTTATTTTCAATAACTGGAGTAAACAATCGAGATTCATAGGTTTGTGCTTGATGATATTAAGTCATCCACCTTAATTCATATCACATGTTCATACTCTAGCTACGTTATTGTAAACATAAATTTCGAGTCTAAAATAAATTAGATAAGAAATTGAGAAACAAATCGAATTTTGGTATTGATATTGTATATATGGGTACAATATCTGTATAATTGTTACAAAAATAAGTATAATAAATCCTCTGATTCGATCTACTTGAATAAACTTGAATGAATTTGGTCTCTGGAGTAGGCTTAATAGGCTTAATCTCTACAGAGAAAATAGTTGGGTCTTTGAGAGTGAATAACATGTGTTTGGAGTGCTTGTTGTCTTCTTTCAGAGAGAATTTTTGAGCTCATGTGAATTCTTTTGAATGTCGATCCCCAAAATGAGAGGAGTAGCTCCCTTTTTATAAAGAAGTCGAAATTAGGATTTATTCCTGATTATTTCTAAAAAGGAACAGTAATATATTTTTCGCATCGTTTGTGGCATATGGCGCTTTTAAATTGGTCGCAATAATTCTCCATCAAATATTTAATTTAATGGACAACCGTAATTAATTTGACACGTGCCGGAGTATAATTGGGTGAAATAAAAAATATTTCATTTTCCACATAGCACCACCAGATTTGTCATTGAATTTTTTGTCTCCTATAAATGCCCCATCGAGAGTCGGTTGCATAGACGAACTCAAAGTATGAGTTTTTTTTCTTTGGGGGCGGCTAAGTCTCGAACGCTTGACAGATACAAATAATTAAAAATTTCACGGGTGCATTTTTTGTTGATCCCGATTTAACGAGCCCCTGAAAAATAAACTGAGGTCCAAGAAACCCACTTTGTTTTCTTGTTTTTCACAATCCTCTTTTTTTATCCTTTTTCTCCCTCCTTTTACCCCCAAAAAAAATTGAGTTGAAGGCTTTGGAAAAAAAACAAAGTCCACGTCTGAGTTTCTTCTCCCCTTTCATTTCCCCTTTTTTTCTTAAAAAAAAAAGAATTCCTCAATAGATCTCACAGCCTCATGCAACCCCTTCATACTCTTTTTTTTTCCTGCTCTTTTTCTTTGTGATAATTATGTCTTGAGGATTTGTGATAAAACTTTATCAACTCTTGATAAAATTTATCAGCAAAAAAAAAATAGAAATTCTTGGTACTTGAATTGGAGTAGGAGTAGGAAGACTCAATGATCAACTACTATAAAAATCAATCTACAGGCGCCTTCAATCTGTCAACCTCACCCTGATTCAACTTATTGGAGGTGATTTTTTTAAAATTTTTTGCAGATATCTTCATCTCCGTAGTTTTCAACTTGCCTTTTTGTTTTTTTGGTTGCTTGCATTCTTGATTTTCTTTGGCTCCCCTGCATCCTTGTATTCAGGCTTAGGAATAGTTGGAGTCATCCGTCCTCCATCTTCTTCATTATCCCAACCCAGATCATAGAATGAATTTGTACACAAACCTAAAACCCAAAGTACACCACAATTTTAGCCCACCTTCTGGATTAAAAAAAACCTTTAATTCGATTGTTAATGCTAGAATCAGCACCAATTGAAGCTCCATAATCATTCTATATCTTCCTTAACTGCAAGGAGAAGGCCTTTTTTTTAATGGGTTTTCTGCAATTGAATTGAGTTCTAAATGTGATAGCAATTTCGGGATAGAAATTGGAATTGGGATTATTGGGGGTGGATTTTTTTTTCTCTCTCTTCAGGAAGCAGAGGAGAGTGAGGAACAGGACGCTAGCTGCTTCCTGAAGCGTGTTTTTTTGTTGAGTAGAGTACATGAAGTTTCTCCAGCGTGCTATTTAACAACACTCCATTACAATTGGGCGTTTTTTGCTAGTCTCTTTACGTTGTCTAACCATTCCTCCCAGCATTTCCTACAAGCTCCTTTCCTTAGCTCATTTCTTCTGTTTTTTTAAAGCCCATTTTATTTTTTTTGTTCTTTATGTGGCTATCTATGTAGATATTATGCGAATTTTCCCTTTTTGTACTAAAATTAACAACTCCTTCTCTCTCTGTTTTTCTTTTGCAAATTTGTTATTCGAAGGGTACAATGCTTTGAATTCTGGACTCAAGGAATTATTTATGCCACAATTTGCACCAAAGATACGAAACCTTTTTATGCCTGAATGATTTGTTCACATGGGTCCACCATAGTTCATTTTTTCACTAGTTTTCGACCTTTGGATGTTTTACCCACAAGGGTCCATCATAGGCCGCTTTTTATTGATTTTGGACCTTTGGATGTCTTGCTCGTAAGGGTCCACCATATGTCGCCTTTAATATTAATTTTCGACTTTGCGGTGTCTTCCCCGTAAGGGTCCACCACAGGTCGCCTCTATTATTAATTTTCAACATTTGGATGACTTGCCCATAAGGGTCCATCATAGGCCGCATGTTATTAATTTTCGACCTTTAGATGTCCTGCCCTCAAGGATCTACCATAGGTCGCCTTTACTATGGTAGAGTTAATCAATTCATTCAAAAAAGTTTATAACTTCTTGTTCGACTCACTTCGTCCTGCATTCGCCACTTGCGGTAGCTTTCATTGTAACACGGCATTTTTTTTAGGTTTGCTCCATATATGGATACCTTTTCAGATGAGTCTTATAACAAATGACAGTATTTGTGCATTCAACTGGGCAACAAACATGTGAAGGAGACAAAAGTGCAGATTCGCAAGCTAATAACTCACCTTTCCAAATCAAAATGCCACGAAGGTCCACCAAGCCTCCCTTCTTGGCCAAAAGAAAATTTGAAGATAGAAAATATTTTTACTATCAAGTAACCCAATGCCTAAGAGAGTGTCCCATAGTATTAGCTATTGCACCATGACACAGATGCCAAGCAGAAATCATGGGAGAAGCTGCCATTCCAGGGAGAGTTTTCTTATACGTCTCTCTATTGGGAATGGTTGGAGGATGTCCTTGTTGTAGAGACTTGCTAGTCGCCAATCATTTATTCGATGCCCTTTATGCATCGCTCTTTGTTTATGACAAGTGTCCAAATATTGTTCGAGCAATATGTGAGTACTGGTGTCTTGAAACAAACTCTTTGCATACCTTGAAATGCGAAGTATCTATTTCTCTACTGGACATCCATGGCTTCCTCAAGCTTTCGTTGTTAGGTTTTCTCTACAATGAAGTTGTTCCTCAATCCAAAGAACTCAAGGCCATCCTGGGAAGGAATTGCACTCATTTATTTACAACATACCATATTCTTCGACAACGCTTTGATCACAAACCAACTATAGAGGAGTGGATCGCATTTTGGTTCCGTGAACTAGTCAAATATCACGCTCCCATAAAATCAGACCGTTGAAGTCGAGTCTCTCTTCCACCCAATATATCTTTGACTACTGAAGGTCATGGATGGAATGAGTCTCATGCTATCTTTGATGAGTTAGGCATGCCCAAAGGCGAGTGTACATAGACTTTCCTTGTGGCCTTTCTTTCATGCTGGCTATGCTTGTTCATACTTCCAGTAAGAGATGCTGGTTGCATTCATCCTAGGACTTTCTTAGTAGCATCGAGTATGGAAAGAGGCCAGCATTTACAGAGGTCTTGGCAAAATTTATCGCTTAGCTCATCTTGGAAGAAAAGGAGGTCATATCACATAGCATTTTCTTTATGCTTGGGTAGCTAAATATTTTCGAACATATGACTTTGATGATAACATCTCATCCAACTTAAGAATGCCAAAATTCAGTGGCTTTGGTAGGGCCAAATCAGTTGACCTTGACGGAGCACGTGAGCTCATCAGTTCTAGCAGAGGTTTTTGCTGGAATTCTGCTATAAGGCATCGAATCAAAGAGACTCTTATCGACAATGGCCAACTGTTACGGCTGACTTTGCTTATTTTACTAGCATTTGTTCAATTTATATCTGCTACTGTTATGATGATAGTTTTGTTATGAAACAGTATGGCCCCCATAGGTTCAGCAAACACTTCCGCTTTCATCAGGACATTTCTACAAACACAGATTTCTCCACCCTTCCGAATTCATAGATTATTCTTCAACTCCATCAAGCATGCATATGCTATGGAAAAAATTCTTGAGTGTTGTTTACTGGTCAATGCCCTTCTTTGGAGAGGAAGTTCACTCCCCGCTTCCAAGAGTGGTGGTATAAAGTGTTCCTTACTTCATTAGGTACCTATTCTGGAGGGAATTCAAAGAGAAGAGAGATGGTTCATTTGATCAAAATATTCAAATGGATGAAGGTCCTTCTAGCTCGGGGCCCAAACTGAAGATAGTTCACTCCCAAAAGCCTTTAAGATCTCTGACTCTTGAAATAGAAGACAACACTCCTTAGACAAAGATTCTGGGGGTAGTAGCTGTCATACCAGTCACACCTATCTCAACAATTCCCATCCAGAGTGTTGCTATGCTAGTGAAGCCCCCAGATGGGGTTAGACTTACTCCTGAGCCTTCACCTACTACAACATGAAGGCGAAAGCTGAAGTCTATTGTTGTTTGTACTCCTGATGGGTAGGGTATGTCCAATGTCCAAGGAAGAAAGTTGAATTATGGGAAGACCATTTTTGCGCCTCCAGACAGTACAGAAAATATCGTGGACATCTTGGATTACGATGCCAGCCCCATCAAATGCATGGAAATAATTTTTTTTTATGCTTATCGCGATGGTCCCTTATTTGAACCCTTCTTTTTTTTTGTTTTTAAAAGGGAGAAAGCAGTGATGTGAATTTTAAGAAGAAGTTGGTATACATTCCTCTGCCATCTGAAAGTCAATGTTTCCTCTCAATTGAGCACTTATCATCCCCTCGGGCAGGATTTCCTTGGAAATGATTTATGCCTCAATGACTCAAAGAGTATTTGTACACCTAATGATGGTGATGAAGCCAAGTCTACCCCCAAGACAAATGCTCCACGAGTGCTCCCCCCACTATGCCTTTCAAGTGCTTCATAAGATATTTCTGTCTTCAAAGTTGATGCCATCATAAAAGAAGTGAACAAGAGTGAAGCTTGGATGACATGTCAAGTTATTCTTGACAAGGTGTTTCACACCTCTTTCGAAAGACTTCATTGCCTTAAGGGCAAGTTCAACAGCCTTTACGACCTCATCAATGAAAGAGGAGGTGATGCTACTCCTTTAAAGAACAAAGTTGAAAGGCTAATCCACTAAGCATGCGACCTCAAAGATCTGCAAAAGAGCTACTCTGACCGAATGACTACCGAGGTGCGAGAGAGTCATCATATAGAGGTCGGCAGTAAACTCAACGAGGCTTCCCATCAGTTGGACACAGAAAGCACTTGTTATAATGCACTCAAGGCTAAGCTGGGGCAAGTGGATTCGAGGCACGAGGAATTGTTAAAAGAGTTCCAATCCTTAGATGATGAAAATGAGGACCTTAGTTGTCAAGTGGCGGCTAGCGAAGATTTGCTTCAAGAAGCTGAGCGGACAGTCATAGACTTAAAGGATTAGATGGACACTCTTAATGCTATTAAAGTCATAGAAGTCTGGAGAAGACAAAGCTTATGCAAAGGATTCGTTTGAAGATTTGAAGACCTTCCAATGGACTCCATAGCTTTTTCGATATAGATTCATTATGTGTTTTTTTTTTAATAAATGAAATAAGCTTGATGTTGATTCAACGAGGTTTGAATGAAAAGTTCCAATCCCTTTTTTATTTATTGTAGCACGAATGTCTCGGTCAATTAGCCTTGTTATCAGGTCACATCATCATTGACACCATGTCAAATCATTCTGCTCTTTGTTTAAAAAATGAGCTATTGACAACTTGCAATCAAGAAAACCACGAACTAAGTCAACAGACCCTTCTTATTAAGCATAAATAACTTTATATATTTTTTCCGATCTTTTTGTGGCTATGTTTAGATACATAACCACATTGCCTACGTACCTAAAGGGAGCACAACACCCTAAAGGATCAAGCCATGCGTAGTTCAAAGAACAAGAACAATTTTTTTTGTTTTGTTTGGCCATTCATAGTTTATACTCTTGTGAGCCAGGAGTAGTACAAAAGGTTTTTTTTTTATTTGTTTGATTTGTTTTGCTTGAATGAGCAGTTTAGGCTCTTGCTTAGGGGCTTACAAGTACCAATGCATCAAGGATGGTAAAGCTTCAGGAACCAGCCTTTTATGGGCCCTACTCGCACTCCATCGGTGTTGACCATCTTATAAGCGCCGTTTGTGTAGACTTCCCAAACCATATAAGGATCATCCTAGTTAGAAGTGAACTTACTTCTAGTCTTGTGTAGAATAATGATTGGCCTCCTTACCGCGAGCACTTGATCTCCGACTTGAAATGAACGCGGGCGTACCTTTTGGTTGAATGCTCGTGATAAGCGAGCTTGATAGCATTTCAACTTTTGTTGTGGTAGAAGTCTTTTTTCATCAAGTGCCTCAAGCTCAACCAAGCTCAGCTTGTCATTTTCATCTTCGGTCAAGCCTTCTTGTATAGCAATACGGAGTGAAGGGATTTGAAGTTCCAAAGGTAATACCGTTTCAACCCCATGTGTAATAGCAAAATGAGTCGATTGAGTTAGCGTCTTGTATGTGGTTCTGTATGCCCATAGAGCCTCTCCTAACCTTTCATGCCAGTCCCACTTTGACTTTGCCGCCACTTTGCTTAATAAGTTGTAAAGCGTCTTGTTAAAAGCCTCTGCTAACCTATTTGCAGGTGCATTATACATTGAAGATTTGTGCTGAACATACTTAAACTTTCCACATGGGTCATTTACCAGCTTGTTGACAAATCGTTTGCCATTATCGGTGATAATGTGTCGAGACACACCGTATCGGTAGATGACATGTGTTCGAATAAAATCAACAACATTCTCCTTTTTTACTTCTCTTAGCGAAATTGCTTTCGCCCATTAAGAAAAGTAATTCGTTGTTGCCAATATGTACGAGTAACCAGTAGAAGATTTCGGAGTAATGGGTCCCACAACATCGAACCCCTGGCTTCAAATGGCTAAGATGCCACAGTTGGATGGAGTGGTTTAGGGGGTTGATGAACAAAGTTGGCATGAAACTGGTAAGGCTCACACCTCTTTACATAGTGAATGCAATCTTACACCATAGTAGACCAATAGTAGCCCATCCTCTTGATTTGATCATATAATTTGGGTCCTGCCTAGTATGCACCACATAGTCCTGAATGTGCTTCCACCACTGTTTGTCCTGCCCATTCGTTACCCAAGCATCGCAACCAAATGCCGAGGAAGGGGTGTCCATAAAGAGTCCCATTGAAGTAAAGGAAGCGGGAAACTCTTCGTTGGATTTCTATCTTGTGCTTTGGATCATTAGAGAGCTTTCCATGCTATAAGCAATCAATAAGCGGTTGATGCCAGTCTTCTTCATCTACTTTTTGAGCACTAACTGCATTGACGTCTCCCTTAAACTCTTCACTAAGGAATGCAATGACCCATCGGATGGGGACATTCATAGTTTCTTCTACCCGTAGTGCTAAAATAGCTGCAAGATTTGTAAGTGCATCAGCCATCGTATTGGCACTTCTAGGAATATGTTCTAACTTGATGGTTTCAAGCCTGCTTAGCAATCGTGGGGCACATTTATGGTATGAAATGAGATCGCCCTTTTTGACTTTATACTCTTTGATAAGTTGTTTGATGACTAACTGCGAGTCACTATAGATGTCGAGATCTTTGATTCCCATTTCAATAGCCATTTGAAGGCCTAAGAGTAAAGCCTGATACTCAACCATGTTATTTGAACACAATTGGGTTAACACGAATGAATAGGTGAGAACATGCTTTTCAGGGGAGACAAACACTACACCAACACCAGCCCCATCATTTCTAGCAGCTCCGTCAAAGTACATCTCCCAAGGTGGAAGAATATCGACAAAGAACACATCCTCACCTGGTAAGCCATTGTTTAGCTCCCACTCATTAGGAATTGGGTGATCTGTTAAGAAATCTGCTAGCACTTGCCCTTTGACTGTCTTTAGTGGCACATAGACAAGATCATACTGCTTCAAGATCATAGCCCACTTCGCAAGTCACTCATTGAGAATTGGCCTTGACAGGATGTAATTGATGGGATCAACTTTAGAAACCACTTGCACTGTATATGCCTGCATGTAATGTCTTAGTTTTTGAACGACAAATACGAGTGATAAGCACATATTTTCCATGGGAGAATACTTTAATTCATCCCCATCCAACTTATGAATTAAGTAGTACAGAGCCACTTCTTTTCCTTGCTCATTCTTTTGAACACATAATACTCCCAATGACTCTTCTTGAGCAGCGATGTAAAGTATAAGAGGCTTGCGAGGAATTGGTGCTCCTAACACTGGAGGATTTGACAGGTACTTAATTTTCTCAAAAGCTTTGTGGCACTACTTGTCCCATTCAAAAGGTACTCCTTTTTTCATGAGGTGGCTAAAGGGATGACAACGACCGATGAGATTCGATATGAACGTTCGTATATATGCCAACCGACCTTGAAGACCACGAAGCTCTTTGAGATTCGTAGGCTCAAGCATCTCTTGGATTGCTTTGATCTTGGATTGTTCAATTTCTATCCCTTATGGCAAACGATAAAACCTAAGAACTTTCCAGAAGTGACACCAAATGCACACTTGATAGGGTTCATCTTCAGCTGAGACTTTCATAGTCGTTTAAAGACCCCATGCAGATCTTGAATGTGATTTGACTTCCTTTTGGATTTAACCACTAGTCATCAACATAACACTCAACTGTCTTATGGTGCATATCATCCAAAATATTTTGCATTGACCTTTGATATGTTGCCCCTGCATTCTTTAGACCGAAGGGCATAACTTTATAACAGAAGACGCCTTTGGGTGTGTGAAAGGTCGTGACCTGCTGGTCTTCCGATGCCATTTGGATTTAATTATACCCCGCAATACAATTCATGAATGATAAGGCCTCGTGTCCCATAGTCAAATCAATCACGAGCTTGGTGGTAGGCAACGGGAAGTCATCTTTTAATCATGCATTGTTGGGATCTCAAAAGTCTACACAGATGCGAAGTTGTCCATTTATCTTCCTTACAGGGACAACATTTGCAATCCAGGTTAGATCGCTTACCTCCCGAATGAACCCCGCTTTAATAAGTTTATTGAATTTTTTTTCCAATTTCGAGTACCAACTCTGGACGAAAACGTCGCTGGGGCTAATTCTTTGGAGAAGAACCCTTTTTAATGGATAGGCGTTGGACTGCAACTTTGGGATTAAGCCCTGACATTTCCTTGTAGCTCCATGCGAACACATTCTTATACTCTGAGAGGAGATCAAAGTACTGATTTTCTTCCTTGGGTGTCAGCAATGAACTTACACAAATAGGGCGAGGTTCCTCTGCAGTTCCAATATTCAATTACTTTAGATCATCGACTATAGCTTGCCCCCCTTCCTCAAGGGTTTTACGAGTTTCTGCAGGTTCTATATCTGAATATGAATCCTCACATTTTCAAACTGTGATATGATGAGAAGAAGTCACCTCATCTTGCCCTTCCTCCTTATTCGAGTTAGAGTTACTTTGTTGACCAGTGTAGATCATAGTATGCCTTTTCACTCTCAATGAACCTTTTATCTTGACGTCCAGGGTTAAAAATCACTTCATTTGTGAAGGAATAGAACTTTGTACCTCGTTTGTATCACCCAGATGACTAAATATGGAACTTTTCAGCTCTTGGGATGGCGCTTTCAAGGGCTCTGTTCCCTTCTTGATTTTATTGAACACTGAAAGCTTTGGTTCTACCCCAATTATGCAAAAGACAGAGGGACGTTTTATTGAACTAGAAAGTTGTAGTCTATCGAATACAGAAGTCCTCGTGCTAGGTGGATCATCCTCTTCTTCACTCCCATATTCTCTTCAACGGAGATGTACTGAACTGTCGGCTGCTTGTCCTTTCGTTGCCCCGAGATTTTGATTGGCTGCAGCGACGCGTAGTCAAGTCCAACTTTAGAGACACCTACTAAACCTCCTCACTCTTGGATCAGTTTTGGAGTTTTATTAAGAACACGAGGCTTGACTTGGATTACCTTCCCTAAGGTAGTGGGGTTTTGGAAGTCATAACCGTCTCTTTTCATAAGCTTGTATGCATTTAGATTGAATCCACCTTTGGTACGTGCATGCAGCAAGCCCTCATCCTCTTTTAACAAAGCCTTAGAAGAAGAGACAAACCCAGGGAGAGGGTGTCTGCTCACCTTTGGCTAGTACACCTTTGGTGTTGGCAATGTGGCACTTCCTTTTAAGGGCGCCCAAGCTTGCCTTGTTAGCCTTCCTGATAATCTTACCTTGAGTCTCTCCATTTACAATTCCATTGAAGGGTAATTCTCCTTCCTTATAACGGGATTTCGGAACATACCTCAAAACCGATGTCTTGGAGTTTGTTGAAGCAACCATCTGTCTTGTAACCTGTTTAATGGATTGTATTTCACTAACTTGTTTATCATCCTCTTTGCCCTGTTGTTGTTGTTTCGCACCATCGTGCCCCGTTGCCACTTGCACATCCTCGGTAACTTTTGAGTCACCTTTACCTGTGGAGGAAATTGTTGATATCATCATTTCTTTAGGTGTTGAACCTTTTTCAAAGAATTTAGCATCGGTAAAATGTGACTCGGCCTTACTGTATGGCCTGACATCACCATTAATCTTCCTTTTTCCTCCACGATAGTACTTGAGACATTGGTGGAGAGTTGAAGTTACTATTCCATACTCATGAAGCCATGGGCATCCAAGCAACAGCTTGTAGGAAGTCTTAGAGTTAATTCCATGGAAGATTGAAGATGTTGATAGGTCTCCCATAATCAGTTCGAGACGAATCATGTCGATCGCACGCTGACTCTCTAGGCTAAATCCTTGGATCACCATTCGGCTTTTAGAAAGCTCTTCCATCGTGATTCCTAAGTCATTCATTATAGACTTAGGCATGATGTTAACAGCTGACCCCGCATCAACAAGGATCTGTTTGACTTTTTGTTCCCTAATATAGCCAGTGACGAATAGAGGGTGATTGTGAGGCTTGGAGCTCAGTAGTAGGTCATCATCGGTAAAAGTGATGGCAGTGTTGCAAGCAGTATAATGAGTAACATCTTTTATTGATTGGCCACCATCTTTTACCTTGTCAACAAAAGCTTGGGTGCTGCAAGGCAACAGTAACATGTTGACGCATCTTTTATGGCAAGTTGAAGATTTGCCTCCAATCCATACATATTGATAAAGTCCCCAAAATAGTGAAAGTTTCATCGTCATCTTTTGGAGGTTTCTCCAGCCTTTCTTCCTCATCATCTTCCTTGTCCTCCAGCTCATAAAATGAAGTCATATTAACAGTGACCTTTTCAAAAAAGTTCACGCTGGGAAAAATTCCTCCAGGGTGATAGGAACAAGCGGCTCCTGCTCGAGTAGATCGATAGGCTGAATTTCTTATCTCTTGTTTGTTTTTTACTTTCTCTTGCGTTTTGCACATTAAGGATTCTTCCTCCTACATTGTCTTTTTCTTCAACGAAGGGGTGGTGCCTGAGCTTGGTTTAGATTCCTTGGCCTCCTTCGAATGGCGAGTGTCCATCCTTCTTCGTCCTCAATCGGAGAAAGATTAGTCTCCGCCATCGATCCCGGAACCATTAAGGGGACAACGATGGGTTCCAGGGTTCCAAACTGAATGGTGAATAGTTCTTCTCTTTGAGAGGTAATTATGCTACTCTCCCTTTGCTCATGAGATTTAGTAGGCCTTGGCTACCGTAATAGAGGAGAGTACTCCACCTCAGCAGAAATATGATTAGTCCTAGAAGAGTCATCTAAGTCCAATATGATGCTCATATCCCTAGCTAGTTGTATAATACGTTCTTTCAACATAATGCACTTCTTGAGAGGATGGCTAATGATTCAATGATAGCGAGAGTACTTTGGGTCAGTAGTTCTTCCAGCCTCTTCAGACCACTTTGGTGCAAGGAGTTCAATAATCCTGTTCTCAAGCAAATCAACCAGCATTCCTGACAAGTCTGAATCAGGAAACGAACACTTCTTCTCTTGAAGCTCCTTTAGCATAGGTCATTTCCTTACACCATCCCTTGAGGATGATCCTTTCTTTTTGCCTGGCCTAGATTTCCCTGAAATTCGTACAGGTTCCTCAGTGGAAGTGGCCACTGATTCCTTTGTCAGTGCCTTCAAAGGCTTAGTGCTCTTCTTGGTGTCACATTTGTCCTTCGTAAATTCATAAGAGGTGGACGACTTGCCATGACGGTTCACTATTGTCATTTCCATGTCATGCACTTTGGTAGCTAGTTCTTGGAAAGTCCTAAGCTAACTCATCTGTAACACATACAGTAAGTCCCACTCCATACCCTGAGTGCACATCTCTACGGTGGAGGCCTCGGACAAACGATCCTTACACTCGAGGCTAACAGATCTCCAGCGGTTAATGTAGTTCAGGACAAGTTCATCCTTCCACCACTTAGTATTTGCCAGTTTTGTCATAATAATAGTGCGCTGAGTGCTGTAAAATCTGTTAAAGAACTCCTGCTCCATTTGTTCCCAGCTATTGATGGATTTAGGCTCCAAGTTAGTATACCAATTGAAAACAATACCTTTAAGGGATCGGACAAATTGTTTCACTAATCGATCCCCTTCAGTTCCAACATTACTGCATGTTTCAATGAAATGTGTAATATGTTACTTGGGGTTGTCCTTTCCATCGAACTGATTAAACTTAGGGGGTTGATAGCCATGGGGCGTACGAAGCAAGTCAATCCTCTTTGTATAAGGCTTCGTGTACAAGTTTATCTTGCGACTTCCTCCGCTTAGCTGAACCTTAACCGCATTCGCAATTAAACTTGGAACCTGCTCAGCAGACATCGAATACAACGTAGAGTCCTTCTTTGGCATGTATCCATCATCAAATTCTTCATTCCGATTAGACTCATTGTTAGAATCTTTGTCGCCTAAGTCCTTATTAGGAGCTTCAAATGACTTCTTCTCTGACTTCTTTGTCAACTCAGCATTCTGCTCGTTCTTGCACTTAATTTGAGCTCCCTTTTCTGCGCTCTCTTTAGAAGTCAATTCAATGTAGCCTTCATGGTTGCTAGTTGTTCCTCAAATTTGACAGCCTCCGTCACCATAATTGGCATGATGACAGTGTCAAAGTATTTAGCTTTAGCATGAGAAGAGAGTGATCTATTTGATGACGTCGAAGAAGAATCACTAATCGAATAACTATCATCTTCCAAAGCAAAGGGCTTAAAGGTAGGGTTGATATGAGTTTGAAGTTCATCCATCCCACAAGGTATCGTTTGTGGTATGTTGAGGCTGGTGATAGACTTTTGCTTCAAAGCAAGAGAAGTAGCTTGGATGACTCCATCAAAAATTTTGGAGTCAAAATTTTGAATTTGATGCGACTGCAACGGGGCAGTCACAACTTATTGCCCTATGGCAATTGTAGCAACAACTTTTGTCATACTTCTAGTCATAATCCCGCCAGATGCGTCACTAGCGGTTCTCGATCCCTGATATGTGGACCGGATAGCTTTCCTAGAAGCTCGAGAGGTAGCGTTCTTAGGGGTCATGTCGTCTTGAAGGAATATAAAATTCGTACTTTTGAAAAAGAGATGAGAGGAAGAGATGTCCCACCGGGCATTCCAAAAATTTGTAAACAGAAATTTTCAGCCTAAAATAAATTAAACAAGAAATTAAGAAGTAAATCAAATTTTTTTATTGATATTGTATATATGGGTACAATCTCTATATAATTGTTACAAGAACAAGTATAATAAATCCTCTTATTCAATCTCCTTGTATAATCTTGAATGAATTTGGTCTCGAGAGAGGGCCTAATAGGCTTAATCTCTGCTAAGAAAATAATTTGGTCTCAGAGTGGATGATGCATGTTTGAAGTGCTTGTTGTCTTCATCCAGAGAGAATTTTTGAGCTCTTATGAGTTCTTCTGCATGTCGACCCCTAAAATAAGAGGAGTAGCTCCCTTTTTATAGAGAAGTCAGAATTAGAGTTTCTTCCTGATTATATCTAAAAAGGAATAAGAATTTATTTTCTGCAAAATTTGTAGCACGTGGCGGTTTATAATTGGGCGAAATAAAAAATATTTCATTTTTTACGTGGCACCACTCGATTTATCGTTGAATTTTTTGTCTCCTACAGCTATGTTGGTCAAACATCATATGCATTGGAAGCTTCCATTCATTTCTCATACGGCACATTGCACATATCCCTTCTCAGTTAACGATTATGATAATACAAGGATACCACGATCGACATCTGAGTAAGAAGAAAAATAACGCGCTGATCTTTGGTCACCTTTGATAAACCTGAATGCCACCAACAATGAATCTTCTAATTTTTGAGCCAATTTTCTGCAAGTAAAAATCATTTTTCCATTCTAAATAATCGTAGTTGAAATAGGCAAAATGATATTAGCATATAAAAATAATTGTTCACTATTTTATTTCGTAGACAATTTTCAAATGTCGCTTCCACATAGTATTGCTCTTGCAATGCATCCGTGCAGATATTATAGAGACTCGGCTGGAACATCCTTAAAACACGTATGCAACGTAGGAGATGCCAAAATATGAACATCAGATAGGCAATCTGAAATAGACGTAGCCCAACAAGTGTATATATAAAAAGAAAAAAGAATTATAAATTAATCAAATAATAGATGAACAAACAAAAAGAAAAACAGATGGATAAGAGCTCAAAAACAAATTAGCATTACCATGGGGTCCTTGGTTTCTCACTTTGCTTAAAACTTCGAGGTGAATTTTGTCTAATCAAGGCACACCGATGCTACCATGAGCTTAAGAATTTGAGTAACAATGCTTTTCCTACAAAAAAGCCCTCCCCCCCCTTTTGTCTCTCAATTCACAAAATGCCTTGAGGCACAACTATTAGAGGTTATGTACCCAAATACTGATTGAGGGCGGGGAAAACGGGATGATGCATATTTAATGCACTGCCTGCCCTTAATACCAAATATCTCACTCCTTTACCCCATTTTTCTTTCATATTTTAACCATGGGAGTGGTTGAAAATTGAAACCGGGGGATCTTGATGAAGAAAGAGAAGAAAAAGGAAAGGGACAAAGGGTAAGGAGAGGAAAAAAAAAAAAGGAAACAAACAAACTTCTCATCAACAACAACGATCATGAAGCGTCTTGCTACAAGAGACATATCATCACCATTTCTAATAAAAATGAATGAAGCATTAATTGCTTCTCAACCAATTAGATTTTTTTTTTAACCACTGGTACATTTGCATTAAAAGTGAAAGCTTTTGAAACTAAAATTATTGTTTGTATTTGATTTGGATTCATGAACATACCTTATTGATTCTTACCTATCGACCATATTTATGAATATCATAGGAACATACAAAAACTTGTTAATAGGAATACTAAGTTAGAATACAATGGATTTCTGTATTTCTTTGTTTAGTCTTCCAAACGTGAACATGTATATGAACATATAGATGTCTCTACATTGAGATTGGAATACCATATTATGATGTAACTTTTTTTTGGATGGAATATTGTTATCTAGCTAGTGTCCACATTCGATCGTCACACCCAAAAGGCGGGAAAAAAAGAAGAAAAAAAATGCAAAGTCATAAAGATTCTGGTATCCAATAGGGGTGGCAAACATCAATATGATTAGGTATATGAATTTATCCAATCTAAAAAATAAATTTGCTCAAAATATTATTGTATAAATAAGAAGTTCAAAAAATTGGACATGTTGGGATTGAAAAGTGATTTTAGATTGGATTGTTTGAAGTTTTTGAGCCAATTTTGTTGAATCAAATTGGACAATCAAATTTAAACATTGGACAACTGAACACAGATATAGTTTTAGTCAAAATCTATAGAAGCATATAATATATTTTAGACATTCAACCCAAATTTCAAAATGGAATCCAAGTTCAGTGATCACTATAATATCAATTGCAATGTCACAAGTTCATATCACAAGTTCAGATGATAAAATTTAAAAATTAGAACATTTAGATCCAAATAAGAGTATAACCAAAGAGTTTGGACTAATAATCTAAATGGAGTAGTTCAAATAGAAATTTATTTTTAAACTAGGTCATATACCATATTATTTTGGTATTCTTTCGTCAAAATTTGTTTTAAAACTTTCACATATATGTAGCTATATCACAATTTATATTAACAAAAAATTGTTATCGGTGCTTTACATCCTATTCGAAATAAGTCAGACCACATGCCAATGCCATACAACTTTTTAGAATAAGAGATTGTAGAAATGAATAGAAGGTGGAAACCATTTTGTCTTTGGTATTAGGTCATGAAAAAGCACTACCCATTGTGCACCATTCCAGAAGAGAGAGAGAGAGAGAGAGAGAGAGAGAGAGAGAAAGAGGCAAATAGAGGCACTTAATGTGGGGATGATTCTGTGTAGACAAACGAATTGAGCAGAAAGGATCAATACATGAATTTAGCAGCACTGGTAGGAGTGTGACGCATGCCAAATATGGGAAATGTTGTGGCTTATTAACTAATAAAAAAATTTTATGGGAGATTCTCATCCTTATCCAGTTATAAACGAGTTAATAATAGTGTATATTTATTTGTTTTTGTCCTACTTTCTTTTGGCTTGGGGTTTAGGTAATTGATAATTAGGATTTAGGTTTAAAATCTTGAAATTTAGAGTTTTTCACTCTCTCGAACCTGTTGATATATTGAATAAATTTTCTTCACCCAATTTTAAGATCTATATCATTTGCACTTATAAAATGCTAATGTATGTTATAGTTTGCGTGAATTTGTGAATTTTCTCTTACACCTTTTTACATTCAAAATGTATGCTTTTTAAATTTGTCATGTTATTTTAGGCTGCTTTTAAAATTTACATATATACTGGTGGCTAATTATGAAGCAAAAATCTAACAAATAAAGATGATTGATACACCTGATAATTTGATTCATAAGAAATTAGATAAAATGTGAATTATCCTTTTTAATTTGTTGGTTAGACGTGCGTAATTCTTATGGATTGATTAATTAGAATTTACATTCCATATGTTCAAGGTGATTATACATGAGTATCTAAATAATGACAACATGAAGTTCAAATTCTAAATGCTCTATAAATATTGTATCCTCAATAGGTCAAATGTATGAACTATAAAAGAGTGAACAAGAAGGTTCAAATTGCCCTCGGTTGTACAATAGGGTAGTTGAGTTAATAAGGTCCTCATATCCATTCTTTAATCAGTAATAGAGATGAGCACCAAAATTATCAATATATATTGATTAACAAAAGGTAATAATATCAAATCAATGAGAAAGAAAGAAATGGAAACTGGATCCCTAACATCAAGATTTTTGATGCTTGCAACCTCTACCAATAGAGCATAACCTAAAATCATAATCGTCCATCAAAAAGTACATAAACTTTGAAAAATTCTCACCTTTGTGCATTAATTATGCTTTAACGATCCCAACCAATGGTAAACCAATTACATAATCAAATACAGATCTTGAATAATATTTGGATAAAGGAGTCGAACAAATGTTAGAACACAGAGCAAGTTTTTTCCCTAAACCACAACACAAGCTTTTTCCCCACCAGATGTACCAAACTGAAATGAGCATCAAGAAATCATCCAAATTCCTCTTTCCAGACGTTCTTATTAGGAAGCAACTGTTTTCCTATGTTACCCATTTGTCCTGTCACAATTCCATGGATCTCCCCAAGGTTATTGAAGCCTTTGATCCAAGAGCAACAAATAGGCTCCATGTATGAACCTTCCACAACTTTGTTTGATGCAAAATGAGGAATGAAGCAGAAGATGTGGTTGTTGTGTACCTTTGAAGACGACAAATTGTATGTATCCTTATCTCATTTGTCCAGATTTCATGACAAAAGAGTATGATATTTAAGCGTTGAGAGGTGAAAACTTTTCCTTCTATAATCCAATACCAACGACTCAGATGGAGCTCCATCATGTATGTTTGTTATTTTGTTTACATGCCATGAGAAGCATGAGAATAAATAATTGTCATCATTTTTTGGTTGTTGAAGCCTGAAGGAGTTTCTTATAGGTGGCTCATAAGTCACTTGTGGAAATATGTAAGAAAACTTTGAATGAATTCTTAATAATTGTTTATTGATTAAGTATTAACTCGATAACTACGAGTGCTGAGAGTCTTATTTTGACAGTACCCGATAGCAAACCTTTTGATCTCTCGCTCTGCCTTAAAACAGGTCTAAGACCCATTTATTTTAATTCCTGAAGTGCCAGAATTATGACACTATTAAGAAAGACAGTAGTTGACGCTAGCCAAGTGAACATTTTTAGTTGACACTCCATGACATTACCTTGGTTTAATATTTTGCTGTTTCTAGCAAGAAAGGGAACTCATCAATTTGTCAATGTAATTTTCCTTTTTCAATATGAGTTCTTCATTTGGATTGCGGGAAGCCATCCTCTTCGAATGTCAACGTTAGTCCTTCTGTCCTTCTAAGTCCCAAGTTTGGTGGATTGATTTTCAGCAGTTGAAGCTATTTGTTTTTTTGGGGGGGAGGGGTGTGTCAAAGTAAGGTGGATATGTTAAGACTAGATGGGATTGGGTAGTAAGAGAGCTTGAGCTTTATGGTTAATGTATTATTCGTTTGATGTGATCCCCATATTGATATGTACTAATATTCTTATAAACTAATACCACTATGTTTTATGACGCTAGTGTCTACTATATATGTTTAGGATTCAGCAACCTTATTGTCTCTTCGGATACATCTGATAAAATTGGAACAATACAAAGAAGATTAGATGGCTCTTACGCAAGGATGATATGCATAAATCGAGAAATGGTCCAAATTTGTTGGCCAGTTCTTCTTCCTTCTCCACCACCACAAGGAAGTGCCTCACTAGTCTATTCTAGTTTTATGCTTGGACTAGTTGGTAGTGTTGTAAATAGGCCCAGGCATGGCGATTTGAGGTCCATGAAATGTTAGTCTAGATAACGAGGTTGAGTCATATTCACATAACTCTTGGCAACCGGTTTGGATAAGGTTTAGGTCGAGTAAAGTTCATACAAATTGTTTGGTTCATTTAGTTATGCTTAATCAGAAAATGCAATCAATGTTGGTCAATCATGTTTACTTTGGTCAATTTAGCCTTTTTGAATGACTCGTCTATGGTCTAGGCAAGTTTTGGTTATGCGGTTATATTGAGTATCAAGCTCGGGTCAGTTGTGTCTATTCAAAATATGAGTTTCTCTCTAGTTAACCGCATAAGTTGTTGCTGCTTTGTGTGATGTTATGTGCACATCAGTAGCTAAGCAATACAGTTTCCTATTTTGGTTATCTATCAATAAGTGTTCGGTGGTAGAGCTTATAACAATTGAACTAGCTTTGTCCCACACCAGAAGAAATATGTGAGCATAGGGCAAGGAGAGACTATATAGGAAGATCTTTAAGATAAAAAGAAAGGCATACCCTTCTCGACCTTTTGGCAAAGATCAAGAATAGTATCTGTTCTTATTTAATATCTAATACATGGCTCATTGATCTATAATGATATTAAATTAATTTTTTGAGGGGGAGGGTCAATTACAGTAGCTTGTTGCAGCCTGCAGGGATCCTTGAGTGTTGTCCATGCGTTGCGCTGCTGTATGGGCCTAGCACACCCAAGCAAATCATAAGACTGTTTGATGCTGGAGTCATAGATGGTTTAGTTGGTTTTGGCTTGATGTGTGCTTAGCAGGCAAAGGAATTCATGTCATGTACGTCTTACAAAAATGGTAATGGTGACAATGTCATGTGCATCTGGCAGAGGTGATAGTATTGTGTTATCTCGGGGGAATTAACTTGTTGGTATAAAATTAGAGGAGAGATGCAATCCAAAATTACTTTGTGCTAAAGAAATAGTGCTAGTATTAGAGGGAACTAACTTAATAGTTGATAAGCATTTGACTATAGAATTGGAGGGTGTCATGTTACTAGTTGGGCGGAAACATTAGAACTTTACCTAGTAATTTCAAACATGTCGCATATTTGCCATGCTGAGGATTCTAATATATAATTTGATCATTTAGTGCTCTTGTAGCACTACTTATGACAACTTAAGGCAGGTTTGTTTCTTTCCGTAACCATTAGCTAGGGATTCCGTGAAGGCCGAGGGAGGAGGGAGTTGTAAGTATGCAATCTTATGTCGTGTATTCAAGTTTGAAGAGGTAGTTGCTGTTCATCTTTTGAAGGGAATTTTTGCTTATGAGTTCTCTTGCTCTCATAAAACTGCTTTCTATTTATTCGTGTTGTTAAGCTCCATCGTTTGGGAAGATTTATGCTAAGGTTTGATGGTACATCTATAGGACAACATCAACTTACAGTATTGACAATTCTATTTCATTTTATTTTGCAACTTAAGTTCTTAAATAAGTAATTGAAGGAGCTCCTTCTGAGTTTTAAGCTCAAAAGATCTTTATGAAATTTTAAGGTCTTGATCAGAAGATTCTTGAAATTTAGGAGAGAAATGGGTCATGTTCATAAAGGAATCTGATATATGGTACGAAATTCATAATATGAGATCTTCTATAAGATGAATGAAGAAAGCCATTATGCTAAGGGGGTGTATGGTTGTTTTAAAGGAAGGGATTATAAAAATGCATTTTGAACGCAACATAACTCAGGAGACTTTATAAGTCGACATCTCATGTTGAACTATGTCTTGATCACGCTAAGTGATCCCTAAGAAGTAGATCATAGAAAAACAACAAAAGGCTCTTGCAACTCTTAGAAGCAATGTAAGGAGTGAAAGATGGTCATCTACTTTTGTTTTTGCGTTTTCAGGCAGGTAAAGCATTGGCTTTGCTATAGTGGAAAGGATATTGCTTTCTTATGGTTAGTATTATTCATTTCTGTTCTCTGCTTTTGGCTCACGCCAGGTACTTCAATTTGATGTAGTTAGTATTATTCATATCTTCTTTCTATTTATTTGAGCTTGCAATCATATCTTTTGTCTACGGTTCTGTTGGTTATTTCAAATATTTATGGTCAAGAAGTCTTGATGAACGTCAATTGCATTGGAAGAAGCAAGGAGGAACATCCACTGGTGATGCTACTGAGTAGCTTAGCACTTGCATATAAATTCAACTTGAGGGTTAGTGCTCTATTTTTTTGTGATGAAAATCCAGATTTGAGATTGAATGTTCTAAGTTCTCCTTGCTTAATGATTTTTATTTAGGTTCAACTAATGCATACATTCTACAACATGGCAGAAGATGTGGTGGGATATTCTCTGGATAATGTTCGACTGGGACCTACTTGCAATTTGATCATAATAGGGTCATCATGAGAATGATCCAGGATCTGACCTACTCAAACACCATTCTAGGTTGTGTGCTTGCAATCCTTGACTCTATTCTTAATGGTGCTTTTCAACTGCCCTTAAATGTCCTTGGAGTGCTCTTCCAGACAACGTCGCTAAAGGGAACCTCTTCAAGTTGTTTGCACCACTCCTTGGAGTTCCTCCTCTACAAAGCGAGCATTGTATCTGAAAGTCCTATTGCTAGGCATTCTTTTTCTCGTATAGGACCTACACCCTAAGTGGCTGGCAATAGGACTTGGCAATCTTATGCGTTGTGATCGTGATTTTTATGAAAGTCACACCACTTAGTTCTTATCTCTAAACTTATACATTTGCTTGACTGGTGTAGGTTCCTCTAATGGATTCTACTCTAAATTTCCACCAGGACTTCCCTCATAGGCAATATAAGGATAGTCTCTTATTTGGACTTCTCACATGGATTTTGCCCTCTTTAGTAGGACTTCCTTTATCCTTTATCTTACTATTGGATCCTCTTCAAAAATAACTAATTTCATCAAACATTTTAAAAAAATGAATTATGCAATCAAGTAATATGAACAATTGATGCAAATTAAAACCACTAGTAGCTAGCCACTAGTGTAACTAGTATAACCAACTAACATCTAACAACTACGTAACAAACAACGGCAAAGATTTTAGACACTAAAGCATGACTTTCTTGCATGGACAAACTAATCATCAACTTCTTCATGACCAGAATGCATGCCAAAACACCTTATTTTGCTATTTTTTTTCTCCTCAGTCTTCCCTCCTTCATCCCATCTCTTAAATTTTTGAACAAGCCTCCTTCTCCTTAAGTGTACATGTCTAGTAGTGCTGGAGATACCTAACCCAATGGTCAAACAATGGCCATCTTCATGACCTGAAAGTGAGCAATTACAACCATGTATTTCTCCATTAATCCTTGGTTCACCATTTTCTCGCTCTGGTTTTATACATGTCCACTATGTTCCTTGTTTGCTTACTGATGGCACCTTTGTAGTTCATGCCTTAAGCAGGCATTGCTCCATTTCAAGTATGCCATTTCCTTCGCTTCATATGCTCGATCCTTCTGGAGTTGCTCTAGATCTTTGAGGACCTTTACGTAATCCTTCTTTGGCACCCCTAGTTCAATATGCATATCAAACCCAATCTTCAAAATTTAGATCAAGTTAATAATTTTGGAGCTATATATATGATTAGCATTGAGAGACTTTCATGAGATTACTGTAATAACGGGGTCATATCGACTCATCAGTCTACTTTTTTACTCAACAACCTCCCTACGGCTCTTTTGAAAATAATATCTTGAGTGATTCATCTTATGAATAACATTAACTATATTTTTACCTTTGGGACTTTAACATAATACAGACATGTTTATCATAGACTTGGTTGTACCATGCCAGATACACCAATAGAAAAAAGTTTCCTCGTTTAAAACTAGTTTCATCATTGGCAAAATAAAAGAGTTCATCAAATATATTTAAAAGTCCATTAGATATATATAACAGTTCATCAGTCAAACATAAAGATGACTGCTAAATATATGGAGCTTATTAACTTTTTCCTTAATTAATTCTACTTGTGAATTGAGATTTTTGTAAAAGGTTAACTTAGAATCTAGAATTAATAATTCATTTAAACAAAAAGTTTTGTAAATTAGAGAAATTGATCTCCCTCTCAAAAGGTTCATCCAGTATATTGTGAAGGATCATTATTTGAAAAACAAAGATCCTTAGTAAATACCAATAAAGGTTCATTATTTGACCTAATGTTAACAACTTGAAATTTATTCAACAGAAAAATTTTGTGTAAATTTGCCAAAATGATAAGCCAAGTACACAATAATAAGATTAATTAGGCAAAATAAAAAATAAACAATAAACAGATAGTAGCCCAATTATGAAAAAAAATTCTTATATGAGGAAGTAGAAAATAAAAGAATATAATAAAATCATATGAATAATAAAAAAATGTATAATATTCATAAAAATAGGCATAGTATATCCTAACAACATGAAATTCTTTGAAAAGCTTTTGTAATATCTAAACAAATGCCACAAGTCTTTCAGTTTTACAACTTTTCAATGAGCATTTTTAGTTATAGTAGAAGTCAAATAGGAAAACAAACAACAATAATCACTTTAATCACCCAAAGAAAACTTTTTAGCCTTGATGTAAAGACATGTAGGGATCATATCTTGAGAATTTACCCCCCAAAAAAAAAGGAATTAAGGGAGAAAAAGATATAGAATGAGTAAAAAAGAGAAAGTTTAGCATCAAACCCATAGCCCAAGTACTAATGCATTATTATCAATGATCCTTGCTGTTATAGGACACTCTCTATTAGGTTGCTCTAGACAACAATGTTTATATATTATCATGTGCCTATATATATCTTCCTAGATACATACCAATATAACTAAGAATTTTCTATAAAATCTATATTAATCTGTTATTAATCATCAAGTAGATACTGACAATAGTTCAGTATGATTCTAGAGTTTCCCCCTTTTCCTTAAATCAAACGGACGCTAACTCATGTTAATTAGACTAGCTAGGATGCAAGTTTGCAAATTACAATATGCACATGTATGCTTTGAACGACCTACCATGTCAACAATTTATAAGATTTTGACATACGAATAACGCGAGTTGGTCTGGGGAATTTTTATTAGCAGCAAAGGGAACTTTCTGCTCTAAGAAATGATAACCCAAAAGAACAAAACAAACTATGCCAATTTTGCAAGTAATACCATAGATTGCCCCATCTTTGTCTCAAACTTATGTAACCTACCCAAGATGCTTTTTAGCATTGCGGGTTCGATTTCATTGAACATGTGGTGACTACTTCATAGTGGTATCGGATGCCGCAAATTTTGAGGATCAACTATAGGATTAGGACAAACTGTACATACAATTTTCAATTGATTATAAGTAATGGAAGATCTTTATTCCAATCCTGAGGATAATATGGACATTCTTTGTATATTGAGTTTACTAAGTATCCTGACTATGAGTTTAATTTTAAAAGTTTTTTGGCTACATATATTTTTGTCATTAGGTCTAATTTTTTCTAATTTCTAACTACTTTCTTTATCATTCCTTACAATTCTTCATTGCTTCCAATTCTTCATATATATATATATATATATATATATATATATATATATATATATATATATTTGTGTGCCTGTGTGTGTGTGTATGTGTATGTGTTGTGTGTGTGTGTGTGTGTGTGTAAGACTTCAGCATCTCATAGTAATCAGCAAAATTTAACAAGCATGCTACTGTTCTAGTATATAATCAAAACGCAAGTAAAACGTGAAATAAAAATCAGACCTAACTTGAATTTCATGCAATACTCTATTGCATTTTCATAAAGATTTATCAAACAAACAACAATATATTGATTGACTAATACCCAACCGGAGTCAAGTGTCCCATCCGCCTATTCAAACCCAGCTAATCACAATGACATGATTCCTATGCTCTCATTTAAATATATAACTAAGCTTGTACAATTGCTAGAGGATCATACCTCTGGATTTGATTATTTTGAGGGCTTCTTAACAAGATCCAGCTTGTTCAAGAGCTTAATTTTTTCCTTCCACAAGTGGTCAACTTCTCCTTTCAATTGGGCAACTTCATCTTCTAATTCTTGTATAAGATTTTCCCTTCTCTCCAGTTCTTCTCGATTCCTCAGCACCTCCGCATTTCTTGCTTCAATGTCCAATTTCTACTTCCTTAAAACCCTCAATCTCAGTTTTGCTATTCTCCAATGCTTTTTTGCCTTCCTCTTAAGCAGCCCATTTTCCAACTTCAAATGTTCAATCTTTTGCATAAGTTTAGTGTACTCAATTACCAATTCACCCATCCTCTTGTTTTCCTCTTCCCTCAAAGAAATCTCCTTGAGAACGAACTCGGCTTGAGTTTTCTCTATCATCATATTCCTCATCTCTGTAAGCATAAATTCTTTAACATTCAAGCTTTGGTTTCGATGGCACCACGCCTCCGAATTCCATTCCCTCTTCTCAAGGTCATCAACCTGAATTTCTAACTCCGACTTGTTCTACAAGTTAGACTTTTGTCTATCTTGCAAACTTATACCACCTTGATCTTCACTTTTTGGGCATTTAGGAGCTGTTAAATTATGGCCATTATGGAAGCTCTAATCTTCGGGTTGTGGAAGATTTTGTTGTGGATTTGAACGTGCCCAGATTATTTTCGCACAGATATAAGCTGCAACACAAAGAACAGTTGGAATGGCAACTTTGATCACCAAAGGCTTCATCACCTCTGTTCTTGACTCTGAGGTGGACATTTTCACAGGCAACATTTTTTTTTGCCCTTTGAAAGTGAAACAAAACGTGACAAGCTCTAAGGGTTTCTTAAATTGATTTGTTTCTGAGAAAATGTTACATATTCTCTGTTGATCATCCATGTATATATGAGAAGCGTAGTTTGATATAATGATATATGTTTATTCTTTTCCTTTGCTTTGGTGTGCTTCTAGGAATCTTCATTCCCTATCAAGAATAATTTGGGTTTTACTTAGCTTTTTGACCACTACTTTGCATCTCATTATTCATGGTCATTTCCGTCTTTTGCTTCTCTTTTTCACTTTGGAATTTGCTTCTTGTTTGCATCAGCTGATGCAGTTATTTGGAAGTTTTGTTCATCTGCTCCAACGTTTGTGTGTGTTATGATGGTGTTGCATTAATTTCTCTAATCTCTATAGTCTAGACTAGCTAGTACTGAAGATCACTTTTTTATCTTCTAGGAAGCTTATACTAGATGATAGCACTATAAGAATTCCTCTCTCTGGCTATCCAAGTGAAACTATATCGCTTTCTATCTTCTTGGAAGCTGACAATTCATATTTATATATAATTTTCTCCTTCATTTTACCTACTTTTAAGTCTTTGAAATGTATTTTTATGAGTAAATAATGCATATTTTATGTGATTTTCAGGTAAAAATAAAATAAAAGAATTTGCATACAAAGTTGATTAAGCTTATTAGAATTTGTTTGAGTTTCCATGAATGCCAAACTCAAGGACCAAAGTCAAGAGCCCAAAACAAGAACAAGGCCAGTTAGTGGGCCTGAGCTCCATGGCCCAAAGAGACAACCTAGCTGGACTCACCCAAGCATTTTCCCATTCACTTATCTTCCATCTTCTATTTTCTTTAGAGAGTTGAGAGTATTTTGTAAGACAAAACCACTTGGGTTGAGGGGTTTGGAAGAAAATAAGCTTTGTTGGCTATTTTTCTCTTCTCTTCTCATCTCATTTGTGAGTCAAATTTGAGAGTGTTTACTTCGTTTGTTTGTAATTGAGTACAAAAGGTTAGACATAGGTAGTGAAATATACCAATTATCATGGTGTTTTCACTAACGATGGTCGGCTAAATTACTCATTTCTAGGATGAGGATGGATCCTTGATAATAATATTATTGTTGCTAATTTCTTTTGGGGTAAGTTTTGTCTCTTTTATTGCATAATTTTGAGTGTAAACTTGATCTTAACCTACTTATGCATTCTAATACTATTGTTTAATCATGTTGATTACAATAGTTTAATTTGCTATCTCAAATGAATGTTAGACCTTGTAGGCTAATATGACATTATGCAAATGGACTTAAAATTATAATTGTTAAAATTGAATCATTTACGCTAGAAATTAGATGAGTTATATCTAAAAGAATAATTCTTGCTAAACCACTAGATAAATAGTTTTATTTGATAATCACAATTCATCTTTTCAATTTGTAACTTAATGCTTGTAGCTTAGGTTGCACAAGAGACAAATTAAATCACCATTTGAATTAGCAATTCAATATTTGCATCAAAGGTGAAATCCGAAATCCTAGAACATTCTCTCATCTGAATCCTCTCTACTTGACACTTTTGCTCTTCTTTTTGCTCCTTTAATTCATATCGATAATTAAACTCCTCATTCGAACTATTCTTTGTAATTGGAAAAGTTGAATTAGAAATTGCTATTGTTCCTCGTAGGATCGACACCCCTATACTCGCTTGTCTACAATTAACCTTGTGCACTTGCAAGTAAAAAGGGTTTTAAAACAAAACATAAAATCTACATCAGAAGCTTATACTAGATGATAGCATTGTGAGAATTCCTTTCTCTGGCTATCCAGTGAAAGTATATCTAGCAGTGTTATGCCATCACATCAGGGTAATGGATTCATATGGTCTGTAGTTTTCAATAGTTGGCCCTTGGTTGGAAATTTGAAGCTCATTATGACTCCCCTTATTTTTAAAGTTCAAGATTAAATGCCAAGTTATAGCCGCTACATTGAAAATCAGAACCAGAATTAAGACTGGAATCGTTTCAGGGGTTACGTGAATACAGGCCCCCGCTAACACAAATTATGATGTATGCTCTCCTACTTTGGGGGGACGTTAGGCAAGCGCACCCCCAAAAGTACAATGGAGGCCACCTACCTAGGCTATGAACCTTCTTGGTCACCCATTGACACTGTTTAGGTACGTATGTTTCTATGTTCTTGACTGCTTACCTTTATAGTCTTGTGGTGCAATTCCTCTATCCAATTACTCAATGTCGTACGATTGCCCAATCTCGAAAAAAATCATATATAAGTATAGACGTCTGAACTACCTAATCCTACCTAATATACTCTATCGATTCTAGTTATCAGCTTTACAGAGTTGGAATTACAGACCAAATTATATAACCATTGAAGTATCTCAATTGCTCTTGCTACCAAGGACGACATTGTCTTTTGGATTACTCAAGCAAGGCTAGGATTGCTCAGTATATGCATGGTTGTATGTGTTATTGTAGTAGGCAGTAGTCTGAAATTTATGTCTTGTAGAACAAGGGCCAATTTTTCATGCCCTTATCGAAGTACTTGTGATGGTAGCTTGAAGGTGTAGTCGAGGAAGGTCACTGTTATGTTCCACTATTTGACATTGGCCATAGGTGAACTTCTTTGCTTGCAATTTTAAAGATGAGTCGTCTTCTTCACCTGGTGCAACTTATTTCTATTGATCTTCAGGTTCTGATGTTTTTTGCATTCCTATTTTCTTCAAGCCAGGTGTAAAGCTTCATAGAACTTGATGTTTGAAAACCCTATGTATGAAGTTGCTAAGTGTTCTTTTGAATTATTACATCCATTTCTTCTATCACTCGTGCCCCACAAATAAATAAATTGGTTTTGCTTTTGTGTTGCCACATCTGTAATATTTAAAGTTGGGCACAAACTTTGTGCGAAGTTGAGAAGTCAAGAAAGTAGTCATTTAATTTTTTTCTAATGAATCACTACGACTAGCTAATAAGAACTTCCATAAGTTTACTAAGTTATGAGCATCAATGCTTTTTCTTTTTGCAAGCTATGAGCATTACAAGATTAAGGAAGTAAAGGAAGTGTGATTTTGGCTATTGTAGGAGTTCTAAACGCTATTTTATATGTTAATCATGGAAATTTGTAAGAAATCTGCACGGGTTCTCTATGATTGTAAACTAAGTTTAACTAAGTATTAACTTCATAACTGTGAGGGAACTGAGATTTTACATTGGCAGTGCCTAGAAGTACATTTTTATCTCTCTATTGTTTTGGTCTTGTGCCCTTTTAAGCAAGTAGGTTAACATGATTCTTTGATGAAATGCACACTGTCCTGAGATTTATTCCCCACATTCTGGTTTGGTCTTATATTGTCAATTAACTTTGAAGGGACTGGAGGTTGGTCACGAGATAGGGAGTGACAGCCTTGGTGTAACACTTGGCACCACCTGAACACAAGTTACGCAATTGTTGATATGGCCACCTTGAATCCAGTAGTGATATTAGTTGTGGAAGACCTTTTTTTTCGATAATTGTTGATGTGGCCACCTTGAGTCCACCTTGAAGACTTTTTTTTTTTCAACTTGGTTTTGGAAGACTTACGCTCCGCCATGTCCCCCCCCCCCATTTCCAATTTCTTATTGCCCCTATTTGGATGGTTTGATTTTGCGTGTTAGAACCTTCCCCTTTTCTAGTTATACAGGTCTCCTAGGCATGTTTTATGACTACTTGCAGTACTCTAATTTCTACAGCAATTGTGCAGAAATGTTGAGTCTTGAGTCATCATCCCACCCATCAAGTATTAATTTCATGCCACATTGAGAAATGAAAAGCGTGGCTGCAATGAGGAGAAAATAAATGGAGGTATGCGTAATGGACAAAAGTATACCTTTCTCGGCCTTTTGGCTTAGATCAAACCATCCAATGATATTAAGGTACCATAAAGTATGGTTCTGATATGTGGGTCATTGACCCGCAATGATATTAAGGTAGTGTTTGGTTGGGGGAAAAATGATTTTTCTGGAAAATAGTTTTTCAATTTTCTATTGTTTGGCACAATAAAGGTTGGAAAACTATTTTCCAAAGAAAATTATTTTCCCTCCAATGGAGGAAAATGATTGCCTTTTTGAGAAAATAGGAAGTTGATTTTCCCCATTCAACTTTTTGATAATATGGTCAGCTGAATTTAGGTGAAAAATTTGATTTCAACAGTTTGGATCGAAACTTGACTATCTGATGAAAAATATTAAAATAAACTCAAGTCTAAATTTTTAGCTCAAATTTCTTTCATTTGATCTGTATTTATCTCGATTACAATAACTTAATCGACATTTTTTGCCACTACAAAAATTCAGTCGACTCGCTAGTAAAACAATTTCAACGGTTTAGATCGAAATTTCATCATCAAATAGAAAATATTAAAACAAGCTCAAATTTAGATTTTGAGCTTGATAATCTTTCATTTGCTCAACATTTTTTTCTACAACGACAATTCAATTGATATTTTTCACCCTTAAACAATGCATTTCACCACAAGAACAATTTCAATAGTTTGGATCAAACTTGATCATCGAGTAGGAAAGATTAAAATAGACTAAAATCTAGATTTTGAGCACGACATTCATTCATTTGGTCAACATTTTTCTCCGCCACGACAATTCAATCGGTATGTTTTAAAGGGGAGGGTCTATTACAACAGCTTGCTGCTGGGACTCTCAAGTGTTGCTCATGTGTTGCACTTAATTGCATGGGCCCGACACCCCCCACCAAATCTTCACAAAAGATATTAGGGAGTTCATATCTCTCTTACTAGCTTGTGTTTGAGCTTATTATGTAGTTCATATCTCTCTTATTAGTGTGTGTTTAGGAGTTTCAATGTACATGCAACAGTCAAATTATTCTACCTTACAGATAGGTTATTAACTTTATTGATTTGTGGTTAAGGATAGACATAATCAAATCAGTGTACTCTAATGTAATTTTCTTAAGAGAATTTTTTGCAATAGTAAATCTTAGGTGCTAAGCTTTATGGTAACTATTTTTAGGCCCCCATAATTTGAGATCTAATTTTAGGGTACCTTATGTTTTCAGGCAACCAATTTTTAGGTCCTTTTTCTTATTATTTTAGTCCCTGAACTTTTAGAAATTACAGAAAAACCTCTGGATTGGGTGAACTATGCAAATAAGTTATTTTAAGGGTCTAAATAGGAAAAATGCTTTGTTTTAATCAATTTAACTTCTTATAATGACTGTATTGGTACAATTTATCGCAATCTACTACTTATATCATACCCACCATGCTTAGCAAAATAATTAAAACTTAATTAGAGAGTTTCGATCATTACCTGAACCTAGTGGACGCTGGACTCCAGCATTTTTCTAACTTCCGGTTTACAAAGATTGCTAATCTCAACCCAACCTACCTTATATCAGGCACATCACAGATCTGTTTTGTTTTCTACCTCAAATCATAGTCACTAATCCAGCTTTAAGTATTTTAAAGGATAGTAAGAGTTTAATCAAGAAATTATAATAGTTAAAACATAAGATTGAATTGAGTAATGCTCCCTACTGGGAAACTTCTTTTATTGAACGCTTGAAAGTGGAAATATTACAATGGAAAGCTTGAAAATGGACTTAAGCTAAGATCATTAGAGATGCTTGCTCATAAAGAAATGGAGAACCTCAACTTCTCTTTTGCTCTACAATTCTCAAATGATTGTGTCCCTTCTCAGCCTTCGACCTCTCCTTTTATAGAGGGAAGGGGGTACATAGGATGCCTTATTGGCTACAGTACACACTGATTTTACACATGGCTACAGTATCTTCACATGACTACAGTAGATTGCCTTATTTTACAGACCTAACACTTGTCAAAATAGTACAATAATTGAGCAACCACTTTTCAGAGCTTTTAATGATGACAAGACTAGTCATCATTATTGAGATTCTGCATGACTTCTTCTCCAATTATATCTTTCAGACCATTATTATCTGGATAATCATCAAAATCTTCATGAAATTGAAGATGTTCTGGGTTCCATTTCTGTAACAGCCCACGACCACCCGCCATTGAGGTATTGTCCGCTTTGGGCAGGCGGGACGCTACCACCATCCCTGCCCTCACGGTTTTGTTCTCAAAAGGCGCCTCAATGGGTTGAGGTACCCCACATCGGTAGTTGAGGAGAACGAACCACCCTTTAAGAGGGCGGGGATACCTCAACCCATTGAGGCGCCTTTTGAGGACAAAACTGTGAGAGCAGGGATGGTGGTAGCGTCCCGCCTGCCCAAAGCGGACAATACCTCAATGGCGAGTGGTCGTGGGCTGTTACAATTTCTCAAGTAATTCAAGAAGATATTTCTTTTCTTTTTTTGATAAGAATCTTCCAGCTCCAACACCAAAGAGATAATCAAATGTATCTTCTGAGACTGCTCCTTCCACCTTCATGTATTCTTTAAATTCATTGTTATAGGCGAAAGTAGTATTTCCACAATGCATTAACATTTTTCCTTGTTCAATTAATGCCTAACTTGATGATAAATGTTGTAAAAACCGATGGTTCTTGCTAAAGTAGGATCAATAACTATTTCTCATCAATCTGAAAACCATTCTTGTCATTGATCATAGGGATTGTCGTAATCAACAATCTGAACAAGATAATGGGTTGGTTTGGCTTTTTCATTTTCATACTCGATTGGTTCACAATGTACCTCCACATATAGTCATTGATTATTTGGAATTTTTGTTGGACCATCAGAAGATGTGGAATCCAATGGATCCTTCTGAATATGTATTGTTTGAGAAAAATGGGTACCTTTGGATCTAGGATTTTCATAAAATAAAGCACCACCCCATATTCCCAGGCTTTAATAATAGGGTCATCTTGAGAAATTGAATTTGTTAGGAAGCTAACACACTAATTTCAGACTTATCAAGAAAGTATATCGTTGTACGCCAAGATTCCCAAATATCATAGGAATAATGATAATAATAGTCAATACATGTTGTATACCACTCATTGAACCATTTTTCTTGAACATGAGAACTTATTTTTTATTGGATATCATAAGAACATCTAAGGTAATTAACTTGTAACTCTAGAAGGGAAAATCTTTAGGCTATTAGGTAGGCAGAAGATAGCATACCAAAACGTGAACTACTTTTTGTATGGAATTCCAGGAGTAAACCGTTCTAGAAGTAATGACATCTCGTTATGGATTTCCTCCTTTTCTAGCAGGAGTTCTGTTATGATGATCACCACTGGCGAATTCTCGAGTTAAACTATCTGCCAAAGAGTTCTTCAATCCCTGTACATGTTCAATAGAGAAGGAAAGCTAGTTAAGCCATAATTGTCAATGCATGAGTTGCCCTTGCGCTTGCATATTTGATAAAGTCTTTTTCACAAAATCAAGTATTTCTTTGCAATCAGTTCGAATAAGAAAAGATTTTGGAACTAAAATGATTAAGAAAATTTTCAAATCCTCTTACGACTGCAAGGATTTCTTTTTCCATCGTTGAATAGCTGCATTCTGTTTGATTAAAACTTCAACTACAATATTTGCAGAGTTTTTCACCTTCTACGATTTTGAGTACTGCACTCCAGTGCTCGTTGCTGGCATCTGTCTCAAGAATTAAGTCATCTACTCCATTAGTCAAATTAAGAAAAGGAAGATTTTTACACATCTTTTTAAAATTTTAAACAATCTCTTTATCATTAGTGGTCCATATCCAACTTACTTCTTTCTTGAGTTTGTGCTGCAATGGCTTTTTTAGTTTAGATAGGTCTTTAATAAAATGTGAAGCATAGGTAAGGCATCCTAGAAACCTTTCTCGTTGCTTGCTATATTCAATCTTTTCAGGAAACTTTTCTATTTTTTCAGAATGCTTTTGTAGGATGATTTGTCCAACTTTTATCTCTAAGCCTAAGAACTCAATTTCTTATTCAGCATAAATGCACTTGTTCTTACCAAGTATAATAACATGATAAATGCATCTTTGGGTGATAGCTAAAACATCATCTTTGTGTTGTTTTATGATTTTAGAAAAGACAAGAATATCATCGATGTAAATAAAACAACAGTGACTAAGGCCTTTGAAGATGTTAGTCATTCTTCTTTGGAATATTTGAGGTGCATTTTTAAGACCAAATGGCATCACTATCCATTTATAATATCCTTGTAGGGCACTAAATGCAGTTAAAGGAATGTTTTCCTCTTCCATCTTTATATGCCAATATCCACTTTTGCAATCCATTTTCGACAACCAAGAGGCTCCTTGAATTCAGTTGAAAATGACTGTTTTGTTAGGAATACAATAACCATCAAAGACAATATTATCATTATGCTTTTTGTAATTGATCACCATTCTTACTTTTCTTCTTTTTTCTTCTGCATGATTTCTTATTATGAAAGCATGACTGGTGTGAGGACTCTTACTATTCCTGATTAGTCCGTTATCTAGAAGTTGTTTAACTTATTTATCAAATTCTTGGATATTCTGGTGTATATACAGCATCTGTTTGGCTCAGATAATAGTGTTGGAATTTAATAGAGTGATTTTAGCAAATGCTTTGTCTTTATCCCAAAATTTTAGAGGATTATCATAGTAGAGTTCTTTGAATGATTTTTCTTATTGTTAGACAATCTGCTCTTTAATAGATAACTTGAGTAATGTAATTGTTAATTCTACCTCTCGTTGTGCAGGCATTACATCTCACCATGCTGGCTGTGTGTAAATTCAATTTTTTTATGAGTGTAGGCCCTGCTTAATTTTTCAACAGGAACTAAGTGACCTTGTAAAGGACTTTTGGTTCTATTCCATATAAATTCTGAAAATAATGATCTTTTTTCAAAGCATACAAAAAAACCACTATCTATATAGGTGCACAATTTATATTTATTATATCCCTCTAAACAGACTTTTATCGGGATACAGATGCTATTAGGATTTGTATTGGTAGCCTTATAGTAAATCTCCATAGTCATGTTTTTAACTAATTCATCTTCATAGATTGGTTCACCAACAAGTCTTGTTTTGTACCCAACAACTTTTCTATCTAGACTCATACTTTGGTCTACACTATATCTTGCTGGTTCAAAACTTATTCCACTTATTTCACTAGTCATGCTAATTGTATCATCTTCTTTAAGTTCTTCTTTAGCTGATGAAGATCCTTCTCCCCAGTCTGATCTTACACTCATGCTTCTTAATAGTTGGGGTTTAATGATTATTTTACCATTCTTATCAATTTTTATCACATTTTTCTTGTTGATTTTTGTAGGGTTAACAAAGCTAGATATCCTTGAACAGTCAATCTTTATCTCCTGAGGATGAATTTAATCCTTTGAATTCTTTGCATAGGGGTAGGAATTTCAAATTTTTTTGCCTCTATCATTATGACCTTGGTCTTTAGATCTATAGTAGTATCTAATTTGTAGATAATTTTTCAGAATATTCTTAATGGATACCCCCCTTTTTTATGTCCATCCCAACTGTTTTTATCTTAAGGGATAGGAAATTCTTAGCAAACTCATCTTTTATACTCACATAATACCTTGGTCGATAATTAAATCCTACTGATCCATTACATAAATTGGTCTTAATTCCTGTGATAATTTGATTATTAAACTCAGTATACCTAATATCATAGAGCAAAGCATAAAAAATCAATATCTTTGCCATAATATTGTAATTGCATGATTTGAACTTGGACACTTCCAACATGGATATACCTGTACTTTCTAACTTTGTTATGTTTAAGGATGTTTTCCCAATTAATGAGATTAACTTCCCTTACATCATACTCACAGTCTTTGGTTTCTAGATCTCCTTCCATCATCTCACATACGTATTTGCTCTTTAGTTAAAAGATGAATTTTTTTATAGATTATGTCTTTCTGGATTATGGGAAGGACCCAATCTCCTTTGACTTATTCGTTATTATTGTCTACAATAAACTCTTCTCCTTGATGATCATCAAGACTAATTAAGCTACTTTCTATCATATGACTAGTTTCTTCATAATCACTTTCTTCATATTCATTGTCCGCTGTAATTTCAACAATTCCTTTGTTGTTATTTAGGGCTAGATCTAATGTCTCATCTTCACCAAACTCAACATAATCTAGGCTCCCTAAGGTCTCGATAAGCTTTTTATTCTTCCTATTTTTGCATTCATTAGCATAATGTCCTACTTTTTTGCATACCCAACATTTGCAGTTGTTTTTTCCTGCATGACAATAAGCGGCTTTTCTAGAAAATCTTCGATTTTTAGGACTTGGTTTGTTATAATATTTTCTTCTATATTTCTCTTCCCTTTGCTTATTAAAGCTCTTCGTCTTATAAAATATTCTTTTTCTTCTCCTGTCAGGTACTTTTCCCCATTGATTGTACTTCCTGCTGGAACATATCTAGATCTTATAAAATGAGTATTTCTTTTAGAAGGCTCACCGAATTCCTCAGGCTTAGAACAACATTATTAACCAAATTGGTTTCAAATTCACCTAAGTTGAGTTCTTCTCAAATTTTATTAATTTCATTTTCAACAATCATTTTACCATATTTTTTATCCAATTTTCTTCTAATTTCTTCTAAAGGTACAACATTAAGATCTTCTAGCTTGATTAGGTTCATTTGCTGATATATTTCTTCTTCTAATTGAACGTCATTAGTATCTTCGTTATCATCATATAACACGTCATGTTTATCACCAATTGCACCCATAATCTTATTTCATTCTTCTGAATTTTGTTCTTTCTCGAACATATTTTGTAGTTCTTCAAGAGTATACTATTTATGCTTTTTTTAGCTGATTTTTCACTTGATTTTTCTCCTACTTCTTTTTGAATTTTTATATCATGGAAAGGAAATGGATTTTTATTTTTTGGGTTTTGGAAAAGATATTTATACTGAAATGGAGTATTAATACTGGAATTAGATTTTTCACTATGCCTAACTTCATTAACAGAGATATGTGAATTACAAATAATTGCTTCTGAAGCTCCATGACTTCAGTTTTAATTTTACCTAATTCTACTTTTAATTCTGAAATTATGTAAGTGATATGGTTTAATTGAGGTGCTACTGGAGAAAGGTCTTCCAATGAGTGAACAATATGTGAATAGTTTGGTCTAGGACAAGCATGTGATGATTCAAGCATTAATCACAGTTAATTAGCTGAATTAATTATTAATTAGCTTAATTATCTTAATTATTTTTAGTTACGTAGCTCTAATACTAACTAAAAGAGGGCTTCGAGTAGTACTAGTGAGTAAAATATCACAAACACAAATTTAGATTTTTTTTGAAAGTAAGTTTTTAAGGATAGGGGGTAAATTTATAAATATGAAAAGATTCGGGCGTTTATGCAAATTAGGTGAATAGTGAATAGGGTCCTTTTTCCTAGTTACCACAAAAGACAGGACACCTTATAATTAGTTATCAAAATAGAGGGTCCTTAAAATATTTTAAAATAAATAGAGGATACCTCTGTGTAGTTTTTTCGAATTTTTTAACCAAGGGTTTCTTCCTACCAAGTACAAATTTTGTGCAGTTCCTAGTTGATACGGTTCGAAATTTATTGTTCTCTTTAAACTTTAACAATCTGAGGTGCATCAATTTCCAAGTGCTGCTGGGAAGATCTCGCACTCGTTACGACTATGATAATATGACCTTGGGGACTATTCCATATTATGGAAATAGTAGATTTTTCCAGGGAGGTAACTGCAGCATGCTTAAGCTGTGGGTTGGAAGTGTCCTTTGGTCTTACAGTGATTTCCTTACCATCCTGAACTTTAGGACCGTTGTCTGCAAGAATACGCTGGAGGCAATGGTCAGGTAGTTAAATCTATATACAGTATGACAATAGTGTTTTTGCTTGGTATTTCAGGCTATTTGAGTGTGCTTTGGAGTTTCTTAGAGCAGATTTACTGTCTTCCCACTTTAGGCTGGCCGACTTAGTACATCGACTATGAATATAAGTAGTAAGAGTGGGGAAATCTTGCCAGTTGCTACAGTGCATACAGGGATAATGAAGAATCTAAATCTCTGGTGCACTTTCGATGAGTATGATGTTTAGTGCTCTTTTTATTATCTTGTCAATGTTGGTTTTTTACAGTTTCAAGGAGTTAGTTGGAAGAAGACCCTTGTCTCAGCTAACTACCTGCCAGCTTAATGCTAATGCTTGGGAAACTAAAAAGGAGATTCATATTGATTCAATGGACGAAACTTCTAAATCCAAAAGTGTTGGCTTAATAGAAGCAAAAGAGTTGGTCAAGTATGTTGCTAGCCTAGAAGTATAAAAATAGCTATGGTATTCGATTATGAGATCAGTGGTTTTGAAACAGCTATTAGACAACCATAATTCCACGTGCAACCCTTGAATGATGTGAGTTGCAAAAATGGCATAACTACCTATATTTCACGCAAAAAGATTAGTGGTTTTGCATTGAAGGTTAAAGGTGGTGTAACATTTACCAAAGACCATTATGGGGTTCTAACTTATGATCCTCTTTTCTATTTAGGACATTCCCAGCCTAAGTTATGAAAATCAGGCCTGCCACATCATTAAAAGTTCCACATTTCTGGAACTTGCAATTCTAACAAATGGGACTCATTCCAAGATAATTGAATTTAATATTTGTCATAGAGCCCACCATATTTTATTACTTTAATTCTTTTAATTTTTTGTATGTGTTTTAAGTTTATAACTTGTATGAACATTATTTATTTGCTGAATTATGGAATATTTTTTTGTCCGAAAAATTAATTTTATTTAAAATTTTTCATAAAAATGATGACTTTAATTTTTTGTTGATTGAACAAGCGAATGAAGATAGAATAAAAAGTACAATTTAATTAAAAAGCAATACAATATGAAGGATTGACGTTTTAAAAAAATACAATACAAGTATTAAACAATTTTTAAGCAAAATACAAGACGGATGTTCGAGATTTTTAAAAAAGCATCATCCGCCCAACGACTATCTTTGGAATTTTTTAAAACAAAACATTGCTTCCAGTATTCACGGCTACCCTGAAATGCACCATTTTCCGCACACAAAGGACAAAAAATGACTTGCGGGGCAGACCGCGTACACGGTCTCCCACGCGAGTCATACATTGCATTTCCTTTGGCTGGGAGACATCTAAGTGACACGTGAGGCCCATGCCCTTACATGTCACTGGCTGAAATTGGCCTTATCTTATTCTTGGGGGTGTTAAGTTTGAAGTTAATACTTATTATGAATATTTGTTTCTCCTGTGTATGGCTATGGCCTGTGTCAAGATTGAAGTTTGTACTCATTATCTATATCTCAAGCAAATGAATTGTGCTAAAAGGTTTAGTTCAAGCGTGAGCTACCATATTCTCATGTATAGGTTTATGTGAAACAACTTTATCAGACAGTGTGGAGGAAAATACTTTTGAATTTATAGATTAGCAAATATAGTAATAATACACATAATATGATTAGGAATTAGGTAAATAACAAAATAAAACTATCTTATATTGTTCAACCCAAAACTATGTTATTTTATATCCCTTTATTATCAAATATTTGCTTAAAATAAATGATTTCATTAGGATTTCAATATGCATTCGGTTATTTTGTACGAATTGGAAATTTGGAGGAAAATAAATAATTTGATCCAATTAATCAAAGGTTGGATCAGATTGAAGAGCATAATAAAGAAGAGAAAAGAAAATCCACTCCATGCGAAGCCTCGACCCTTTTCGTACTTGGCCCCTTCTCTCTCCTATAGCCTAGTCTTCTTTTCTCCTTTCCAGCCGAGCCTTACCCATCCCCCATCCTCCATCATCTTTCTCTTTCCCCCTTCCTTTAGCTTCTTCAACTTACCCATTCACTACCATCATTAACCTCTAGCCATTTCATCATCATTATCTCCACCTCATCAATTGGGTTGATTAATGGGCAATGAATAACTTGACGGTTATAAAAGATGGAAGGACGTAAAGGGTTTGGATTCGGGCTATAAATTGAAGAAAACAAACATTGGCCTAGGAGGAATAACATAGAGTAAATGAGTCTAGAGTTTTAATTTTCCAATTTCAGATTTTCGTTTCATCTCTGTTTTTTTTTTTAAGTTTCAGACATAGAGTTTTCAATTTTGAAAGAAGATTTCACGTTTGGCTTTTGTATCTGTGAGCAATTGATTCAATTTTGGCTTTCCAATCCTTCCCTGTTCTTAGTTCCAATTTTTTGAGCAATTTGGTTTGATTTATTTCTTACCCAATTTTATAATTGCTTGAAATTCAATTGCTATCTAATTTCATAATCCATCCCAGAGGACGACACCCGTAATTGCTATGTTGATAAACCATATGTTTGCGGATTTCACAAGAAGTTTTTGGCGCTGTTGCCGGTGATAGTTTTGTGAAATTTGGTTGTGGTGAGTCGATTGACTCATTTTTGTTTCAGTTTCATATTTGTGATTTTTAGTTTTGATTGAGTTTTTATTTAGTTTAGTTTATATTTTTTTGTTTTAGATTTTCGATTTGAGTTGGTATTTTGATTTTGTTTTTGTTTTGGGATAAATTCATTCTGATTTTTAGTGTCTATTTTATTGTTGAAAAAAATAGTATAACTAATTTGTTAAAGCTGTGCAAGACCAGAAAAGAAAGAAGTAGAACAGAAACCTTTCAGGTGCAGGATTTTCATAATTTTCAAATTCTGTTCAAATTTTCTGGAGCATTTCTGGTGTGATTTTTGCTGCCTGATATTTTTTGTGGATTCAGCATAGTTTTCAAAGTTTGTGTAAAGTTTTTCGAAGTTATTGGGACTATTTGGAATCTTCTGTGATTTTCAAAACTAATTTTCTATTTGTAATTTTCTGCACAGTTTAGGGATAGAAAAATTCAAAAAAAAAATATTCATGTCCCTTGTGATTGTGTTGAATTTACTGTGTATAGAGTTCTGAATTTAGAAGTTTTATTTTCTGTTTTACTTTTATTTTTTAGATTTGGCTTGTTTAGGTTTTAGTTTATTTTCTATTTTGTTTTAGTTTAGGTTGTGTTTTTTGTTTTTGTTTTTTTAGGTTTAGTTTATTTTCCGCTTTCTATTTTTGTGTGTAAAAAAAAAATCAAAGGAAATGATGCTTGTGCTTTGTGTTTGTGCTTATTTTCTATTTTTTGTATTAGGTCATTTCTTATTGTTTCAGTCTTTTGGGTCTTTCTATTCTTTTGGTACTATAGTTTTCTTTTTGTTAGTTTATTTAGTTTTGTTAACTTTATTATTTTAGTGTCTTGTTTTTTAGTTATAGTCATTAGTTTATAGTTAGTTGTCTTAGAGTCATTGTTTTTTCTTTTACTTTTTCTTTAAATAAAAAAAATTAAAAATCTTTTGAATTTTTTTTTAAAAAAAATTCTAAAAAAATTGAAAATTCTTAAAAATTGAAAAAAAGAGTTGCAAGCATGCTAGTTTTCAATTTCCAACAATTTGAGCATGAACCCTTCTAGAGTTATTTATTGAGACTCAATTATTATTGTGCTCAATTAAATCTAACTTTTGAAAAATGAAAAATTTGTGAGGTCATCGTTGCGGGTCTAAATGTTGAATATAAGGGTTATGTTGAATCTATGTGCCTAGGAGGTTTATTAGGATTATGAAATAGAACTCAAGATGAGGTATAGGATTTCTTTGAAAAACTAGCTTTGGATACTTATCAGTTTGAACAAGCTAGAAAGAATTCAAGATAACCAACTCATGACAAGTTTGTTTTCCATGCTAATCCTGACCAGCCAGATCACTTTATAGATTCATATGACCCCTCTTATTCTTGTGTGCCTCCTGTGTTGTGTAATTACTGTGAGTCTTTTGGTCATGATGCTTGTACTTGTCCATATCGTGATTATGTTGATGCCATATGTGCAAGTGTTGAAAAGACAATTAATAACATGACTGATAAAATGGTAGAGACTATGAAAGAGAGAATTGTTGAATATTCTCACTGTTTTAATCAGATTAGGGAGGACTATAATGAACCTAACTCTAGTTTAGGATCACCTACACCCACAGTTAGTCTTTACGATAATTTTGAGCCCTCTTATCAATCTAGGTCTAATTTGCATGATGTTATATCTTTACCTAGCCTAAAACAAGAGAGTGACTTCCCTATGTCTCTGTCACATGACCTTGCACCTAAACCTTGCCCACATAAGGATGTCATTGATGATGTCCTAGTTTCTTCTGACCCACCTACCCCTTTTGATGACTCTTGTGAGTTTAAGGGGGGTGAAGACCTTGAGAGTGCTAGTGAGTTAGATATGAGCATCACATATGAAGTTAAGCATCATGATGAGTAAGAAGCTATTTGCTTATAGGAGTCATGTGAGGAGGAAGTTTAGCTTAATAATTTGGAATGTGATGATGATATTCTTTCTGTGGAATATGAATCTTTTTCATGTGGGTTTGATATCAATGAAGTTTTGATGAAGGTTTTTGTGTTGAATATAAATCCTTCTCTTTTGGCCCCATCATTACTGATGTCCCCTTTGAATTTCACAAGTCTGACTTTGTCAAGTCAGAGAACTTTATGTCTATGACTACTAATTTGGACCAGACTTTTGAGCATGCGGAGATTAAAGGACTTGTGGATTTAGGACCCACTACTTTGCCTAGATTGCTCATTCATGATGACAAAATTTCTAGGCTGATGACCCACTTGTTGGCTAATTTTGCGTATGTCTATCTATTTCCTAATTAGGCTCAACTATTTGTTAAGTTAAAATGGGCCCTTACCTGTGCTGCATTGATATGTTAGATGCACTCTTTCTGGCATCAACTATTTAATTTTCATTATCGCAATCTTATTAAGAGTTGTTCTCACCTATTTGATAAGCTACTATGTGCTCTAATGGGTTTTGATTTGAGTAGCAATGTTTTGTTTGATACGGAGTGGCTGACGCTCCATAGGCCTCTATTTGAGCAATTTTCAAGACACTATATCTTAGGTGTAATTCAACACCTGACCTGGTATAATCGCTCATCTTTTGCTTCTCTTTTTAATTTTGTTTTCTTTTGTATATATTTGTTACCTTATTTTATTTTTATTGTTTTCTTTTTGAGTTTTAGAGTCCTGTAGTTTTTCTTTCTTTTTGAGTTTTCTTTTTGTATATTTATTTTTCTTTTTAGTTTTCTTTTCTATTTCTTTTCACTTCCAATGAGGACATTGTCGGATTTAGGTGTGGGGGTGGGGAAATGGCGTTCAAAAAAACAAAATTGAAAAAATTCAGATTGAATAAAAAGAGGAGAAAAACTGAAAATTTTCAAAAATTCAAAAAGATCTTTGTTTTGTTTTGGGGAATTTATGTGCTATTCTGATTGGCTATGATATCTTGTACCTTAGAATTAGGTTGTATATAGATGTGGTGTGCATTGATAGAACTTAGTCTTGGTCCTAAAGTATGATGTTTGTATATGATCCTAACCCGCGACATTAATTCTAAACAAGCTTGACTTTTGTAGACGAACTCGTGAGATTTTGAGCCTTATAGACTGATTTATCATTTTTAGTCTCATATTTTTCTTTCATGTGCATTATGATAATATGATAGAGGCATTCGTTTGTTTTTGTGAGCTACACAGCCAAATTGCCACCCCTGTGTCGAACACTTACCCTTTGCTAGCCTTTTGAGTCTTGACCCTTTTTTTGTTGTGAACTCTTCACTTTAGTCATGGCCTAAACACATTTCCCTACCCCTAACCTAAGGCTAGTGGGGCAACACTTCATTATTTAGGAGGTAACTTTTGGGTATTTTATGAATTTTGGTGGTTGGTTTTGGTATATGTGGGATGTATCATAGTGATCGTTTGGAAATTAAGTTGTATTGTTCTTGTACGTACCAATCATTCATTTTCTTTCATGAAAAAAAAGAAGAAAAAAAAGCTAGAAAATGAAAAAAAAAAGGGAGAAAGTTTCCATTGAAAAAAATGAAAAAAAAAGGTTGAAAAAATCTCAAAAAAAAAATCCAAAAGAGTTGTGAATAAGAGTGTTTGGCAGGGATGTATCATTATGTATACCCAATGACTCATTTCTAGTGGTCCAACTTAATTAAGGTGTGTTCTTATTTCGTGTTTTGAGAGAGTTAGTGCTTATTATAATCGGTGTAAGTGTTGGTTGCTTATTAGCTTTGCCTTTTAGCTCCTTACTTCCCAAATCGATTGTCCCTCTCTTACCTCAAACCTTAGTCCCATTACAATCCTCAAAATTCCTCTTGACTATTATTTTACATATTGCATTTTAGTGGTGGAGAATAGAGAATCTTAGTGAGCTTATGGTAGTATGTTTGATTGGACGAGAATTAAGTGAACCTTGTTATATTTTAAACATATGAGTGGGAGTGTTTCGCATTTTCCTAAAGTGAGGTTCTACTAGTCACGCTTGTACATAATTTCTAAGTGGGGTAAAAGGTTGCGTATCGATATCATTGGTGGGGATTAAGGGTTTCTTGATGTGTACATTGCGTTTATATGTGATATAGTGCTTTGGTTACATGAGTGACATAGTTGATTAGAATGTGTATATATTTTTTCTTAGTTTTCTATATATAAGTCTTTGAAATAATAAAAAAAGATTTTCAATTTATTTCTTTTATAGATTTTGTGGGTATATCTTCTGCAAACCCTTACGAGACATTCCTTGTCCACTAGGGGTAACCTAGGGGTTTAAATGGCTTGTTGCACATATTAAGTGCAATCATGATTTTTACAAAAGTGAGTTAGAGTTTTATTTTTTTTTGTAGGATTTTTAGTTTTATTTTACTTGAGACGACCAAAATTTAGGTGTGGGGGTATTTGTTCAACCCAAAACTATGTTATTTTATATCCCTTTATTATCTAATATTTGTTCAAAAAAATAATTTAATTAAGATTTTAATATGCTTTTGTTTATTTTATAGGAATTGAAAATTTGGAGGAAAATAAATAATTTGATCTAATTAAACAAAGGTTGGATCAGATTGAAGAGGATAAAAAAGAAGAGAAAATAAAATCCAATCCACACGAAGCCTTGACCCATTTCGCACTTGGCCCCTTCTCTCTCCTATAGCCTACTCTTCTTTTCTCCTTTTCAGCTGAGCTTTACCCATCCCCCATCCCCCATCCTCCATCATCTTTCTCTTTCCCCCTTCCTTTAGCTTCTTCAACTTACCCATTCATTACCATCATTAACCTCTAGACGTTTCATCACCATTATCTTCACTTCATCAATTGGGTAGATTAATGGGCAATGAATAACTTGACGGTTATGAAAGATTTAAAGACGCAAAGGGTTCGGATTCGGGCTATAAATTGAAGAAAACAAACATTGGCTTAGGAGGAATAGCATAGAGTAGATTAGTCCAGAGTTTTAATTTTCCAATTTCAGATTTTCGTTTCATCTCTGTTTAATTTTTTTTTTAAGTTTCAAATTTAGGATTAGTTCTCAAAAAAATTAATGTAATTGCATCGTGAGTTCTCAATTTTGAACGAAGATTTCAGGTTTGGCTTCTGTATCTGTAAGCAATTGGTTCGATTTTGGCTTTCCAATCCTTCCCCGTTCTTAGTCCCAGTTGTTTTGAGCAATTTGGTTTGATTTATTTCTTACCCAATTTTATAATTACTTGTTGTAATCTAATTTCATAATCCATCCTAGAGGACAACACATGTAATTGCTACGATAATAAACTGTATGCTTGCGGATTTCACATCTGTTAAGAAAGGGAAACACTACAACTATCATGGATAAATCTTCTAATTTTTCACCTTAAAAATGGGCACTTCGAATAGAGTCTTTAGCTTTTGAACAGAAGAAAAATTACGGCCAATTCATAACTAGTTAATAACTATAAAGAAGATAGTTAAAGTTTTGGCCTTTTGTAGTAAAATGCAAATTAAAGTTAAAATGGGTTCTAATTGTAAGGAGATCCATATGGCATCAAAAGAAAGATTTGTTCAAGTAAAAAAAATTATTATTTGTGCTTGTGTGGATTAAATTAAAGTAGACCTGATAAACATGTTAGGGTCCTGTCCAATCCATTACGTCCCAACCTTGAAAAAATAAGAGTTAGGGTTGGGTTTTTTGGCCTCTGACTCACTTCAACGCTCAAATTGAGGGTACCTAACTATTATGATAGTCAGATAAGGGTAGAGATCTTAACCCTCTAACCCCACCGCTAACCCTCCCTTTAAAAAAAAATAAAATTCAAAATCAAAACAAGAGAGTTTGTGTTTCATTTGTTCAAAACCTTTTGACTTTCTATTTTCTAGCTTCGTCTATCGCTCACCTTTTCCAAATCTCAATCTTCCCACACTTCTTCTCTGATATTTAGAATAGTTGTCTTGGTGAATTAAGTGTTTTAGTTACTAAATCACACATTAGAATGTATATAAGTAAATGGTTTTCATTGGAAAATTCTATTATCGCTTCGCCATTCGTTTAAAAGATTAGTTAGTGTTAAGTTTTATGATAAACAAGAAACTTGGTGAAAAATCTTTGCTTTTATATAGAGAAGGTTTGAGGAGCGGGTTTGAACTGATGATCCAAGAGTACTCATAGGGTCAAGGTTAGGGTCGAGTGTTTGTCTACCCACACGAGGTTTGGGAAGGGTTAGGGCTAAGAAACCGTACCTGTGATCCTCATGACCTACAATCCCTCCCGACCCTCAGTTTGATCAGGTCAAAATTAAAGTAACATAAAATTAATTTAAAACAAAAATTTACACAAAATTATTATTTTTGGTGCAGAAAATAAAATTATTATGAAAGATACAACTTCATTATAAGAAGACGAAGCGTTGAAACGAAAATATCTCAAGCCCTTTTGACCAAAAAAAATAAAAAATCTGAAGCATTAAAAGGATGCAGCCCAAAATGCAAAAAGCCACTCCATTTGTAACGTCAAAAATTAGCCTCGCTAACCCAAACCCCTAATCTAGTACACAACACTAATACGTCGGCCCGTCACATGGGCTATGTCTAAGGGTCTATGTCCAATCCAAGTTTCTCTCTTTACCCAATCGTATCCAATCTGCTTCGGTGGTCAACTTTCGCGGCTTTTTAACTTTCTCGGTTTCTCCCCCTCTCTCGCTTCCTCCCCCAAACTCAACTTCTTTTTCCCAAAAAAAAGAAAAGACAAAAAGACATTGTTAGTACCTTTCTTAGTTCTGCAAAAATGGCGACTTAACACCTCCTTCTCGTTCTCTCCCAGGTTTTTGAAGAATTCTACGAAAATATGACGACTTTGCCACTTACTTCGCACTTGCAACTCTGCTATGTTGTTTCTTGTTAGTTATAGCTCTGACAAGTGAAGAGGAGATTGCGGGCAGAACTTGTTTCTGCTATTCTGGGTCTTTTTTTTTTCTTCGTTTTGAATTGTTTGTGTCGATGCTGTGCATTTTTCAATTAGTTCAACTTTTTCAGGTTTCATACTCTAGTAGTTGGTGACAGCAATCCTTATCTGAGACATTTTAGTCTGAGTTCTGTGTGCGTAATGATTTGTGCTTTCCTTCAACTTATGGGAATGTCCTACAATAATGGCTGAAACTGCAGAATATGTGTTGGGATTGGGATATTCTGCAGACGCATTGGAGTCAAGACCTCAGATACTATTTTCATCTTGATGGCAACGAGCCAATCCTCTGGAGCTGGAAGCCACAAAAAGCCCAAGTTCAGAAAGACAGGAGTCTTCTGATTCTAATAAGGTGCATATGGCTGAGTCATAGTTGTCCTGTTTTGAGTTCCTTTTTTTGAGTTCAATACACATTACTGCTTGTTGCAAGCTATAGTTGCATATAACTCCTGCTAGATTAATTTGCTTATTATGGTATGGCACTGGGTTTTTCCAGAGTGGGAGTTCTTCAAATTTCTTACAAGGGTTCCTTTATAAAACTAACTGGTGTGCAGTTCTTCCAACCGTAATAGTTGTTAAAATTGGATTAAAAGGTCCTTTTGGGGGCCTGGGGGTTGGTTCAGGGGGAATGACTTTTCATAGCCCCTATGCTTATTATAAAAGCGAGTCCCACATCACGATTTCATGAAACGGGGTTTATGTTTATATTTCTACACAACGGGCCCATGGCCATTTTTTCGGGGACATCTGATAAAATTGGAATGATACAAAGAAGATTAGCGTGGCCCCTGCGATGAGACGTTCAAATCGAGAAATGATTTAAATGTTTTTTATACTTTCAGGATAAAACTCTTTTTAAAGGAAATTGCAATACAGGATTTGTTTGCTTTCAATTTAAATGGTTCATTTATTTAGCAAATTATACTGGAGGAATCTCTGTCTCTGTCTGCCTGAAGATAGCATTAGGACATCTAGTTCTTTGCTTGTGTGCATTAGTAGATAGCAGTATTTGGAAAATCCTTTGGAGTGTCCCAATGTCGCTCAGTATTCATTTATGTGTATTATGATGGTGGTGCAATGTAATCTTTCTAGTCTCTGTTTTGTGCCCCAGCCTCTACCAATCATTTCTGTATATTATGATGAATATAATCTTTCTAGTCTCTGTAGTCTGCACTAGCCTCTACCAAATCGTCTTTATCCTGTCGGAGGCTTATACGAGGTGATGGCACTGTGAGGACTGACCCAGCAATTCAGACGAAAATTTCTGTGCAGCATCTTCTCTGTTTTTGTGTTTTAGCAGTCTTTTGTCTCTGTGCTGTGAAATCTGGGTCGTGGCTGCCTTTGGTCTATATGTAGCTTTCACTGTTGGACTTGCAATTCTTTCTCCCCCGTCAGGATTTGCATTGTGACCCCTTGGCCCCTACATTTATAGTTATTCAAGCTTAGATTCCAGCTAGTTTAGTGAAAATCAGAATGTCAAAGCTCAGAAGATTAAAGTTAGAATGATTGTTGAGATTGGAATTGGGTCAGGGGCTGCGCCAATGCAGGCCCAACTGTCACAAATTATGATGTACGCTGTCCCACTTTAGGCATATGTTAGGTAGGCATACGGGTACCTTCCAAAGTCCAACTGAGGCCACCTACCTATGCTTTATGAACTTTCTTGATTACCCATTGACCCTGTCTAGGTAAACATGTTCCTCTATTCTTCACTGATTACCTTTATTGTTTTCTGATGCAGCTTCTCTTTCCAATTACTTGACATGGTATGGGAACCAAATCTCGAATGAAAGCATATTTGAGTACAACTCTATAATTCTACCAACTAGGCTTTGTATGGATTGCAAACCAAATTATGGAGCCAATGATGCATTTCAGTTGTTCCAGCTATCGAGGACAACAATGTCTTAATGTGATGGTAAGTTACCCAAACTAGGTTAAAATTGTTCAGTATGGCCATAATTTTTGGATTAGCCTGTTGTCTGAAATTCATTTCTCGTAGAATGAAGCGTCAATTGTCCACACCCTCATCAAGGTCTTGTGATGGACGCTTGAACATGCTGTCAAAGAAGCTTGCTGTTATGTTCCAGAGTCGGCATTGGTTGCAGATGATATTTCTTTGCTTGCAAGTTTAAACATGAGTTTGCTTCTTATGTAGTGCATCTTGTTTCCATCGGGCTTCTGCCAGGGGTAAGGCTTCATAGAACTTGATATTGGAAAACCCTGCCAATGGAAGTGTTAAATGTTCTCCAGTGTTGTTAAGTCCATTTTCTCTTACCCACCCGCCCACCCCCCAAAAAAAGATGATGTGTTGCCACAGAATGTATGAATGAAGATGGGCACAAACCATCTGAGAAATTGAGAAGCCCCAAAAAAAGGTCATATAGTTTTGTTCTACATCACTTGACAACTAGCTGCTCAGAACTTCCACTGGTTCACCCTTGGAGTTATAATGGTTGTTCTCCTCCTGTATTATCGATCCGTCTTGTAGCAGATGACTCCATGAAACTCCTAAAGGTCACTGAAGCCTTTGATCCAAGAGCAAAATGTCAGCGTGAGGTATGAATCGTCCACATCTTTGTTGAGTGCAAATGAGGGATGGAGCACATGCAATATATCTATTCTTTGTGCCTCTAAAGACTTCTGCCTCATTGGTCAAAAATTTATGCAAAGGATAAGATGTCTATGTTAAAAAGGCGGCACTTGTTTCTTGCACAGATCACTGCTGTTCAAATGTGGCTTTGCACGGTAGCATTATGAGTTTAAAGGACTGCGATTAATTTCAGCTGTTGAGAAGTTCTAGAAGCTGTTTCATATGTTACTTGTCTCGTGGAAGTATGCAAGAAAACATTGTGTGCTCTATGATTATTTATTGTCTAAGTATGTATTAAGTTGGTGACTGTCAGAGCACCAAATTTTTTTTCTTTGACAATACCTAGTAATGGAGCTGGTCAAGCAGATTCTTTGATGACATGCACATTATTCTGGGTGTTAGTTCCCACATTCGCGTTTGGTCTTGAAGGCTAATTTTAGTAAATAGCCAAACGGCCACTTCCCTCATTTTCAGGGAGGTGTGGCCTAAAAATAGGGGGTGGCAGCTTGGGGCTAAATACCCTACTAATCTTAGTGATTATGTGTGAAAAAATAGAAATATACAAAAAAGCTGCTTGTGCGTGGCTTTTGCTCTCTCTCGGTTTTCAAACGCATTACCGTTCAAATTCTTCGGGTTTGAGACGTGGGAATCTACCGGGACTCTAGTAGCCTCCGGATTGCGACACACACTGTTCGTGGTTCAAAGACAACTGGGAAATCACACGCTTCCAAAAGGTTAGTCCTTATGCATTTATATTAACAGTGGTATCAGAGCCTGGTTGGTTGTTTTTGTTCCCGAATTAATAGCATGATTTAATGGGTTTAATTCGACATGCTGATGCAAGACACAATGCAAATTTTGTTTTTATATGTTAAAATTCATATGTTCGTCCAGAATCATATAGCCCCCCGGTGTTCGACCCCCCCCCCTCGAACCCTCTGTCTCCCACCAACCCCGGCACGGTTATATTACCAAATTATTAAAAAAAAAAATAAGGAAAAGGTAGAGTCGAATACCATCAGTCGCCGCCAAAACCCCCAGGAAGGGTGGCGCGTGTGTGCCACGCGCCGCTGAGAGGCCATATGTTTTGTCTCTTTCTTCCTCGATCCGACCTCCAAACGCCCCGATCTACAACCTTGCACAACCGAACCCTCAAAACCTAACATAGGGCGGCGCGTGTGTCCCACGCGCCGCCGCCTAGGTGGCGTGTTCCGAGAGTGGGTGGTACCGGTGAGATCGTCGTCGCCCGATCTATGTGATGGCGACGGTGGTTCTTCCAAAAGGTTGCCGGAAAAAAAGATCGAGAGCAGTTTAGAGGCCAGGGGGGGCGGCGGTTCATCATGTGGTGTTTTTTTTGGTTTGGGAGGGTAGACGGCTGGGCTTAGTGCCAGAAACCATGGAGAGCTCGGTGCCGGAAACCATGGAAGGCTGGTGCCGTGACTCTTGTGTAGAGAGAGAGCGAGAATTGAAGAGAGAGAGAGGCAGCGGTGGGGTCTCGAAAATGACCGAAAAAAAGGGGGAGGGGGTTTAATAAAAGGGGGTTTAATAAATTAATTAATGAAGATGATTATGTATCATACTTTGATTATGTATTGAATTTAAATTTGTTTCGTAGCCCGCGGTTAATCTGTTTAGTTTGGAATATGTTTAATTTATTTTTGTTTAATATTTAGAATTAGGTGATTGTAAATCTGTTTTACAATTATCATGAATAGGTTTATGTGCCAAGCATTTGTTTAAATTTGTTTAATAACACATGATATGAACTTGTAAATCTGTTTTATAGATTATCAAGTAAATTTGTCTTACTTAGTTTAATTTTGGCATTTTTGTAATGTTAACGTGATCCATGTTAATTTGTTTAACGAAATGTGTTAGCCAGTTTGATATGATTATGTATCATGTGATTATTTTCTTACTGACATGCCAATTAAATTTAATTAAGTATATGAATAAGTTTCGTATAATAAACAGTTCAATGTTCAATGACAGTTTAGTTCTCCTTGTAATTTTAATTATGAGCTTGAATTAAATACGTTTCATATCATGCTAATTATTGACATCTTAGTGATGTTTAGTTATTAGATGTTAATATGATTAACATTATATCCATAAGAATATGTTTGTTATGGATTGATGATAATCAAATTTTTTCTCAATTCTTAATTCATATGGTATGTGATGATTATGATCTTAGCGAAATTTTCGAACATACAATATGAATGATAACTTTGAGATTATCTTTGATTATATATATGATATGTCTAAATGTCCAATTTTCTTACTTGTAGATATGGCTTCAAAAACCTCCATGATCTTTGAACTGTCCACCAGTGACAAGTTGGATGGGTCCAACTATGATATCTGGCACAGGAAGATTGAGTTTCTCCTGAAAGAACGCGATGTGCTGGAGCATATAACGTTCCTCATGCCACCCCCCGCCAAAAGAGACGAAAATGACAAAGATATCACCGCCACCCAAGAGTATAAAGCACGCTTGGTTGAGTACCAAGCGTGGTGCAAGAAGGATTGTAAGGCATACTACACTTTGTTGTGTTGCATGCACGACGATCTTATCGGTGAGTTCGATGTTTTTCCCACAGCTAAAGAAATATGGGACAACATTCGAATCCGATATGGTCAGACTTCGGAAACGAGGCTACAAGCGTTACATCTTAAGTGGATGTCTTACGTGATAGACTCTACCCGAAGTGTGACTGAACATATCAGGGCTTTGCAGTCCATGATCCGGGACCTAAGGGCTGGTGGGATAGAAGTTTCAGAAAGAGATCAGAGAAACAATCTGCTGCGTGCACTGACTCAAGGTGATCCTAAGTGGAAACCTTTTATCACCCTAATGGTGCATAGTACTCACATCAAAACTTTTGGTGAGATTGCTAAGCACCTAGAATTAGAGGATGAGCGACTCAGGGCGATGGCTCCACCTCCCTCAGCATTTGTTGCTAGAGTGGACAGGCCGAAAGGAAACAAGTTTAAACGAGGGAAGAAAAATTTTCATCCCTCAAAGAAGCTTGGTCCTAAAGGTGGGATTGCTAAGAAGCAATGGAAACCTAAGGGTAAGGTGGAAAAAAATATGGCATGTGTGACGTGCTATAACTGCAGGAAGAAGGGCCACTATGCCCGAGATTGTCTCGAGCCTCAGGCCAAGGTACCTTCTTCAATCCCCACTAACGATTTGTTTGTTTGTTCCCATGCATTTGTTGCTAAGTCATTTCCTAATTGGATTATAGATTCGGGAGCAAGCAAGCACATAGTTCGAGACCAGGTGGGGTTTGTGTTTTTCCACCCTTACCCGGTGGGGACACAGACCGTGACACTTGGTAACGGGACTGCAGAGGACGTTTTGGGTGTCGGAACGTACAAACTCAAGCTGCATGGAGGAAATTCGTTGTTTCTCCATGACACCCTTTATGCACCTGGGGTGCGATGCTCGCTTGTTTCTTATGTTTCTCTTTGGAAACTAGGTTTTCATTTTGTTTCGAAAAATGATGGTTTGGACATTGTGTATGATGGCAATTTGTTTGGCCACGCATCTTTGATTGACGATTTCTTTGTGCTTGACTTAGATAATGATTATTATTCTAATCAGGCACCTTCTGTTTTTGTGTCATCTGTTGAGTCTAGTAGTGATTCTGTAACATGGCATGCTAGACTTGGACACATAGGTCAAGATAGAATGACTAGACTTGCTAAAGAAGGTTTATTAGGGAAGCTTACTAAGGTTAAGCTACCTATATGTGAGCCTTGTTTAGCAGGAAAAGCGACTAAGAAACCTTTTGGTAAGGCTTCTAGGGCACTTACCCCTTTAGAACTCATTCACTCCGACATTTGCGGACCAATGAATGTTCGAGCACGTAGTGGTGCTGTATACTTCCTCACCTTAATAGATGATGACTGTAGATATGGATACGTATACCTATTATCACACCGTCACGAAGCCTTAGATGTGTTCAAACGCTTCGTAGCGGAAGTAGAGACCAAGTTGGAACGAAGAGTCAAGACTCTTCGGACCGACCGTGGTCGTGAATACCTTTCTGATATGTTCAAGGTTTTCTGTGAGGAAAAGGGTATCGTTAGACATCTAGCGATTCCATACACTCCGCAGCAAAATGGTGTAGCTGAGCGTAGGAATCACACATTACTTGACGGTCAATGATGGCTCAAGCTAATCTTCCAATTAGTTTTTGGGGTGATGCCTTGCTAACAGCTACGTACATTTTAAACCGAGTACCTAGCAAGAGTATCACTACTACTCCATATGAGTTATGGAATGGTAGACATCCCTCTTTGGATCATTTACGTCCATGGGGTTCGGCGGGCTATGTGCATAACCCAACCCATAAACATGGAAAGCTTGGTCCAAGGGCCACCAAGATGGTCTTTATTCGATACCCGCAACATTCAAAGGGTTATGTAATGTATGGAGAACATCCAGACGGAGGCATGAAGGAATTAGATTCCCGAAATGTCGATTTCCTTAAGGATGAGTTCCCAAGCATTGGTGAAATCAAAAAGGACTTATCATTGTATGAGTTACAGCAGAACATATCTCTCGGTGAGGGGGAGGATTTGTATACTACCCAAGCCACCGAGGATATGCATCTCCCTGACATTAGAGATAGTGGGAGTATACCCAGTGGGAGTATACCCACTGTTCCTACGCAGGGAGACCTGTCTGTTCAGGACACTCAATCAGAAATTGAGAGTCCTCATTCTCAGGAACCCACGCCCCAAGGGGTTAGTGGGAGTGATTATTCTCCTATTCGAGGTTCTGTATCTCAAAAGAAAAGGGGGAGAAATCCTGATCCCGAGTCTGAACAGGTAAGACCGCAAAGTCCTAAAGTGTTTCGAAGGAGTGAGCGCGGAAGAGTTCCGCGACGTTTTTTTCAAATTGAAGAGGAAATTTTCTTTTGTGCTCCTTTAGAAATAGAGGAGCCAACTTCTTATGTAGAGGCTTTGGAATCACCAAATGATAAGGAATGGATGGATGCCATGAGAGATGAGTTGGACTCGATGGCAAAGAATGAAGTTTGGGATCTAGTTGACCTTCCCCCCGGACGCAGAGCCATTGGAAACAAGTGGGTTTTCAAGGTTGAGCGTCGGGCAGACGGGTCAATTGATAAGTTCAAAGCCCGTTTAGTAGCGAAAGGCTACACCCAAGTTGAGGGTGTAGACTACGAGGAAACTTTTTCTCCTGTGGTGAGATTAGCCTCAATTCGCTTACTTCTGGCGCTAGTAGCCCATTTGGATTTAGAACTGTTCCAAATGGAAGTGAAGACTGCTTTCCTAAATGGAAATCTTGAGGAAGAAATATATATGGTCCAGCCTATTGGTTTTGTATCAAAAGGCCAGGAAGACAAGGTTTGTTACCTTAAAAAATCCATATATGGCCTCAAACAGTCTTCTAGAGCATGGTACTTCAGATTCCATGAAGCTATCACTGCATTTGGCTTTACAATGGTTTCAGACGACCACTGTGTATGTCAAAAGGACAAGTGTAGGAATTATGCTTCTTACCTTGTACGTCGATGACATCCTACTAGCTGGAAGTGATCTAGAGATGATCAATGCCACCAAGTGGTGGTTATCCTCCGTCTTTGAGATGAAGGACATGGGTGAAGCTAGGTACGTCTTAGGTGTGGAGATTCTCCGAGACCGTTCGAAGAAACTTCTTGGTTTAAGCCAAAAGGCATATATTGAGAAAGTCTTAGAACGTTTTCGGATGCATTACTCCAAGCCTGTTGATACTCCAGTAGACAAGGGTTTAACTTTAAGTCTAAAACAATGCCCGAAAACAGAAGTTGAAAAACAGAAGATGAGCAATGTCCCATACGCTAGTGCTATAGGAAGCCTAATGTATGCCATGTTATGTACACGGCCTGACATTTGCTTCGCGGTTGGTTTGGTAAGTCGTTACCAAAGTAACCCCGGAATCGCTCATTGGCAAGCCGTCAAGAGGATAATGCGTTATCTTCGGGGGACTACCGACTTGGTACTTTGCTACCAAGGAGTGGACTTGAAATTAAGAGGTTACACTGATGCTGACTGGGGTGGTGATTTAGATGAGTCTAAGTCTACCTCTGGATATGTATTCACTCTTGGTGGGGGAGCCGTATCCTGGTGCAGCAAGAAGTAGGAATGCATAGCTCTATCAACTATGGAAGCAGAGTATGTCGCTTGTTGTCTCGCCGCTCAGGAGGCGATTTGGCTCAGGAGTTTTCTTTAGGATCTCAATCTCACTCCGAGAGTTGATGATCCTGTGGAAATGTGGTGCGACAATACTGCCGCTATCCAATTTGCTAAGGATCCTAAATTCCATAGGAAGGCTAAGCATATCAAAAGGCGTTATCACTTTGTAAGAAACGCAATAAAATTGAAAGAAGTTATTGTAAAATATTTACCTACTAGTAAGATGGTTGGTGATCCCTTAACTAAACCTACTCCTAGAGATACGTTCAAAACTCATGTGATGAGTTTAGGTCTTCCTAGGTTTTAGTTATTGGGGATGTTTTGTTTTGGACATATGTAATGAATGTTTCTTTTGAATAAAGATTGATGTTTCCTTTACGAAATGTTCATTACTATATTGTGGTTGTTTGATCAGGCATATCTAAATGTCACTAGGCTTCTGATCATCTTATCACATGGATGATCAATCTTGACGCCTAAGTAGCGGGCAGGATAAGACTTGATCATATTGACACTAGGTGTGCAATATTGGTTGTCACCGCGATTCTAGTAATGCGGATAATGAATAGTTGCCTTAGTAAGTCTAAGATGAGATTTTGAGTAAATCGGATATAACACAACCTTATATCGAAGCCTAAAGCCGAATTTTGAGTACGGAGGTTGCGTTTTGTACGGTAACCAAGTAACTCTAGTCAGTTTTAAGAAAAAAAAACTGGACCTGTAATTCGCATGGTATATAAAGTGACAGCTCACCTCAGTGGGAGTTATACCATGACACACATTCATACTGTGTGTGCTTAAGTCGACCAGGGGAGTGACAATTGAATCCCTTCCTTGTCATTATGTGATCCCTATAAACTTCGTAGTCTATTTAGATGACACCCTTTGACCTAGAACCATGATGTGAATTTGAACCATGATGCAGCTACTTTGATGTGAACTCCAAGGGCTATAAAATATATAGTCCAGCGGAACACATTAGGAAAGCTATCATGCTAAAATGGAGCATTATGAGTGTCTGAGGAAGAATCGATCCATCATTGCTATATCAGCCCGGGCGGTTATATTGAGATTATAACCATATGATATATCATACATAAAGGGACGTTGTATGTCATTGGCAATGTGAGGATGATTCAGGGTAACATCGCTAATGTTGAAAGTGTCTTTGTTAGATTGACGGTATCTTAACAAAATACTACCTGTTACTTTTGGTCGCACGTCTCATTCCTGGTATGACGCGTTTTTGAGAGGAAACATTGTTAAGAGATGATGTTACGGCTTAAGTGGCCGAGTGGGAGCTGAAGGCTAATTTTAGTAAATAGCCAAACGGCCACTTCCCTCATTTTCAGGGAGGTGTGGCCTAATAATAGGGGGTGGCAGCTTGGGGCTAAATACCCTAATAATCTTAGTGATTATGTGTGAAAAAATAGAAATATACAAAAAAGCTGCTTGTGCGTGGCTTTTGCTCTCTTTCGGTTTTCAAACGCATTACCGTTCAAATTCTTCGGGTTTGAGATGTGGGAATCTACCGGGACTCTAGTAGCCTCCGGATTGCGACACACACTGTTCGTGGTTCAAAGACAACTGGGAAATCACACGCTTCCAAAAGGTTAGTCCTTATGCATTTATATTAACAGGTCTGATTGGCAATGATCTTTTGAGGCCACTGGAGGTTCATCATGAGGTAGGGAGTGACAGCAAGCCTTACACAACCCCTTGATGCAACAAGTGATCTGGTCACCTTGATTCCAATTGCGATCTTAGGTGCAGAAGTCTTGGGCTTAGAGGTTGGCTTTGTGTTTGTTAAGTCCTAATTATCTCTATTAGGGTGGTTTAGTGTCTGAACCCACCCCCCTCTTCTTTCTGGTTATAGCACTCTTCAGTGTTTGCTTTATGACTGCTAATAGCATTATGATTTCTCCAGCAATTATGCAAAAAAATTGAGTTTCAGCCCATCGTTCTGAGCCATTGAGTATCACATTTGTCCCACATGGAAAAGGAAAAGCGATCCCGGAATGGAGAGGATATAAATAGTAAAGCATACCTTTTTCAACCTTTTCGCCAAGATCAAGTGTAGTATCTGTTCTTATCAGTTTAATATCTAAAACTTGGGTTATTGACCCACAATAATATTAAATTAATTTTTTTAGGGGGAGGGTCCACCACAATAGCTTGTTACTAGGACACATCGAGGGTTGCCTATGCGTTGCAGTACAGCATGAGCTTGGCGCACCCCACCAAATCACGTCAAACATTTGTTTTCGTGGTATTAGTTTCATTGTCATGTATATTTCATAAAATGATGGTGTTAGAAAATCTGTTAATTCTGTTTTGGGTCCATTGCATCAACAAATTATGGGGTTTGGAATGTATGTTTTGGAATTTAGGAAGACTTAGGTTTGCAAATGATATTGAAAGTGAAGATAATATGAATGGATAGAACCTTTATGTTGAGGGAGTGCTTAGTGTTTTCCCATTATCCTCTCAAAAGGCCAGGCCGGTCTAATTGGGTGGTCTAATTGGTTATGTAACACCACTCGTTATAAGCCCAGGACCCTTCGATAGCTTTTCCGATGTGGGACTCTTGTCCGTGACATTCTCCCCCACCCATGCTGTGATGGCCTTGTCACAAATGGGCCCCACCTGCCTACCCCGCTCGTCGGAGCGCTTGGTGAGATATCGGAGTCGGGTGCGCAGCGCCACCTCTTATAAGCGTAGGACTCTCCCATTACTTTTCCGATATAAGACTCTTGTCTGTGACATTAGGCTGATATAAGGGAGGCTTTATCCGTAGCGTTTTAAGGAAAACATACATACGTAATAAAATGGCAACAATTACACATTTAACATAATATAGAAATTTGTGTACTCTAGGCTTTTGCGTAAGTGAATCAATAAAGGGCCAGATCTAGGAAAATGCATATAAGGTCTTCTCACTGCAGCAAAGATGTCTTCTGAACTTTTAATTGACTGTCTCATGGAACCATATTTGGAATCAACCTCTTTGCTTGTAGGGCAAGGCTACTTGAATCTACACCTGACATAGATGTGGAATCTCCAATGATTGTTGTAGGAGTAGTCTCTTGAAAGCATCTCTTTCTGGGGTAAGGTTGGCTACATCTAGACCTCATAGACTAGCTTCCAAGAGATCCAACATCAGATGTTTGACTTTCAATTCGATTTGATTAGGCTTTTGACATGTTCTGCACTTCACGTAAGTATGTTTGTGTCGCTATTTTCTTTAACATATCATTTTTTGTTTTTATTTGAGCATAGTTTCTTGCTACGGTATCTTTTAGTTATTTCAAATGTTGATGGTCAATAATTCATGGTGAACATCAACTGCTTTGGAAATAAGAAACAAGGAAGAGCCTCTATTGATGATGCTACTCCCAAGAAACTGAATTAAGTGCTAATGAAAAACCATCTTGTATTTCTCAAAGCAATAAGTAGCTCAGGAGTCAGGACTTACATTCAAGTACAACTCTGGAGTTCGTAGTCGTATTTTGGTGATGGCAGTCCTTATTTGAGATTGATGGTTTGAGTTTTGCTCGTTTGATGATTTGTATTTGGTCCAACTAATGAAAACATTCTATGAAAAGGACAATGATGTTGACTTCAGACATCTCATACTATTTTCTCCTTGATATAGGTATCCAATGCCAATGCTCCAATACCTAAAGCCCCAGAAATCCCAAGCTATTTAGAAAGAGAGAAGTCTTTTGATATTAATAAGGTGAATGCTTTAGCTGAGTCATAGTTGTATGTTATAATACTGTTTTGAGTATAATATATCTTATTGCTATTTGCAGATCATGGTTAGAACTTCTGGATTACTTGCAATTATGACTTTTTACTGGTTTTCTGACCAGTAAATGTTTTTCAGATGTGTTACAAGACATCTTTTTTTTAACTTTGATCAGCTTGTGGTACTTCCGTCTTTTATAATTATGGTTAAAATTGAATAGATTACTTGCAATTATGACTTGTTACTGGTTTTCTCACCAGTAAATGTTTTTGAGATGTGCTACAAGACATCTTTTTTAACGTTGATCAGCATGTGGTAATTCTATCTTTGATGATTATGGTTAAAAATTGAATAGGAGGGATCATAGAGTGGAGCTTTTCTGGCATGGCCTGTGGCTGCCCTTTGTCAGTTAGGTTCTTAAGCTCATCGAAGTTTGATGTGCACCTAATATGCTTATTCTAAAGCAAGTCCCATGGTGCTATTCTAAGAGGGTTATGGGACCTTTATATACCCAGAGCCCAGGTTCTTGGTTTTCTCTTCAGAGACATCCAATAAAATTGGAATGGCATAGAGAAGATTAGCATGGCCCCTACGCAAGGATGACATGCACAAATCGAGAAATGGTCCAAGTCATTTTTTGGGCAATTCTCACTTGATCAACAACATTGGGCGGGGGGGGGTGTTGCAATGGGTTAATAGTCGGCTTTTAATTTTTTTCCCCTTGCAATAATGTATAGTCCCTACACAAGGATGATATGCTCGGCGAATCGAGGAGAATGGTCCCTGTATTCTGCCACAATTTATGGTACTGGAATCTGTCTATCTGCCCGAAGATGTCATTCGGTCATCTAGTTCTTTGCTTGTGTGCATATTAGCTGGTCACAGTGTTCGGAAACTGTTATTATGTACCAAACTTCCGTAGACTATTCTTTATGTGCACTATGATGGAGCTGAATGTAATCTCTGCAGTTCGCACTAGCTGCTATTGAAGAGAACTTGTCTAGTTGTTCTTGTCGGAGGCTTGTACTAGGTGGCAACACTGGGAGAATCTATCTCCAGCCCTGCATTTTATGTCTATGTTCTGCCATGCGTTCTGTAACTCCTACCTATATATGCCTTGTATCTTGTTTGTCTGTTCTAGAGCAGCTTCCATGGAAGGCCAACCATATGTTGACCCTGGGTATTGTAGAAAGTTAGTTAGAAGATTATCATTGGATTCATAATCAAACAGTTCAACAACTAGTATTGGAACACGGGTTGCACAAACGTGGTCTCCTATTGCCAAAAATTATGACGTATGCTCCCCCACTTTGGGGAGATTTTCGGCAGGCGCCCCCCCAAAGTGCAATGGAGGCCACCTACCTAAGCCATAAGCTTTCTTGATCATCCATTGGCCCCGTGTGAGTAAGTATGTTACCCTGTTATTCACTTCTTACCTTTGTAGTCTCCTTATGCAGCTTCTCTGTCTGATTATGTGATGTGGGATGAGGGCGCAATCTCAAAGAGCCGTATCCTATCTAGGTGCAAGCTATCTGGTGCCACCTAATGGACACTATCAATTATTACAGGATAAGTGTTTAATTATCTGCTGTCTGTGTCTGGGATTGGATACCAAATTATAGTAGCCATGAGGCATCGCAATTGTTCCCGCCATCAAAGACAACAGCCTTTATGAAATGTTAGGTTCAGTGAAAGTTTGTTAAAATTGTCAGTTACAAGCATGCGTCTAGTTGTTGGACCAGCTGTTGCCTGAAATTTATGTTGTCATGTAACATGGATGGTCACTCATCCATGTAGGATGTAGCTTGAAGGTTGTAATCAACAAAGGTTACTGTTTCATTCCTCCGGTTGACATTGGTCAAAAGGTGATATTTCTTTGCTAGCAACTTTGGCGATGAAACTGCTTCTTACATTGTGCACCTTGTTTCATTGTGCTTCAAGTTATAAAAGATTGAGCATTCTAATTTTGTCGAAGCCACAGGTAAAGCTGGCATATTTTAATGTTTGAAAACCCTGCCTCTGGAAGTGGTAGGTGTTCTTCCTTTTTTTTTTTTTTTTCTGTATTATTACAGTCACTTCCTGTATGTATGGCTTCAATAGATAAACTGATTTTGTTCTGTTTGATCTGTTATCATAGAGTATGAATGATAGATGGGCATAGATTGGGAGCTAAGTGATATGTCGAGAGTTTTCGCTTTGCTCTGATGCATAACTTGATAGCCTTCGATCCAAGAGCAACAAGTTAGCTGCAGGTATGGACCTCCAACCTTCCACATCTTTGTTGAGTGCATATGAGGGCGAGAGCAGACGCCGTGAGCCTAGTTTGCTTTATCCCTTTCAACACTTCAACTGCTGTGTTATGACAATGTGGTCCCTACGTCATTACATCAATTGTTTTTCGGCCTACATTATGATGCTTACGCATTAAATGGTGGCAATTATTCCTTGTATAATCCCAGCTGTCAAATGCAGTGGTACCCTGTATGTCTGTTATATTTACATGTCTATGGGAGGTATGAGATTGAGGAACAGAGATTACTTTCAGCTGTTGAAGGAGTCCTAATAAAGCTGTTTCATATGTTAGGTGTGGTTATCTGCATGAAAACTGTATGTGCTCTTAATGACTATTTATTGTCCAAGTTAAAACGTAGCAACGGTGGGAGTGTTGAGATGTTTATTTTGACGGTGCCCAGTAGCAGTATGTTTTGACCTTATGACTTCTTTTTGACTTGAAATATGTAAAAAAACGCAGCCATCTCAGTGGCTTAAAGTGCGAGAGATCTAATACTGTTAGGAAAGAGTAGTCTTTTGATGTTAAAAAGGTGAATACTTTTACCTAAGTCTCCATGAGACTACTATAGTTTAACAAATTTTGCAGTTTTAAGCAAGAAAGGGAATTCTTGAGTGATTGATAATTGTACTTTCAATTTTTTCCGTATGAGTTTCTTCAGCTGGCTTACAACAAGGCGTTTCTTTGAATGGCTTGGTTAATACTTCTGTCCTTTATGGTCCTAGCTTTGGTAATTCTAGATTTCTAGTATAACAATTGAAGCAGAGGGATCAAACTGAGGTGGATCTGTGGAGACGGGATGGCTTTTGACCACCCTAGAGCACCTGGAGTTTGTCGCTAATTAATTGAATATTTGATTTCCCTGCATATTGATATGTGCAATTCTTGTCAAAGTCTATGTCCACATCAAGGCTTTATGAAGCCACTGTCTAGGGCTGAGAAATATGATTGTCTCTTCATAGACATCCGATGAACTTGAAACGATACAAAGAAGATTAGCATGGTGCCTACGCAAGGATCACAAGTACAAAATGAGAAATGGTCCAAATTCTTTTGGCAGATCTTCTCCTGCACTGGGATTGCATTAGAACACCTTCCCCCCATCCCTCGACCTTAGTACAATGAAATTTCACATGTACCTATTGACCCCATCCAGGTAAGTCAGGGAAGACGTTCCTTTGTTCTTCACTGCTTTGCTTTTGGTCTACTAGTCCCAAATGACTCGACATGCAAATTGGAGATCAAACTCAACAAAAAAATAAATAAATTGAGTGCAAAACTATCCAAAGCTACCTGCCCAGACTCGGTACTGATTCTCACAGTATACATTTTTTGTTTTCAGCTCTATGGGTTTTAAATCGTGCCTAAACTAAGGAGCCATCAAAGGATATCTTTATTCAGGCCATCAAGGACAATAGTACAATAGCAGCTCAACCTGAAGTTAGATTATCAAATTTGCTTACTTGTTAGGCTTTGCCGTTGTTTGAAATTTATGTATTCTGGAATGAATAATAGTTTGTACCCACATCTAGGTACTGACCGTCTATGATAACTTGAAGTCTTAGTTGAATTATGTTACTGCTCTCTCCCCATGGTTGACTTTGGTGATAGACTTGCTGGCATTTTTACGGCTTGCAAGTTGCAAGTTTAAGGATGAATTTCTTCTTATGTATGCATCTTGTTTCCGTTGGATTTCGGTGTGTGATAGTTGTGCATTTGAGTTTTGTTGGAAGTTAATATTAAGGATGCATGCTTGATGGCATAAAACTTTGCCTATTGATCTGCTTGGTGTTTTTCTTTATCGTTGTTATAAATGAAAGATGGGCACAAGTTCATGAGGAGCCAGAATTCAACAAAAGCCGTTATGCAACTTTGTTCTAATAAATTACTTAAGGAGCTTGCTGCTAAGGACTTCCACTAGTAGGTTCACCCTGAAGATCTTCTAATTTTCTAATGATGGCTGTTTTTTATTTTTATTACTCATCTTTCTGTACGGCAGATGATGGAAGCCTTTGATCCAAGATCATCAAGATGGCTCGGGTATGAACATTCCGCATCTATGCTGACGTGCTGAGCACAAATGAGGGATGGAGCACATAACATAATTCTAGTTACTTTATACTTGAAAGACTTTGAAGCTGTGTTCCTACCTCGATAAAATTTTATGTGAAGAACATCGTTTACCATCCTTACGTATTAAAAGGTTGCAATTGGTCTGAATATAGATCCAGGCTTCTATCTACCTTGTAGGTCTGTTATGCTTACAAGCTATGGGAATGACAAGATTTGGAAGACGGAGTACTTGGCTGCTAAAGAAGTTCTTAAAGTCGTTTCATCTTTTTTGTGTGAGTTTCTTCAGTTGGCTTTCAAAAACGCCTTTCTTTGAATGGTTTGGTAAGTGCTTTTGTCCTTTATGGTCCTCAGTTTTGATAAAGTTTAACAATTGAAGCAGAGGGATCAAACTGCTGTGGATTTGTTGAGACGGGATGGCTTTTGATCACCCTAGAGCACTTGAGGTTTGTAGCTGATGTGATGTCCCTACATATAGATATGTGCAATTATTTTTAAAATCTATTCCCACATCAAGTCTTTATGAAGCCACTGTCTAGGGCTGAGGAGTATGATTGTCTCCTCATGGACATCCAATAAAATTGGAACTATACGTTGGAGATTATTGTGGCCCCTTCACATGGATGACACGTACAAACTGAGAAATGGTCCAAAGTTTTTTGGCAGATCTTCTCTTGCACTATGTTTGCATCACAGGACCTTCCCCCCCCCCCACACCTTAGTACGAGGAAATTTCACATGTAACTGACCCCATCTAGGTAAGTCTGGGAAGATGTTCCTTTGTTCTTCACTGCTTTTCTTTTAGTTTAATAGTACCCAATGACTTGACATGGAAGTTGGAGATCCAACCCCCCCCCCCAAAAAAAAGAGTGCAAAACTATCCAATTCTACCTACCAGAGTCGGCACTCATTAGTATACATTTTTAGTTCTCAGCTCTATGGGTTTTAAATCATGCCTAAACTATGGAGCCATCAAAGGATCTATTTGTTTAGGCATTAAGGAAAATACCAGCTCAACCTGATGTTTGGTTATCAAACTTGCTTACAGATGTAGGTACTGATATTTATCTACTTGTTACACTTCGCCGTTGTTTGAAATTTATGTATTCTAGAATGAAGAAGAGTCTGAACCCTCATCCAGGTACCCACTATCTATGGTAACTTGAAGTCTTGCAGTTATTGCAGCATGCTTGAGCTTCAGTCTGAATTTTGGAAGTGTCCTATGGTCTTACAGTGATTTCCTTGCCATCTTGAATTTTAGGATTGTTGTCTGTAAGAGTACCCTGTAGACAACAATCAGGTTGTTAATGTATGTCAAAAATGATAGAATCCTTTTCAATGTCTTAGGCATTTGCACATAGACTGGTGTTTGTTGGAGTGCGTGAATTGGTGTTTGTTGGTTTCCCACTTTAAGATAAGTACATTGAATATGAATATAAGCGGTATGAATGGGGATATCTTGCCACGACACATACAGGGATGATGGAGAATCTAACTCAGCAGCTAGATCACTATTTTACTCGGGTGAATTTCTCCTATTTTGTTTCAGTTTATATAGTAGGATTTTTTTTGTAAATAAGTCGTGGTCTTGATTTTTAAAATGCTAAAAAAGAGTTTACCTATTTTATTGCAGGACTTCGGGGCCTTTGACGACTTAGCCTTTTGTTCTAGCTCAGAACTCCTGCAGTTTGCGTGGTGGTTTTGCTAGCCAGTGTTTTACTTTTGTGGTAGCTAGAAATCATACGTACGTGATGTTTCATGTTTTTAACACCATACTAAAATCATGAGAAGCTGTTGGCTGCCTGTACGCTTGTTCTCCTGATACATTCCTATTTGAATGCTTGATCAACAAATATACATATGGGTCTGATTATTTAGTCGATGTGAGGAAAGTTCATGTAGCAATTCTTCTGCACTTCCAATGAGTACGATGTTTAATGCTCTTTTTATTATCCTGTCAATGTTGGTATTTTACAATTTCAATGACTTAGCCGGAAGAAGACCTTGTCTGAGCTAACACTTGAAAGTTTCATCCCGATGCGAGATTCATATTGATTCAATGGACGAATCTTTTAAATTTTGAACTGCTGGTTTAACAAGAGTTGGTCAAGTATGTTGCCACCAGAGAAGTGTTGGGTTTATGGTCCAAATTCTTTTTTTTTTTTGTTACTTGGAATCTAAGATCATATTGTATGTTTGAGATCTTCTATATTATGAAAATTATATTATTTTCATAGTTTGGGTTGAAGATTTTCTTCCTTTTTGAAAAGATGAGGTTTGGTGACCAAGATACCGTGGTGGCTAGGGTTTCCTCATTCTAGCATTCCTGCCCCTATATAAAGGGAACATACCTAGGATCTATAATTAACTTGATCACTCCAATATTCATAAACACATTGAGAGGTAGAAGTACTTTGTGAGAGATTACAAGAGAGAGGTTATAATTCTGCTCTTAGATCAAATCACTGTGGTGATTGTGATCGTGTTGTATTCTTCCTACTCATAGTGGATTGTTTTGGTGCTGTTGCCGTCCGTGGTTTTTCCCGCATTGGGTTTTCCACGTTAAATATCTTGTCTTCTTATTTTTGTTTCTGTTATTCTACTTGAATTTTTGAATCTGTAACTCATCCTATCGCTTCCGCTATTGTTGTTGCTCTAATATTTTCCTAACAAGTGGTATCAGAGCCGATTGTGCGTTCGGCTAGGTGAAAAAAAGGTGTGGCATGGTGGACCCCATAGACGAGCTTGGTGAAGTGACACACAGGTGTTGATCGAGCGGTAATACGTGTACTGCAGCGTGGCTCGATGGCGTGGATAAGCTCATGATGGTGGCTTGACACCTTGGTAAGGTGTCGATCGAGCGGTAATACGTGTGTTGCAACGTGACTCGATGGCGTGGATGAGCTCTTGATGGTGGCTTGACACCTTGGTAAAGGCTTCCGCTCAAGGGGGAGCTTGTGTGTTGTTGTGGTGTGAAAGAGACTCATGTGTGAGGGGAAGATTGTTGGGAATGTCACACATGAGTAAAGAAGTCCCACATCGGGAGTTTGAAAAGAAAGGTCATGGTATATAAGTCAAGTGGGTACTCCTCCTATTGTCAATTGGTTTTAGGATAGCACATCACTTAGACTTGTTGCTATGGACTTTGGTTGAAGTGAGCTCATTCCTTGGATCTCCCCAACCAGCATAAAAACTACTATGGTGTTTGATTCTAGGATCATCTCAGCTATTAGAGATCCATACTTCCGTGTACAACCCTTGAATGATGTGGAGCTGAAAAAATGGTATAACTACCTGTACTTCATGCAAAAAGATCAGTGGTTTGGCATTGAAGCCTAAAAGGTGGGGCTATATTTATCAAAGACAATTCTGGGGTTTGGAGTTATGATCCTTTTATTTTTTTAGCTGGTTCGGAAAAACAAACGAAAAAAAAAAGGTTGAAAAGTACATTTCCTTGATGATGCTACTCCCGACCCCACTTCCCCTCTCCCCCCCCCCCAAAACAAATTTTTAAAAAAAGGAAAAAAAAAGAGGATGATGGTGGCATATAGCTATATCAAGTTTGAAGTCAATACTTACAATTGGACCTGATAAAAATTGACCCGATCTGAAAATCCAACCCGAACCTTCCCGAATATTTTGGGTTTTGCACACGGTTTTCTTGATCCGAATCCAAAATAAACCACACCTGAAAACCCCACAAGTTAGCAGGCCGAACCCAAATCCGTCCGAACATTATATCCTTAGTTTTTTATTTTTCTTTAATTTATTCCTCTTAACAATAATGGTTAGTCATTTTTATTGAATAGTTTAAAAAGGCATACAACTATTGCATCTATTTACAAATTAAACAATAATGACCTTATTTTTTTTTCTCTATTCTATGAAATAATATCGCAAACAACTTTTAAATGAAAAAACGTTAAAAATGGGTATAAAATTGCATAAAATAACTATCTAATCTTTTAAAAAAGTTAATTTAAAAGAAGACAAGTATTAAAGATGTACAAGTCATACCATTATATACTTAGTTAAACAAATATATCTAATTAATTTTAAATTAATGAATTTGAAATAATTTAAAATTTTGATGTTATAACTGCAAGATAATATCTTGTACTTCTTTTATTCAATTTTATTTGGTTTGCATTCTAATTAGTCTTGAAAATGATGCTAGTGGTAGGAAAACAACTAGCTGTATTCGTATTCGATGGGCCCATTAATAAAATTTTACCTGATTGAACATTGGTAAGTTAATTAATAAAAATATTAAATTATTAAATAGATTATTAGTGGTCAAACTACTATAACCCATTAAAATGCTTTAGACGGGCTACCCCATAAATGGTTGACCCATTATTGACATTCCTTCAATTTATAGGTTGATCTACCCAAAACCAAGTGGGGCTCGATTCTTTGTCGACCCGTACAAGATATTAATATATTATACTCAAAAGTTTGAATATTTTTAATAATATTCTTTTGATAAATTACAATTATTATGTCTTTTCATTAAATACTGACAATTTTGAGTAACAGATATGTAGAATTTTTTATTTTGAAAAAAGAAAAATAACTTACAGAAAAGACACTTTAAACCTGTTGGGTTGGTCTGAAACCCGTAAAATCGAAATACACTCGCTCGTATTATATCCGAACTCGAAATACACCCGACCCATATTTTACCAAAACTCATATATATCCAACTCGTATTTAACTCGCCCGCCCGATCTGACAGGTCTACGTACGATTAATATGTAAATCTCAAATCAAATAATTGTGCCAAAAGGTTCGGTTCAAAAGTGTAACATACTTTATTTTCATATGTAGGTTTGCTAGAAATCATTTTATCATTTGATTTGGAGGAGAATATTTTGGAATTTATAGACTAATAACTTTTTCTAGTATAGATTCCGCTTGTGCTTCGTTTGTGGAGATTTAGATGTAAGTGATCTTACCTTTGTAGGTATCATTACCCACAAATAGATCGATTTCAACAAACCCATAAAAAGATTTGAGAAAACATTTGGAACTTAAAAAAAATCTTTTGATACAAAACAAGAACTAAAGGAACAATAAAAACTAGCAAGTCGCAACAGTAAATACATAAAAAAAAAGATAAGCGTGGTACCACAAGTAGCAATAAGTTAGATAATAATCAAGACTACTAAAACGAAAATTACTAGTATACACAAGTGTTGGGAACGCATGATAAGTAATATCCAAGATCACGCCTAGCAAATATAGTAATATATATATCATGACTGGAAACTATTATACAACTATCTTCTGTTAAAACAAACGGATACAACAATCATTAATTAATCTTCTAATTTTTCATCTTAAAAATGGAAAGTTGAATTAGAGTCTTCAGCTTCTGAAAGGAAGAAAAATGATGGCTGGTATATAACTAAATGTATAATAAGGTATAAATATTTTATATATATATATATATATATATATATATATATATATATATATATATGTATATATTATTTGCCTTTTGTATTGAAATGAAATTAAAGTTATGATGGTGTAAATTAAAAGGCAACCCATATCCCATCAAACAAAAGATTTATTCATAAACAAAAAGCTATCAAATGTGGTTCCACCTATCCTCTTATGCAAAACCTAACAGCCCAATCTTTCTCCAATCGTAATTCCCTCTTCAACTTACTTTCACTCTTTCAAAAGGCATAAGATGAAATGCCAAGTATTGAGACCATTTTCAAAGTTCGGAAAAGAGTTGACTATGAGGGTATGATATCAATTGTTCTAGCCATTTGATGTAAATGTGCCAATGCCTGCTTCATCCCTCTCCCCTTAAATTTAGGGTGCTGGCAATTTTTTCTTCTTAAAATTGAGGCCAAATAGGTCCTACAACAAATGTGGAGACATGTCTAACCATTTTCGTTTATTTAAAATTAATTATATTAAACCTTACGGTGGGTAAAAATTAATATCAATTGTAAGGGTGGAAATTTGTACCCATTAGAGAGATACCCATCCTTGCTCATCGAAATTGGCTAGGTACTACGTATTAAGAATGGCTATTGGTTTTTTTATGGATAATTATCTATAGTTGAGGTGGATATTTTGTTGATAGTAGGGTATTCACATATCCAATAATGATGACTAAAAAGACAATAATACTTTTGTATAATAATTAAAATTACAATGAATCACTTTTTTTGATCTCTTCCTAGATGATAATGCCGTTCGGATTTTAGGATCAAACTTCAACTTCAACAATTCTAATCAAAATTTGACTATCTGATTTGAAAGATTAAAAAAAGGTCAAATTCAAAATTTGATTTCAACATTCTTTTATTTGGTCAATATTTATCTCCTCCATGATAATTAATTCGATATTTTCCCTACTTAAACAATTCAGTTGACAATTTTGGCCAATAAAACAATCTCAACACTTTAGATTGAAACTTGGTTATTGGATGGGAAAAATTAAATAAGTTCAACTCCAAATTTTGAACTCAGCATTCATTAGTTTGGTCGACATTTTTCTCCGCCACAACAATTCAATTGGCTTTTATGACAATTGTCATAGTGGGATAAATGTTAATCAAATGAAATGGAGCTCAAAATTCAGGTTTGAGTCTTTTAATCTTTTCCACAGATAGTGTTTTTGCAAGTGCAAGGGAAAGGCTATCTATAATTAACCTTCATAACTGCCAGAGGTGAGAACCTCCTCCTGAGGGATCACAATAACTGTATAATTTGTAACTTCCTTCAGTGCAAGACTAGATGCAAATTGAGAAATCGCACTTAGGCAGTCGCTTTGCTTCGAACATCGTTCACATTAGGTTGCAGTCTTCCAACATCCTTTTTTCTATAATGTTTGCCTGGCTTGGGTGGAAGTGAAGATTCTCAAAAACCTAAAACAAAAGGGTCTTCAAAAACAAAAAAATTTCTGTAAAAGGATAGAGCCCACAATGCAAAAAGGAGCTATATTTTCTTTAACAAGATACAATTGTTTAAGTCCCTCATTGGCAGTTAGAAAATTTCCAGTTATTACAAATTCAACTTTGTTGATCCAATGACACAGTTTAATTAGCTGGAATGAGGGTTGATAGAGTTTAGCTGCATTGTCAGCTGTCGTTGTTGCACTAAAACTCTTAGACTAAATTTCTTTAACACATAGTTTGCATGAACCTAATTAACAGAGGATGGGCGGCCCATAAGTTTTCAAGACAAAACACATCCCAGAATCCCATTATCCCCGAACACAAAACAAACACAAACATAGAACAAAACGGGCTCTAATAAGAATCACCCACTAATAAAAAACTTCCATATAACCCATCAAACCAACCAAAAACCAACAATAGAGACATTCAATTATGAAGATACCTTGGTGACAAAATTCACAGAATCCCATTATCCCTAAACACAAAACAAAAACTACACCCAACAAAACAAGCTCTAATAAGAACCACACATCAATCAAAAACTTCTACATAACCCAACAAACTAACCAAAAAACAACATAGAAATTCAATTCAATACATACCTTGCTAACAAAATTTCCCTTAGGAGCCAAGAACTCAGTAGCAAGTTTAACCGAATCAATAACCAAAGAATTCTGATTAGTAGCCTCTTGAGCCCAAGCACCACCAACATTAGACGACCCATTATGAAGAACAAGATCAAAAGAGTTACACCCATTTTCAGCAAGAATCTTTGTAGGAGATAAAATTTTAATGATAAAATAGATGGTGCCATGTGTAAAAAAAAATATACTTTGACCAATCATAAATTGCCGTGTGTCAGGTAGACTTTGGCGAGCCCACTTGGTCAGAGTTAAATGTGGCTAAAATTTAGCCAATTAGAAGTCGCCTCGTATCGTCCATGAAGCAAAAATTAGTAATTATTTTTTATTTAAAAATAAGGACATAATTATTGGGCCTAGGCTCAAAGCATGGCCCTACCTCTAGTTGATAGCCTATAAATAGGGTGCTTCTGCCCTCATTGTTCACATTCAACATTTGCAGAATTCAAAAGCTCAGACTGCAAGTGGCATCCAACTACCAAGCGAGAAGGATCAAAACTTGCAACCTTCAGAGTCAGCAATCAACAACAAGATCAAGAATTTGAGAGTTCTTCAATTGATTCTGCATCAACCGAGATCAAACATCATGCCCTCAGAACACTCAAGTTACTAGGAGATTGAATCATAAGACTGTTTCATTGTATTCCATTCAGAGATTGTATCCATATATACAATATCAATACCAAGATTCAATTTTGTTATTCAAATTACTTTCTAATTCATTTTAGTCTTGAAATTGTACGTACAAATATTTGGCATGCTCGGTGGAACCTCTCTGCCTCTTATCTCTTTCTCCAAAGTACAAACTTTGCATTCCTTCAAAGATAACATGGCCCCCAAGAATTCCATCTCTCAATCTTCAAAGAAAGCTATTCGACCCACATCTTAGGGATCAACAACTGTTAGCACTGTATCTAGCGGTGTCATGATCGGAAGCATGACAAAGGCTGTTGTTGCAATTGTTTTAGAGCAATCAATTGTGACTGTACCATCGCTGTCACATACAATCCAAAACCTCGACTCCAAGGTATATGATGGAGTTAACCAAATCGCTTCAAATGCTTTGAAGCAAAAATCTGTTGCTGGCTTCAACATGCCATAAACAATCCAGCGTGGGATGGATGAACTCCAAACTTAGACCAATCTTGCTTTCCAACCCTTTACCTTTGAAGAGGAGGGCTATTCAAGTAGCGATTCTTCTTTGGCATTATCAAAGAAATCACTTTCCTCACATGCTAAATTTGAATCATTTGACACTATCATCACTTTCCTCACGTGCTGAAGATTCTGATAAAGAGTCCAATCACAGCGAACAATCTGACTATGAGTGTGGGGCAAAGAAGGATCGCTTAGGCTCGATGTCTGTTGAATAAATTCAAAGCTTAATAGCAAATGCAGTCAAGGGTCAGTTGGGAGGAGCATCTCATAGGACTCCTTGTACACAAAACCTCATACGAGGAGGATTTATGCTCTTTGTATGCCCACGGCTATCAGCATCCCAAATTCAACCAGTTTGATAGCAAGGGCAACCCCAATAGCATATCGTCAACTTCATTAAGACATGTAGCAATGCTGGCTTACAGGGAAACCGATTGGTGAAGCAGTTTGTCCGGATTCTAAAAGGGATTGCATTCGACTGGTACATAGACTTGGAGCTAGAGTCCATTGATAGCTGAGAATAAATGGAGCAGGAGTTCCTGAATAGATTGTACAGTATTTTACGTGTCGTTAGCATGGCAGAGGTAACAAACACTAGACAATGGAATGATGAGCCAGTTCTTGATTACATCAATCATTGAAGGTCTCTTAGTCTTGAGTACAAGGACCATCTATCAGAAGTTTCAGCCATTGAGATGTGTACTTAGGGCATGGAGTGCCATTTACTTTACGTCTTGTAAATGAGTAAGCCAAGAACATTCCAAGAATTGGCGAGGAAGGCTCATGATTTGGAGATGACAATTGCAAGTCGTCTTGGCAAGTCTTCTTCCTCATTTGATACCAGAAAGGATAAAGGTGAATTCAAAAAAAAAATCCTAAGTCTTCAGACTCCTCAAAAAAAGAATCCACGATTTTTTTAACTAGGGAGCCGATTCGAATCTCCAACAAGCCCAAGTATGAAAGCAAAACGGTGGGTTCTCCAAAGATACTAAAAAGAAGCATACTGCATTGAAGGAACTGTAGGAGAAGAAATATCCATTCCTTGACTTAGACTTGTCAGGAATGCTTGATGATATCCTTGAAAAGGAGGTTATTGAACTTCTAGAGTCAAAACAACCCGAAGAAGCTGGAAGGGTTACCAATTCAAAATATTGTGGATATCATAGGGCAATTAGTACCTTCTTGAGAAATGCATTATGCTTAAGGAGCACATTATGCAACTTTCTAAGGATGGGAGGATAATATTAGATTTGGATGACACTATCTAGACAAATCATATTTTCAGCCAGTTGAAGTGTTCTCCATCACCCTGACAGCAAAAACATACTCTATCTCATGGTAGAGTAAATAATGAATTCATTTCCTCCCGAGGAGAGAAACTAATTACAATTCAATTTGGAAGTTTGGAGCATGTTATAGTTCCAATTGAATCCCAAGGACCTTTGATAAAGATCGATCTTTTTGTGGATGCCTCCGGTAAAGCTGATGATGATGAAGAAGGATGGACTCTTGTCACTCGCCGGAAGCCAAGGAAGCAAAATCAAGTTCAATCGCCACTTCTTCGTCGTAGAACGAGACAAGGTAGAAAGAAGAGCCCTCATCATTCAAGAGGGAAGAAGAAGTCCAAGAACATCAAAAGCACGAAATTATGCCTATTGACCTACTTGAACAGGAGTCGCTTATTCCTATCACACTTGCGGAGTTCTTCCCAATAGGCTTCTTTAAGAAAGTTACAGTCAACATGACCCCATGTTCTAAGCTTGAAGAAGGGGAAGACGAGGAGAGTGACAAATAAGAGAACTTCGCAAGAGTAGCTGATAAGACCTTGACTATTCTCGAGGCTTTGCCAGCTCGCATGGACTAGAGACAAATATTTTGTTTGCCTAAAGAGATGCGCCAACACTTTGTTGCTACCGTACAACACCTAGAACTTTATGCTGACAAAGCCAAGGATATGTGAGGATCGATAGAAATCCCTGTTCGGTATGCCTCTTGTAACATTGTAGTCACTTTCATTAACGATGACTTATTCTTAGGATCCAAGCCTCACAATCATCCTTTCTTTGTGACTGGCTACATTAGGGAGTAGACAATTAAGCACATCCTCGTAGATGGAGGGTCAACCATCAACATCATGCCCAAGTCTACGATGAAGGACCCAGGCATCACAGTGAAGGATCTTCCTAAGAGTTGAACGATGGTTCAAGGGTTCCACCTTGAGGGCCAGTGGGCAATCGACATGATTCGTGTTGAACTGGTGATGGAAGACTTGTCAACATCCTCAATCTTCCAAGTAATTGACGCCAAGACTTCCTACATGTTATTACTTGGCCAACCATGGCTCCATGAACATGGGATTATGCCTTCCACTTCACGCCAATGTCTTCATTACTACCGAGATAAAGAGAAGAAAATAAATGGGGATGTCGAGCCATTCACTAAGGCTGAGTCTCACTTTACAGATGCAAGGTTCTTCGAAGAAGGTGCTGCACCTAAAGAAACCATTTTGTCAACCATTTCTTCTACAGGTAAAGGTGGCATAAGGAATGCTCTTCAAGCAACAAAAGATGATGCTCCAAGCAGCAACGTGAGAAAGAAACAAGTAAGAAGGGGAACACAACTTCTCCTATTGAACAAGTTGCTAAACTAGTTGCTGCTTCAACAGGCTCAATGCCACTAGTTTTAAGTTACATACCTAAGTCCCGTCGTAAGGAGGGCAAATAACCGTTTAGCGAGTGCACAAGCAGAGGCATCGAGACCAAAGCTACTAAAAAGAATGATGGAGGTGGCATAACAACCCTAAAAGGGAGTGTAGCCATTCTAACAATTAAGATGGGGCAGGCTATGGTGAGTGGGCCCCTCTTTCTGGGTTTGTCATTTCTTCTAAAGAAGACGATGACTTGCCAAGTGCATGGACTAAAGAGGGGTTTGATCCAAACGCATACAAGCTTATAGAGAGAGATGGTTATGGCTTTCAAAATCCAACTACCTTAGGAAAGGTAGTCAAAGCCAAGCCTCATGGTCTTACTGAAACTCAGAGAAAGATCTAAGAGCAGGGAGGTTTCGTAGGCGTCTCTAAAGTTGGACTTGGTTTCACGCTACCGCAGCCAGTCAGAATCTCTAGGCGATGGAAGGATAAGAAGTTGGTGATTCAGCACATCGTGGCTAAAGAAGTAAATGCGAGTGAAGATGAAAATGCTCCGCCTAACCTAAAGCTCTGTGTGTTTGATAGGCTACAATCTTCCACTTCAAAAAAACACCCATTAGTATTCACCCAACAGAATCAAAGATGCTCCCCAACCAAAGCCTTCAGTTTTCATGAGAATAAAAACTGGTGAAAAGTCTTCAAACTCACAACTTTAGCAGGAGAAAAGTCCTTTGTTTAGCCGTTTAGGAGTGATAAATGAAGTTCAGAGCTGTATCCCTTCTCGTATAAAGTGTTTATGCAGTCTGGATGTTAAAATAGACGATTCATTAAGAGTAAAGAGGCGTATTGTGATCTTCATAGGTCAATAAAAAAAGTCTAACTTTAATGAAGAGATGGAGAAAGAAGAAGTTGTTTCTTCCAATCATATCACAATCCACGAATGTGATAACTCAGACTCAGAGATAGAGTTGGTAGAAACTCCTAAGACTCTAGAAGATAGGGGGTAGGCTACAATCGATGATTTGAAGGAGTAGAATCTTGGAACCAACGAAGAGCCTCACCCTATCTACGTAAGCGCGCTACTCACAACTGAAGAGGAACAACAGTACTTTGAACTCCTATCAGAGTACAACGGTGTGTTTGCCTGGAGCTACAAAGAAACGCCCGAGGTAGATCCAAAGGTCGTAGTCCACTGCATGTCTATCAAAAGGGGTGTTTCGCCTAAGAAGCAACCCTAAGGACATTTTCACCCAGAGTTAGTATCAGAAATCAAAAAAGAGGTCAACAAACTCATAGAGGCAGGATTCATTCGTGAGGTTAGGTACCCAACATGGATCACAAACATCATGCCTGTCAGGAAGAAAAATGGGTAACTTCGTATGTGCGAGGGCTTTGGTGATCTCAACGACGCTTGTCCAAAAGATGGTTTCCCATTGCCAATCATAGAGCTCATGATCGACTCAACTACAAGACATGAAGTGTTATCATTCATGGATTGTACCACAAGATACAATCAGATTCAGATGGTATCAGAAGATCAAGAGGCCACGACTTTCCACACACCTAAAGGCATTTTTTGCTATAAGGTGATGCCCTTTAGACTTAAGAATGCAGGAGCTACTTACGAAAGGGCAATGCAAACAATTTTGATGATATGCTCCATAAAACAGTCGAGTGTTATGTCGATGATTTGGTGGTTAAGTCCAAAACGAGGGCGGACCACATACAAGATCTTTGTGTGATCTTTGAGCGATTACGAAGATGTCAATTAAAGGTGAATTCACTCAAGTGCGCTTTTGGTTTCACCTCTCTAAAGTTCTTGGATTTTGTCATTCACCATAGAGGAATTGAGATCGACCAATCAAAGATCAAGGTAATCCAAGAGATGCTTGAGCCTAAGAATTTTAAGGAGCTTCATGGACTTCAACGTCGCTTGACATATATCCGAAGATTCATCTGAAATCTTGCAGGACACTATTATCCCTTCATCCACCTTATGAAAAAGGGTGCATCGTTTGAGTGGGATGAGTTATGTAGCACTATTTTTGAGAAAATGAAGAAGTATTTATCCCATCCTCCTATGTTGGGCACACCCATCCTTAGCAAACCTCTCATACTATACATTGCAGCTCAAGAAAAATCCTTGGCAGCATTATGCGTACAAGAAAATAAGGAAGGAAAAGTAGTCGCCCTATACTACTTAAGTTATATGTTGGTTGACGCTGAATTAAAGTATTCTCTAATTTCAAAGATCTGCTTGTTGCTAATCTTTGGGATTCAGAAACTCAGACATTAGATGTAGGCCTATACAGTGCAAATAGTGTCTAAAGCCGATCTCATCGAGTACATCTTGCCCAGGCCAATCTTAAATGGGTGACTAGCAAAATGGGTTGTAATCTTAACGTAATATGACCTTGTCTATGTACCATAGAGATCCGATAAGGGGCAAGTGTTGGCAGATTTCTTAGCAGATCATCCAATTCCTAATGATTGGGAGCTAAATGATGATTTGCCATGGAAAGATGTGTTTTTCATCGATGTCCTCCCTCCATGGAAAATGTATTTCGATGAAGCAGCAAGACCAAATGGCGTTGGCACAGGAGTAGTTTTTGTCTCCCCCAAAAGGCATATCCTTCCGTATTCATTTGTGCTTACTCAATTATGCTCCAACAATATGGTAGAGTACCAAGCACTTAGCTTAGGCATTCAAATGGCTATTGAGATAGGGATTAGAGACCTCAACATATGTGGTGACTCGCAGTTGGTCATCAATCAATTACTCGATGAGTATAAGGTTAAAAAAGAAGATCTTGTCCCTTATCACAAGCTTGCATTATGATTATTGGACAAGTTGGACATAGTCAAGTTGGAACATGTGCCAAGGAGTGCCAATAAGATGGAAGACACACTTGCAAGTCCCGTAACCACTTTGGCAGTGGAGGTAAAAGAATATATGATCGTCCCAATATGTAGTTGTTGGGTCGTTATGCCTGATGATGAAGACTTGGAGGAAGACGTCAACGTGATATTTGTTCTTGAGACAGATGCAGAAGACTGACATCAACCTATAATTGAGCACTTAGAGCATGGGAAACTTCCTAGCAATCTAAGGCATAAGACGAAAATAAAGCGGAGAGCTTCACGGTTCCTTTTCTACAATGGAACGGTCTATCGACGCTATTTTCTTGGCCTTTGGTTACGATGCTTGGATATAGAAGAAGCAAAGCGTGCGATGGATGAAGCTCATTCAGGTATGTGTGGAGCACACCAATCAAGGCCTAGGCTACATGATTGCATTAAGAGGATGGGTTACTATTAGCCCACTATGGTGCAAGATTGCATAATTACGCGAAGAGTTGTGATGCTTGTCAGTTTCATGCCAACTTCATACATCCACCTCCGGAACCTCTCTACTCAACGATTACATCTTAGCCTTTTGAGGCATGGGGGCTTAATGTCATTAGACCAATCACGCCTAAGTCGTCTGCTGGTTATTCCTACATCCTAGCTTCCCCTAATTACTTCTCTAAATGGGTAGAAGCAATTCCACTAAGGGAGGTCAAAAAAGAAAATGTGGCCAACTTTGTCAAGACAAACATTATCTATCGATATGGTGTGCCTAGGTACCTCGTCACTGATAATGGTAAGCCCTTCTTCAACAGCCTGTGCGAAAAGTTTAAGTTTATTGAACACAAGTCTTCTATGTAGAATGCCCCTGGAAATGGTCTGGTAGAAGCCTTTAACAAAACACTTTGCAACTTACTCAAAAAAGTTGTCGCAAAGTCTAAATGGGACTAGTATGAAAGACTAGGGAGGCTTTTTGGGCATACTGGACTACGTACAAGATGCCAACACATTCGACCTCCTTTACTCTGGTGTATAGAGTTGAAGTCGTGCTACCATTGGAGCTCCAAATCCCATCACTCTGCATTGCCATACAGGAAGGCTTGACAGAAGACAAAAATCATAGTCTTCACTTAGTTGAGATGGAGATCCTTGATGAGAGAAGACTTCAGGCATAACAGAAACTAGAATGCTACCAAGCTCGTCTATCAAGGGCGTTAAAAAATGGTTCGCCCGCGCTCCTTCCAAGTCGGAGACCAGATGTTGTTAGTGAGAAGGCCTATCATTGTCTCTCATAAGTCTGGAAGCAAATTCACCTCCAAGTGGGGTGTTCCCCATGTGGTCAGAGAAGTCTATGCAAATAGAGCCTACAAGATAGTTGAAGCTGATGGAGTGCACGTGGTACCCATAAACGAGAAGTTCTTGAAGTACGATTATCCTTGAAATATGATGTTGTAAGTCTCCTAAGCAAGAGCTTAAACTACACGTTCTTTCCAGTTAACTTCTTTTGTAATACTCCTGGCCCGCAAGAGTATAAACTGTGAACGGCAAAAGAAAACAAAAAAAACATTATGTCTTTGAGCTACATATGGCTTAATCCTTTAGGGTATTACATTCCCTTTAGGTATGTAGGCAAATTGAGCAAATTCCCTAAGTGCAACCGTAAAAAAACAAGGTTAATAAATTTTGTTGTTGCTCGTTGGTTTTGATTGTTTTCCATTGCCACATATTATTGCATAAACTTGGAATTAAGAGATGCATCTTATTGCAATATACCAAAGTCAATCCCAATAAAACTGTACTGAGTCAAAAAAAAGAGAGAACAATAAGTTGCACAATGAAAAAAAAACAAGGACAGAGCCACTACACATAGTCTTAGCATCCAATGCGCCTAAAAGTTCTTGGGCACATTTCTTTGCTGGTTCAACTTGAGCAATTTCTTTTGCGATAATTTGGGGGGCAACATCCAAATCAACAACCTCTCTTTCAACAAGAGATACGCCATCTTTGGCATTCTTCAGTGAAGCCTCATTCTCTGCTAATTTACCTTGCAACTCCAGCGCACTCACTTTTTCTCGTTCAAGATCAGCCTCAAGTAACTTCCTTCGTTTATGAGCTTGGGCGATGGCAGTATTTGCCTTATCAAATTGTGCATTGACCTTTTCCACTAAAGCGCGTGCTTCCTCAAGTTTGTCTAATAAGGCTACTCGCTTGATTAGCACATCTTTGGTAGGAGTCCCACCTTCTAATTGGGCTTTCAACTTTATTTGCCTCCTGGCTTCGCTCAGATATGCCTCGATAGTATTCTTCAACCCCAAATAATCTGCCTAGAAGGATGATAAGGTTTCATATATCTGCTCAGCTTCTTAGCGGACATTTATAGTGTTAGTTTATGTCTTTGGGGTGAACTTTTTCAATTGTTGCTGAAATGATGCTTTACACTTAGGGTCATATCATTAAACACACTACAAGCAATTCTCTCAGGAAAGTAGGTTGAAACGGACTTGCTTCACTGGCGAGGGCATTATCTTAATGGAATCATCCTCAGATGACTTAGTAGCAAGCACAGTCAAGGTGGCTTTACTGTCTTTGTCACCAGATGCAGCTTAAGTCTATCTCTGACTTCAGCTGTATGTCCCTACATTCAAAGGATGCTTACATTGGCCAAAAAAGGAAAAAAGAGAAAAAAAAAGAAAAGGGAAAAGGGGGCATCCTTTGCTCTTTGATTTTTGTGAGCTCTTCGCACTATTAGACTTGCCCTTAGAGCTAGGCAGCTTGGTTACACTGTTTGGTTTGTTCCTTAAGCCTAACAAATTCTTCGCTCCACTAACAAACGACCTAATACCTAAGCCTCTCAAGGCTTCAAAATCTTCTCTTTCCCAGGCAAATCAAATATGCTCTCCAACTTGGGGATAAATTCTGGATGTCTATTAAGGTCATTGATGTATCCTTCATCAGAGCATCTGAGTACATGGTAGGCAGATCCTTGCATTTCAATGGCTTTTGAGCTTCTTGTACGTCAGGGGTCTGATTCATCTTTTCACTGGAGAACCTCACCATCTTGAGATGGCTATGCCAATGATGGGGATGATCAAATACATTTTGAAGTAAATCCCTAACCGTCCATCAACGTGGTGGATGGGGAAAATAACTTCCAGCTTGTTTAGGCTCCGAGCTATAGAAATTCTGTTCAACCCCGATAAATGCTAGCCAAGGTAGGAATTGCTAGGTTTAGAACTTTGACCTGAGCAAGTTTGCTTGAGCTACGAACACGGCTAGGCGAATGAGGCGCACTGCTTCAGTTGGTGGAAGAAAGGAGCATAACCAACAGGAAATAAGGACGACAAGGTAGGTTTCTTCAATCACCGCCTCGAGAATATTGAGCATCACAAAAGGATCATTCTCCCTCTTGGTTGGCATTATGCGAGGAACAATAATGGACCTAAAGTGTTAGTTGGAGCTTTAACCCGCTTTCTATTGTCACGATTAGGAGGAGGTGTGTAATCTACTGCCCTCAGTACCATAAGCATATCCATTCAGAAGCATGGAGCTAAACAATGCCATGAACATCTTGGCATAGTTTGTGGAATGTAGCGAAGAGGAAGAAGCAAGTCGCGGGAATGTTATTATCTCCATGTCTCGCAACAAGGAGTTCTCTGATAGATGGAATGACTTCTTCATAGCAAGCACCTTCGGCTCGAAGTCCACCTATAATCCGCAAATGCCATTAGGAGGTTGACATGTCGCCGCTATCTGTGCAAAAGGAGTTGGTAGCATGGCACCACAGTTCGCAAAATGCTTTGAAAACGATGAGACTCATGTCGTAGGAGAATAAGGATGCTACAGTCCGTCGCAAAAGCCTCCATTCCATAAGTCTCTCATTGTTGCGACCAAGTACATCTTCGAACCACTTCCACTAGCATGGTATGAAGAAGTTTTTGGAAAAGCAAGTTGAGAAATTGCCCCAGGATAGCGTTCCATCCATAATGCGATGTCAAAGTAAGGGTGTTCCTTCTTGAGAAGGGGCTGAAGATGCAAATAATGGCGAGCTAAGCTTCAGACTCTCGAAGATGAGATAACTCTATCTGACATCTGTATGTCGCGGGTAGATTCTACACTCCATCATGAATTTACAAGATAGAAGTAAAGAGCGCTCGGATGGTAGGGGTGTTGGCATATCTACATGGATAGTCATGCCTTCTTCAATTGGATCGTTTTCTCTATCCAGGATAATAAGAGTGAGTTCGAGGATGAGTCCAAAAAATGCACCATGGTGAAGGAAGAAAAGTAAGTTGACACCAAAAAGATTAACTGAAGGGTCTATTGCGATGAATCGAATCTACGGGTAGAAACGATTCTTCATCTTAAAAGTCAACCTTACTTCGCGATCTGATCGGTGAAGTTGTGGCTAGAATAAATTCAAGTCAAAACCAAAATAATTAAGTGAGGGAGTTTCCTGCGAAGAATTGAATCTACGAGAAGAAACGATTTCTTATTTTAAAAGTCGACAGCACTTCGCGGTCTAATTGGTGGAGTTGTGGATAGAAGAAATCAAAGTTGATACCAGCTAGATTAAGTGAGTGAGTCTCCTATAAAAAATTAAATCTGTGGGGAGAAATGATTTTTCGTCTTTGAAGTCAACACCGCTTCTCGATTCACCAGTTTCCTGAGAAAAAGGGAAAAACATTAATTCAAGGCCTCAAAAAAAAGTTTGTGAAAAATAAACTCTCAACACCAATTATAAATTGGTTTATTCAAATAGCCCCTACATAATTGCCTAAATGAAGCATCCCCAAAAAAAAACCAAGGGGCCTACGCATAAAACAAAGGGAAATTTACCAAATGGTGTTGTTCAAATTAACAATTGTTGTGAGTTTTCTTGCTTAGAGGTGTTATTTTTGTCTAAAAGTTGGCCCCTTATGTCCGTTGTCGTGTCAGCGCAGGGGGAGAGAGGGAAGTTAATGTTCCAAAGGTGCCCCTTCCCCATTTCGTTCATTTCATTTGAAGAAATTAGGGAGAGAGGTTGAAGCTGTGAGGAAACTGCACAAATTAATGATCAACGGTTAGGGGAGAGGTTGGAGGCCACATTGAGGGAGTGAAAGCCATTCATCTGGACAACGGAGAAACAACGAAGGTGCCGCAATTGTCAAGTGCTGGTGGTCGGTTCGTCAGGTAGGGAAAGGAGTGGACTTCGATGCCGTATAGATCTCAAAGGTAAAGGTTTTGCTTTTTTAATTGTGTGTAATTTTGGTGGTTGTAGTTATAATATGTGGTAGAGGATGTTCAATTTTATTTTGGAGTGGTGAATGGTGGGGGAGGGGAGGGATTGTGGTGTATGTTTGGCATGAGTGACGAAAGGAGCAGTTGGTTTGTGAAAGTGAGGAACTGGGAGAATGGGTTGTAGAACGTGGACATTGTGGGGGAAACAGGTTGTTCATAGTGTGCACAGTAACAATATCCCCGAAATGCATAGTGGATAACCTAGGTTTTAGACTGAGTCTTTGTGGGTGGTGGTGAGGTTGGGTAGCGAAGGGGTGAAGTATGGTGTAATGTGTGTAATCAGTTGGTTGTTGTTAGTGTAGTGTTGTTGAACTACAGTAGGCATGGTTTAAGAAGTGAATAGCGTTAAGAAGTTTATGAATTGGCATGCCCTAATATCCCTGGAAATGTATTTGCGTAATTTAGGGTAAGTAGTATGGTAATTGGTTTGCAGTATGTGAGATTGCTGGAAGTTGCAATTGTATATCCCAGGTGAGATAGTAGTATGGTGGATGTGAATTGTTCCTGATATGTATCCCAGAATATGGGTTCGCATATGCCAGGGTTAAATGTGGGTATGTGACTTGTGTGTTGCAAATGTATCCCAGGAATGCCAAATGCAAGTCCCATAGTGAGCACTAGATAGATATGGGAATTGAGTTCCCTATGTAGTAGTACCCCTATTGATACAATTATATATCCTAGGGATACCTTAAATACGTATGTGAAATGTGTTGGAATTAGGAGTATCCCACTGTGTGACCTTGGATATCCCAGGTTAAAGAGTAAATAATGTCGGTAATGAGAGTATGCCAGGAGCCGCAATTGTATCTTTAATGGTGAACCCTGAAAACGTGTGTGAATTGTGTTCCCAATATGTTAGTGAAAGTTGTATCCCCTATGGAGGACACTCAATGGATGAGCTGAATTTGCTAAGTATTAGTAACCCACAGTCTGCAATTGTGTATCACAGGGTAAACAGTAGGTATGTACAGAGCATACATAATGTGAGTGTCCCAGAAGTAGTATTTATGTAACCCAGGTGAAGAAGTGGTTAGGGTTGTCAATTGTCTGGAAACTGTAGCCCCCTCCCCGGGTAAGTAGGCATGTGAAATTAGTTTGCTGTACATTAGTATCCATGTACATGCAAATGCATATCCCATGTTAGAATAATAGTAATGTGAATTATCTAGCATAATGAAGGTGTCCTAGAAGTTACCATGCTATAACCCTGGATGTAGAGGATGGTGTAGGTTGTGTTCCACAAATGGCTGTCTATGTGACTAACCCTGAATTTGAAAGTGTGTAACCCAGGATAATTGTCTAGAAAATGTAGCCCCCTCCTAGGGTAGGCATGTGAGATTAGTTTGTTGTACATTAGTATCCCTGTAAATGCAAATGCATATCCTAGGTTAGAATATTAGTAATGTGAATTGTCTTGCATAATGAGGGTGTCCCATAAGTTACCATGCTATAACCCTGGATGTAGAGGATGGTGTAGGTTTTCAAGTGTTCCACTAATGGCTATCTATGTGACTAACCCTGAATTTGCAAGTGTGTAACCTAGGATATATGTATTGATGGTGATAAGTAAATGGGTGTCAGTTGGTTTGTGTCAAGTACCTGTTATTTGTATGCAATGTGGGTGTGTGTGGTTTCATGTTGAGGGTGCTGGAATGACTTATTGCGATGGTATCATGCAGGTTCATAATGAAGAGGAGTAAAGGAAAACGATAGGGCGACAGGATCGTTACGTAGTGGAGGTGCTTAACCAGGTTCCGTGATGGATGAGGAGTGGGGAATGTCATTCGAAGACGGGGAGCAGTACGGAGGACACTGTATCAATGGTCGACGAGAGTTGTGAAGCTGTTAGAGGCTCTAGTAGCGAGGGTGATGATGCGGAAAATGTACATGCTGATAGTGCTGAGCGTAGTGGGAAGGGGAAAAGTCGGAAGAGGAGGAGGAAATCCACAGTGGAGGGTAGGTGGTGGAAGCGGAAGGCAGCTGGAGGTGGGTTTATGTTTGATGAGGAAGGAAGGGGTTTGAGGGGCGTAATTCCAGTTAGTGTGAGGGGAAGGTGTACGCTGGAGAAGATATACAAGTTCAATAAGACGCTGGAGCCATACCAGAAGGAAGCAATTGCGGGACGATACTGAAGCCGATACTTGAGTATCGTCATTTTTCTATGCAGCGGGAGTTGACAGCGACACTAGTGAAGGCATGGGTGCCGCGGAGGAAAGCCTTTAGGTTTGCTGGGAGGCTCGTGCCCTTCTCGATTTATGACATCGCCCTGTTCATAGGTTTGCCGGTGACCGGCAAGATAGTGGAGTTTGGTGAGGATGATTTGTCTGCGACTGAGCTAGCGAGGATGGTATACCTACTCATGGCACAGTATGTGACAGAGAAGGGTGACAACTTGAAGAGTGAGAAACGGAGGAAGAGGCTAGTGTTCAGGAACTACATAAAGGTGATAAAGAAGCTATTGGACACGAGCAAAGAGCCAGAGAAGCTAGGGTTGTTGCTAAGTCTGTATGCTTGGAAGGTGATGAGTGGGGTTATGTTCCCGAGAACCCCTTATGGAGCTGCATGGTCTGTGCAGAAGTACATGGAGGATGTTCGCGGAATGGGTGAATATGCATGGGCCGAAGCTGTGTGACGTGTCCTTATTGAAGCTATAGAGGAGATGCAGCGAAAGCTGGAGGGGGCCTGTTTTCGATGTGCAGATGAATGGATTCTCCCTGCTTATTCGGGTCAGAGTTCATGGGGTGAAGTAACTTCGTTAAGTAAATGGCTAAAATTTGGTTTTGTTTCTCATGTTTTACCATTTTTTGCGTAGGTTTGGTTCTACGAGCACACAACAAGGTTTGTACAGCATGACCAGTGCAGGTTCCCTCGGTTGGCAAGTTGGGATAGTGTTGACCATGGGGGAAGGTATGATGCGTTCCAGTTGGGAGAAGGAATCAAAGAGTCTGAGAAACGACAAATGTTCCTAGTAGTCACTGGTTGAAGTTAATGATCGGGGGCGAAAGAATTGCAAAATTTCATTTCCGTCATTATGACTTAAGTTTGACGGCATTGTAGGTAATCCCTGTGTTGTGCCCTCGGGAGGAGGAGATGCTGGTGCCCACGGTTAGGGCTCTCACGAAGACAGGTGGGTTCTGAGACTACATCCTTGATGGAGAGGTAGGTATTGTTAGATTCATCAGGTATTTGTGTAGCTGTATATGTTTCGTTAGTGCCCTGTTTGTGCTTAGGTGGTGTGCAGCGGACATGGGTGAGTAATGTGTGTATACGCTAACAGTTGTTTGGTGTTTAATGCAGGGTGTGCTGTCATATGAGGAGCGTCTGGAGCGGGCATGTAAGGAGTTACGTTCTGAGAAAGGGAAGCATGTAGATACACCGAGAATGCTGAAGTTCTGGAAGAGTCATGCGAACGAGTTGGAGGCTAGGTTGAAGATGTGCACGACACCCAGTGAGGCCCATGATCCAGGGCATCAACCTAGAGGTGATGTTGGGGAAGACGTATAGAGTGATAGTGGATTGGAGTCTCTAGCAAGGGCAGTAACTGATGTGGGGGAAGCTACTGTGCATGACCAATGTAGTGAGTCGCAAGTACAACCCTCCGTTGAAGTTAAAGACGTAGGCTAAAGAGCGGTTGATGTGACAACCATGCCTTGCGCGTACGTTGTTGTTGGCGCACAGGAACCCGTATGGGAACAACAGAACCAGAGCCGGTTGTTGGGGAATCCAGTGCACTACCCGGGCCTCATGTTGGGAAGGAAGCAGTGAATACAGATGCTTCAGGTCCAGGCATAGATGAGGTATATGTGGGAGGTGATTCAGTAGCGTGGGAGGTGATTCAGTAGCAGGGGAGGCAAGTGTCTAGCCCCCGTTGGGTGAGTCTGTACAGAGGGTGATTACTCCAGAAGAGGATGCATAAATAACAGGAGAGACTAAGAGGACGAGTCCTAAAGATAATGATGTGGGGTGCGAGGATGATGGTGGTGGAAAGAGTTCCAACATCGTCGCCCGCATGAGGAGGAAGCCTCGGTGTCGGAAACGGGCCGCAGTTCATGGCAACCCATTCACTGACCCAACTCATCTGTCGGGTGCTCGGAAGAGCAAGAAGGAGAGGAACAAAGGGATGACGGTTGCGGATGAGCCATGTGTTGCAGATGACCCCGGTGAGGGAAGCATCCACCCATCTGTTCTTGACGTGCAGTCGCTTTCAGTGTAAGGGTCAGGCATCAGCCCCAGTGTGGAGGAATTGAACAAGCTAAAGTTAACGAAACAGGTATTGATGTGCTTTGCCTGCATGTACTTGGTTGTTTGTCTACTTGAAATGAGTCACTCATGGTTGCATCTTATGCAGGTGTTGGTAGGTTATATTTCAGCCCTCTTGTCAACAATGGAGATGGAGTTGGTGACCAATATCAGGAGTAGGTTTAAGGGCGTACGCCCTAATGCCAGACAGTGGTAAGTACATGGGAGGCGGGGTTGTAGTTTTGTTTGTATGACAGTGTTAGTTTACGCCTGACTTGGGCGCTGACATTGACGGACAGGGAGGAGGACTTGCAAGAGTGTCTGCCGAAGCTTGTGCCTACAAGTTGGTTACGGGGCCTCATCCATGTGGTTCCAAAGGCGGGAGCCGGGGACAGGTATGGGAAGTGCTATATTGGGAACCTCGCGATGGACTTGTTCACCGAGCTCCTCCATAGGCGGCAGCGGACCTACCCTAACCTGTGCTGGATGTCTGTGTTTTTGAAGCACTACACGAGTGTATGAAACCGTAACTGTGGATTTCATGCCAAACCAGCCTTCTTCAGGTGTACATGTCTGCACTGAATGTCATTGACTCTTGTGTTGGTTTCGTAGGTGACTTTACACAACAAGGGGCGTATCTCGGGCATCATATGGGATAGCTTCAAAGCCACCCCTTAGCCGGACGTACGCTACATAAGACACCACCAACTATTTTCATTAGAAACACAATGACGGAATTCTATAATGATCATGTTAGGACTTGTTGCTGAGTGTAGGTGTTCATGCCGCTGCTGGAGACAAGTGATAGACACTAGTTGCTGCTTGTTGTGGGTTTGTGCGAGCGTTCCTTCCTCATGTACGATTCATTGCCCAGTACAACGGCGAAGAGCAAGTGGGAACTTGTGGATAGCGCGGTGAGTCGTTTAAGTGTTTTGTGGTTGGTGCTTTAAATTTGTGTTTCATTTGAACCGACGTAGGTCAGTCCATGTGCACTACCTCACTTAAGTTGTTGACAATGTTCGCACGTGTGAAGAGGATTGCTTTCGTCCTTGCGTTCCTCCGCTCCACCACATATGCTGATGCAAGATAGTGGGATGTCATCACACCCAATTGCCCAGAACAAAGGAAGTATGTGTACGCCACTCCCATGACCACCTCACCGTGTCTGCATGATCTTATTTAACCCGGGTTAGTGACATTACTGTTTGCTTTTTTCGACGGTGGACATGATTGTGGGGTGTTTGTCATGACTTTCATGGACTTGTTGTCCCTAAAAGTGGATGGGTTCGAGTTCGACCAAGATTGTGTTGTCCATTACAGGGACAAGTTCCTGCTTAGCTTTTTGTAGGGTCGGGTAGCTCATTTCCTGCAACATCTATGAGGTTCGTCTCCAACTTCTCTAATCTTGTGACATATTCAAAGTCAGGCACGTAATTCGTTGATGGTTGCATGTGAACTGCAAGTTTGCCTACCCCCTAGTGGTTCTCACCTTACGCATAGGTGGCGGGTCTGTGTCACGTAGATTCGCTCACAAAGTTTAGTGGTTGATTCGTGGTTTGTTATTATTTGTTCGATATTTTTCTCATCGATCACTTTCTTTTATTCTGCTGTGGATTGTTGTACTTTGTTGGGTTGTGTGGATCTGTTTAGATCAGTGGGTCACTGACCCACTGGAGTTGCAAGCCAATTTGGTTCTGTTGTATATGCCTATTGTTTTTGCGTATGTATAACCCGGGTTAGTCAATTCCCTAGACCGGGTTACCTGCAAAAGTGTTGTACTGTACGATTATTTATCTATGTTTGTTGCTCATGTACATCCTAGGATATTGAGGTCACTTTATTGGGCTAATGAGAAACTCCAGCATATCCTTCTTCCTGTTTATCAATAACCGTGGTTATTGATGTCAATTTTTTGGGATATTGACAGCGTACCCTGGGGTTGGCGAAGGGATAACCCGAGATAGTGAACGGGTTATGTCGGGATATGAATATGGGTGATGGAATGCAGTCATCATAAAAGAAAATAAGTATTAGGGTTTCCTGTTCCCATGTCACCCGTACCGTATGTGACAAATGCATCCGACATGAGCACCTTCTGAGGTGTACTTGGTGAGGAATTTTTGTTTACCCAATGCAAGCCACTTCATAGGGCCTTGCAATGTAGTGCACTTTCCTGTGTTTCTTATATAGATTACCTGGGTTAGTGACATTGTGGGCTGGGGAAATTGTCACCCGCTTAAAGTCGGTGACTGCGTGCGGGGTGTTGACTTGGACAATATATCCTCAACTAGCCGTATAGAGATCCCGGGTTAGTTTGTTGTGTGTCTCGGGATATCAACATGGGGGACCCCGTAATGATGTGAATGTTTATAACCTACCTTGGAAACGTACAATATACCGTGCTACGTAAATAGAACGGGAGGTGGGGCAATAATTAGTGGGCAGACATCCCTGCATTGTCCATGTGAGGTACTGGGCAGGGATACTGAATTGGTGCACGTCAATGATGCTGTTATTGTCACATCCACAACCCGGGTTAGTGTCCTTTGTTTACTGGGATACTACTTTGATGCACCTCAATGATCCTATTATTATTTATCCCACAACCTAGGTTAGTCTCCGTTATTATATGGGTTACTGACATGTTAGACGTATATGGTGCACAGGTGGATATATCCACAACCCGGGTTACTGACCTTTATTGTGTGGGATGCTGATGTGGTGTATGTCAATTGTCTCGTTATTGTGACATCCATATCCTAGGTTAGTGACGTTTATTAAGTGGGATACTAACATGTTGCAGTACCCCACTGGTGAAATTTATGCACCCGGAGTTAGTGACTAGGGTTGGTTGACCTCTTTCTGGGGTACCCAAATGTTGTGGGATATTTATTTGTTCCACTGAAATGGTCCTGTTATTGTTATAGCGACATATACACACCATTGCATTCGAATAGATAACTTGTCTTCTATACATACATGGGGATGCTTACATGGAACTATCCACAAGTATTACAGGTGGGGGAGTAGCAGATACCCACTCATACACACCATTGTATAAGGTGGATGTACAAAAAGATGGAGAAGTTGAGGAGAAGAACAGTTGTCACATGCTGGAAGTTTGCATTTAAGTGGTGCCGTAAACTTCCAGCATGTGACACAAAACATATGGTACTGCAGCCGGGGAGTACTACTATATGAACATATCCCCAATGGCTGACATTGGCGAGTGACAAACCCAAAAAAGTCGAACCCATAACCCGAGAAATGAGATTAGATGAGGACACCTGTGAATATCATCACGTACGCGATAACCACAGTGAAGTATACACACAAGCTCATTCATTAACCTCTCATGCCGTCGTTGAGGAGTAGCTTCACACCCATTGCGGCGCCCATGTACTAGCGGAGAGTAGCTATGGAAGTCAACAAATCGACACGCAACGAACAGTTGTCCGCTTGAAGGTTCATAACAGAAATCTTGTCAGCCCTGGTTAGGCGATCATCCACCCACTAAAAGTGCTTGCATTTCCTCTACATGACATGGAAAACGCACATGTAACTACAAATGACAACGTATGTGTAGACGTAATAACAGTTAGTAGTGTAAGGAATTTTGTGGGCTGGATTGAATACCTTGTGGCACACCGTTTGCCTAAGGTATTTGTCGCCCTGAGCAGGGATGCTGTTAGTAGGCATACCACAGTCGCAAAATATGAGCAACTCAGTGTCTTTCTCCGAAGGCGTTGACATTAGTATGTCTAACTAGGTTGGTTGGGTTTTTAATTGTGGTTGGTATGGGTTGGGTGTACCAACGTCTGTGTGGAATGCTTAAGTGTTGGGGGGATTTGGGAGTTAGTGGCCATTAAATATGATTGGCCCAGAGTGGGTCAGTTCATGATGGGGGATTGTTTTGGGCGGGACATTTTCCCTCCAAAATGGAAGTGGGTATCCCGACAATCCCACATCATAATTACTGGTGGGCACCTCTTTTTTGGTTGATATAACATGTCAACTCTCCATTGATGAGGTGGGGACCTCCCAAAAATGTGGCTCGGCCAAACACCACTTGAATTATATTCCAGTACACACTAACATTGACAAAGTTTGGTCAACAAAAATGGGTTAGTCAATTTCCACAATTATTTCACTTGTTTTTTTGTTGGTTAAGCACACCCCATTTACGTGCAACCTCAGGTGTGACTCAATTAAGAGCGCCATGGACGTAGTCACCATAATTGCAGTTCACATTTCACAGCTTTGAGGACAAGCTTGCAAGTTTGCCTACGTGCACTTTACATACAATACACATTTGGTACGTACCACGTACCAGATGTAACAATTACATTTGATAAAACAACCCCAAAATATTATACATATGACATGGTGGTCACGTTGCGCTCCCAAAAAACAATCGGGATGGAACGCCTTAAGTGGACAAAAAAAGGAGCTGCATCTTTTCCATATACATGGTTTGGCAGGTCGCAATTGCAAAAAAACGAAACAACCCCTATGTGAGGACTTTAGCCCAAACACATAACCCGGGTCTACAGATATGAAGGCCATCCCCAAAAAAGGGAAAGCATCATTCAATGCCCATGATCCCTTCACGCCTACATCCAACGCATGCAAAATGCAAGCAGGATTGTAATTGCCGCCACAACAACTCCAACAAACTTCCGCAGCGTGTCCACTTCTGCCTGGCGTTCAGCGTCCATGAGCATGTCGTCTTCCCGACTCCAAAGCTGGGCATTGCGGTAATCTAGAACCCAGTCCCTCTCCAGCGCATGCTCACGCACAAGATTGTCTATCACGTCCTTCGCCCGTTTCGGGAAGTCCGGGTCTATCAAATGAAAGTAGTCACTGGCGACTTCGTCCTGCACTCAAGCACAGTCATTAGACAACGACCACAAAGTGAGTATGTTAGGGAGTCACAGAGTTGGACAAGTAAGAATGAACTACAGCTGTGTGGTAAATGTGGATCAGGACTTATCCTTTTCGGACACCAGGCATACGGTCGCCGATATTGACCGTCACCTTCGAATATATGTGCATCCAGTCCACATTTGCATGTGTAAGTCTCCATTATACAACAATTGCATGTGAAATCTAACTCTGAGCTGTCACTTGTGTAGCCCAGGTTGACTGGTTAGGAGAACACAGTGGCAGATGATATATGCCTTGTACCTCAACCCCCTAATTTAGTGTAGTCCTTCAGCACTAGTTGCCATTCCACCTTTATATAACAATGTCTACCCCCTACATTATGTCCTCCACCAACAAAGTAGTACATGGCATTCAATTGATATGGTTGGATTGCATTCGCTGTATGGCTACTGAATTGCACTTGCCAATGACATCGTGTACTAACTTAATACAAACCCTCCCTTTCATTTATAGTGGTTGGTTGCAATAGTGATGTTGCGCGTGGAACTCCCTTGGCCTCATGTGTTATGTTAACACCCAATAAGATATAGTGCAATTTCCACAACCATATCATAACTTATTTCCTACCTCCCCCCTTTGACGCTTCAGACAACGTCGGTCAAACTGTAATTTGACCCCACACACACGTTTCAGTAAACAACCACCACCCATAACCCATGTTTACGTGACCCATAACCTGGGATACATATTTTGCAAGTATGCCCTTTACATCTATTGCGTGCGACGGAAACAAATGCGTTTCAACTTTGCGGTTGGGGATAGGGGTGTGCAAAACCGATTAACCGGAGTTTCGGTTAACTAGTTTTTCGGTTCAAAAAAATTCCAAATCGTAATTAAACTGAAAATTTTGGTTAATCACTTTACAGTTAACTGAAAATTTCGGTTTGTCCAAAACTCAAACCGTAACAGAACCGAAAGTTTCGGTTAACCGATTTTTCGGTTTAGTTGCCGGTTAACCGTTTACAAATAATAAAAAAAAGTGCATTCTTACCTAAATTTGTCATTATTTTATGTTTAAATTCTTTTTATAAGATTTAAACTTTGGTTACTATTTATAAATAATAAAAAAGTGTACTTTCTTACTGAAATTTTTTATTTTTTATGTATAATTTTTAAAATAAATAAAATTATGTTCGGTTCGGTTAACCGAATTTTCAAATAATCCGAACCGTAACCGAACCGAAAATCAGAAAAAATTTTGGTTCGGTTAATCAAACTGACTTTTTTGAAAAATTTGTTCAGTTAACCGGTTTTTCGGTTCGGTTTTTTATTTCAAATTTTTTTGCACATCCCTAGCTGGGGATACATTGGGAATCTGTAAATCCAAATATCCCGGGATAGTCCCCCAATTTTCTGGGCGATCGACGGGTTCGGAACGCGATAAATTCAATCTGTACACAATAAACATTACATTATCTGTTGCTTAAGTTGTTACATACATTGGAAAAATGGTAGCCCTCTACCGGTGTTTGTCATTGACTGACGTTACATACTAATGCAACGCGGACTTGCGAAAGTTCTTCAATTACCATGTCCGACATAGTGACGAGCATGTACATACGATAACGAAGACCGTCGTCCACTTCATCATACTCGACATGTACTACTCTCCAGGCATGCGCTGCAGATGGTTTCCATGTCCGCATATGTGGGGTACTTACACTAAGCCCTGTACAACGAAGGTTGTCATCTTATGATGGACATATGTGAACATCTTGTTAAATGAACATACTTCCAAACCAAGTGTGAGATGGTTCACTAGGGTACGTACCTTCACAATACAAGACATGTCCATCTCATGGCCAGTGAAGCCACACACTTCCACTTTGGAGTTGTCCCAAAGGATGGCGACCCCTCCCCCCAACAAAACCAAGGGGCTCCCAGTAGTAGTGGTGGAGGTGGTGTGCCTCGTCAAGGAGCATTCGCGCATTATGACTGCCAACACGTGTGTCTATAAGTACTACCACATATACCCCCGTAATTGATGTCATAGTGAATAGGTTTGATCGGAAGGAAGCTCTTGCAATTCCTCTGCAGTTCCATACGCAAATGCGTACTTCCTAACATGTCACCGGTGGTACGTGTGATGTGAAACCCCGGTGGTTTGCAGTTGTCGCATTCGATACTTCATACGCGACACCGTTTAACTCATTAAGGATGGTCAGCTTAATGTTCAACTTTGCTGCTTCTTGGCCAGGTGGGAGGGCCAACAAGTACGTGTCATCCATCCAGCCCCCGTAACGGATGGTGTTCACAACTGATGTCACTTGGCTTCGAACTTGTGGAGTGAACGTTGGGGCGCTTCGTGTCGATGTCATACGCCTCGAGCACTTCATCTTGTTCACAAATATGCTCCAAACGGAAGTAACGGCGTCAATCTACCCACAGTTGTTCTTTCCACTCCTGTGGCCAGTTTGGATCAAACTCCCTGACCAGGGGGACTTGTGCGGGGACAAGTCAACCAGAGGTCAACAAACACTGAAGGTTCCACTTCTTCCGCTCAGATGGATTGAAATCATCCCACAATTGCACAGGAAAGTCCATGAAGGTTTGGAGGGAGATGTTGTCAAAGGGATAGAAGTGACCCCCTTGAACCCTCCCAAGGGTTGGTAGGGATTGATTAGAACTATCAAAGTTAGCCATACTGAAGTGGAGATAATGGTTAGGAATAATTGCGTATATTGCGTGTGTCATCAGTGTGGGTGTCGCAATGTGACATATGAAGGCCTTATGTAGAAGTAGATGTCATAAGCTACCTTCACCCAACCCCACCTACTTGGGTCTTTTTGTTAAAAACTTGTATGGGGACTATGTACCCCGACATAGTCAGAATTGGTACTTATAGTTGCCGTTAACAGTGGCATTAGTTCGGTGCAATATGTTAATTTATGTTTTGTACATGTTATTAGGTGGAAGTACATTGCAAATGACATTCACCGTAGGGCGTCGTCCATGATCATATTTTCAAATCTCACACAATGTTACAACTATCCAAAGCACAACTTCACGTATTACACAAATATCAATCGCTTTTTTTCCGGTGAGGACGTCTTCATGTTTTACATTTTGCAACCAAATTTACTTCTGCCTCAACATCCATTATTTGTTATGATCACTCCCACCATAATGGCAGGTGACTTCCATTGAGTGTGATGTGTGTCCCATTAGTTGGCAGATATTTGGTGGCATGCTTCGGTTAGTGGACGCAAATCCCCCTGCACTAACCCGGGGTTCCATTGATAATTCCCCTGTACTGCCCCCCAAGTAATGCGCACTCACCTCATTCCACTGCATTTATTTCTTCCACCCACCTTGCCCTCCTAGTTGTCCAGAACTTCACACTCCCACTAACCACACTAATTGCCCTCCCGCCACTCTAACCACAGCAGTGCACACCCACCAATTCCCATACATAGCCTGGGATAGGTATTTAAACTGGCTAGTATGCATACCCCACATAACATGATACATTCCCGGGATATTCATATCATCATGTCAATATAAAGCCCCCAAGTAACCGGGGAAAAAAAAAGGAAAAACTAGAACCAGAATACACAGGCGTTGTAAATTAAATATGACAGGTTGTTGCTTATGTACATGAACCTCCATCAGGCGGACGATTAGGTTTGCAACCCACATGTTTCTACACGGCCAGTACGCAGGGGAAGTGAAGCTGATAAAAGCCCGACTCCATTCGTATGATTCTGTCATTGCACAACAGCCCAATTGCAACCAAAACACGAACACCTGTACCACCACATGGTGTTGCAAAATAATTAGTTACGATTGCTGTGTATGTACATTAACCGGCAGAAGACGACCAATTATGTTGGCAACCCACAATAGTGGGACAACTATCCCGGGATATGTGTAAGGAAATGACATGTTACCTTCATGTTATGCCTCCTGTACGTAGTTGCCTTCAAATAAATCCTCCACGGGCACAACAATCGTGGTCTCATCTGTATTAAAATCAGCCCGCGGATTCCTGCACGTATTTCTGTAGTGTCCAACCTTTTCGCATTTTTATCATTTCTATACTTGGACACCTTGCCTTTGAGATTCAATTCGCCTCTTTTGTGGTCTACCTTGCGGACGTGTGTTCAATGGCGGAAGGATTCTTCAGTTATATCCGCAATCCAATGCTTCCCGGCCTACAACCAGACCTGTGGCGTTATCGACAATTGCAGAATCATGCGTCCCCATTGGATGTATGTTGTTCATGTATATCGTATTCTGACTGTCCGCCTTGTAATAGTCGCTGACATAATCATACACCCACAACTTCTGCTTGTCAATAACTGCCATTGCATGTGTACACGACAGGCCCTTCAACTACCACCACTTGCAGCTACATTTCCTTTATGCTAGGTTCACCACTAGGCTACGATTGTTTGTGAGGAGCACACCATACTCTCCAAGGGCTATGTTAAATAGCTTCACATCTCCTACGGAACCAATGTTGCCCAGTGCCTTCCTCAGCTTCTTCTCAATTCTGTCACCTACACCATTCTTCCACTTTTCGAGCTCCATCTTCCACTTATCAACTTTCAAACCGAGATTCTATATATGCCCACTAACAAGCCACGGGATTGACATATGATGCAATGAACTTATCTAGTTGTTCTAGCTCTCCACAGCATTGTTATTCAACCTACCCCACATCTCCTTTGTGAATTTTGATTGCGCCCAACGTTCGGGCTCATTACGCTCCACCTAAGCTGGCAATTGCGACTTTCATTTCCTCAACTCCTCCACTGCAACTCCATACTCAACTCCTATTGGGGCGTACGCAATCCTACTGAACACCTCATTTAACAAGTCCTTCGATGCCTGCCGTTGGATCCCTACATTCCCCACGTAAGTAAGAAAGTTCTCTCGCACGTGCCTCAAACAGTAACTGTGATTCTCAATCCCAAACACCCTCAGCACTGCAGAAAGCAATCCCTGATTCCTATCACTCATGATCACAGGTTACATTCTGCCCAAACATTCGTGTAGTACAGTTAAAAATTAGAACCACTCATCAACGTTCTCTGCAGACACAACTGCATATACAACGTTGAAAAAGTGGTCATCCGCATCAAGTGCAACAACTGACAGTATAGTCCCCTCATACGGCCCATTCAAATGAGCTCCATCTACAAACAATATCTTCCTACACCCAAGGATGAAACCATTCAATGATGCACTATATGCAACAAACATTTGCTTGAACCTGGATCCCTACAGCTCACATAATGCTCTTGAATCAGGATTAGCCCTTACAATAGCTGCACACATCCACGGCAATAGCTTATAATGGTCCTCCGGTCTTCCATTTGCTAACAACCACACATACTCATGGGCCCTCCAACACTGCATATATGATACCTTTATTCCCATCTCTAGCTGCAACTCCTTCAATATCTCTGGGGGTGTGTAACTATCACTTAATTGAACATTCCCTTCAATGAAAGTACCAAGGAGACTCGCTCGCATTCGCCTCCTCCCCCACTTCCCTATTTGGCACTTAGCTCCCATACTGTGCACGTGCCCCGGTTCAAAACAACTTCACATACATTCCACCTCTTTTTAGGTGGCCCCTCACGCAGATGTAAAACCCACACCCTTTTGCAGTGCACTTCATAGCAATTCATTGCCAACAATTCCGTACATACTTATACTAAAATCGGCTCGCTATGGCATACTTCCAAATACTTATCTTCACCTCACTCGCAGAAGCAAACACCTTCCCCTTTGCTTTGATTTCGTTCTTCCATATCAGCATCCTCTTTCGGTATGCCTCCAGTTGCACCCCCGGTGTTGGCCACACTACACCATCCCTTGCTTCATCGTCGTTAGAGTCGGAGCTTGAATCACCAGATTTGTCCTCCGGTATATCAAACAATACATAGCTCCTTATCACCTTCGTAGCAGATAAAAAAAACCAACACATGATCAGTTATTGTTTGTTACTACTACAAATTACTACCCAAAGCCACATGGTTGTCCACCACAACCCTTCTTACCATACAACCTGCTCCGTTATCAATCTCCCATTCACTGCATGAACAACTCACCTGCAGCATCGACCGTTGCCTCACCCCTCCCACTAGGGTTGTTCATCGGTCTAGGACCGGACCGGCCTAGACCGAAAACCGATTAGGGGTGCATATGCGGACCGAGGACCGGACTGGTCCACATTTGGTCCCGGACTAGACCAGACAGAGCCCAGACCGGACCGAATGTGGACCGAATTCATTGTTGGCTTCTATTTTGTTCCCTTTTCACTTCCAATATTAATGGGTTGCTGTTTCATGTTTGTCTTTGCTGAATTGTTTCTAATCAAATACATCCAAACACTAGGTGACTTGAATTAAACACATTGCCTTACGAGCTTACTAATTTACCAAACCAATACATCCAAACACATAAATCTAAAGCAACTTTCAAACTAAAAAATTGTAATACATCACCAACTGAACCTAAAAGTTAATTACATTACATGACTAAAATTTTAAATGTTCAACATGTTCTTTACTCAAAGTGAGTCAAGTGATCGGTGCGATTCCAAATTTGAAACCATTGTCTTGGACTTGTTCCTTAGAAGAATATGCCGCTCTCTCAAACGTTTAACTAATTACTCAAGTAGTATATGAAATCAATCAAAAATTGAGTTAGTATATATACAAACCAACAATTAATTTAGCAAAGAAGAATAATAAAGACACTAAGATAGTAGTATAATGTAAAATAAACACCATTAAAAGAAAATTACCTCCATATTAAATGTTCAAGGTATCGCCCACATCAATGGCATTATCCTTAACACTCAATTTACCAAGATCTAAAATAAACAAAATAAAAAGAACAAAAATGTAAAAGTTACAACATATAATCATATAAAGTACATAAACCAAATTAAAAAAGAAATGAAAAATTGAACATTACACTTATCCAGGTCCTGCAATTCATCAAAGTAGTAATCTATATCTAATCTACTAATTGGCCTAAGCCAATCTTGTGCACATATGAGAACTTGAACCTTCTTTTCACAATTAACCCGACCAAATTCTTAAGTTAGCAAAAGATAAATAAGTTATAAATTTAAAATACAATACAAAGAAATATACTAATTAATCAATTACCTTTAGAGTTAAAGAAGTTCTAAATGAATCAAGAGTACGTCCTCCTGCACTGAATGCCGACTCCGATGCGACCGTAGAAACAGGCACAGCCAATACATCACGAGACATACGAGCAATCATAGGATATCGAGGACCATGTATTTTCCACCATCCCAACACGTCATCCCCTACTTCATCCTCATCAAGTCCCTCATTTAGATACTTTTGTAACTCGATCTTGATGATTTCTCTTCCTCCATCTAACCCCTTTAACTTCTTTCTTAATTGTTGTGCATAAGAGGCAGTTCCACTAGATGCATTACTCTTCTCAACTTCAGGTTGTGCCCCACTACTTTGCCCACTTTGAGGAGTCAATGGCTTATACAATTGCCAATACTCATCAAACAGAGCTTTTAATTTCTGTTTCACTTTCAAAACTATAGCACTACCTTGTACTTCACCAAACAAATCACAATAAGAAACCTCAAGACCCGCCAGCTTGTACCTAGGTTCAAAGTATTTAATAATCGAAGAAGTGGTTAAATTTGTAGCTCTCGATAAGCTTTACAAATTTTGGAGCCATTACCGGGGAAAGAAAATTTAAATCGTTAGTTTACTTCTATTTAATTTTACTACTTTTATTGTTTTGTTTTTATTTTAATTTTTTGCAGATTGCCCGTAGTGTATGAAATTAAGGAGTGGTAAGGAAATTGGAGAGGACAAAGAGCCACCATTGAAAGCTAAAAACAAAGAGAGTCAGCCTAACCTAGTAAGTTTTAGGGTTAAAGAGGTAAGAATGTCTACTCTTCGAGAACTTGCTGCTCCTAACTTAGAAACCCAACAAATGTCCATTACCTATGCTGTATTAGATAAACCCTTGAAACTGAACTCTGAATTCATCAACTTATTACCAAAGTTTCATGGATTAGCTGGAGAGGACCCATACCTATATATTAGTGAATTCCTTATTACTTGCTCTGCTATGGTACCTGAGGACCAAATTAGGTTGAGGGCCTTTCCCTTTTCTTTGCTTGGTAATGCTCAGGATTGGTTGTATTACATGCCTGTTGGATCTTTCTCTACATGGACTGCATTGCATAAATCATTTTTAGAAAAGTTTTTTCCTACATCCCATATTGGTTCTATTAGGAAAGACATATGTGGAATCAAATAAATGAATGGGGAAACTTTTTGTGAGTATTGGGAAAGATTTAATAAATTGTGTGCTAGTTGTCCCCAACATCAAATAATTGAACAACTATTGATTCAATATTTTTATGAGGGTTTGCTTCCTATGGATCGTAATATGGTTGATGCTGCTAGTGGGGGGGCTCTATTTAATAAAACCCCAACAGAGGCTAGAAATTTATTCAATCTAATGGCCCAAAATACTCAGCAATTTGGTGCTAGAGAGTCACAACTTAAAAAGGTTAATGAGATTGGTTCTAGTTCATCTATAGAGAGTCAGTTATCTTACATTACTGCTATGTTGAATAAGATTGTTACTGGGGTAGCACAAAAAGAAGCTTTTTATGTGGCATTTGTTGTCTAGAGGGGCATCCTACTGATGCATGTCCTACACTTCAAGTGGGTAATGTTAATGTTGTCTATTCTAACCAAGGTCAAAGGAGGTATGATCCCTATTCTAACACCTATAATAAAAGATGGAGAGACCACCCTAATCTCAGGTATTGCCCTCAAACCAATCCACTTGGTTTTGTTGAAACACCTCGTCAACCTTCTAATCAAGATAAGACCAACTTCTTACTAGAACAAGTCCTTAAGAAAATGGATGATAGGTTTCAGAGTATGGAAACAGCTCTTAAGCAAGTTCAAGAGAGACAGGCTGCAACTGATATCATAGTTAGCAACTTGCAGGCTCAAATGCAAGATAGGTTACCATCTCAGCCTTACCCTAACCCTAAGGAGAATGTTAGTGCCATAAAACTTAGGAGTGGGAAAGAGTTACAAGAGCCTAGGAAGAGTAGAGAGGTTGAGCCTGAGTTAGAGGTCAAAGGGGCTGCACCAGAGTTAGATACAAATTCTCATCAAACTACTAAGGAAATTGGAGAGAAGAAAAGAGAGCCTTATAAGCCAATTCCAACCTTTCCTAGTAGATTTCGAAACCCTACTTCTAAGGTGAATGAGGCTAACCAAGAGATCTTAGAAACATTAAAGAAGGTAGAGATCAACATACCTCTCCTTGATGTCATTAAACAGGTGCCTCGTTATGCTAAATTCTTGAAAGAATTATGTACTACTTAAAGAAAATTAGTAGCGAATGAAAAGGTAAGTGTGGGGGGAAATGTGTCTGCAGTTTTTCAAAGGAAACTTCCTCCTAAGTGCAAAGACCTAGTTGTGTTTTTTATTCCTTGTAAAATAGGAAACCTTTACTTTGATAAGGCTATGCTCGACTTGGGTGCCTCCATTAATGTTATGCCTAGGTCTATTTATGACAAATTGAACTTAGGAGAGTTAAAGAAAACTGGTGTAGTGCTTCAGTTAGCTGATAGGAGCAGTATTTACCCATATGGAGTGTTAGAGGATGTCTTAGTCCAAGTGAATGAACATGTGTTTCCTCCTGATTTTTATGTGATGAACATGGGTGATGCATGTCATGATATTCCCATCTTGCTTGGCAAGCCATTTTTGAAAATAGCTAGGACTAAAATTGATGTGCATGAAGGAACATTAACCATGAAATTTGATGGTGAAGTGATTAAATTTAATATTTTTGATGCCATGAGATTCCCTGTTGATGCTAAGTCTCAAAAAGTGTCCTACCAGATTAATGATGATTTACTGGAAGATATCCAACTAGAGGATCCAGGAGCTTCATGAAGTTGAGCCAACGACTATAAATAAAGGCATTGGTTGGGAGACAACCCAACGTTTTTAGGGAAGTACCCATTTAATTTTGCTTTTATTTTCATTATTCCTTTCTTTTTGCATGCATTAAGGACAATGCATGAATTAAGTGTGACGGGGTGCATCCTGCATTTAATTATTGCAGTGTTTTATTCTTGAAATTTTTTTTTCTCTCTTTTCTTATAAATAATGCATGATATGAGTTTATGCTAGGCTTGCTTGTTTAAACTTTTTTTTGTGTTTTTATTAGTTATTTTTTAGTTTATTCTTTTATGAGCGAAGACTTCTAAGCATGCTAGCTATCTTTCTGAGAAGTTTGAGTTGATCCTCATATATCTCTGTAATGAGTAATTATCATGATTATCCATCTTATTTTATCATGTTATATAGCCATGCAGAGGCAATAAAATGACCTACCCATCTCCTAGACTATTGAATTAGTTGAATAACTCATTAAAATTGTGACTTTTCTTGTCTGTTTATTATAAAAAAGAAGAAAAAAAGTGAACAAGGAAAGAAAAAAGGTTAGATTACCAACATAGGTAGGAATAGGTGGCTCGGCACCTATTTCCCTTAAGTTTAGGTCTCAAGTGAGCCTTATGTATGGAGTATCCCATGATTGGGAGAGTCATGCCCCTTTTGGGCCGATCAATGACTCGCCAAAATTAACAGTCAAAGAAAGAATAAGATGAGAATGAATTATTTGCTCCAGCACCTCTATTCGGGTGAGTGAGACAGGGAGTGTTTAATTTCTAAGACCCTATATGGGCCTCGAATATGTGCGGAACTGGAGTTTGACGAGAGAATAATAGAAAAGAAATGCAAGGCAAGTTTAGGATCAATTTAATGAAGTTATTCTACCTAGTTCAATTGTCTCTATAGCCAGACCATGCCTAACGTTTTCTATCTTAAATTCTTTTTTCGACCTCTTGATTGGTGCGTACATAATAAAAAAGAGATGGATAATTATTGATCTTGTTATATCATTATAGAAGTGTTGTGAGGTTGATAAATAAACTCTCCAAGGATAGTTGGATGTCTAGTAGGTATTCACTTATTGAAGGAAAAACTAATTAATTCAATAACACTGATTTTCTTAAGCAAGCCCAGACCTAGTATGAATATCATAAATATGCATGATTTTATAAGAAAAGAAAGGATGTCAACTTTAGGGCGAGTCTAAGATTTCTTTGCACGAGGACGTCCAAAGTCTAAGTGTGGGGGAATTTGTTAAGCCGTTAATCATGCATCGCTTTATTAATTATTTTGATTATATTTTACACATTATTGCATCTAATTTACGTTATTTTCATATATTTTTTAGGTTAGGCATTGTTTTAATAAAGAGGGGAAGACGAGTCGTTAAGGCTCGGGTTTTACATGCTTGGGCAGAAGACGGTCCAAAAATGATAATTACAAAGATATTGTCTGGGCTAGGATTGCAAGAGTTGAAACAGAGTTAAAAGTCGTGGGAGAGAAGAAGTCTAGGGAAGAAAGAAGAAGGAAGCTTACAATCACACTCCCATCCAACCTCATGCCTCATCATAATCATCCTTCCATCAAACTCTAAACCTCCACACATCATCTCCCCATCAAACACAAACTCTACATTACCTCATCATCTCCCACACAAACATCACAAACCCCACGACAGGACCATCAGCTTCTTTTCCTTCATATAAAATCACGACAGCCTTCCTTCATGATTAATGCCCATCATCATCCCCTATACACCATTTCACGGAAGCGTCCTACCCATCACCTTCTTCTTCCACGCCACCCATCACGGTTGTCTCAACCTCCTCTCACGCATCAACCCATACAACCCCACGGCAGCCACCTTCTTCCTCCTCAGCCCCTTTCATGCTTTCCTTCAATCTCCCCCACGCCTCACCATATAACCCACGTCTCACCATCATCTCACCACGGCATCTTCCATTACCTCCTCCCCCATCATCATCTTCTCATCATCATCATCGCGACTTATCTTCATGATCATCATCCATCCTTCTTACCATAATCACAACCCACGCAGCCATCTTCACTAAGCCAAATAGAATTGTTTTCTTTCTTTTCTTGAGTTTACTTTATTTTATTTTATTTTATTTTACTTTTTTTTTGTTCAGTTAATTGTTAAACATGAACCCTTTGGTTAATTGTGATTTTATTTTTAATATGAGTGAGTAATTTTTTTATGCTTAGTATAACCTACTTGAAACCATGCTAAATTAATTATTTTGAAACAAGTATTATGCTTTATTGCCTACTTGATTCATATTCATGATTCTATAGCGATTAGCGTTTATCGTTTATGGTATTCGTGTTAAATTAATTAGAATGCATGCTAGTTAGTTTAATGCGATTTCGATTGATAGTTTAGAAGACTATAATACGTAAAAGTTATAATCTTTTATGCTTAGGTATCACCCTAATTAATCATGGATGACTCAAACTCATCTCTTTTAATTTGGTAATCGCTTTAAACCTTTGTTAAATCGATTTGCTGGTAAATTGGTTACAAAGTGTTAAATGATATTTTTCTAATACGAAATGCTCTAGTTTGATTAAATTTTTGCGCCGGTGTAAAGATTATCAAATTAGTAGGGTTTACATTAGAACTGGACCTAATTAAACTAGAATCTAAGAAAAAACGGGGAAGAACCGCTGGTGAATGTCTTCTACAGTTTAACTAATGAACAAAATTAACTTGTTTGTTAATGATAAATATTAATTTGCATGCTGGATTGAGATTATACTAAGTATTCTTTATAAATTTGACAACTTTTGATCATTATTTGTTGCGTAGAGTTAATTTGATTAGTTTGTTAATTTTTGTTCTATTTTTATTAGCTTCCATATAATTTCAATCGACCTCCCCCTCCCCCCCAAAAGTATAGTCTTTTAGGAGTATCTAGGTAATTTTAGATAGTTTAGGTTTTGATTTTTAGAGTGGTTATAATTTTAGATTGATTTATATTCAGTTTTAGTATTTAATTACCGGTTTGTTAGAAATTAGACTAAAATAGTTATTTTTGTTATTTTTCGATTTTTATCAGTTCCTAGAGTTTATATAGTGTCCTAGTCTGCCCATATTTAATTTCGTAATTTTTGGAAGTTATTTGATAATTTTTCAGAATTATTTTGCGAAATTGATATGTTCAGGTTCTTAGGTTATTAATTCTGAAATTTTCGTTTTTAATTGTTAATTCACGAATATTAGGTATTGTTAAGTCCAGAAAATTGTGTCCTAGAATTAGGGTAATTCTTTTGATTATTTTCGTATTTATATTTATGCAGATTATTTTATTTCTAATTTCAGATTTAATATTTTGCATTGATATTCTGTGGTAATTTTCTGATTTGATTTTTATGAAATTAATTGGATACAATTGAGGAGTTATAAGCTTACATACCTGAAGAATAATATTTTATGTTACTGTTTGACATTTTTAATATTTATTTTCTGATTATTATTTGCTGTTTTGATTTTTTATTAGAATTTCAATTACTATTCTATTTTTATTTTTCTAGATTATTTAGGAAAGCTTTTTTACTGTTTTCTTTCCACAATATAATCCAAAATATTTAGGAGCATCATTGGGTCTTTTTCCAGATTTTTTTCATTAGATTTTAATTATTTTAGAATTATTAAGATTAGATTTAATAAATTGGATTAGTAAAATCATTTAGGATTAAGCTAACCTTTTTAAAACGATCTTTTCTGGTGGATCGATCCCTGCTTTTCTATGCTATAAAAATTATTTAATAACTTAAGTAGTGATTAAATTTGCAGCTCTCGACAAGTTTCATATTTTCTTATGTAAGTTCCAATCATTAGCAATAAAGTAGGCAGTTATAACCATGTAATTGATCCTTTGAAGTGAAGTCCATGTGTTTGTGGTCACACACCCTTTGACATGAATGCAAAAGATGCTCTTTCAATTTCACCCTCTCATAAATGTCTCTTGCAATGGTAATACGTGAAAGCATATTAAGTGCAGGACAACAAACAAACATCATTTGCCTAAACCCGACATTTTCAACAGATCTAAAAGGCAGGTCATCAATGATGATCATTTTTGCTATAGATGCCTTTGCCTCATGAGGATTCAAGACCCATGATTTCAATCTAGCTTCTCCCTCATTGGTTTGATTCTTTTCAAAGACCAATTGAGTTTGTGTTTGTTTGCTCTGATTATCCAGGTTATCAAGGCACTTAGGAAAATGATTTTTCAATTTTTTCGTTCCTTTCTTACTAGAATCGGCCTTGTAAATCTTATTACAGTATTTACACTTATCAGCCACTCTTCTGTCGTTCTCCTTCAACTCTATGAAATATTGCCAACATTCCTCCCTTTGAGTGTAGTTTCTTTCAACTTGTTTCCCCTTACTCTGGCCTTTTGGTGCTCCTTGAGTTGGCTCTTCTTCTTCCTCCTCAATTTCAGTTGGATCATTCATTGGGTGCTCACTTGGAGCATCGGTATCCATACGGACCATATCAACCGATTCTTCCAGTTCTGAACTTCTTTTTTTGGATTTAGAGCTCGACATCTAGCATTGACAATTTATAAAAAGAAATAAGTAAGTAAACACCATATGAATATATATACATCTTCTTACTTCAAATAATCAAATTACAAAAGCCATAAAGGACTTTGTGATTGCTAATCTAATTGAAAATTGAGTTGAATATCCCACCTACAAATAAAAAAGGTTTCATTCATTAGAAGTCAGAACACTTCATTCTATTCTCACCTTTTATATTTCACCAGGACTACACATAATCACATTACAAAATATAACAATACAGAAGGTACTCCTATAGAACATATAATATTATTCATAATCATAGCAAATAAAAAAGGTACTCCACTATTTTATTCAAGAATATGATTTCTTGAACTTGAAGCGGAGTTGACTGTATACTATTTTAATTCTAGCTTACTAGAAATACAAACTAACTCTCTTTGAGTGATCATATTACTTAGAACTCTTCTGTTGAAATAACATCAATAAGAAATGAAGTAAACGTAGTAATGGAACAGGTTATTATACGTCTTAAGGAGATGTTCAAACTATGGTTCAAACATTATGTAATCAAATTAACGTCCCATTTAAATTCTATACAATCAATTCAAGATACTATGAAGTACTTGCAATCGTTTCAAAGGTTTCTATGAATCTTCGTGGTAATGAAATTTGATCGACTGACTAATCAAATCATTTGAGGGGGTTGATAAATTATTTTTCAACCTTAAAATTTCAAAATGTTTCATTAATTGTATGTGCATTTCATATCAAGCTGCATATTTTCATTTAATAAAAAAGATAACGAAAAAAAAACGGAGACAACAAAATGACACCACCACTTGAGACATAGCCGCATACTGTCAAGTCCCAGAAACAATCAATTGACAATCAATTCAAACAAGGGTTTTCTGCCAATCTGCCTCCTAATGAATACAAGGGCTTAGGATTTGCTCAAAGCAAACTTTTGCTATTCAACACCACATCGCAGGAAATGGACTTGTTGGGTATGCAAGACTTAAGAGTTCAAGCCCCACTGCCCCAGCACTCTAGAACTTATGCCATGTTCTCCGGTGAAATTAAATTCACCAAATTCGACCATAAAACATATAGAGAATAGATCAAGCGAAATAAAACTCACCAAATTAGGGATTTAGGTTTTTGACATGGCGACCCGCGGTGGCACCAGTGAGAAGTCAGCAAGCGAGAGTGTCAGACCCACCATGAATTGCAGGGGAGAGGGAGAGCCGATATCACCGCCCACCAGTGAGACCTCGGGCCTCGGCGAGGACAGCTACTTGGAGAGTGACTGAGTGAGAGAGTCGAGACTGAAGAAAGAAAACGGTGATGTGACCGACGTCGGCAACGACAGGGAAACTGAATCTGAAGCAGTCAAGCAGAAGTGAGAAGACTCAAATGAAGAGGAGAGGGAAAATGGAACCGCAGCAGAAGGCGGCCATAAGCCAGAACCCAGAAGCAGCAGAATGAAAAAAGTCAATGAGAAGATGAGATGAAAACCGTCTTGGTCTTGCTCTGTCCGCCCCGCGATTAATTAAAAAAAAAACCTAGCCTCAATTCGATCCTGGTCTGGTCTTTGGTCCACCCGGTCCAAAATCGAACCGGACCGAAGTCCGAAGAGGACAAAAACCAGGACCGCAGACCTAACCAAAAAGCGTCGGTCCAGTCCGGTCCACTTCGGCCTTCGGGCCGGTCCAGTTTTGGACCGTTTGTTGAACAACCCTACCTGCCACGGCCAGTACAGCCACCCTACTTCCAGTGCTCTTTACACGCTTCATTCCCATGTATCCGTCCCACACACGGACCTTCACTCCCTACCACATAACGGTAAGCATACTCATCGTTCCCCTTCATCAACTTCTTAACGTCACCATCCCGTCCTAATGGCAACAACTCCAATCGATTACACTTCAAACTATACCACATCCACTGACCCCTCATACCCTCCCCCATTGCCTCCTCCACTATTCGCAACACTTCAAGCACACCATATTCTCAACTGTTTTGAAGATGCTTCTGCAAATTGATCGTAGAAGGTCTCCCATTTTGGTTGATTCCTTAGTAGCACCCACCAATGCATGAGGTCAAACGATTTCCCTACCATACCAGTATACAGATCCTAGGCCTGTTGGATAACATCCTCCTCATTTGCACCACTTTGGTTCGCCCGGTACGCTTGAGTCACACAACCGCACCATTCGGAAACTAATGGAGTAGTGCGGTTGCACTGAGCATTGCAAACCTTACTAGTTCTCTTTATAGCTATATCGTGGGCGCGCTAGTTGAAGGTGTATGCCCCCTTAGTCTAGAAACCAACTAACTTTTGATCGGCCCCGTTAATAGGATTCATGCTCACATTTATCCACGATTTTAATAAGCGACGATCCTCTTCTAATGTCCATTTAAGTGGCACCCCACCACCTTCTTTATTGTTGGGTCAGTACTAGGAGGGGGGCGAGGAGATGATGAAGTCGTTCGAGGAGGATGGGGTGGGTAACATGGAGGGGGCATTGAGGTGTAGGGCAAACTTTGTGGTGTTGTGTTTTGTGGTGGAGGGTTATGCGGTGGTTGATAATAGGGCCAATTTTGGGGATATTGTGGCGGATATTGTGGGGGAAATTATGGCGGATAAGAAGGGTTTTGTGGGGATGGGTAATGTGGCCAATTTGGGGGGCGAGGAGGAAAGTTTGAACTATTTCGAGGTTCACTATGTGACTCACTTCTTGTAAGTAAGTGTATAAATGATTAGGTATCATTTGGGTCCATTGTGTGTTCACCTACATTTGTAGTAAACAATTTTTGTTCTAACTAATCAGTTAAATTTAAAATATTTGAAATTACAAGTAATGTTAACATTTGTACCAAGTTAAAGCATGTAATAACTTTTAAATTACTTCATACTAAACTTATGATATCTTATAAAATTTTTACCTAAGACTATACATAGCAAACAAATTTACGAAAAACATAAATATAGGCCAACAGTTTTGGATTGCACAATGATTCCAAAAATTTACATTACACTACTTCAATGTCAAGCACCGACTTTATTTGAAAAATCCAACTTAGGCCCCGTTCTATTTCGCATTTTTTAGGATTTAGCTAAGAGCTTACATCTCCTTACAGCTTCTTACATCTCCTTACATCTCCTTACATCTTCATACATCTTCTTACATCTCATAGATTTTTTATAACATCCATTTATTTTAGTTACAGAAATATGTATATTTTTTAATGATACTACCAATATACAAAATTTATAAATATCTTATGAACATAGCATTTACCTAAACATAAAAACATAATATAACGACGTAAATTATATTTGAGTTTCGACATAAAATATATTATTATAGATGACCATACATTTATTTATATTAAACATTATTTACTTAAAATAGGCATTTATTTGAAGAGTTGTATTCAATTTTGTCAATTTTTTTTTTGGTTATACTTTGCTTATTCGATCAAACTAATGTTCATATAAAAAATCACCTCAAGTGGACGAAGTTTTATTCACCAAATTTATGGGGATTAATATATTTTATTGTTGTGTAATTAACTTGATTCATTATTTATTTTCAATAAGTATATTATTTTAATATTATTATTGTTCATCCAAAACGTTCATTGGAAAACAAATTATACTATACAACTCTTCTACAATTCAACAACTCCTTGTATCTATCCTTACAGCTCCTTACAGCTTCTTACATCTCCTCACAGCTTTTTACATCTTCTTACAGCTCCTTACATCTCCTTACAGCTCCTTACAGCTTCTTACAGCTCCTTACATCTCCTTATATCTATCTATCTATCTAAAATGCAAAATAAAACAGGCCTAGAATCATCCCCACATTTAGGACCTGTTAAATTTTTTGTTTTTTAGGATTTAGCTAAGAGCTTACATCTCCTTACAGTTTTTTACATCCCATTACAGCTCCTTACATCCTTAACATAATTCTTACATCTTCTTACATCTTCATGCATCTTCTTACATCTCATATATTTTCTATAACATTCATTACATCTATCCTTACAGCTCCTTACAGCTTCTTACATCTCCTTACAGCTCCTTACAACTTCTTAAATCTCCTTACATCTTCTTATATCTCCTTATATCTATCTATCTATCTGAAACGCGAAAATGAGCAGGCCCTCTATGTAAACAAACGAAACTAAAACGGAGGGACCAATATCATGAATTCAGTCACAATGGTAGAGACCTGACACATACCAAATATGGGGAATGCTATGGCTTATTGACTAATAAAAAACATATTGGAAATTCTCATCCCCATTTGGTCATAGAGTAACTAATAATAGTGCATATATATTTGCTTTTGCCTATTTTCTTTTGCCTTGGGGTTTGGATAATTGATCATTAGGATTTAGGGTTAAAATCTCGAATTTTAGAGTTTTTCACACTCTAAATCTGTTGAGATATTGAATAAATTTTCTTCTCCCAATTTTAAGTCTATATCATTTGTATTTCTGAAACGTTACTTTCGTATTATAGTTTAAGTGAAGTTGTTGAATTCTTTCTTACACTTTTTAAATTCTTCCAATTTTAGATCGGGTTAGATGTTTTGGTCTTTGCCCAACTATTTCTTCTCTTCATCTTTTTCTTCTCTGGCTTTAAATTTTTCTTCAATGGCGCATAGATTGTCCCAGGTGGTATGTTCCACACGTCCCTTCTCAAATAGCCATTAAGATCAAGAACGCCATGACCGACATCCGAGTAAAAAGATCAATATTGCGCTCCTCTTGGTCACCTTTGATAAACCCGAATCCCTCTAACAAAAAAATCTTCTAATTTCGAGCCAACTTCCTGCAAGTAAAACCCATTTTTGTATTCCAAATAATCATAGTTTAAAGGGTCAAAATGATATTAATTAACATATAAAAATAACAGCTCACCATTTTATTCCATAGAGAATTTTCAAATGCCACTTTCACATAGTACTGCTCCTTCAACCAATCCATGTAGAAGTTTTAGGAAGAGTGGGTTGGAATATCTTTAAAATGTGCATGCAATGCGAGAGAGGCCAAAACAAGAAGAGCAGAGAGGCAAGTTGCAAGAGACATAACGCAAAAAGTGTCTATGCAAAAAAAAAAAAAAGATTAATCAAGTTATCGAAATAATATAGGAACAAACAAAAAGAAAAACAGATGGGTAAGATCTCAAAAACAAATAAGCATTACTATAGGGTCATTGGTTTCTGACTTTGCCCAAATCTTCGGGGTGAATTTTGTCCAATCAATACTCACTGGTGCTACCATGATCTTAAGAATTTGAGTAACAATGTTTTTTCCTGCAAGAAAGCTCTCTGTGTTTCTCCCCGTTTCCTTCCATCCCTCTCTCCTTGGTTCACCAAATGCCTTGAGGTACACTTATAAGAGGTTATGTAGCCGGATACTGGGCGGGGCCAGAGAATATGGGGCACTATATAATTAATGCACCGTCCGTCTTTAATATTGAATAATGCCCTCCTATCATTCAGTTTCCTTTAGATTTTAACCATAGGACTGATAGGAGTGGTTGAAAATTGAAACAGTAACCGGGGGGAATTTGTATGAAAAAAGAGAAGAAAAGGGAAGGGACAAAGTGCAAGGAGAGACACATAAAAAAACAAACAAACAAATTTTTCACAAACAAATCATAAGGTGCCTAGTGTAAGACATATATCATAACTCTTTTTAGTAAAAATGAATGATGCATTCATTACTTCTCAACCAATGAAATTTCATTGACCATGAGTGCATTTGCATTAAAAATGGAAATTTTTGTAATGTAAATTATAGTTTGTATTTGATTAGGATCCTTGAACATAACATAGTTATTGATTCTTACCTATCAACCATATTTATAAATATCATAGTAACATATTAAAATTTTTTAATTAGAATGCTAACATAAAAATAATAGGTTTCTATATTTTTTTGTTTGGTCTTTCAAACATCAACATGCATTGAAGGATACAGAAACCTCTACATTGATATTGCAAATCCATATTATGATCTAACCTTTTTTTTGATAGAATACAGCTATCTAGCTAATGTCTGGAATCAATCTTCGTACCCAAAAGGTGGGAAAAGAAAGAAGAAAAAATCAATAGTCAAAAAGATTGCTAGTACCCTTTCGACTGAACAAAAAAAATAAAAAAAAATACTGGTATCCAATAATGCTGGAAAAAACAAATCTGATTAGGTATACGAATTTATCCAATTTAAAAGACTAGACCAGCTCAAAATATTATTGTACAAAGAAAAAGTTCGAAAAATTGGACATGTTGGGATTGAAAAGTAATTCCAGATAAGATTGTTTGAAGTTTTTGTGCCAATTTTTTGGAAAATATCAATCTACTTAGGTGTATAAATTTTTTGTACCAAACATGGATATAGTTTGAGTCAAAATCTCTGTAAGTATACAATATATTTTGGACAACCATTCCATATTCCATAATGGAATCCAAGTTCAGTGATCTTTTTAATATCGATTGCAACATCACAAGTGCATATTACAGGTTCTGACAATAAAAGTCAAGCATCACTGCAACAGAACATTTAGATCCAAATCATAATATAACCAAAGTGTTTGGACTAAAAATTTGAATAGAGTAGCTCAAATAGAAATTTATTTTGAACTAGGTCATATACGATATTATTATGGTATTCTTTCGTTACAATTTACTGTAAAACTTTGGCATATATGTAGCTATATCACAATCTATGTTAACCAAAATTTACTATCGGTGCCTTACATCCCATTCGAAACAAGTCAGACCACATGCCAATGTCATGCAACATGTTAGAATAAGGCCATTCCCAGTCTGAGTTCCGATTTTTATAACTCCGATCTGCCACGTCAGCAGGAGTTCCATTTGCATTTCATTCATTTTTCCCATCAATGGAACTTATTACAGGACAATCAAATTAAATATTGCTACGGAGTCCACCATTAAACATAATTTATTACTTATTCTTTTAATTTGTGTTTATATTTTAACTCATGTAACTTGTATGAATTATAAACATAATTTTCAAATTTTAATTTACACATGTAAACATGTGTACAATTAAGTTACCTTCTACAATATATACACATATATATGTGTAACAAATTCACATTTTCAAACTACTCAATTACAGAAAAATTATTCACAAAAAAATTATTATCAAAAACTTATTAAATTACAAAAAAAAATCCAAATAGTTTGCACCGGGAGGAGAGAGACTGGAGACATAGGCTTTGAATTACAAAAAAAAAAGTTGAAATGTGCGATAGAACAGGGAGGTGTTCTGCCCCGTTCATGCCACGCATGGCATTGGCTAGGGAAGACGCGTGTGCCACGTGGGCCCAACCCTGGCACGCGGTCTCCCTAGCTGCGAGTGACCTAAGAGAGTGAGGAGATGAATAAAAGATGGAAACCTTTTTGTCTATAGTATTAGGTAATGAAAAAGCACTACCCATTGTGCACCATTAAAGAAGGAGGGGGGGGGGAATAGAGGCATTTAATGTGGGAATGATTCTGTGTAGACAAACGAAAGTGAGCAGGAAGGATCAATACATGAATTCAGTCCACTGGTAGGGGCTTGGCGCATACCAAATATGGGAAATGCTATGGCTTTTTGACTAATAAAAAAATCATATGGAAAATTCTCATCCTTATCCTGTTATAAAATAGTTTATAATAGTGTATAGATATTTGCTTTTGCCCTACTTTCTTTTGGCTTGGGGTTTGGGTAATTGATAATTAGGATTTAGGTTTAAAATCTTGAAATTTAGAGTTTTTTTACTCTCTCAAACTTGCTGATATATTGAATAAACTTTCTTCACCCAATTTTAAGTTCTATATCATTTGTACTTATAAAAAGTTACTGTTATGTTATAGTTTGCATGAATTTGTTAAATTCTTTTTTAAAGCTTTTTACATTCTCTTTCAAAATGTATGCTTTTTAAATTTGTCATGTTATTTTAGGTTGCTTTTAAAATTTTCCTACATAATGGTGGCTAATTATGAAGCAAAAGTCTAACAAATAAAGATGGTCAATACACCTGATAATTTGATTCATAAGAAATTAGATAAAATGTGAATTATCCTTTTCAATTTGTTGGTTAGACGCGCGTGGTTCTTTAATATGAATTGATTAATTAGGATTTATATTCCATATGGTCAAGGTGATTATACATGAGTACCTAAACAATGGCATCATAATATTCAAATTCTAAATGTTCCACAAATATTGTATCCTTAATAGATCAAAATGTATGAACTAAGAAAAGTGAAAAAGAAGGTACAAATTACCTCGATTGTACGATACGGTACAGTAAATAAAGTCCTCATGTCCATTAATCTTTAATCGGCAGTAGGGATGACCACCCAAATTGTCAATACATACCGATTGACAAAAGGTATTAATATCAAATCAATAAGAAAGAGAGAAATGGAATCTGGATCCCTAACATCAAGCTTTTTGCTGCTTGCAGCCTCTGTCAACAGAGCATAAGCTAAAATCATAATCCTCCATCAAAAAGTGCAAAGACTATGAAAAATTCTCACCATTTTGCATCAATTATGCTATAGGGGTCCCAATCGATGCTAAACTAGTTACATAATCAAATACAAATCTTGAATAGCATTCGTATAAAGGTGTCGAACAAATGTCAGAAAACAGAGCAAGTTTTTTCCCTGAACCACAACACAAGCACTTTCCTCATCAATTGTACCAAACTGAAATGAACGTCAAAGAAATCATCCAAATTCCTCTACAAGTTGATAGAAATAATATGTGATTGAAGAGTATGTTATATTTCAGAATGCAATTACATGGGGGATATCTACACAAGAAGGCAATCTAATTTCAGAAGGAAATATTCTAGGACTAGTCATAATCAAGAGTATAGCCTAAAATCATGGGAGAATAAAATCAAAAGATTTATATACATATGTAGATATGTTAGCAACCCCCTTCCAACTCAAGATGACATCTTGTCATTTTGAGTTTGGAAACCACTTGGTGAAACCGACCAGGTAATTGTGACTTAGTGAAGATATCAGCAACTTGTTTAGCAAAAGAGGTGGAGGTTAGAGAAAGGTTTTTCTTTTGAAGATGTTGTCGACTGAAGTGGCAATCAACTTTAATGTACTTCGTTCTTTCACGAAAGATCGTTGTGAGCGATTTGAATCGGACTTCGATTGTTACAGTAAAGTGTCATTGGTGCAAGTTGATGTGCACCTATGTCTTCCAACACCCACCGTAACCAGACAAGTTCAGAAGTAGTATCAACAAGGGCTTGACTTTAGTGCTAGAACAAGCTGTTATTACTTGTTTCTTGCTACGCCATGAAATTAAGGAGTCACCCAAAAAGAAACAGTAACTAGTAGTGAAACACGGATCTGTAGAATCTCCAGCCTTATCTGAATCTGAATATGCCTTTAACTCTGGAGGAGAGTTAAAAGGAAAATAAAGCCCTTAAAATAATGTGCCCTTTATACAACAGAGATTGCGGAGCACAGCTGCAAAATGTGTGGTGCGTGGAGCAGCCATGAATTGGATTACTAAGTGCACAACATATGCTATATCGGGTCTTGTAACAGTGAGGTAGACAAGACTACCAACCAGTTGTCTATATAGTTTTGGATCCTTCAAAAGTGATCCATCTTGTGGTAAGCACTTGATATTAGTCTCAAGAGGAGTTGAAGCAATTTTGTTGTGTGTGAATCCAGCTTAAGCCACAAGGTCGCTAGCGTACTTAGCTTGTGATAAGTAGTAACCTTTTGAGTTAGAAGACACTTCTAAACCCAAAAATAGTTCAGGAACCCAAGATCCTCATTTCAAACTCTTGATTGAGGAACCATTTCAAGTTTTGGATTCCTTGAATATCATCTCCCGTGATGATCATATCATCAACGTAAATTAATAGAAGAACATATCCTTTGTCAGTATGACAAATAAAAAGTGCATTGTCATGTGGGCATGAGTGGAAGCCAAAACGGTGAGCTGTGGAACTAAACTTGGCAAACCACGCTCTTGGACCTTGTTTTAACCCATACAATGGTCGACGGAGATGACAAACCTTATCGGGTGGATGATGGTATCCTGGTGGAGGTTTCATGTATACTTCCTCATGGAGGTCACCATTTACAAATGCGTTCTTTACATCCATTTGATAAAGTCCACACTTCTTCCCAGTTACAAACTTCTGACTGAGGTGACTCAAGCAACTAGTGTGAATGTTTCTTCATAATCAATCCCTTATTCTTGATTATATCCTTTTGCAACAAGCCAGGCTTTGTACCTCTCAATTGAGCCATCTGACCGAGTCTTGACTTTATAAACCCATTTACATGCTATGGCAAATTTTCCAGGAGGAAGATCCACCAAGTCCCAGGTGTGCGTCTTGTGTAAAATATCAAGTTCTTCTTGCATAGCTTGCTGCCACTTTGGGTCATTTTGTGCTTCCTGAAGGTGCTGAGTTCATGAATGGCAACAACAACAAAATAACAATGGTGATCATGTAAGTAGAGGGGTTGTTGGCTGATGCGAGAGCAACATCATAATGTTGATGTGAGAGGAGCATCGTAATGTTGATGTGGTAGAAGAAATATTTCTATCATCTTCATTTGGTCTTGAACTTTCAGATGATATACTGACATGTTCACCAGGATTTTCAAGACTAGAAGTCTTTGTCGATGTTCTTTCCTCCAAGTTGGAAGAAAGCCTTTCTATATGTATATTATTAGTAGCTGGAAAAAGATCAATGGCAACATCAGTAAAGTAATGAGCTTCAGGCCTTGATAAATGAAAGGTAGATAGCGAAGAGAACATCTTATGTTCCAAAAAGACAACATGATGAGAAATTCTAAGCCGTTTAGACAAGGGATCCCAACACCCTATCCTTTGTGTTCGATGTCATATCTAAGAAAACAACACAGTCGTGCTCGTGGCTCCAATTTTGTCCGCTTAAGGGGCTACAACATTTTGAAACAAGCACAACCAAAAACTCGAAGAATGTCATAAGCAGAAGAGCACCATATAAACACTCATACGAAGACTTATTCCTAATAAGAGAAGAAGGAATGCGGTCGATGGTGCATATGACTATAAGAGCAGCTTTACCCCAGAAAGTTTCCGCGCAACCACTAGAAATTAGTAAAGCATGGACAATATTAAGAATATGTCTATACTTCCTCTCTGCACAACCATTTTGTTGTGATGTTCTAGGGCATGGATGTTGAAGAACAATTCCTCGCTGTGCTAGAAAACTGAGAAAGTTTTGCTCACTGTACTCTTTCGCATTATCTGAACGAAAAGCCTTAATCTTGACAGAAAATTGAGTAGAAACCATGGCTGCAAAATTGTAATAAATATGAGGCAATTCAAATCTATTCTTGAGAAGATAAATCCATGAATAGCGTGAAACATCGTCAATAAATATCACAAAATAACATGAGCCTCCCATAGTAACATTGAGAAAAGGACACCAAATTTCAGTGTACTAGATCAAAAGGTGCTTTCGAAATAGAGTCACTATTATTAAAAGGCAAGACATGAAATTTTTCTAGTTGACAAGTTTGACAATCACAAGTATACTTGACTTGACCCAAAACTCCTCTAGAATCCAAAAGGCATAATCGAGATTCTGAAACATGACTGAGTCTGGAATGCCATAATTTGTTTGACACAGCATTAGCAACACAACAAACTATAGACTTTGGTGGTACTACAAGAGAAACCAACTCGAACAAGCGACCAGTTTTACTGTTTGTCCCAATTAACTACCCCATTTGTTGCTCCTGTACAACACAACTACGATCAGAAAACTTCACTTCAAGACCAAGTTCACACAATTGACTAAGGGATATGAGATTCAAAGATAGCTGAGGGCCAAGAAAGTATCAGTTAGTGATAAGCTTGGGTGGATATGTGATCAACATTACTAGCTTTCAATTAAGAATTATCTACCATATGAATAACTAAGGTTTTTACAGGAGTTGTTTTCAAGGCAAACATACCAAAATCGGATGTCATGTGATTACAACTGTAGGAAAAAAATAGGACTAACCTGGATGCGGAAATATACTGTCGGTAATAGTCCACGATAATAAAGAAAAACCAATCCACGCCAATAAGAATATGAAGCGGCTACTAGAGTCGCTTTTAGGGTTTCACGTCCTAAACCCGAGAATCCAATTGATGGCGATTCAGCCGTGAGAGAGAGTATATAAGAGTGTGAGAGATTTCTATTGTCTGTCTCTTGGCTATCCCCTAAACTCCCCTTATATAGTTTTGGGGAATAGCCAGGGTTGTTGCCTTAGGAAACATACGTAGTCGTTGGGCCGTCGGGCCTATAGCTCCCACTCAACCACGTAGGCCGTAAAAATAAATGCTCCCCACATATTGTTACTCTTTTACGCTTCATACCAGGAATAGGACGTGCAACCATAAATAACCAGTAGTGTTATATTAAGTTACCATCTAAATAACATAACACTTTCACGAAATACGATACCCCAAAACCATCCCAAAACATCACCAGTGGCATCTCTAATCCCTTATACCTGATATATCATATGATTATGTTCTCAACATAACCACCCGGGCTGATATGGTGATGGTGGATCGGTTTTTTCTTAAACACTCATGAAATTTCATCTTAGCTTAACTGCTTTTCTAATGTGTTCTTGCTGAACCGTATACATCGTGGTTCTTGAGAATCACATTAAAGTAGCAACATCAAGCTTTGACTTAATATCATAGTTTTAAATCAAAGGGTCATCGTCCATAGGGTCACATAGTGACAAGTGATAGGGAAATCAATTGTCACTCCATGCATGGGTCGTCTTATAAGCATACACAGTATTAGATGTGTGTCATGACATAGCTCCCACTCAGCTGGGGTACGTCACTCTTTATGCCATGCAAATCGCCAGTCTAGATTTTCACCTAAAAAATCTAACTTGAGTCACTAGATCAACATACTGAATGTTAATCTTAACACTCAAGATTCGGCTTTTGAGGCTTCAATATGAAAACTTATTTCATACTCGACTCCCTCGAGTCTCATCTTAGTCTTACTAAGGCGACTATATTCATTCCACTCATACACTTCCAATGTGAGTAATCAATATTGCACACCTAGTGCCAATATGATTCAGTCTCATCCTGCCCCCTACTCAAGCGTCAGGGTGATTGCCTGTGTGAATAGGCCAATCAAAAGCCTGTGACATTTCAATATGTCTAACGTACAACAATGAGCATCTTGCCCATAAAAGAAACATGTCCATCACGTAACAGAACATGTCTAGATACCAAACCTTATGAACTTCAAGACTCAACCAATGAGTTTTGAACACATCACTAGGAATGGGTTTAGTTAGGGAACATATCACCTTGTTAGTGTATATATATACCTAATGGCAATGCTTTTTGTCTCTATGGTATAAGACACACGATCTACCTCCATAGCTGACATTGTTGTGCAGCTATGCTTCTTTGTTGCACCATGACTTGGCTCTCCCACTCAGGGTGAAGGCATGTCCTGAGGTTAACTTAGACTGATCCGAGTTACCACCCTAATCAATATTTGAGTATCCTCTCAACTTGAGGCCTCCTCCTTGATAGCAAAAGACAAAGTTATCAATACCACAAAGGTAGCGCTTGATTCTCTAGGCGACTTGTTAATCAGCAAGGCTTGGGTTACCTTGATAATGACTTATCAAACTAACTGCAAAGCAATGTTTGGGCCATGTACATAACATTGCTTACAATAAGCTTATTATGACACTAGGGTTAGGGACAATCTGTATTTTGTCATCTGTTTTAGAACATTGAGCAAGACTCGAGGTTGGACCCTTCTCAACTGGTGTATCTACGGGTTAGGAATTATAAACCTAAAAATCGTTCCAAGACATTTTCACGCATGCTTCTTGGGACGACTTTGAATTATTTTCACTCCTAGGACATACCTAGTTTCACCCGTGTCCTTTGTCTCAAAGACATGGAATAACTACCTTTTAGTAGCTTTGATCATCTCCAAGTTGTTCCCTAGTCAATAGTATGTTATCAACATAAGGAACGTAATTCCCATGTTGATCTTTTAACATACACAATGGTCACATGTGTACCTTTTAAGATGACACACATTGTCCTTTTATCCCTTTGATACAAAATCAATGGGTTAGTCCATATAAATCTCTTTCTCAAGATCACCATTGAGAAAGGCAACCTTTACATCCATTTTGAACAACTCAAAGTACGAATGGGTAACCAGGGCTAGGAGTGTCCAAGCTTGAACTTATCAATTGAACTATCCATCCGATGTTTTATCTTGAAGACTTTACATCGGGGTGGTGTTCTCAAACCTTGTCAGTGAGTCTATCTCATCCCTTATGGCACCCAGTCACTCTTTGTGATTTGGTGACCCAACCACCTCTTGATAAGAGGTAGATCCCTAAACTCCCGATGGAGTGAAAAGAAATATTTCCTTTTCGATTTAAAAAAAAATCATCGAGAAATTCTTCCACGCTTAGTCCTTGGGATCCTGGGACCTTCATTATTTGTCTGCCTCGGTGAGAAATCCCTCCCCCTCTTTCTAAGAGGTATGGGACCAGGAGTTTCTCCCCCTTTCTCTAAGAAGTATGGAACACTGATTATGAAGAGAAGATTACACCCACTATCCATTGGAGGTGGGATCCTGAACATGAGGACTAACTGCATGTTCAGGAATAACTCTCGTCAACAATTGGAGATTGAGCACAAATCTCATTCTCCTTGACAGACAAACCTTCACCATTCTTACCAAGTAAGGAATATGTACCATCCTCGGTAACAAATACATATTGAGGTCCTTTTAAATTTCACTAAATGCTAGGGAACTCATCCTTAAGAAAATCGACACTGCGAGATTTTGTTTCACGAAGAAAATATTCATGATCTTGATTGGTTCGAAGAGTTTTAATATTTCGTCCCAATTGAGTCCCACTACCGCTATAAAGTATATGAACACATCAAGTACTTAATAACGGTGAGATAGTAGGTACATATACCTATATCATGAATATATGTAGCTCCATGACATGCTTTCATATTCATGGACCCGCAGATGTCTAAAGTGAACGAATGCTAAGGGATTTGATGGACTCAAAATCTTACAAAAAGATTTCCTATTGCTTTACTAGATAGGCATAACTCACATTTTGCACCTTAAGCCTCGTGAGTTGGTCTTACAAGGCCATCTTTAGCTAGTCTATTAACTCTATCTTGACCCTCATGATCAAGTCGAGCATGCTTAGAATAGAGTTGAAAATGGGACAAGGATGGAAGATGTTCTATTTCATCCATTAAAAACACCTTTCAATGTGACATGGCCAAACAGATTACCATGCCATATGATGTCTAAGACATCTAGACGAAAATTAAAGAAAACTAATCTTAGGAACAAAAGACACAAGAAAACATCGCACCCCAGGTGCATAGAGAGCATCGGGAAGAGACAACGTAGTCCCTTCAAGGAGCCTCAAATGATTTGTCCTTAATTCAAGGACATCTTTTCCATTGTCGTTACCTAAAACGACAATTTGCGAATCCACCGTGTAGTGCTGAAAGTTCACAAAAATCAACTCGTTCCCGAACTATGTGCTTGGTTCCTCCCGTATCTGCAATCCACTAGGGATCATAGTTCGCAACAAATGCTTGGGAGCACATATATTATCTAGGCTGTGAAAGAAGGTAACTCAATCGGCTCAGGATAATCCCAAGTATAAGATCCCTAATTTCCACAGTCATAGCACTCACACGTGCTATGTGCCTCTCTTTATTTCCCTTAGTCTTTTTCCCTTTTGCAATACCAATCTTAGGTCTAGAACTTTATGAGGGAATGGGTCGGACGAACCTGATCGCACACATACTTAACGGTGGGGTAACTTTCAATCCCTCACTAGATTGTCATTCATGTGGTACTACAAAGTATAGCATGTTGATCAATCCATTCTTGAACCACTTTTGGTATGCTTTTAAGTTTTCTCGATACTGTTCACTAGCAGTACCATCTTTTCCATCCTATGAGACCTAGAACCTAATGAGTATCCTAACATTTCACGTTCATTCAGAAGAAACTGAATCCTTTGACATTATAGATCATAGTCAGCGCCATCAAGTTCTTTATTGGTAAACAAATTACCAACTATTTTTTATTTTATTTTATTTTTTTAAATTGCCATACCTAAAGGTATATATTTTGTAAAGTGGACATTAGGCATATTTTCAAATAAATAAATGATCAAAAACTCCATTATCCATGTTGCATGATCGAAAATTTCACTAAGCTCATAATTATCTCATACAAGCATGAATTAGAAGTTTTTATAACTTATTTATCACAATTTTTCATAAAACAAAATTTATGGAGAACATTATGGTTAAACAAATTAACATTTCAGAAATATCACAAAGATATCCAACTTTATATAATCCAAATTTACATGAAGTTATCTCATTATTTATAACTACTAATATGTCATTTAGAACTCTATCAATGACATACCAAACATAAAATTCAATTTATTATATAAAACACATGTATATAATAAAATGAATCTATATTGCGAAACATATTTGAATAATAACATGCTACAAAGGAATTTCACAAAATGCCAAAATAACGTTGTATAAAGCACATTTATATAATTATATATAACATGAAACTTATTCAAATGTTACTCGCAAATTATAAAACACATTTATAATATTACGAATTTAAATTTCATAAAACCAATTCATAAAATACGGCTATATTACATAATTAGCAGGTAACATGAAACGAATCCACATTCATTAATTTGGGCAAGGAAAAAGTGCTAACACAATAAGCAAATTTACTACAACTCATGTAGTTCATATATATAAAACACATTTATATAATACTAGTAATTGGTGATTGTCATGAAAAATATCCATGTGATCGAACGCAACATACTTTGTAACATGAAATATGTTCAAATATTAGTCGCAATTAATCATACATAGAACAAATTAATATTAAAATTTGGATGAAACAAGTTCATAATAAAGCTCGCAAATTATATAAAACGTATTCATATAATATTGCAAACTTAAATTTCATGAAACAAATTCATAAAATAATTAAATACCCTATATATACAAATAATAGCATGAAACTTGTTCATGTAAAGCTTAATTAATCATTTTTATTGACTACAAGAATGACAGAACAATTAACTGATTCTTAATTGCTCATGTTTTTGCATAAAATTATTAAATCATGAAGCATATTCATGTGACGGGATATTATATAAAACATATTTATATAATGTAACTTATGAAACATATTCATTTACCGACCAAGGGGATCTTTATATCACATAAATATTTATTGAGTTCGACTAAAACAAATTTACGTCATACACACTAATCATATGTACGAAACGAATTCATATAATTTCAACCCAATTGATCGATAACAAGTTACTCGGTATGAAAATTTCAAGTCGACCCATATATATAAAACGAATTTATATACGACATTAAACATATTAATATTTTGTAACGAATTCACACATTCAGGATTAAAACTAATTCGAAACCTTAACTCAACAAATGAATTAAATGCACAAAATTTTATCAACTTGAATATCATCATAATTCAATTAAAAATCATGTTGTGACTAATGATAATAATTAAACAGCAATGGCTGAAAAATAATTCGGCCTAAAATAGTCGAAAATAGCCTGACCCATATCATTGAAATACGGTAAGAAGCAAACCGGCCCATTAAATGGAGCCCAACCGGGGCCTTCATATAAGTGAGTAACACTTACTTTCTCCCCCTCACTTACTAATCCTAAACACTCTCTCTCCTCTCTATGTGTTCGACCGAGGCTCTCTATTCGCCCAAGTCTCTCTTTCTCCCCTGTCTCTGTTCCTCGACATCTCAGGTGCCATGGCCGTGGAGCACCAAACTACACCCAGCACTCTTACCCCTCGGCCGTCTACTGACGGTGGTTTTCCCGTGACCACCATGCCAAAATCCACCCAAGTGATGCAGAACCGCCGCCACAAAAGGTGTCTACTCCCTTTGATCCACACCAACCCGATGAGAACTGACACCGTCATCGTGCAGATCGGCCGAAGCTAAGTTTGGTCAAGTCGCCCATGCATCCAACGCGCCACTGAGGTGGCGGCGCGTGGGTACATGCGCCTCCAAGGGTGGCGTTTGCGCAGTTCTTTCTTGGTGGTTGTGTAGATCAGCGTGTACATGTGGCTAATGAAGGAAGAAGAGGACCGAAAGAAGGTCTCGTCGGCGGCGCGTGTAGTTACGCTCCACGCTTCCCTCATCGGTTCCTAATGGATATGCGTTTCTACCCCCTCCCCCCGCCCTTTTTTGTGTGATTCCAGGTTTCGGTCACCGGGTTCCGCTGTCGCCGCCACCACAAAGGCGTAGGTGGTGGGGTCAGACCGCTGAGGTCCTTGCCACCGTCACCACCTTGAGGTATTGAGGTTTTGGAGTTGGGGGGTGGCACGGAGAGAATGTTAGGGTTAGGGTTTGGTCCTCGGGCATAGGGGCTGTGAGGGGTTAGGGTTTCGGGTTCAGCCATGAAACTGTTATGGACAGAGGCGATTAGGGTTATCAAAATATAATTATGAACATCATTGACAAAAGAAAACTCCTTTTGTTTCTTCCAATATTCATAATCGAAACAAAATTATGCCCACTCACAAATTTTGCACACGAATATATTCACAGAGGCATGAAACATGATGTTTATGAGTTTGATTTTCCAATTTATGCCTCCAATTAATAGCAACAACTTGAACAATTTAATCAGCCAGTTGAATTTCATACTGAAAACATGCTCTGAATATAATCGTAGGACCAAACTGACAGAAAATTCAGTCTTTGGTTTGTTGAAGCATGCTTGGTAAATAATCTATATTGAAGGAACATGCTTGCATGTAATTCCATAAATGTACAAAAAGGAAAAATTCAATCTTTGGCCAGTAAACATGCTTTGGTGAAAAATTCAATCTTTGCAGAGACTGAATCTTGACATATTCTGGTGTATGCGTTCAATTTTGAATAACATGCGTGCAAACATTCAACCCAGAAATTTAACAAAAGACATAATCTTTAAAGCCAGTTCTGGGCAACTTAAACGTGAAAACATGCTGCTATAAAATTAGGTTTGCATAATTACACATATCAAGCAATTTAATCGAGTAAAGGAGCATGCTTTCAATGAATCCGTTTTAGCAGACTTATTAATCTTTCAATCGGGACTAATCCGAATAGTTTAGGCTCTGATACCACTGTAGGAAGAAATAGGACTAACTTGGATGCAGAAATATACTGCCGGTAATAGTCCACAATAATAAAGAAAACCAATCCACGCCAATAAGAATATGAAGCGGCTACTAGAGTCACTTTTAGGGTTTCACGTCCTAAACCCGAGAATCCAATTGATGGTAATTCAGCCGTGAGAGAGAGTATAGGAGAGTATGAGAGATTTCTATTGTCTGTCTCTTGGCGATCCCCTAAACTCCCCTTACATAGTTTTAGGGAATAGCTAGGGTTGTTGCCCTAGGCAACATACGTGGCCGTCGGGCGTAATTCTATTAGGTCCGGCCTACAACAACAACTAGAATAAAAAAAACCATGGGGATAAAGTACCTGGGGTGACAGAGAGAGCTGAACATGTAATAGAGTCAAGTCCTTGAGAACTTTCTTGAAATGATGATGTGACTTGATTGGAATTTGCAATAAGTTGTCTTAGTATAACTTCAATATCACTAAAGGAAAATGTTGGAGATAATTCCCCTACCAACGCCCCTACAGTTTGAGGCTGTCGGAGGTATTGCTGGCCTCTGGGATGGGTATTACCTGATTGTTGTTCTTGTATTTCAACTTCCTGCATTCTAAAGTGACATGGTCAAAACATCTACAATAGTTACAAAACTTCTCGAAGAATTGATCAAAATGAGCAGAGAATTTATTAGAATGATTAGCTTTATAAGGAGCTACCAGAACATTATTAGTGTCAATAGTGTTCGACTGCAAACTCAAGATGTAGATATAAGTTTCTTCTGACGGCAATTCACACATGACAACTTCAAGAGTAGGAAGAGAGCCTCTATGCAGTATAGAAGCATGGACAGGTTCATATGAATGTGTAAGTGCCATGAGAAATTGCATAACTCTGAGATTGTCATGGTATTTGAAAAATTTATCAACATCCTTAGTATTTTCAAAAATAGGCTCAGACAATGCTTATAGCGGACAGAAACTCATTGATTGATTGACCAAATACTTATTTCATATTGTGGAGAGCTTCATGGAGTTGATACTAGTGAATGATATTAGTGGTAGAATACCGTGTACTCAGTAGTTCCCATACTTACTTTAGTCATTTCAAAGCGAGCAAACTAAAGCTTGATGGATGGAATTGAGATATTGCGAATCCCAACCCTGAAGTTTATTCCAATATGTGTTATTATCCTCATTGTTCCCTTTTATAGGTTTAATGATAGGACTCGAAACAATTTGCCAAAGTCTTTTTTCTTTTAAAAAACATGACATCTCCTGAGACCATATCGCATAATTCAAACCATCCAGAGTGGTCATGATATGTTGAACAACATCAACTTTCTCTATAATTAATCAATATTAGAAAAGATGAATATGGATCCAAGTATAAATAAGAAAGAGCACACCTGGAAATGTGTTGTGAACAAAAAACAAAAAAAAAAGGAATTTGATAAGCAGCAGCAACTTTGTAATAATTGAGGTGAATTATCGACCAATTCAAAGAATGAATCACATCAATTGAGAGCAGAATCCACAAACTTGGAAAACCAAGCTGTAACGCCCCAAATTAAACATGTTTCACTGTTTATATTCTCCTTAATTAAAATCTAGACAACCCAATGATAGGGACATTACCGCCGTCCAAAAGGACAAGGCTTAAAACATGAGTGCTAAACATAACACAGTTAAGCATAACCTCCACTGTACACATTCACATATAATTATCCATTCACAATCAAGTGTTAACCAATGTAAAGTTTATAAACCGTAGTGAAATAATTCACCATGTAATCTACATCTTCATCCACAGAAGAATTCAAAATACAACGTTAGAGTATGCATATACGGCATTACTTCTGATCCATCTGGATTTCCTTGCTTCACTTATTCTCTTCGGCTGATTTGCTGGCATGAGGGCAATACTCTAAGCATTTGCCTAAAACAAAACATGAAAAACATTTCGAACTGTGAGCCGGAGCTCAGTACATGCATTCCTGAATTGTTAAATGATCATTGAACACTGATTGGGCCCGCTTTGCAATTCATTTTAAGTTAAAACAGTGAATGAAATAAATGTAAAGCTGTATTGCTAGTTATTATCTGATAGTGAACCCCTTGATACTGTTACGATCTATGGATAGGTGTACACCTGCCAAGCCGATCGGGGACCTGGCCTGAAGTCGTGCGGGTAACTGAAGGGCGAATGCCCTATAGATGATAACTGATGGGGTCACTAATTAACTGATAAATCACTGTGTAAACTGATTCATTGATGTACTTACCAAAACATGATAACGTTGATAAATGCACTCTGATTTCTAAAGATACAGGCAATGGACGTACCTGAAGTCTTTAAAATGATATTTCACTTGATAATACTTATGCACAATAGAAACGATAGACTAGGCCTCGATTCTGTTAAAGAAATATAATTATAGGTAAACGTAGTTAGTAAACCATATTCACCGAGTAAATCATATTCACTGACATAAATGATTTATTTAAAAAGACTCCTACAGTTCCAATAATTCGATATAAGACAAGTTAAACCAAAATGATTTGAATAATAAATCTGTTAGGGTTATTGAACTTGAAATAATACAAATTGAAGCAAAATAGACCAAATGAAAATGATTGAGGTAATAATGAAAAGATTTTAATTGATATAACTGGCACATGGTTTGCTGATATTTCTGAAATGGATAAAGGAAAGAGTGAAGCTTCTGAAAAGGATAATAAAATGGTTAACACCTCTGAAATGCGTGACAAATGGTTTATGCCATAAAGGGTGCTGCAAGGTTCATAAAAGCTCATATAACACCCTAACTTGGTCCAAAGGATACTGATTTTGAGTTAATAATCTGCTCACTTCCCAAATTTCATTTTCATACTCATGTAACTCAGTTTTCAACCCAAGTAAGCTTTTGTACACTAACAAACTTGTTGAACTCACTACACTTTGTAATTTCCTTGCAATACCCATAATTATATAGAAACTTCTGAAAATATTTTCAAATGTCTCAATTTCTGCATTCACTCATGTTACCGATAGATGGCCTGCATTAGAAAATCCATATCTTTCACTCCCAACCTCCAAATGAGATATAAAACCCCAATATGAAAACTTCACAGTGTCCTCTAAAACTCTTTTTTAGGACACAAAGCATGATTCACATAATAAGGTCCCTAAAAGTAGGGTAGAACACAGACGTGCACAATTTCTGATCAATCTGCGCAGTCGCAGTAAAATGACCATAACGTTTTCCACAGAACTCGGATTAAGGCGATTCAAGAGGCATTTTAAAGATAACTCATTGATCTATCCACACACCAAAAATCACAATTTTTCAGTGACCCAATAAATACCAGTTTTTCCGTGAAGTTACTGTTCCAGTTCAGTTCCCAGTTTCGATACATTCTGCACAGTCTTGAGTAAATTGGTCATAACTTTGTCCACACAACTCGAAATTGAGTAATTACAAATCCTATTGAAAGATAACACATCAAAATAGCACTACACCAAAAATCATGAATTTTGGATGTGCCAAACAGTACCAGTAAATTCCCAAAGTAGCGCCTGTTTTAGGTCTGTTTCCCAGCTTTAACTCACATGATTTCAATCTTTTCTTCACATAACCACCCACTAAAATCACTCTTTAACTTATATAAATCAGCATAAACATCTTGATATTCATTACCAATGCTAAAGATCACAAAATCTCATTTAAAACGATCAAAATTCAACACTTGAACATGAAGCTTGCATGATTAACATAAAACCCTAACCCTAACTTCAACTCCAACATGATCCATCACCAAGATGATTCTTAATTCAATAAAAACAACATGATCCATCATCAAAATAACCAAAACAAGAAGCAAGAACCAAAAGTTCAAAGAACAAGATTGAAATCACTTACTTTGATCTTGAAATAAGTGGAGATGGAGATGATATTAGGTGATTTTGAGGATGGGAAATGGTAGCCAATGGAGGGAGGTTGTTTGGGGATTGAAATCCTTGCCGGAGAGTGGCCGGAAAGTGGCCGGAAAACACCATAATAGGGCTGGGAGGGGGCTGCCATGGAGGTTGAGAGGAAGAGAGTGCCATGGAGGTTGAGAGGAAGAGAGAGAAAGGAGAGCTTTGATGTTTTGCCACTTGGTGTAAATACTTGGTGCAAAATGACCTAAAATACTTGGCTAAAAATTGCCCTCCCAAAAAAAATATCTTTACTCATTATCATTAGGAGTTAATCATGGTAATTAGCTAAACAAATGAATTAGAAACTTGTTGGGCCGGAATTGGGCTTAAATGAGCGCGGGTTTGGAAAAGAACTAAAACCGAGCGCGTTTGATTTTTTTTTATTTTTTTTTTGTTGGAAGGTCGGGATTAAAATGTAATATCATGAAAAATAATTTAATCTTTTAAATCATAAATATCATGAAAAATAATTTAATCTTTTAAATCTTAAATATCGAGGCCTACTATCAATTTTTCTCGAAATTGTCCGGTAAATGAAACTCGAATTGCAAAGTGGGACCCGAAATGAATTTTTCCCAACTGGGATGATTCAATGAGATAAATAAATGTGAAAAATGAGTTACATGGCTTTATTAAATAAATAAATATGAGTTAAGGTTGGGCTATTACAGCCTTCCCTCCTTAAAGAGTTTCGTCCTTGAAACTTATGAACTTTGCCGGCAGAGCAAGGTTACTCCAAATAAATATGGGTACGTGACTTTCACTTGATCCTCAGTTTTTCAAGTAGTTTCTGAGGAGGTATGATTTGCGCAAAGTATTTTGATTTAAGGTATCTGTTTGATACTTAACTGCCTAATCCTGTGATCCAATATCTGAATTGGATGCCCTTGAAACACAAGACCCTCAATGGCTACAATGGATTTGATTATGACAACCTGGTCAGGGTCTAAAATGTACTACCTGAGTTATAAAGTAAGGAACACGGAACATGTTATGCACATGTTTGAGTTATATAGGTAGATCTGGTAGATAAGTTATGGAATTCGACCTTTCCATGAACTGATATGGTCCAAAAGATCTTGACCTCAATTTAGGTCGCAGTGCAACCTCCGTGCACCCTTAGTTGGTGAGATTTTGTGCAAAACTTTATCATATACTAGAAATTCCAGGAATCTCATTCTTTTATCAACATAGCTTTTCTGTCGGTTCCAATGGTACGCTTTCAAGAGTCTTCTGAAATATGTCGTCTTATTGAATGCTGAAGAAGATCTTTATGGCTCAAAAGATGATTTTGTTGTCAATGTCTGCCACCATTTTATCCTGATGTCTAACTTTCTTCAAATGCAAACTCTGGTCGTAGGTACAGGCGCCAACTTAGAAGAGTTGATCCATTGATATCTTTAGATGCTTACCCGTCTGTTTCAAGATTATAAGAACTACTAAAGTGCAATTTAGTTCCAACGGCTCGTTGAAGTGTTTATCAAAATAGGCTTGAAATCCCTGATCTCTATCAGGCACTGTATCTGAAGGAATTCCATGACAAAGTCCATTGAAATTGAATCTCTCTCTCAAGGTTTTGTTTTATTTTTTTGGAGCTCAGGATCATCATCTTGATTCACTCTAAAGTAAGTGTCGGCATTTGAACATTCGCCTTCCTGTGCAACACCAATTGAATGTGCATGTCCTCAAGTTCTCTCAAGAGATTCAGTTGAGTAGTTACTACAATGTTCAAGGTATGTTGTACCTTCCTATTCAGGGCACCTACCACGACATTTCTCTTTCTTGATTGACATTGGATCTGCCACAACTGATGCTTCATATAGACTGAGCCTCTTTTGAGAGAAGATGTACTTTAACCTTTGATGATCAGTATTGATTTTACTTTGTGCCCTATATAAGTAATGTCTCCAAACTTTCACTGCAAAAACTGTAGCTGCTAACTCCATATCATGGTTAGGTGATCATTCTCATGAGGCTTGAGTTGTTGGGAGGCATAAGCCACCAGTTTAATCTACTTGCTAACTTTATAGCTTTCTTCAACAAATTGGTCAGGGAGGACAATATTTGTCAAATCATTCCTGAGCTCGATAATTCTCTACTAACTCAAACGGTTTCTAATCTCAGTGCATTGATGGGTCTGGAGCACTTGGTAACTGCTTTCACCCTTTTGCAAATCAACCTTAAGCACTTCCTTTGAGACCAGATGTTCCAAAAATATCATTGCTTCTAACAATATTCGTGCTTCTTGTATTTACTATGTAAATGATGCTTTTTCAAGGTCTATATCATACTGTCATCAAATGAACAATATGCTCATCTTTATCCTTGGAGCATTTCAAGATATCCTTTTTATAAACACCGCCACAACTTGTCAAGATATGGTCTGAAATTCTATTCATAAGATCCGTAAAGGCCGCGGGGCCATTGATTAGGCCAAAAGGCATCACAGTGAAGTCATCATGACCCATACATGGTCCGTAGCGTGGTTTTGGTAATGTCTTCATATATAATCCTAAGTTGATGGTACCCTAACCTCAAATCGATTTTAAAAGAGACTTTTGCTCCCTATAGTTGATCCAATAAATCATCTACTTGGGGCGATGGGTATGTGTTTTTGATGGTGCTCTTGTTCAGCTCTCAAAAGCAATACCTAACCACAAGGTTTCATTCTTCTTCTTTACAAATAGAAATAGGCACCCCATGATGGCACACTTCGATAGTTTGATAAATCTCTTCTACGATAACTCCTCTAACTGAAACTTCAATTCTTTAGGATCAATTGGGGCCATACTATATGGGGTTTTGGAGATAGATTAGGCACCATGGATGAATTCAATCTCATAATCAATTTCTCTTGGCCGAGCAGTCCTGGTAACTTCTCCGAAAAACTTCTCTGAACTCACAAACTATAGGGATGTCTTCTGCTTTTTCTTCCTTAGGTTGAGTGTTAATAGCATCACACCAATGGACAATATATCCTTGATATAAGAGCTCATTGGTTTTCATAACAGAATTGAAAGGACAAGATGGGCCCATGAAGCATATTTCTCTCCCTTGTTCATCTCTTGAAATAACCTTAGGGTCATCTCAACCTATCTTGACCCCATAAGTACACAACTAGATCATTTCCAAAATGATATCAAAGTCTGACGAGTCAAATTGAATCAGAACTTAAGGAAATACTATCCCACCAATAGTAATTGAAACAAGCTTATGAGGGATAAAACACTCGACTCTAGAGTAATTGGATAACTTGAGTCCATAATTGGTTTATGCCTCCTTATTCTCAAGGTTCAGTTGTATGGCAGATTGAGTGGATATAAATGAATGAGTGGCAACTGGATCAATCAATAGACAAAGGGGGTTTTGAAATTAAAAGAGAGCTTCAGTAACTACTGTACCAGAGATGGCAGCTTCCTTCTTGCTCAACACATAAGCCTTTCCTACAGCTGTGAGCCTTGAAAGTGAGAGCCCTTCTCTACAGCCTTCAGTTTTCGGGAATAGGTAGCGATCAGGTGCTCTGGGCTACCGCACCATGTGCATTTGTTATTTCCCACTTAGCAATCCAGAGTGACTCGAAGTGAAGTTAGGCCCTAAGAGCCTATTTTTAACAATGTTCCACCAAATATTAGTTTCACCAGTTAGATAAAATGTTCCAAAGTTCAACCTTTTATCTCCTGGAACCTCTATTGCAGTGAAACTTTCTCCACTCCTCGAATCCATTCCTAAGGTTCCACTGGGTCATACTTTCCACTCTAGAGTCCTTTAGTATGAATCAACTGAAGACATTTTTCTATAGGGCAGCAACCCATCAAAATTTCTCACTGACGCAGTCCAAATGCATGGCAAATAATTTGATAGTCAAACTGAAGGTTTATGCAAGTGATCTTTCGAAGGAAACTTAGATTGAATCAGCCAAAATGGGTAGACACGTCACGTTTTCCTTAGCAATGGATTCCAGAAATTTGACAACAATCAACCGATATACAAAGCGTAGTTAAAATCTACCTTCTGTTCAGGCATGCTACAAAATTATCATCTATTGACATGGGTGCATCCCAGTCATAAACCGGCTATTAGCAGCAATTGGCTCTTAAAAGCATAAGAAAGTGACCAAAACTGATGAAGATGTGACATGAGAGTAAATGATAATGGAAACTTAATGGGGAGATGCCATGAAGACAAAAAGATGAAACCCCTGGTCAAAGTGAGGAGTATTCAACAGTTGCTAATCCAACAAGGACAATGGTAGATGGTAAGTTACCAGAAAATGCAGTGAAATATTTTCAAGAGTAATGTCTCCTTCACGGATGGAGATGGAGTCAACGGACTGCTGGCAAGAGTTTGGGCAATGTAAGCAAGTCTTGAATTGCAATAGATTGAAGCAAAATGTCTCTCTCAAGTGTCCTTGGTTTCTCTTATATGGAATCATCGATAGTCAATGGTTTCAAACTTATGTACCATAGAACAAGCCTCTCCAAAATCCTACCATTCAGGGGATACTACATCAAGATCCCCCACATAGTTCACTTAGATGAAATTCTTAGGTTACAGAAGAAAATATCTGAAATAAATGAAGCATAATGAAGTAATTGCCACTTGAATCCAAGAAACACTCAAAATGACACCCATATGATGAGGAAGCATAAGCTCAAACTTGTAGGTACCCACAGACTTGAACAGTCTGCACCATCAAACTTCTAGGCTGAATTTTCTTGACCACTAGTCTCCAAATATGCCGCAAGATTGGTCATTGGAAAGCTCACTTTTTGTACTTTGACATAGACTAACCAAAACATCCCTATCTGATTGAATGCATAAGCTGCAAGTGAGCTAAACTTAGACCTTGTGCATTAGGATTCTGCCCAGTTTGCAGACTTTGATTTGTCTATTTGGATAACCAAATGACCTCCAATCCACTTGAAACTTGTTTCATATGAAAGATATCTCCTTAACCTTATATTTGGGATGGAAAATGCTTGCGTAAATCATATTGATCATGAACAAAGGTTATCTCAAAGTCGGTCCTTGTGCAATGATCAACACTATGAAGTTGATTAAACTTGTGTAATCTGCCCATACTTAATTTTCCCTTTGCATTTACCCTCAAAATGAGTCAAGGGCCTTCATAGAATACATCTATAACAACCCCCAACCCTATGGCTAGGAGTGTTAGTGATTCTTAAATTTCTGGGGTGAAACGGACAGAGTTTCGCCTGCAAACTGGCCATTTTCCAGGCTTAAAGCCTTACATCACATCCCTTGCATTGACTAGAAGTACGTAAGGATATAAAATCAAGCTCAACGGCTACACACCGGAGACCACAACTCTACGGGCCACACGCCCGGAGTACAAGAGTTTACATCTCAAAAATAAACAATTCCAGTTAAACGGATGTCATACCATTCAGATGGGTGGCTCATATGACCATGCTTACCTAAATGCATTGAAGCACCTTCAACTTGTTATTCCAAATCTCCATCAAATCTGCTGCTTGAGATCAAGCTATATACACTTTATATGGATCCATATGACAAAGAAGAATATACGAGTAGAATATATGTGAGATAAGCAGACATCACCAGTGCCACAAATCTCCAATGATATCATAATAATCCTCAGCCCTCACTAACCAATTTCTCAGTATCTTAACTCCATACTCTATATCCCATAAAGAAATTCTCAACCTGGCTCTGATACCAAATCTGTTTCAATAACCCTAACAGATTTATTATTCAAATAATTTTGGTTTAACTTGTCTTATATCGAATTATTGGAACTGTAGGAGTCTTTTTAAATAAATCATTTATGTCAGTGAATATGATTTACTCGGTGAATATGGTTTACTAACTACGTTTACCTATAATTATATTTCTTTAACAGAATCGAGGCCTAGTCTATCAATTTTTCTCAAAATTGTCCGGTAAATGAAACTCGAATTGCAAAGTGGGACCCGAAATGAATTTTTCCCAACTGGGATGATTCAATGAGATAAATAAATGTGAAAAATGAGTTACATGGCTTTATTAAATAAATAAATATGAGTTAAGGTTGGGCTATTACACAAGCTCTTGAATCTTGAAATCAACAAAGAAATTGGCCAAAGGAAATAAATGACAAATGCCGGGTAAAGCCACTAAAAGAAAACGCAATTAGAATTCTATAGAGAATTCTGGTGAACCCCAATTGGGACATGGAAGAGAGAGAAATTAAGAATGGGGCTTTGAAACTTTTTTTTTTGTAAGGTGGCTGATAGGAAAGAAAAGGATGTGCCTTTTTCAAATGAATCCTAGACAATAAGGGAAGCATGCTATAGAATAAAATATTGCTCTGATACCATGATAGAAATGACACTACTAAAAATTAGGAATTTTCCGACGGATTTTCCGACGGAAAATCTGACGACATGCGTCTGTAAGTATAGGTCCTATAGAGCCCGGGATTCCGACTGATTAAGAGGGTCGTTGGGGGACCAAATCGACGAAGGAGCGACAAAATGGGGACGAAGGTGGGGCGTCCGACGGACCTGTTCCGTCGGCCTCTCTAGGAGATGGGGAAGAGAAATGCCTGGGGTGAGGGGCAAGTTCTGTCAGAGTCCATCGGAGATGTCGACAGAATTGCCATATTCCGTTGGTATTCTCCGTTGTTATTTCCAACGGAATTTGGGAATTTCCATCGAAAATTTGCCTTTTTTTTAAAAAAAATTTTGAAAACTGAATTCCCCAATTACAAAATCAGAACCTGCATATACAAAATTTACAACCACCACACGTGGTACATAAATAGCAACAACGTAACCACCACACGTGGTTACTTTCTTAGACCCAAACCACCACACGTGGTATACAAATCACAGCAACATAACCACCACATGTGATTACTGCCATTCAATCAGCACAAATAAACAAACACACCAAATTGAAATTCTAGGAACGTATTTCAAACTGAGTACAAATTGTAGTAATAAGAAGCAAACCAAATTCAAGAAGTATTCAAATGAGTTCTAATAGTTGAAGTAATCCCTATAGTAGTTGAGCTGATCATACCCAAAGTTGGCGCAATCATCATCGCCATCACCGCCACCGTCGCCGCCACCACCACCATCATCATCATCATCTTGATGAGGTTCGGGTTGAGGAGGAGGAGGGGGATGAGGGACATAAGGAGTAGCACACGGTGTTGTCGAGGGCGCATTGAAGGGCGTGGGCAAGATCCAGAGCCAGATACTTGTTGAGCTTTCATCAACTCACTCAGTGCGCTTTTTATCCCATCAAGTTCTGCAGTGAGCATCATAACTTTTTCTTCCAAGTGACCATCGCTCGCACATGCAGTTTCTCCCCGCCATTGTACTTTGTTCATTGTTCAGCTGGGTGACCATCGCTCGCACATCAGGGTCCTGATGTTCACTGCCCTTGGATGTTGATGTGGACTTTACCAGGTGCTTCAGTTTCACTCTTCTGACCCTAGCCCATACATGCAGCCCTTTTTGTTCAAGTTTGCTTACACCCGGAGTTCTGTCTTAGATGGGACTTCAGTTGGTTCGGATGAGGGATATGTAGAAGATTGAGAGTTTCTAGTTTGCTCGTATTTTTGTTGGTGCTCCGTCTACAAAATAAGATTGAAAAGTATTACACATTCCAAACATAGCATTCAAATAGCGATACTGAGATGATTTGTAAAGAAGGAAAGAAATAGTGCAGGTGACTTACCCATTTTTTTCATATTTTTTGTCCACCCATTTGTTGGTCGCGTCTTGATGAGTGTCCCTAAAAATTTCGAGCTCGATCAGATCCTGTTAAGCTTGTTCGCCTATGCAATATCCACATACGGTAGCTTATATGAGGGTTCTTTTAATTTGAAGAGGCATTGGGAATTGAACTATGAATGTAAGAAATAATGAGCCACACACTTACCAAATGTCTTATGTGCTCAGTGAATGGGATCGAACTAGATCTGTGCAAAGAAGGACCTAAGCCCTCCTAGTCACTGTTTCGGTTCTTCTTTGCTTGGGACCTCATATTTTGAAATTTCTCGGAAGCCCAATATTCCTGCAATGACTTCCAAGTGCTATCAGACAACCACGACAGCTGCTTGTTCCTCTTTCTCAACTCCCCAAATGTATCCCATAATCTACTTACCCCTTTCTCCTCGAAATTTCTCCTTATCTAGGTCTCATGCTCTGGAGCCCAATAGTAACACTTATGTGACTCAAAATTAAAGCCCATAAATCGTAAATGATGTTTCCACCAAGAGTATATATATTTATAGATGTACAAAAACTTATGAAACACTCTTACCTTAAACTCACCAAATCACAAATCTAGCTGTGGTTTAGACACTTTACCCCATGTTGGCCACGGCTCGGGATATTTGCTCATAAGTATCCTTGTAATGTCGAACACAACATCATAAGGAAAGAAATTTGCAAATAAGAAGCACCCTGTCAGAAATTGTAAAATCTTACCACACAGTTACGCTTATGTATCTATTAACGATGTTTGTAGGTAGGACATAATTATTTACTCTTTGCCGTTGGGTTTGATGAGCATCTTGTTGGAGCTGCTCCCATGGCTAAAAGCATGTTCATTGTGATCCAAACTCCTTTCTTCATTTTGTTGTGGAATCACTGGTGGGTTCGGGATCATGTAGTGCCATGTGGGTTGCCCATAAATGCCCCAGGGGTTTGATGAGTGTTGTGAGGTCGGGGCTGATAGTAGGACATGTTTGTGTTGGGGATATTAGATGTTTAAGGTATGTGCTGGGTGTATTGCATGGTTGAGATGGTGTTTGGGTCTGGGAAAGGGTTGTATAGGATCTCAGAGGTTTGCCGTCCCTGATATTCCTCTTCTTGAAAGCCGGTGGGGTTGTGTTGGTGTGCTCCCCGATATCGTCCATGTCCGCCCCTGCGGCCATGTTGTGTACCTGACATCTTTGTGGCAAACATGCAAAGCGTAGTGATCAAATAATATAAGTGACAACAAATAAATAACTGTAATGAACAATACAAAACGTCATTATATATATTAACCATAATTCCATGTTGAACGATGCCATGTTACTCACAATTGTTGTTATGCATACAATCTGAAGTATTTAAATTAACGTCGAATATAATTTGCAAGGACGACTCAGTCTACTCATCGTCGTCAACTTCACTATCATCCTCAGAGTCTTCGAGGTGGACATCTATTTCATTTTCAGTATCTTCATCATTATCATCTCACTCCTCCCCTTCCCTTTCCTCATTTTGACCGTCTTTGTTTATCTCTTCAATTTCTTCCTCTTCATTCAACGATGTTACAAAAAGTATGTCATTAACTGGTGTCATGTGGGGCGCATGTTCCTCTTGAAATGCAACTGGTAAAATGAGTTCGTTATTTACTTTATGTCTAGGTTTATTTAGTACAACAACCCACCAATTAACTTTATCCCTTATTCCATTCGAGTACCTCATGTACACCACCTGGATTGCGGAAGCAGCAAATATGGATTGGTCATATTTTCTATATCTTCTTGTTGCATTAACCTCTACAAAGGGACATAGTTTGGGGCTACATGTTCCTCGAGGGGTGTTATCAAACCAATCACACCTAAACAATGTACATTGTTTAAGTGGTTCTCCAAGATATTCAACATGAATAACTTCTTAGAGGATTTCATAATAATCATCCTCGAATCCACCTTCCCCGCTCCCTTTCATGCAAACCCCACAATCGTAATGCTTTTTCCCTTCACACCTTTTCTGTGTGTGAAATGAAAATCCATTGACTCTAAATGCAAACCAGCATGTCACCTTTCTCAATGGCATTTGAGCCAAATGATACATGTGTATTTGACGTTCGTCGTTGAATATTTGAACAATTTCAACCTACAATTATTTTTGAAAAATGTAATTAACGTCGGCAACATTTAGTATAAATTGTCAGGCATTAGCACATTAATTACAAAATCTGAAGTCAAAATTTAAAATTTTACAGCTTTTTGAGCCGCCAAATAAACTTCGCTTCAACTATTGCATCTACCTCCACGTCCGTTGAAGTCGGATTTTCATGTAATCTTTGCTATTTAAATAGGATGTACATTTCGTACTCATTACCACCATGTTTGAATACATAAAATGCCATTCGTTTAACATAGTGGATGAAAGGTGTAAATGTTCTAGTAACTTACTCGATGTAAGGTTAAACTTCATCACAATTCAACAAAATACGAAGGTGTGTAGTGTGTAATTCTTTATCAGCAAGGTGCCTCTATGTACTACTTCCTACTATAGCACCTTTGGTTTCAAAAATTGATAAAATGGGTTCACCTTGTGGCTCGACATTGATTTCCTCATTACATCGACGTCTTGTGCACATTGAAGGCACATTAGAGCCAAAGTAATACGAAGGAAACTGTAATATCTCGAACACCAGGTACGCTTCTGCCATTGACCCTTTAATAGGTGTTTTATTTTTTATTTTCTTCTTTAGCCACCTAACGTACCTAAATTACAATTTCTATGAGTATTTCCAGCACACTACAATTTTACACTTACATGACTGACAAAATTTTCATATTGACTGGAACACCAAGGTATCCTTCTTCTACCAAATATATAGGTAAGTGCTCTATGACATTGAAGAACTCAGAAGGGACAACTCTCTTCAATTTGTAAAGTATGATGCTTATATTGCATTGTAGTTCCTGTAGCTTATCGACCCTTAACACTGTTGAGTAAATGTTTTTGAAATACTCACTTAACTTAACAAGTGGTTCCGGTACATCATCTAGTAGGGAACGAAATACTATTGCCATAAGCGTTTACAGAAACACATGACAATCATGACTCTTCATGTTTTGGAACTTTGCAGACTTCATATCTACGCAATTTTCAATGTTGGAGTAATAAGAATCAGGAATTGTAAGTTGTTGGGCCCACTCACACACACCCTTCCTTTTGTCCACAAAAAGGGCGTACAAAGCCTTAGGCTTTAGTGTCCTTCCATTAACACCAAGTTTTATATTGAGCTTAGGACGATCACATATGTCTACCATGTCCAACCTTGCCTTCATATCATCTTTTGTTTTACCAGGCAGATCCATAACAGTGTTAATGATGTTGTCATAGAAGTTTTTCTCTATGTGCATTACATCCAAATTGTGATATAGCAACTAATCTCTCCAATAACGTAAATCCCAGAAGATGCTTCTCTTGGTCCATTTGTGAACATTTTCCTTGAAACCTAGGATTACAAAATCTCCATCAGTGGTTACTTTTGGAAGATTTTGCACCTCATTGTATAGTTTCTCTCTAGTTTTCCTAGATGGGGGACCCTCTTTTACCACTTTTCTCTTACCAAATATAATTATGCAGTACGGTTTTTCCAAAACGCATGATGCTTGGGCAGTAATTGACGGTGACAGTCAAACCATGATGGTTTACCCCCATGTTTCAAATGTATTGCCTTCAATTAATCCATACGAACAGGGCAACTCAAAACACCATGAGTTCTCCGTCCAAATAACATTCCGAGCGTCGGGAAGTCATTCACTGTCCATATTAAGGCAGCTCTCATCAAGAAGTTCTGTCTACTGAAATGTCATAAGTTTGGACACCATCCCAAAGAGTTCGTAGCTCATCAATCAACGGTTGCAAGTACACATCTATTTTGTTCTTTGGATTTGATGGACTAGGTATAATGCAAGTCAAGAACATATACGTGTAGTCATGCACATATCCGAAGGAAGGTTGCAAGGTGTCACAACCATGGGGCAAATTGAATAAGACTGCCCAGATTGTGAGAAAGGGCTAAAACCATCAGCACACAAACCGAGTCTCACACTACGAGGCTCAGAAGCAAAATCTGCATATTTGCAATCAAAATGTTTCCATGCTTCCCCATTTGAAGGGTGACACAGAACACTATCCTCACGCCTATTATTATAATGTCACCTCATGTGTTCAGCTGTGTTTTTTGAGGCATAAAGGCGTTGCAACCCAGGTGTCAAACGAAAGTAGAACATTTTCACATATGATTTTAACTTCTTCCTATTATCGCCTGACTTATTTGGTTTCCATCTTGGCAAATCACAAAACAAGAAGACAATCTACTTTCAAAAGGAAATATTCTAGGACTAGTCATAATCAAGAGTATAGCTTAAAACCATAGGAGAATAAAATCAAAGGATTTATATACATATGTAGATATGTTAACAAGTAAATTAAGTTAATCCGTCTAAAGCCCAAAATCGATTCCAAGCTGGATAATTACATTCCGCCAGCATCTCAACTAGTGTACCTCCTCCTAACCATAAATAATTAAGCTAAATTAAACTGAATGCGACATGTAAAAGACGAATAACTTGGTCAATTTATAACACCCAAGCGAGAAGGCAACGCCTTCTCCAATAGTGGATAATAGGCTTGACATAAAAGGTTACCTTCGTCGTGGGCAAAACTTTACGGATGTTTAACCAAAATCATGCACTATTTCTCCTTTCCAATCTTGCAAGATCCAATAGTTAACACCTGCTTCATTCGTCTTGCAGGGATCCAAAAGAACAGCATGTCGCATTGCTTCCTCTTGTTCAACGTCAATCTGGCTAGATGTTTTGGTCTTGGCCTTGCTATTTCTCATCTTCATCTTTTTCTTCTGTTTAAATTTTTCATCAATGGTGCACAGATAATCCCAGGCGGCATATTGCACGTATCCCCTCTCAGATGATCATATGATAATACAAGGACACCGTGACCAGCATCCGAGTAAGAAGACTAATAATGCACCCTTCTTAGTCACCTTTAATGTTGGAAGCCTCCACCTCAGAAGCATCAGAAGCAGCAAGAAGAAGAAAAGAAAGAAAAGAAACAAAGGCAAGGCAACATGAAAGAAATCTGAGCTGGCAAGATTAGTTACAAATTAGTTAGCAAGACATTCCCTCACAGCCATTGTATATAAACACAACATTTTGTCTTGGAAAATTAATTGAGAAATAACAGAATAACAACTCTCCTCTCTATCTCTCTGTGTGTTCTATTCCCTTGCAACACGTTTGGGTATTCAATCATGCTCAAGGATATGTTCACAATCAGGAAAACTAACATGGTATCAGAGCCAGCCAACAGGTTCTGAAATTTCGATTCTCTAGTTCTCGATTAACAGAATTGGATAGCTTCAACTCATTTTTTTCGATTATTACATTCTCTTCAGCAATTTCGATATCCAGTTTTTTTTTACAGACTGATTGTTGATTGATTTCTTTACTTCACTCTTTGAGCCTATTGATTTCTTAAATTCTTTGTACAAAGATTCTTGCATCTTGTTTCGTGATTGACAAAAAAATGGCTCATAATCTGCAATCAGAGCAGACTCAAATTCCATTAAACAATTATACACTTGATCCTGGACACATTCTGTATCTTCATCACTCTGATAACCCTAACTGCAGTCTCACTAATGAACCTCTCAATGGAATTAATTTCAGTCAATGGAAGAGGTCATGTGAGGTAGCTCTTAGTGCAAAGAACAAGTTATCATTTGTGAATGGTACATATGAGAAACCTGGAGATGATTCATTGTTGTTACCTTTGTGGGAAAGGTGCAACAGCATGGTTATATCATGGTTATTACATCCTGTTGAAAAAGACATTGCAGCCAGCATTATCTACACTCTTACTGCTGCACAGATTTGGAAAGACCTATCACAGAGATTCAGTTTCAATCAAGGCACAAAGATTTACCAGTTACAAAAAGATATGAGTAATCTTTCTCAGGGTAATTTGTCTATTTCTGCATATTTCACCAAATACAAACAGCTTTGGGATGAATATGTGGTCTTGGTAGGACCCTGTGCATGTCCATCTACTGGCTCTGCTGTAAAACTTATAGAAAGACAATAATTGATGCAGTTCTTGATGGGTTTAAACGAGAGTTATCATGTTGTAAGGAGTAATATTTTGATGCTGAATCCCTTGCCATCAGTGAGTCAAGCCTGTAGCATTGTTTTGCAAGAAGAACAGCAAAAGGAAATCAAGAATTCCAATGCTCCTATTCAAATGGATGTTGATGCTACTGCTTTCTTAGCAAATCAAAGGAAACAGTTTTCAAGAAGAAATGTTTTGAATCCTCCTCAATATACTCATGTTGACCGTCCGAGTTTGCAATATTCTGTGCCCTTTAATGCTCCCTCTGGTGCAAGAAAATCTAATGTGCAGTGCAATTATTGTAAGAAATTGGGGCATACTATAGACAAGTGCTACAAATTGCAAAGGGTAAGAAGCCAGTCTAACCAAGACAAAAGAGTAGCTGCCACAGTTCAGCAATCTCATTCAGCATCTAACTTTGAAACTGTTGCTTTAAGTCAAAAATCAGGACATCATACATTGACAGCATAACAATATGAACAAGTCTTGGCATTACTCAGCAAGCAAAACATGGAGGTTACCACCAATATACCAAGTCAGCATTCTGGTTTTTTGGCTGGTAAGTCATTTTGTTTGTTGTCTACCAAATCTGAGCTGAGTTGGATAGTAGATAGTGGAGCTACTAACCATATAACTCCACATCTACATTTGTTTAAATCCTACATTCCAATGACACAAGGGTGTTTTATAACAATGCCAAATGGGAAGAAGGTCCGGATTAAACACATTGGGAGAGTTGAGTTGAGTACAAATCTAACATTACATGATGTTCTGCATGTGCCAGATTTTCAATTTAACTTACTTTCAGTAAGTAAGTTAGCCAAACACCTTTCTACTAGTATAGTGTTTACCCCTGATACATGCTACATGCAGGACCATTTGAAGAACAAGAAGGTGGTTCTTGGTGAAGAAAATAGGGGATTATACTTGGTCAGGCCTATTACTGCAGTCAAAAACATTGGTCAGGACCATTCTGATTCATTAGTACAGCAACAGCAGCAGAGACAACTCACTTCTTGTTTTTCTACCTCATAACTTTGGCATTGTAGGCTGGGACATCCTTCTTCTCAGTATATGACACACATACAAGGTTTGCAATGCAAAGCACCCACCAGCATCTACAGTATATGTCCACAAGCCAAACAACATAGAGCTTCTTTTCCTTCAAGAAGAAGTAGAGCAACTGCAGCCTTTGAAATTCTACATGTAGACATCTGGGGTCCCTATAGGGTCTCTACTTATGATGGATATAAACTGTTTTTGTCTATTGTGGATGATTATACTAGAGCTACTTGGATATTTTTGATGCCAAATAAAAGTAGTGCTTTCCATCTGTTATAATCTTTTATTGCTTTTGTTGGTACTCAGTTTAATGCTCAAGTGAAGACTATTAGATCTGATAATGGTCAAGAATTTTGTGACCAACATGCTCTAGCATTTTACAGCAGCAAGGGTATCATACATCAAACATCTTGTGTGGATACTCCACAGCAAAATGGAGTGGTAGAAAGGAAACACAAGCAATTTTTAGAGGTGGCCAGGGCTTTGATGTTCCAATCTAAGATCCCCACCAAGTTTTGGGGAGATTGTGTTTTGACAGCTACATACCTAGTTAACAGATTGCCAAATTCTGCCATTGGTTTCAAAACACCATATGAGTTACTATACAACAAACAACCTAACTATGAACACCTTAGGATTTTTGGTTGCTTATGTTTAATATCAACCTTGAAGGCTGGGAGAAGCAAGTTTGAACCACGAGCACATCCATGCATTTTTTTAGGCTATCCTCTGACCAAGAAGGCATACAAGGTCTACAATTTGGTGACCAGAAGAATTCACTACAGCAGGGATATCATATTTCATGAGCAACATTTTCCCTACTCCAAACTTCGTTCGTCTGACAATGTGCTACCTAATAGTATGTTTCTAAATTCTGACACTTCTCTCCCTCAACCTGATTTCTCAGCTACTTCTTCAGATGGCAGAACTTATTCTGACAATCCCTCTTCACAGCACCAATCATCTCCCATTTCTTCTCAAAATGCCTCTCTTTCACATCTTTTCTCATCTGCACAGCACCTGCCTCCTCCCCAAATTACCACTAGGAAGTCAACTAGGACTTCCAAACCTCCATCATATTTGCAAGATTATATCTGTACCCACAAACCAAAGTCTCAGGCTCCTACTACACAACATTAGTGCAATCTGGTTACATTATCTGCATTTACATCAACCCAGCAACAGCAGATAACCCAGCTTGACCATTTGCATGAGCCAAGCACATACAAAGAAGCTGCCTTATCACCTAACTGGGTTCAGGCAATGCAGGCTGAAATTGATGCTTTACAAACAAATCACACTTGGACTGAAGTGTCTTTACCTCCTGGAAAAAGGGTTATTAGCTCTAAGTGGGTTTACAAAATTAAGTTGAAGGCTGACGGATCATTAGAGAGATACAAAGCAAGACTTGTTGTTAGAGGCAATACACAAAAGGAAGGGGTTGATTACACTGAAACCTTTTCCCCTGTGGTAAAAATGACCACCATCAGAACAATTATAGCACTTGCAGCAGCCAGAAAATGGCCCCTCTATCAACTTGATGTCCACAATGCATTCTTACATGGGGATTTGCATGAGGAAGTATATATGAAGATGCCTGAAGGCATTCCTAACCCGGTCAATAAAGTATGCAAACTACAAAAGTCCTTGTATGGCCTTAAACAAGCCTCTAGACAATGGCATGCTAAACTTGCTGATTTTTTGAAAACACAAGGCTATACACAATCCAAAAATGATTATAGCCTTTTTCTCAAAAATTTAGCTCAGCATCTCACCATAGTAGCAGTATATGTTGATGATATTCTCTTGACAGGCTCAGACCTATTTGTTATTCAAGAACTTAAGCACAGCTTAAACACTGCCTTTGGCATCAAAGATTTGGGTTTTCTTCATTATTTCTTGGGTTTTGAAGTGGTTCCTCATCATGATGGTGTCAGCCTCACTCAAAGAAAGTTCACCCAAGATTTACTAAAAGACTCGGGTCACTTGTATGCTAAGTCAACTGCTACACCCCTACCCATAAACTGCAAACTTACACCTGATATTGGGGTACCTTTAGAAGATCCTACATCATACAGAACCTATCTTGGAAAGTTGAATTTCCTCTCCAACACAAGACCAGACATTTCCTTTGCAGTTCAGACCCTCAGTCAATTCATGCAGAAGCCTACTTCTTCTCACATGGCAGCACTAGACCACCTCCTCAGGTATATTTATGGGACTGCAAGTCAAGGCATTTTATTAAGAGGCACTGACTCTCTTCAACTCACAGCCTACTCTGATTCAGACTAGGCATCCTGTCCCATAAGCAGAAGGTCAGTCACTGGATATGTGGTTCTCTTGGATAAATAGCCTATTAGCTGGAAATCCAAGAAACAAGGAACCATTGCCAGATCCTCAGCTAAGGCTGAGTATAGAGCAATGGCACAGGCCGCTGCCGAAGTTACATGGCTTGTCAACCTCCTTCAAGAACTACGTGTCTCCAAGCTTAAACCTGTAACCCTACATTGTGACAACCAGTCTGCTTTACATATTGCCCGTAAACCTGTTTTTCACGAACGTACAAAGCACATTGAAGTTGACTGCCACTTCACCAGAGATAAAGTCTTAGAAGGACTGATACAATTGAGTTATCTTCCTACCCACTCTCAGCTAGCAGACGTTTTAACCAAAATTCTCCCATCGCAGCAGCATTGGCATCTCTTGGACAAGCTTGGCATGTTCCCTCCACATTCCAAGCTTGAGGGGGGATGTTGGAAGCCTCCACCTCAGAAGCATCAGAAGCAGCAAGAAGAAGAAAAGAAAGAAAAGAAACAAAGGCAAGGCAACATGAAAGAAATCTGAGCTGGCAAGATTAGTTACAAATTAGTGAGCAAGACATTCCCTCACAGCCATTGTATATAAACACAACATTTTGTCATGGAAAATTAATTGAGAAATAACATAATAACAACTCTCCTCTCTATCTCTCTCTGTGTTCTATTCCCTTGCAACACGTTTGGGTATTCAATCATGCTCAAGGATATGTTCACAATCAGGAAAACTAACATTTAATAAACCCGAATCATAGTTTAAATGGTCAAAATGATATTAATTAACATATAAAATTAAATGCTCACTATTTTATTCCATAAACAAGTTTCAAATGCCACTTCCACATAATATTGCTCTTTCAACTTATCCGTGTAGATGTTATGTGGAGATTGGGCCGGAATATCTTTAAAATGTGCATGCAACGCGAGAGAGGCCAAAACAGGAATATTAGATAGGTAAGTTGAAAGAGACTTAGCCCAAAAAGTGTCTGCGCAAAAAAAAAAAAAAAAAAAACAAGAAATCAATAAACGTATCAAAACAATATATGAACAAACAAAAAGAAAAACAACTGGGTAAGAGCCCCAAAAATAAATTAGGATTACTATGGGGTCCTTGGTTTCTCACTTTTCCTAGAACTTTGGGACGAATTGTTACCAATAAATACCACTGGTGCTACCATGATCTTAAGAATTTGAGTAATAATCCTTTTTGCTACAAGAGAGCTCTCTCTCCCCCCTTAATCCCTATCTTCTCGGTTCACTAAATGCCTAAGAAACACTTGTTAGAGGTTATGTCGCCAGATACTAGGCAGGAGCAGGGAATATGGGTTACTATATCATTAATGTACTGACTGTCCTTAATACCGAATAACTCCCTCCTATCGTTCACTCTCCTTTCAGATTTTAACCATATGAGTGGTTGAAAATTGAAATATTAACCGGGGGGGTTTTGGATGAAAAAATAGAAGAAAAGGGAAAGAGACCAACTATAAGGAGAGGCACACATGTATCATCATCACTCTTTTTAATAAAAATGAATGAAGTATTAATTGCTTCTCAACCAATGAAAGTTTTTGGCCCATAAGTGCATTTGCATTAAAATTGAAAGTTTTTAAAGCGTAAATTATTGTTTGTATTTGATTTGGATTCTTGAACATACCATACTTATTGATTCTTACCAATCAACGATATTTATAAATATGACAGTAACGTACTAAAAAGTTTTAATTGGAATGCTCACTTATAAAATATATTTCTATATTTTTCTGTTTGGTCTTTCAAAGGTCAACATGTATTGAAGACTCCAAATGTCTCCAAAATTAGATTGGAGCACCATAATATGATCCAACTTTTTCTTTGATGGAATACTATTATCCAACTAATGTCTACATTTGATCTTCACACAGAAATGGTGGCAAAAAAGAAAGAAGAAAAAAAAAATCCAAAGTCACAAAGATTACTAGTATCATTTCGACTAAAGACCAAAAAAATACTGGTATTCAATGAGGGTGAAAAATGTCAATCTGATTAGGTATATGATTTTATCCAATCCAAAAAAATTAGATATGCTTAGAATATTATTGTATAAACAAAAATTTCAGAAAATTGGACATGCTGTAATTGAAAGCAATCCTAAATCGGATTGTTTGAATTTTTTGTACCAATTTTGTTGAATCAAATTTGACAATCAAATTTAAATATTGGACAGCCAAATATAGATAGAGTTTATTCTAGTAGCATACAATACATTTTGGGCAGCCAACCCACACTTCAAGATGGAATCCAGGTTCAATGATCATTATAATATCGATTGCAATGTCACAAGTTCATGTCACAGGTTCAAACAATAAAATTTAAACATCATCACATTCAAATCCAAATCAGAGTATAACCAAAGGGTTTGGAGAAACACTCTAAATAGAGTAATTCAAATAGAAACTTATTTTTAAACTAGGTCATGTACCATGTTATTAAGGTATCCTTTCATCACAATTTATTTCAAAACTTTGGCATATATGTAGCTACATCGCAATTTATATTAACCAAAATTTATTATCGGTGCGTTACATCGTATTTGAAACAAGTCAGACCCCATGCCAATGCCACAAAGCTTTTTAGAATAGAAAGTGAGAGGATGAATAGACGGTGGAAACCCTTTGTCTCTAGTATTAGGTAATTAAAAAAGCACTATCCATTGTGCATCATTGAAGAAGAGAGAGAGAAAGAGAGAGAGCAAGGATGAGAGTTCTACCCTAACTCGAAAAATCTGTTCCGAACACTATCTGCTAATAGTGGGTATGAGTACAAAAAATAGATTAAAAACGAGTATGGGGCGGGTGAGCCAAAAACTGGTATGGGTACGAGTAGGGTATGGGTACGTGAATACCCATTCCCGAACCCGCCTCATACCGTACCCGATTATTTTTTTAATGCTCTGGGAGCTGGGGCTAATTGGCTGACCGGCTGAGGGCTTGACCGCTTGAGGTGATTGGACTACCCACTATAGGGAATAAAAGTCCCAAAACTAACTGTGTCTAATGCAAAAGCAGGCAGTAGCAAACACTAATTACTCCGTTCTCGGTTCTCCAGTCTCTCTCTCCATTCTTTCTGAACTCTCTACTCGTCTGACTCGTTTTCCTCTCCACTCTCTCTCCACACTCCAGTCGTCTACTCGTCTGAGTCGTCTTCCTCTCCACTCTCTCTTCACTCTCCAGTCGTCTACTCGTCTCAGTCGTCTCCCTCTCCACTCCATTTCTACTCTCGGTTCTGTATTGTCGCACAGCTGCACTCAGTCTGATACTTTGTACTCTCGTTAAATCCCAAAGATACTTCTTTTCTGTTTTATGGTCATCCCAGTCTAATATTTTGTGCTCTCTTTAACGTCCATAATTATAATCTGCGGCACCAAGAATCCCAGCGCAGTCATCCACCTCCAGAATCTTTAAAAATTAAATATAATCAACCCGATGAGCATCCGTTTTTACAATGTATATATACCCAAATAAAACTCGAATAACCCAAAAAATTCGATCGATATGGGTAAGGTATGAATTTTTAAAACCCGATCGATATGGATATAGATATGGGAATGATTTTTAAAAATGGGTATAGGTGCGGGTACAGCTCCACCGGACCCGAACTTGCCTCACGCCCATTCCTGAGAGAGAGACAGCAAGTATAGGCACTTAATGTGGGGACGATTACGTGCAGACAAATGAAACTGAACAGGAGGGATCAATCCATGAATTCGGTCGCAATGGTAGGGAGTGGGGATGTGACGCATATCAAATATGAGAAATGATATGGCTTATTGACTAATAAAAGAGTATGGGAAATTCTCATCCCTATCCTGTTATAAAGCAGTTAATAATAGTGTGTGTGTGTGTGTATATATATATATATATATATATATATATATATATATATATATGCTTTTGTCCTATTTTCTTTTGCCTTGGGGTTTAGGTAATTGATAATTAGAATTTAGGATTAAAATCTTGAATGTTAGATTTTTTGCACACTCTCGATCTGTTGAGATATTGAACAAATTTTCTTCACCCAATTTTAAGTTCTATAACATTTGTATTTCTAAAGCGTTACTATTATAATAGTACCTGTTATGTTATAGTTAAGTGAATTTATTGAATTCTTTCTTACACCTTTATAAATTCTCTTTCAAAATATTGTATACTTTTTAAAGTTGTCATATTATTTTAGGTTGCTTTCAAATTTTCCATGTATATTGGCTTCTAATTATGAAGCAAGAATCTAACAAACAAAGATGCTTGGTACACCGATAATTTGAATCATAAGAAATTAGATCAAATGTGAATTATCCATTTTAATTTGTTGATTGGACGTGCAAGATTGTTTAATATGACTTGATTAATTGAAATTTATATTCCAAATGTTCAAGGTGATCAGACATGGCATCTAATCAATGACATCAAAATATTCAAATTCTAAATGTTCCATAAATATTGTATCTCCAATGGGTCAAAATGTATGAACTATAAAAGAGTAAAAAAGAAGGCTCAAATTATCCTCGATTGTACGATAGGATAGCTGAGTAAATAAAATCCTCATATCCATTCCTCGATAATACAGATGTGCACCCAAATTATCAACACACGCCAATTGACAAAAGGTACCAATATCAAATCAATAAGAAAGAAAGAAATGCAAACGGGGGCCCTAACATCAAGGCTTTTGCTGCTTGCAACCTCCTTCAACAAAGCTCAACCTAAAATCGTAATCCTCCATCAACAAGTACACACAGAATATGAAAAATTCTCTCAATTGCGCATTAGTTATGCTATGAGGAATTGAGGATCCTTGTTAACGGTACACCATTTACATAATCAACTACAAATCTTGAATAATATTCGGATAAAGGAGCTTGTGAAAGACAGATAGATAACTCGATCAATTTTTGAAACCCAAGTGAGGAGACAACTTCTTCTACAATAGTGAATAATAGGCTTGATATAGAGGCTTACAGTCTTCATGGGCTAAATTTTAAGGATGTATAACTGAAATCATTCACTGCTTCTCCTTTTGAATATCGTAAGATCCAATACTTAACACGCACTTCATCCGTCTCGCCTGGGACCAAAAGAACTGTATGTCGCACTGCTTCCACTTATTCATTGTCAACCTGGCTAGACGTTTTGGTCTTGGCCTTGCTATTTCTCCTCTTCATCCTTTTCTTCTGTAGCTTTAAATTTTTCTTCAACGGTGTACAGATTGTCCCAGACGGTACATTGCATATGTCCCTTCATAGATGATCATTATGATAATACAAGGACACCATGCCTGGCATCTGAGTAAGAAGATCGATAATGCTGTCTTTTTGGTCAATCTTTGATAAACCCGAATCCCACCAACAATGAATTTTCTAACTTTGAGTCAATTTTCTATAAGTAAAAAACCATTTTTGTATTCCCAAATAATCGTAGCTTAAACGGTAAAAATGATATTAATTAACACATAAAAATAAATGCTCGCTATTTTATTCCATAGAAAATTTTCAAATGCCACTTCCACATAGTATCTCTCCTCCAACCAATCTATGTAGATGTTATATAGAGATTAGGGATGGAATATCTTTAAAATGTGCACAAAACGTGAGTGAGGCCAAAACAGGAATAACATATAGGTAAGTTAAAAGAGACTTAGCCTAAAAAGTGTCTATGCAAAAAAAAAAAGAATTTATAAAGTTACCAAAATAGTATTTGAACAAACAAAGAGAAAAATAGCTGGGTAAGAGCTCAAAAACAAATTAGCATTACTATGGGATCCTTGGTTTCTCACTTTGCCTAGAGCTTCGGGGTGAATTTTGTCCAATCAATACTCATTGGTGCTACCATGATCTTAAGAATTTGAGTAACAATGCTTTTTCCTAAAGAATGCTCTCTCTCCTCCTCCCTCCCTCCCTCCTTGGTTCACCCAAATTCCATGAGAAACACTAAACAGAGTTACGTAGCCGGATACCAGGCGGAGGCAGGGAATATGGGGTACTGTATAATTAATGCATTGTGTGTCCTTAATATCGAATAATTTCCCCCAATCTTTCATTTTTCTTTCAGATTTTAACCATAGAAATGGTTGAAACTTGAAATATTAACTTGGGGGGGGGGGGGG
>JACYFF010031952.1:38869370-38898359 GCA_017589665.1 Selenicereus undatus | reverse complement strand
TATATCATCATTCTTTTTAGCAAAAATGAATGTATAGCATTAATTGCTTCTCAACCAATCACAGTTTTTTGACTATATGGATTAAAAATGAAAGTTGTTGAAACGTAAATTATTGTTTCTATTTGATTTGGAGTCTTGAACATACCATACGCATTGATTCTTTCCAATAGATCATATTTATAAATATCATAGTAATGTACTAAAATTTTTTAATTGAAATGCTAACTTATAAAACAATAAATTTCTATATTTGTTTTGGTCTTTCAAACGTCAACATGTATTGAAGGAGACCGATCTCTTTAAATTGAGATTGTAACACCATATTATGATCTTTTTTTAAATTTTTGGATGGAATACTGTTATCTAACTAATGTCTACATTCAATCTTCACACCAAAAAGGTGGGAAAAGAAAGCAGGAAAAATCCAAAGTCACAAAGATTGCTATTAACCTTTAAACTTAAGCAAAAAAAATACTGGTATCGAATGAGGTGGAAAATATCAATTTCATTAGGTATATAAATTTATCCTATACAAAAATTTAGATGTACTCAGAATATTATTATATAAAGAAAAAGTTCGGGAAATTGGATATGCTAGAATTGAAATGCAATTCCACATCAGATTATTTTAATTTTTTGTACTAATTTTGTTGAATCAAATTGGACAATCGGATTTAAATATTGGATAAACGAACATAGATACAGTTTCAATCGACATCTCTAGAAACATACAATACATTTGGGACAACCAGCCCACACTTCAAAATGGAATCCAAGTTCAGTGATCATTATAATATCAACTGCAACATTACAAGTTCACATCACAGGTTCGGACAAAAACATTTAAGCATTAGAACATTCAAATCCAAATAAGAGTATAACCAAAGTGTTTGGATTAAAAATTTGAATAGCGAGGTTCATATAGATATTTGTTTTAATCTAAGTAATATACCATATTATTATGGTACTCTTTCATCACAATTTATTCTAAAAAACTGGTATATATGTAGGTTTATCGTAATTTATATTAACCAAAAGTTATTATCGGTGCCTTACATCGCATTTGAAACAGTCCCATGGCAATGCTATGCAGCTTCTTAGAATAGAAGAGTGAGGGGATGAATAAAAGCTGGAAACCTTTTTGTCTCTAGTATCAGGTAATCAAAAAGCACCGTCTATTGTGCATCATTAAAGAAGAGAGAGATGGAGTTAGGAGAGAGAGAAGAGGAATAAAAGGTGGAAGCCTGTTTTTTCATTAGTATCATGTAATAAAAAAGTGTTACTCATTGCGCATCAAAAGAGAAGAGCGAGAGAGAGAGGCATTTAATGTTTGGTAGGATTGGTAATAAAATTCATATTTATTTAAAATTCATAAAATTCATCCTATTTAAAATTTAAATGGATGGTAAAAATGAGTTTTAAATGAATATAGGACGGGTATTAAAAAACGGATATGAGGCAGGTATTGAAAAACGAGTATGGGTATAGCCCTTACCTGCCCTATACCCACACCCTATCTGTACCCATTTTTATAACAAGATAAAAAATTATTTTTGTTTAACATTTTTTTTATTTAAGTCTAATCCAAACCCTTGTGACAAAAAATTGGTCAATAATATATTTGATTTCACATTTTTAAACAATATTTGCCTAAAATATCGCAACTTTGCAATCTTATAATGACAAAAAGATATATTGTACTTGGATATAGGTTGTATATGGCTATTAATTTTTATTCTCTATGTGAATCAGAATAAAACCTACAAACCCCCAAAACCCGATAGATATGGGTATGAGTTTTATTTTTTAATACCCGATGGGTATGGATACAGTCGGATATGGGTACAGTTTTTGAAAATGAATATGAGTGAGGGTATGGCTGAATCCACCCCATATCTGCCCTTTGTCATCCCTAATGGTGGGACGATTCTGTGCAGACAAACGAATGTGAGCAGGAAGGGTCAACACATGAATTCAGACTATTGAATTCCAGTGTAGGGACCTGGCACATACCAAATATGGGAAATGCTATGGCTTATTGTCTAATAAAAAACACATGAGAAATTCTCATTCTTATCCTGTTATAAAGCGACTAATAATAGTGTATATATATTTGCTTTTGTCCTATTTTCTTTTGCCTTGGGTTTAGGTAATTGATAATTAAGATTGATAAAACTTTAGAGTTTCCACTCTCTCAAACCTGTTGAGATATTGAATAATTTTCTTCACCCAGTTTTAGGTTCTATATCATTTGTATTTGTAAAACATTACTATTATGCTATAGTGAAGTGAATTTGTTGAAGTCTTTCTTACACCTTTGTAAAGTCTTTTCCAAAATGTATGCTTTCTACAGTTGTCATATTTTAGGTTACTTTTAAAATTTTCATATGTATTGGTGTCTAATTATGAAGCAAGAGTCCAAGAAATAAAGATGATCGATACACCTAATAATTTGATTCAAAAAAATGCATAAAATGTGAACTATCCTTTTTAATTTGTTGGTTAGATGTGCATGATTATTTAATATGAATTGATTTATTGAAATTTATATTCCAAATGTTCAAAGTGATTATACAGGAGCATCTAAACAGTGACATCATGATATTCAAATTCTGAATGTTCCATAAATATTGTATCCCTAATGGGTCAAAATACATGAACTATAAAAGGGTGAAAAAGAGGGCTCAAATTACCCTTGATTGTACGATAGGATAGTTGAGTAAATAAAGTCCTCGTATCCATTCTCTATTCGGTAATGTAGATGTGCATCATAATTATCAATTGATAGCGGTTGACAAAAGAACTAATATCAAAACCATAAGAAAGAAAGAAATGCATAATAGGCGCCCTACATCAAGCTTCTTACTACTTCCAACCTCTGTCAACAGAGCATAATCTAAAATGCAAGTTCTTCATCAAAACGTACACAGAGACTATGAAAAATTGTCACTTGTGTGCATCAATCATGCTCTAAAGATCCCAACCGATGGGAACCAGTACAAAATCAACTACAAGTCATAAAAAATATTCGGATAAAGGAGCCGAACAAATGCCAAAAAATGGAGCAAGTTCTTTCCGTGAAGCACAAGACAAGCTTTTTCCCCATTAGTTGTACTAAATGGAACGAACATCAAAGAAATCATCCAAATTCCCCTACAATTAGATTAAGCTAATCCGTTCTAAGCCCAAAATCGATTCCAAGCCGGAAAATTACATTCTCCTCCTAACCATAGATGATTAATCTAAATTAAACTAAATGCAATGTGAAAGACAAATAACTTTATCAATTTGACACCCAAGTGAGAAGACAGCTCCTTCTCCAATAGTGGATAGTAGGCTTGATATAGAAGGTTACCTTCCTCATGGGCTAAAATGAAAGGATGTTTAACCGAAATCATTCACTGCTTCTCCTTTCAAATCTTACAAGATCCAATGGTGAACACCCACTTCATCCGCCTCGCCTGGGACAACAAGAACTGCATTTCGCATTGCTTCCTCTTGTTCATAACCACTTTCGTTAGATGTTTTGGTCCTGGCCTTGCTATTTCTTCTCTTCATCTTTTTCTTCTCTGACTTTAAATTTTTCTTCTCTTCATATTGCACATGTCCCTTCTCAAATTGATGACCATTGTGATAATACAATGACACCATAATCGAAATCCAAGTAAGAAGATCAACAATGCGCTCCTCTTGCTCACCATTGACAAAACCGAACCCAACCGACAACGAATCTTCTAATTTTGAATCAGTTTCCTGCGAGTAAAAACCATTTTTGTATTACAAATAATCGTAGTTTAAATGGTCCAAATGATATTAAGTAACATATAAAAATAAATTCTCACCATTTTATTCCAGGGACAATTTTCAAGTGCCACTTCTACAGAGTATTGCTTCATCCATGTAGAGGTTATAGGGAGAATGGGCCGAAATATCTTTAAAATGTGCGCGCAATGCAAGAGGGGCCAAAACAAGAATAGCAGATAGGTAAGTTGAAGGAGACTTTGCTAAAAAGCGCCTATGCAATTAATAAAGTTATAAACAGACAATATATGAGCAAACAAAAAGAAAGACAGTTGGGTAAGAGCTCAAAAACAAATTAGCATTACTGCCCAGAACTTCAAGGTGCATTTTGTCCAATCAGTACTCACTAGTGCTACCATGATCTCAAGAATTTGAGTAACCATGCTTTTTCCGACGAGAGAACTCTCTCTCTCGCCCCTCCCTCCCTCATCCCTCTCTCCTCGGTTCACCAAATGTCTTGAGGAACACTTATCAAAGGTTATGTAGCCGGATACTAGGCGGGGGGCAGGGAGTATGGGGTACTATATAATTAATGCACTCTGTCCTTAATATCAAATAACTACCTCTTATATTTCATTTTTCTTTCAGATTTTAATCATGGAAGTGGTTAAAAATCGAAATATTAACTGGGGAGGTTTTGGATGAAAAAGGAGAAGAAAATGGAAAAGGGGCAAAGTGTAAGGAGAGACACACCGAAAAAAAAGAAACAAACAACAATCATGAGGTGCCATACTTATCGATTCTTACCATAAGTGCATTTACATTAAAAACGAAAGTTTTTGAAATGTAAACTATTGTTTGTATTGGATTTGGATTCACCAACAATGAAAGTTTTTTGGTAAGAATGAATGACGCATTAATTGCTTTCTAATAAGAATGACTGATGTATTAATTGCTTCTCAACCAATGAAAGTCTTTTTACCATAACTGCATTTACATTAAAAATGAAAGCTTGTGAAATGTAAAATTATCGTTTGTATGTGACTAGTCTGGACCCGTGCTTTGCCCGGAGTATGTTCAAATAAACATTTTGTAGATATGTTATCGAAATAATAAACGAATAGTTATGGTAGACATGATTAATATTATAATTTAGAGGAGATAATGGAAAAACTCAATGAAAAAGTTAAGTATGCAAACACTTCGTGCATAATTAATGAGATTAATATTTGAAAACTATATCATTGTGAAAAAAGTCTATATAAGTATGGTGGAGACAATAGACAGTGAATTTGTTACAAAGCATGCTAAATAGAGTGATGATAAGTCAATTTATGATGTCAATGACAAAAAGTCCACATCCTCTTCTTGTTGGTGAGTAAAAATTTATGAAGTCGTTAATTCTCTAGTGAAGTTAGGTAGAAACTATTTTAAAGTCGATTTAGTTTTAGTTTCGCATGTAACACAAATAAAATTTGTCTTTCAACTAAAATAATTTGAACATTATATTTATGCTATTATATAACTTTTTTGACTATTTAAAGTTGTTCATGAAGGGGTGCTAATATAATTATGTATTCATAGTTTGTACATTTAGTTTTTAGGTCAACGTAATAGTTTCATGGGTTTTGATATAAACTTTCAATGACCTTATATTGTCTTGCAAAAGAAGGGTTGAGTTCAGATTTGTGAGTTGAGATATTTCTTAGTTTGAAATATTATGACGATTTGGGGCATTTTATTTTAAACGGTAAAAGATTAATTATAATTTTAGGTGTTTTATGAAGAGAATTTGATTATTGGATTTGTATGGTTTAAAAGAAAACAAAAATTATTTTATTTTTTCTTATTCGTTAAATAGATTGGATTTTGATCAATTTGTTTAAAACGTTAAAACATTAATTATACTTTTAAGATTTATATGAATTAAATATAATTATAAGATATGTATGCTTTGAAATAAAAAGAAAAATATTTCGTTTATTTTCTTATGTTAAATAGATTATATTAAATGTGAAAGAAATTCAGCTTCATGGGCCTAATATGATGATCGTGTTTTATTTTTAATTTTTTTTACATTTCACATTCAACCCTTACAGTGTGTTATATTATGCTTACAATATATAAACTTTTAGCACAATCCTTACATATATATGATCATAATTGATATTGACTATGTTATCAAATTCAAAGAAAAAAATAACATCGACGATAATGACAATAACGACAACAACAACAATAGTGATAATAAAAATAATTACGGAAATCATATTTCTATTTCTATTATCTCTAGTAATACATGCTCTATGTATATTTGTATCAAAAAAAAGACAAAATAATAATAATAATCATGAAAATCAAAAATATTTATTATTTCTATATAAATGTGTATATTATATTATGTGTTAATAATAAGGTGTCACATAAGGTTTTACGGCTTGTTCAGTAATTATAATTCAGTTTCCTTAAGTTAAAACTCCTAAAATATGAACTTATTCTATAGTAATGAAATAATAAAAAAATTTATATCCATTATAATCTCCTAATCTCTTTTTGATATTTAGATGATCATAATTAATATTGACTATGTTATCAAATTCAAAGAGGAAGATAACATTGCCGATATCGACAATGAAGACAACAACAATAGCAATAATGAAAATAATCATAAAAATTGTATTTATTATTCTATTATCTCTAATAATACATGCTCAAATTTATATTTGTATTGAAAAATACAAAATATTAATAATAATGATGGAAATCAAAAACGTTTTGGTCCGCATGAGCCACAAAGGGCAATACAATATAATGGGGGATGGGCGAATAGAACTTGAGACCTAATGTGTCCAGTGAAGAGTACAATACAATGAGGGAAGGGGGAATCGAACCTGAGACCTAATATACTCAGTAAAAAGGGAGAGATTGGCGGTTATCAAGATAAATCTAGGGGTTGAGATTGTCTAAGATTTTGATCAACGGTTGTAAAGCTTGGATTAATGAGAAGTTTGGATTGAGGGATGAAAGCATTTTTAGGCATCCACCCATTCTAATATTTGTAAGATAAAGATTTGGATTCTTCAATATACCACAGTTATTAATTCTTACCTATCGACCATAGTTATAAATATCGTATTAACATACTAAAATTTTTCAGATTGGAATGATAACATATGAAACAATAGATTTCTACATTTTTTGTTTGGTCTTTCAAACGTCAACATGTATTGAAGTATACAGATGTCTCCACATTGAGAGTGGAACACCACATTATGATCTAACTTTTGTTTGGATGGAATACTCTTATCAAACTAATGTCTACATTCAATCTTCACACCCAAAAGCTTGGAAAAGAAAGAAGGAAAAAAAATCAAAAGTCACAAAGATTGCTAGTATCCTTTCGACTCAAGAAAAAAAAAATATTGGTGTCTAATAAGGGTGGAAAATATCAATTTGATTTATGAATTTATCCAACCTAAACAATTAGATTTGCTCATAATATTGTTGTATAAAGAAAAAGTTTAGAAAATTGGACATGTTAGAATTGAAAAGTAATTCTAGATCGGATTGTTTGAATTCTTTGTACCAATTTTGTTGAATCAAATTGGACAATCGGCTTAAACGTTGAACAAACGAACATAGATATAGTTTCAGTCAAGATCTCTAGAAGCATACAATACATTTCGGGCAGCCATCCCACAGTTCAAAATGGAATCTAGGCTCAGTAATCATTATAATATTGACTGTGACGTCTTAAGTTCATGTCAAAGGTTTGGACAATAAAATTTAAACATTAGAGCATTTAGATCCAAATCAAAGATAACCAAAGTGTTTGGACTAAAAATCTGAATTGAGTAGTTCAAATAGAAAATTATTTTAATATAGGTCATACGCAATATTATTATGATATTCTTTCATCACAATTTATTTAAAAACTTTGGCATATATGCTGCTGTATCATAATTTATATTAACCAAAATTTATTATCGGTGCCTTAAATCATATTTGAAACAAGTAAGACCCTATGTCAATGCCATGAACCTTGCTAGAATAGGAGAGTGAGACGATGAATAGAAGGTGGAAACCTTTTTGTCTCTAGTATTAGGCAATAAAAAGGCAGGCCACCCATTGTGCATCATTTGGGGGGGGGGGGGGCAGGAATAAAAGGTGGAAGTCTTTTGGTCTGTAATAAAAAAGAACTACCCATTGTGCATCATTAAAGGGGAGGGGGAGGGGAGAGAGAGAACAAACAGAGGCACTTGATGTTGGGATGATTCTGTGCAGACAAACGAAAGCGAGCAGGAAGGATGAATTTAATCGTAGTGGTAAGAACTTGGCACATGCCAAATATGGGAAATGCTATGGCTTATTGATTAATAAAGAAAACAAATGGGAAATTCTCATCCTTATTATATTATTAGCAGCTATCTTCCTTTTGCCTTGGGGTTTTGACGTAAATTGTGATTAGGATTTAGAGTTCAAATCTTGAAATTTATAGTTTTCCACTCTCTTGAGCCTGTTGAGAGATTAAATAAATTTCTTCAGCCAATTTTAGGTTCTGTATTATTTGTATTTATAAAATGTTGTTGTTATGTTATAATTTAAATGAATTTGTTGAATTCTTTCTCACACCTTTTCAAATTCTCTTTCAAAATGTATGCTTTTTAAATTTGTCGTGCTATTTAGGTTACCTTTATATTTTTCATATATACTTGTTGGGTTTCGTGGCCCAAAATCCAACTATGGCACGGTGGGACCGTGCTATGACAACACGGTCGTGTCAGGACGAAGGAGCGCGAAGACGGAGAAGACAGGAAATTGGCACGGGGGAGCCGTGCCATGTGGCACGGTAGTGCCACCTTGGCACGGTGTGACCGTGCCACTTGGCACGGTCATGCCACGCATGGTTTTGTAGGTTCCGATAGTGGCGACTAGAGTTTGTCACGAAGTACAATTTCTCCTGGCGGCTAGGTTTCGTCTGTAAAGGTGAAACCCTAGTTTTCTAGACCCTATAAAAGGGGGTCATACCTAGGATCTATAATCATCCCTGAACTCCGGTATTCATAAACACATTGAGAGGTAAAAAATACTTTGTGAGAGATTACAAGAGAGAGGTTGTAATTCTGCTCTTTGATCAAATCACTGTGGTGATTGTGATCGTGTTGTATTCTTCCTACTCATAGTGGATTGTTTTGGTGTTGTCGCCGTCCGTGGTTTTTTCCCGCATTGTGTTTTCCACGTTAAATCTCTTGTCTTCTATTTCTGTTTCTGTTATTCTACTTGAATTTCTGAATCTCTAACTCATCCTATCGCTTCCGCTATTGTTGTTGCTCTAATATTTTCCTAACAAGTGGTATCAGAGCCTTGGTTATAGGATATCTTCTATCATGAAGGTAGATATTCAGAAATTCGATGGGGAGATTAGCTTTAATCTCTGGAAGGTGCAGATGAGAGCGGTTCTCATCCAACACGGGTTGTGGAAGGTTCTGAAAGGACCTCATGTTAAACCTGAGAAGTTGACAGAAGAACAGTGGGCTGAAGATGTAAAGAAGAGAAGTGGGTCGCTGACGGAGGACGAATGGGAAGAACTGGAGCTGAAAGCAGTTTCAGCCATACAACTGTGCCTGGCACCTCACGTTCTCCGAGAGGTACTTGACAAGGCAACTGCTATCGATCTTTGGACGCGGCTAGAAGAACTCTACATGACGAAGAGTCTAGCCAACAAGATTCGGTTGAAGGAAAGGTTGTACACCTTTCGTATGGCTGAAGGTACCCCTGTCCAAAAACACTTGAATGAATTTAATTCTATTCTGGTAGATTTGGAGAGTTTGGATGTTAAAATTGAGGATGAAGATAAGGCTATTCTACTTGTTGTGTCTCTACCCCCTTCCTACAAACACTTTAAGGAAATTATGTTATATAGTAACTCGGATACTATATCATTTGAGGATGTCAAGTCTAACCTGCTGTCTAAAGAAAAATTTGACCATGACGTCCATGCTAATCCGGCTGAGGGATTAGTTGTCAGGGGTAGAACCACTGAGAAAAGGGGGAACGGTAATAAGAAAAACCGTTCTAAGTCAAGGAATCCTCACTCTAACAAAACCTGCCACTACTGCAACAAATTGGGTCATATCCAGGTCAATTGCTGGAAATTAAAGAAAAGGAATGAAAAGGAGGAAAAGGAGAAAACTGCTACAGCTGATTGTGTAGTAGATTCAGAGTCTGATGGTGATGTGTTACTTGCTACTTCTTTAGCTACCATCTCCGAAAGGGGAATGGATATTGATTGGGTTTTAGATTCTGGCTGTACTTTTCACATGTACCCTCATAAGGACTGGTTTGTCACCTATGAGACAGTTGACACTGGGGTGGTACTTATGGGCAACAATGCTGAACGCAAAGTTGCAGGAATAGGTACGGTGCAGATTAAAATCCATGATGGGACAATTAGAATATTGTCTAAAGTGCGCCACATACCTGACATGACTCGTTGTTTAATATCCTTGGGTACTCTTGAGACTAATGGTTGCAGGATTTCTATGGAAAATGGTGTCCTAAAGGTAACTAAGGGGGCCATGGTGATAATGAAGGGATTGAGGCAAGGCAGTCTCTACATTCTACAAGGAACTACAGTTACAAGTGTAGCTGCAGTTGGTACAGCAGATGACACACAGTTATGGCACATGAGGTTGGGCCATATGAGTGAGAAAGGGATGACCATTCTGGGTAAGAAAGGTTGTCTTGGTAACGCCAGTACGGGTAAGCTTGATTTTTGTGATCACTGTGTATTTGGGAAACAGAAGAGGGTGAGTTTCTCTAAAGCGAAACACCGTACTCAGGGGATCCTTGACTACATTCATTCTGATCTGTGGGGTCCTTCTAAGGTTCCTTCTTACGGAGGTAAGCGTTACATGTTAACCTTTGTTGATGATTTCTCACGCAAAGTTTGGGTTTACTTCTTGAGACAGAAAAATGAGACATTCTCCATGTTTAAGAAGTTCAAGGCTCTGGTTGAAAACCAGACGGGGAGAAAAATCAAGAAACTTAGGACTAACAATGGTCTTGAGTTCGTTGAGTCGGAGTTTGAAGAGTTCTGCGCAATAAATGGCATAGCTAGGCACAAAACTTTGGTTGGGAAACCACAGCAAAATGGAGTTGCAGAAAGAATCAACAGGACTCTACTAGAGAAAGCTCGATGTATGCTTTCAAATGCTGGGCTTTGGGATCGCAAAGCCTTTTGGGCAGAGGCTATTTCTACAGCTTGCTACCTGGTGAATCGTTCACCTCACACTTCCATTGACTTCCAGATTCCAGAAGAAGTATGGTCAGGTAATCCTGTTGATTATTCTAGTTTGAGAATATTTGGATGTCCTGTATATGCCCATGTGAATAATGGGAAATTAGCTCCTAAGGCTGTTAAATGTATATTTCTTGGATATACATCTGAGTCTAAAGGATACCGCATGTGGTGTCCTGAGTCTAAGAAAATCATTCAAAGCAGGGATGTAACTTTCAATGAGACTGCAATGTTACCTTCTGGAAAGGAATCTGTTGTTTCTCCTACTGGTGCAGGTGATCAGCAAGAGACCAGTATGGAGATAGAAGTGGAGACAGTTGCAGTTCAAGGCGGAGCTACTAATCAGCCCAGTAGGGAGGCCCAGGTTACTGAACCTGGTACCATTAGTTCAGATCATCCTCAGGTGGAGGCCGTTCACTCTGTAGCTCGCGATCGTCCTCGAAGGGAGATCAGGAGGCCTGCTCGCTACAATGATGATGAGGGACTGGTAGCCTATGCACTTTCAGTTGCAGAAGAGGTACCTGAAGGTATGGAACCTTCAACCTACACTGAAGCAATCTCCTATCCAAGTTCACCTAACTGGATCCTAGCTATGCAAGAAGAAATGGAGAGTTTGCAAAAGAATCAGACTTGGGAACTATGTGAGCTACATAAAGGCCGAAGAGCCTTAACTGCCAAATGGACCTACAAGAGAAAGGAATGCATTCCTGGAGTTGAAGATGCAAGGTGGAAAGCTCGCCTGGTTGTTCGTGGCTACAATCAGAAGGAATGTATTGATTATAATGAGGTATTCTCACCTGTTGTTAGACATACCTCCATTCGAGTGCTCCTTGCATCTGTTGTCCTGTTTGATTTGGAGTTAGAACAGCTTGATGTGAAGACTGCATTCCTTCATGGGGAATTGGAGGAAGAGATCTACATGAAGCAACCTGAAGGCTTTGGTGTTCCTGGGAAGGAACAACTGGTATGTAGATTGAAAAAGTCCTTGTATGGACTTAAACAAGCTCCTAGGCAGTGGTACAAAAGGTTTGACACCTTTATGATTACATAGGGATACACACGAAGCCGACATGATAATTGTGTGTATTTTAGACAATATTCTGAAGGTGCATTTATCTACTTGTTGTTGTATGTTGACGATATGTTGATTGCCTCTAAGGATAAATCATTGATTAGCAAGTTGAAATCTCAACTCAGTAAGGAGTTTGAGATGAAGGACCTGGGAGCAGCAAAGAAGATTCTAGGCATGGAGATTCGAAGAAATCGAAAGGCTGGTAAGCTGTACTTGTCTCAAGGACGCTACCTTGAGAAAGTACTAGGCAAATATAATATGGATAACTGTAAGACAATTTCCACACCCTTTGCTGCACATTTCAGATTGTCTACTGAGTGTTGTCCACAAACTGAGGAGGATATAGAAAAAATGTCTAATGTTCCCTATTCTAGTGCTGTTGGTAGTTTGATGTATGCTATGGTATGCACTAGGCCAGATTTATCACATGCAGTAAGTGTGGTAAGTAGATATATGCATAATCCTGGAAAGGATCATTGGGAAGCTGTGAAGTGGATCCTTCGCTATGTAAAGGGTATTGTTGACAAGGGGTTGGTGTTTGATAGAAACAAAGCCAGTACATGTGATGTTACAGGCTATGTTGATTCTGACTACGTTGGTGATCTTGATAGAAGGAGGTCCATATCTGGGTATATCTTTACTATGTGTGCAGGTGCTATCTCTTGGAAAGCATCCTTACAATCTATTGCAACTCTATCTACTACAGAGGCTGAGTATGTTGCTGCTACAGAAGGAGTGAAGGAAGCTACTTGGTTGAGGGGCCTTGTTACTGAGCTTGGCATCCCACAGGATACCACTGTGGTGTTTTCTGATAGTCAAAGTGTTATCCACTTGACTAAGAATGATGCCTATCATTCAAAGACCAAGCACATCAGTGTCAAATATCACTATGTCAGAGACACAGTTGCTGCTGGAGAAATAGTCGTGAGAAAGGTTCACACGTCAGAGAATCCTGCAGACATGTTAACCAAGCCTCTACCTATAGCTAAGTTCAAGCATTGCTTGGACTTAGTAAGCATTCACAACATTTGAGAGCCCTACGGGGCATTGCCCCTTGAGGGGGCGTCACCCTTCGGGGTGCGATGACGGCGTCAGAGCTCTGCTATTTGGAGATTTCGGTCCAAGGTGGAGATTGTTGGGTTTCGTGACCCAAAATCCAACTATGGCACGGTGGGACCGTGCTATGACAACACGGTCGTGTCAGGATGAATGAGCGCGAAGACGAAGAAGACAGGAAATTGGCACGGGGGAGCCGTGCCATGTGGCACGGTCGTGCCACCTTGGCACGGTGTGACCGTGCCACTTGGCACGGTCATGCCACACATGGTTTTGTCGGTTCCGATAGTGGCGGCTAGAGTTTGTCACGAAGTGCAATTTCTCCTGGCGACTAGGTTTCGTCTGTAAAGGTGAAACCCTAGTTTTCTAGACCCTATAAAAGGGGTCATACCTAGGATCTATAATCATCCCTGAACTCCAGTATTCATAAACACATTGAGAGGTAAAAAATACTTTGTGATAGATTACAAGAGAGAGGTTGTAATTCTGCTCTTTGATCAAATCACTGTGGTGATTGTGATCGTGTTGTATTCTTCCTACTCATAGTGGATTGTTTTGGTGCTGTCGCTGTCAGTGGTTTTTTCCCGCATTGGGTTTTCCACGTTAAATCTCTTGTCTTCTATTTCTGTTTCTGTTATTCTACTTGAATTTCTGAATCTCTAACTCATCCTATCGCTTCCGCTATTGTTATTGCTCTAATATTTTCCTAACAATACTGATGTCTAATTTATGAAGCAAAATTCTAATAAATGAAAATGATCGATACACCTAATAATTTTTTATATATAATGGTGTCTAATTTATGATCGGCACACCTTAAGTAGTAGACCTACTCCTAATCATAAATGATTAAGCTAAATTAAACCAAAATGCAACACGTGAATGACAAATAACTTGATCAATTTGGACACCCAAGTGAGGAGACGACTCCTTCTCCAATAGTGGATGATAAATAGGGATGGTAATGGATCCTAAATTCAGTCCAGATCCATTAGACCTGGTCCATTTTTAAGGATCTGGATCCTGAAAATTTAGACCCGTTGAATTTTTAAAGGATACAGGTTGGATCTGGATCTGGGTTTATGACTTTAAGACCTAGACCCGACCTTGGACCCATTTACAGACCCGTTTATTTTTTTATTTTTTATTTTTTTTGGTAATTGATAGGGTATTTATGGATGTTAGACAACTTATTTGATTTATGTGTAGTGACTAATAGAGAATAGTGGACAACTATTAGTGATTTCTACTTATAATTTAGTATTTTGCTATGTATTATTGCAGAAAAGTCAATTACATGATAAAATTTTATGTATGCACATTTGTTTTGTTCAGAAAACTAAGAAAGAGAAAAAAAAAAAAAAAGACTCAAAGTGGCGAGACCCGTTAAGGACCTGCATGACCCTTTAGATCCAAAGGATCCGGGTCTGGATCCAAATTTTATAGACTCTGCGGATCTGGATCGGATCTGGATCTAGGTCCAGAAAATGAATCTGGATCTGGATTTTGACGGACCCGATCCAGACTCGGTCCTTTGCCATCCCTAATAATAGGCATAGAAGGTTGCCTTCATCATGGGCTAAACCGTAAGGATTTTTAACCAAAATCATGCACTGCTTCTCCTTTCCAATCTTGCAAGATCCAATAATTAACACCCAACTCATCCATCTAGCATGGGACTAAAAGAACTGTATGTCGCATTGCTTCCTGTTGTTCACCGTCAGTCTGGTTAGATGTTTTGGTCTTGGCCTTGCTGTTTCTCCTCTTCATCTTTCTCTTCTCTAGCTTTAAATTTTCCTTTAATGGTGCAAAGATTATCCCAGGTGGTATATTGCACATGTCCCTTCTCAGATGACCATTATAATAATACAAGGACACCATGACCGGCATTTTAGTAAGAAGGTCAACAATGCGCGCCTCTTGGTTATCTTTGATAAACCCGAATACCACCAACAATGAATCTTCTAATTTCAAGTCAATGTCCTGCAAGTAAAAACCATTTTGGAATTCCAAACAATTGTAGTTTAAATGGTCAAAATGATGTCAACTAATATATAAAAATAAATGCATACTATTTTATTCCATAGGCAATTTTCAAATGCCACTTTCTCGCTAGTATCCCTCTCTCCTTGGTTCACCAAATCCCTTAAGGAATACATATCATAGGTTATATAGCCGAATACTAGGCGGGGTAGGAAATATGGGGTATTGCATAATTAATGAACAGTCTAACCTTAATGTTGAATAACTAGCTCCTATCTTTCATTTTTCTTTCATATTTTATTCGAGGGAGTATTTGAAAATTTAAATATTAACCAAGGAGGGTTTGGATGAAAAAAGAGAAGAAAAGGGAAAGGGAAAGTGGAAGGAGAGACACCGGAAAAAAAAAAGAAGAAGAAACAAACAAACTTTTCACTGGCAACAACAATCATGAGGTGCCCCACTATATGACATATATCATCACTCTCTCTAATAAAAATGAGTGAAGATTAATTGCTTCCCAACCAATGAAAGGTTTTTTTACTTGTAACACACCTCAACCTTGGGGCTAGGAGTGTTAGTGTTTTCTAAATTCATGGGGCAATACAGATTGAGTTTTGTCTAAAAACTGACCATTTTCCATACTTAAAGCGTTACATTAAATCCCTACAATTAATAGAAGTACAACGATATATCAAAACAAGCTTAAAAGGCTACACGCCGGAGTCCACAACTTTACGGGTCACACGCCTGGAGTAAACAATGAAAAGGCGACTTCTGGATATTATGCATTACATGATTTCAGTAACTAGTTAATATAAGCTCAAGAACTTCAATTATATCGCAATTCGTTGCTAACTCACTAGTTGATGCACATTACATATCATTCTACTTCTATACGCATATACAAGACTCCTTTTTTGAAGCAAGGGAGATTCTAACTTGTCATGCATATATCATTGACTACCTGTCACATTGAGAATTTAGGAAAATGGAGAATAGAGATGAGATGAGCTACCACACGGTCAGTGCGTATTCTCAACTCCTTAAAACCAAAACATTTGCAGGCACGAGTGATAAGTAGCAGTCACACAGCATTTGTATATAATATTATTGTATTAGGCAGCAAACTCTCTCAAAGGAAAAACATCACCTCCAAACTTATCCTTAGCCACTTAACCTCATAACTACGCCCTTTACTAAGCGATCTTCCCTAGAAAAAGGCAATTAAGCACATTGCCAAGTAAAATGACCGATATAGGGTTAAAAGCTTTCATTCACGCATTTCAGAAGCGTTATAAATCATTTTCCTTTGAAAGAATCGCTTAAAACTCAAAATGGCCCTTTGAGGCTTCAATTTCATGAAATGTCCACACTGATAAGAAATCCACAGTTTTCTTATATTAAGAATCGCTTAGAAATCAACTAGCCCTTCAACGCCCAAACACTTTTTAAAAGTTCAAGAAACATTCACACTGATAAGAATTCCACAGTTTTCTTATATATATATATATATATATATATATATATACATATATATATATACATATATATATATACATATATATATATTCACTCGCGTATCGAATTATCCCGAGGGCATAATATAAAATAACATGTGGCCAAACGCGTCTCGGCAGAGCAATTCTCTAACCTTAATATTGTCTTCTATGGTGAAAATTGCTCACGCCTTATCTTGCGTCCAGTCCCCACCCTCATGATTTTATCACGCGTTAATATCAACGAACCTTATTTTGGGGAAAACAGCTCACACCTTACGCCTTTCAGCTACATCCAATCCCCACCATCAAGGTTTTATCATGGTCACTATCAACAAACCTTATTTCAAGAGAAACAGCTCACGCCTTACACCTTTCAGCTGCGTCCAATCCCTACCCTCAAGATTTTAGCACGCATCACTCTCGTTAGAGTCTTCTAGAGTTCCCATTTCTGGGTCTAACTCCCTAGGTATGACTATTAACTGAGCACTATCTTAGCCTTTTAATCATACGAAACCATTATAGTTTATTAAAAAGGCGTTACAGCTACAACAGTAAAATCTCACCTTTAAGTAAGTTACAATCACTTCCCTTTTCACTAGTTGTTTATGTAATTAAACAATGCTTTTCTAGTAAAATAACCCATAACCATTAGTGGTTTATGGTTCTTTTCATCAAGTAAAATATCTTAAAATCATGGTGAGTCTACTAACTCGCAATCCAAAACTTAAGTAATTGGCTAGCATGTAATTCAAGCTAGTATTTGCAATTAAACAACTTCAGTTGCTCTTTTTATGCTCATTCAATCTTTTAAACACATAGGAATGAATATAATGCAAGTCGAATCCCTCAAAATGATTTCAAACATATTACTCAACTCCTTTTAGAAATCTCTAGACCTATCGACTGGTCAGCTGAATCATTCTGTTGAATAGTTTGAAGAATTAGGGTTATTTCGTTACCAGTTACTTGTCAATTAAAACAGGCAACCAATAAGCATTTAGAAACGCTTTGAAATCATCCAAATATGTAGTTACGAACTTTTAAAGGTTTCTAAAAAATTACAAATCAACAATAACACACATATTCATCAATTTAAGGGGAAGAAGGAAACCACATAGCACATTCATTTCACTTCATAGAAACAGTTTCAACCAAATTCCATAATCACCACACAATCCACATGATTCCAGTCAATTTCGATCTGAGGTTCCCTTCTCACACGGCACTGGCCACAAAAAAGAACCTCAAACCACACATCAATTTCACCTTAAATCCGCATAACTACCAAACTCGGTTTCCAATTCAGTACGATAATAATTCAATCATTATTTTGGTAAAACCAATAATTGCATGGTTAGTAAGCATGCATATATATATCCAAAACAAAATTCGAGAGCAATTTAACTGAATTAACCAATAGTAATACAGCGGAATCAAAAGCTCCAAAAATCATCTAATCGACTTAACCAACGATTTATACGTCAAATTCAACATGCCTGACTTCAATCCTCAACTAACCATACAACAACAACAACAACAACAATACCTCCCAGTGTGGGTCCCGCTGCCGCGGGGTCTGGGGAGATTCAGCTGTAGGCAACCTTACCCCTACCGGTATTCCTACCCGTAGAGAGGTTGATTCCAAGAGACCCACGAAAAAAGGTTTGGTGAAAAAGTTTTATAGAAGACAGCGTTTGCGAAGCATTCAAAGAGGAAAAACAGTGACCATGAAGCTGAAACTGCAATAAAGATGAAAGAACGTACCTCAACACGCGACTTTAAGCAGCTGCCGTCACTCCCAAAAAAACAGCTCAACCTGCATACGAGCCTGACAGACCCCTACCAGCCCAAACCACTACAGAGTCGCTTCTCTACCATCTAAAAACCAAATCCTACTTCGCCACATCCTCCTATCCTGAGCCAAGTCCTCCGTCAAACCCACTACTTTCAAGTCCTCTCTAATCAACTCATTCAAACTCTTCTTCGGTCTACCCCTTCCTCTCTTACCACCGGGGACGTCAATTAACTCACACCGCCTCACCGGGGCCGCCATACTCCTCCTTTTGACGTGGCCGAACCATCGGAGTCTTGATTCCCTCATCTTTTCTTCTATAGGAGTCACTTTAGCTAAGTCCCTGATTACATCATTCCTAATTCTGTCCATTCTCGTAAAACCACACATCCACCTGACCATCCTTATCTCAGCTACCAGCAATCTCTTAACCTGTGTCTTTTTTAAAGGCCAACATTCCGATCCATATAGGACAGCCGGTCGAACTACCATCCGATAGACTTTGCCTTTCAATCCTAAGGGCACCCTCTTGTCACACAGCACACCTGAGGCAGCCTTCCATTTTTGCCAGCCCACTCTCATGCGCTGGTTAATATCCTCGTCAATGTCTCCATTTTGCTGGATGATCGAGCCAAGGTACTTAAACTTATCTACCTTAGGTATGTGTCTCCCATCCAGGGTGACTTCTCCCCCCTCTTCTATCCTTCCACTGAAACAACAATGCATGTATTCCGTCTTCGATCTGCTCAATCTAAAACCCCTAGCTTCCAGCGTACGCTACCAACTCTCCAACTTGACATTCACCCCTTGCCTGGTCTCATCAATAAGAACAATATCATCTGCAAAAAGCATACACCACGGAACCTCCCCCTGAATCCCTCTAGTAAGTACATCTAAAACTAAGGTGAAAAGGAACGGGCTTAGGGCGGAACCCTGGTGCAGACCCCTACTAACAGCGAAGTCCTTTGAGACTCCTCCCGGCGTCCTAACACTCGTCCGCTCTCCCTCGTACATATCCTTAATCCTCAACTAACCATATGTTATCAAAACATATTATGAGCTCGATTCAACTGCATATTTCGACAACGTTTAGGCAGATTCATTTACTCCAAAATTACCTAAACATCTATCATGACAATTCACGAATCAGTTTGCTTAGCCATTAACATGCAATGGTTGTTCAACTTCAAACATGCCCAAATTCAGTATAAAATCACCAAATTCTACCCAAACTTCATAATCTATGCATAAACGTCAAAATTCGTTTGAAAATTAATAATAATTACGAGGAAGAGAAAACCCACTTCACTCTTAGCTCAAGGACCCATGTATGGGTTGATTCTGAAGTAGAATTCGGACTCTAAAACACCCAAAACCACCGCTACTGCTCACGACCTTCGCCTGACCGCAACCCTAAAAATCCTAACTTGCTCACTCTCACGTTCTTGGGTACAGATGCGAAAGGTAGATAGTGGAGGTTCAATTTATAGGCAAATGGAAGGCTCGAAACGCCCAATGCATGCTTAAATTTGGCCAAGTGTTCGGCCTTCTCTGCGCCAAAATCGACCCAGTGGTTGCGGGCACTTGGGAAGGACAGATTGGGGTCGAGCTTGGCGAGTGGGTCGCGTGTGTGGTGAGGAAGAAGAAGGATGGTCGAGCCTGGTGAGGGTGTCACGAAATGGTGAAGCCGAGGAAAAAGAAGGCGGCGGCGAAGCCGGGCAACAAAGGGGGGTCACGGGTTTATGCAAAAATTAAAACCCTTTTCCTTTTTCGGCTAGAAGGTAGTCTGCCAGCTGATACCCATAGTCATGGATTCAACATGTGGCCAAACCGCTCCAAAACGGCCGCATTGGAAAGGTTTTAGAGTTGGGTGAACCGCGTTTTCATACCGCAATAGCCACGATATGGAACGTAATTGCCGTATTAAAGCGATTTTACCATTCCGCGACCGAAACCTCATTTTGAATCCTTGCCCCTAGTCCAATCTCAGGCCTCCATTCCTAAACTGAAATCATTAATATAATCGTTCATCGACTTACTCGTCCCTTGATTATATTAAGGTTCGATCTAGTAAACTACAGAACTAATCCCAAGATTCGACAATCGAATCGTATTCAGGAATCCACTCAATTTAGTACCTGCTAATAATTCTCAATAACAATCGTTAAAAATCATTGTATAATTTTCAAAATAACAACAACAACAACAACAACAACAACAACAACAATAATAATAATAATAATAATAATAATAATAATAATAATAATAATGTCCTTTTTGAACAAAATCAACACTTCAGCAGGCACATCGATATTAATTTAATATATCGAATAACAAAATACGATTATATAACATCTTAAAATAGGGTAGTCAGCTTAAAGAAGGAAATAAAAATCACGGGTGTTACATTCTGCCCCCATAAAAGAATTTTGTCATCGAAATTCTATGGTCTATGGTTAAGTCACCCACAACATGCACATACACATGGTACAATCTACGCCACTCATATCAAAATCTGAGTTGAAATCGAAAAGGAGCTTATGGTATTCAGTCTGCTCCTCGCTAGTCCTCTTCACGCGTCTACTCACTCTATTTAAGCGCCGAGGGCAAATCACATTGGAGATGGGCAAATGAGTTGGTGTGGAAAACCATATTAAACTCAATCGAAAACGAACGCCGACCTTGACTTATCTAAACACTATTCGTGTTATGGCTGAGTAATTAGATGTATCTGCATTTCTACAAATCGACATCTAAAGGCATGACAATTGGGTCATAACATATCAAGGTCATCTATGGGTAGTTTCATCCCAAGATAGGAATTCAAATCACTTTTAGGGTTAAAACAGTTAACCCAGAGACTCCTAGAGCACACTAGAGTGATGAGGGCATCACACAGTATCACGTAGGATCACCTTAGCACAATGACATCGAATGGAATTAATAATTCAATGTTCTCAAGCCCAAGAATCATAAGCATCATGAATCAATCCAACACGCATATATGGTGAACAACTTACAAGAGAATAACATATGCAACTACCATTAGTCATGCAAGGAAACAACTTGGAAAAGCTACATAACAAGGACGTGGGTCGATGCGCAGTAATAGGCCTACATAGGTCCATAAATTAATCGTTTAAAGGAAGCAGATACATGGTTTCTTGGTTGTGGTGGGTTTGGCACAAGGTTCTCATACGTAATGTTGCCTTTACACAACTCAACTGTCATTCCACGAGGGTTTAACTGTCAGGGTGAGGTGGTTTCGCAAGGCATAGCCACCAGGAGATTTTCAATCTCATAGGGAAAAAGGGTTATGAGTTCAACCAACACATTTTCGGATTCGTTGAGGTGCTTATGAGCAAGCATATACATATGTAGACGTAACTCGAGAAATGGTAGTGGTAATACGCAAAATGGTGTCGTGTCTAGCTACAAGACAACTGGGTCGGAGGGAAAGCCAAACATAATAACCAAGGTATAGTAAGACAGCATTGGTAGCATGCATGATGACTAGCGAAGCACCGTCCAAAGTTCTCTATGAAATCTACCAGGTATCACATAAAACTCATTATGCAAAATATACCGGAGGATAACTCAATCATATTATGCCAGGACACTCGGTTGGACCTTGTCGGGGTTGTTTTACACATACCCCTTTCATATCCTTTAAAGTCGGGCATCCAACAATGGTCATGGGTATGCTAGCACGCGGTATGGCTAGCGCATAGAATGTACAAGACAAACAAATGCGAATTTGGACTCTTACGACCACGAAATCTTTTTACTAGGCATATGAGTAACTAGCCACTCAATCAAGCATAAGAAGTAACTCTATTACAATCATGAATATTCTAGCATACCACTCAATGATGTGTACAAAGGTAAGCATTTGAATGCAAAGAGCCACAGTCGCGCAATCATGCTATGAAGTATGTGCACAGCCAGCCACTTAACTATAACATAAAAGACTAAATGTTATATAATGATTAGCTAACTACGATTGTATGAAGCAACAACTCACGTGAACTAAATTATTTGGCCAATTTAGTGATATACCCAACAAAATTCAAGTCAAACAAGCACCAAGTAGTTCGTTTACTATACTATTCACTTATTAACATAAAAATGACCCTGCATTTCATTCTAAGTAACTATATAAGCTTCTAAGGTCCTTGCATTGCGCATAATGCCATGGTTATGCTTTAAAACACATCGCAATAATGCCACACAAAAAGTCACCTAGATGAGTATACGTGATTGCAACCCCCATTTGCAACCTAGGGTCAAAGGTATGTCTTGAGGTTGGTTCAAAATCATTAGAAGTTAGCTATCAATAAACTAACAAGGGGTAAGAACAATGACATTAATGGTCTTACGGACATATGTTGAGGCTTTGCACATATTTGTCTCATAAGGTAATTGTAGAGGTCCGAGGAACTCTTAGAATGGATGGGAAGGTTCCACCTTCTACTATGAAGCATTCCAGCTTTTACACTTGGTGTTAGCGCGTAAAAGATGTTGAAAAGGCATAAATCGTTGTCTCAAGTGGTCGCAAGGTGATGCATGTGATATAACAATTCCAAAGTCTGTCAGGTCATTCCTTTTATCTCCACTCTAGGTGTATTGGGGTTGATATGGCCTATCAAGCCTATCATAAGACACTACTGAAAATCATGCTTTTTCCGGTGGAATATTCCGGCGGCCCGCCGACCCGTCGGGGATGTCGGCGGATATTTCGACGTCAATGCCGTCCGATAATTCAAAAGGAGCGGCCGACGAATTTTCCGGCAACCTAGGCCGTCGATAGCCCTTTTTTGAAAAATGCTCGGCCTTTTTCTATTTTTTTAAAAAGTTTTCCTTTTTTTAAAATAAGGCCGACGGACAGGGCCGCTGAAATAACCGTCAGACAGTTATGTCCGACGGATGTTCCGCCGGCACATCCGTCGGAACCCCTTTAAAAGAGCCCCCCCTCGACTCCAGTCCTCATCCTCTCTCTCCCCTTAATTCGAGCCCCGAAATCGCCCCCCCCCCCCCGCGCGCACGCCGCTTCCCCCCGGTCGAGTGTCGCCTGTCCCCATGCTTCTGTCGGTGACCAGCCCCTGTCGCCGCCTCTTCACCCCCTGGGCGTGGCTCCTTGCCGCCCAGCTCTGGTCCCTCCTTGCTGCCTAGCATCCACCGCCAAGTCAGCCGCCCAGCTTCGATCCCTCCCATCGCCGTTGCCACCGCCACTTCACCGCCGGTCGACCTCAACATCCCCCACCATTTGTGACCCATTAATTTTGATATTTTGAAGTAAGTATTTAAATCTAAATATTTTGTAGATTTGTGAAATTGAAGAGATAATTTTGCTAATTTTGTGGTAATTAGTGATTAGTAGATTTATATTGAGTGATTTTTGGAAATTATCTTAAAAAATATATATAAATTGATTGTTAAATTAAAGTGGATTAATTATGTGATATGTGTTAATTTGTTGATAATGGTTTTTGTATGTTGAAATTTTGTGTAAATTAATATGTAATTGTTAGGTAAGTGCTATTATTAGTAATTTGTTGGTATTGTAAATTATAGTGAAGTGAAGAATGTATTTGTACAGACATTTAACATAATTAGTTGTGAAATTTATTGTTGAGGATTGATAGAGAACAATTAATAAGCAACTATGGAGTTATATTATTCCGTTAAATGTGAAAAAGTTGTGCATATATGTTGTTGTGTACGATTTGAGGGAAGGGTGTTATTTTAATTTGTGTGTTAATGAGAACGATTTTCATGGATAATTAATATGAACGAAATGGGTCGTAAGAGAAAACGTATTGCGAAAGGGGAAAAAATCCGTTATTGTTGTTGTAAGTGTCATTATTGTCGGTGTGCATGTCACAACTTTGGACTCCCACTTCAGACATTCAAACAGGTTTATATCCTAACTTAATTGTCATAATATGTGCTTTTGTTGGTATCATGTTAATCGTAGCATATGACGAAATAGTTTAATGATAAGTCCATCATGCATTCAGTTATATACAAACTAAAATGTGATAAATACGCCGATGATTAAAGTAACCAATGTACTGCTTACTTTGTCAATGATGAACTGTGGATAATATGTGTGGACCACCCCATCGGAGGTGGATGTATGAAAAATTTCTATCAGGGAGAAAATCTTATAGGCAGGAGTTCTTAGAAAGAGTAGAAATGTTTGATCAATTTGCAAGATGTCAAACAGAGTTCATTAATAATGGGCATTACAAATGTCCTTGTGCCAAGTGTTGAAACAGAGCTTACAGGGAACCTGATGATGTTAAATTACACTTGTACCAAAACGGCTTTGTTAAGAGGTATTAGTATTGAACATCTCATGGGGAGATAGAACCAACTGAATATGCAAATGTTGGCAGTAGTAACCAACAAAACTTGTATGATAACATGGGTTCAACAAGTCCTATGGATTTCGATAACACGAACTCGTTTGTCGATCATGTTGGAGCAATGGTGAACGATGTCATTGTTACTAATGAGTTTGAAGTTAGTGAGCAACCAAATGCAGAAGCTCATGCATTTTATGATATGCTTCAAACTGCTCAGAGGCCTTTGTGGGAGGGATGTTCAAACCAAACTGACTTGTCCAATGCTGTGAGGTTGTGAGTATCAAATTTGATTACAATATGCCGCAGAATTGTATGAATGAGGTAATGCAGTTACTGCATGAGAGTTGCCCGCCAAACAATCGTCTGCCCCAAAGTTACTCAGAGTTGAAAAAGAAGGTCTGAAGTTTGGGTTTAGATGTGCACAGGATTGATTGTTGCCGCGGTGGATGTATGCTTTACTTTAAGGAAGATTTGACCCTTGAAAATTGTAAGTTTTGTGATTTGCCAATATGGAAGCTGATTAAGTCAGGCGATAATAGGAAGAAGTTAAAATCATATGCAAAAATGTTCTACTTTCTTTTGATACCAAGGTTGCAACGCCTTTATGCCTCAAGAAACACAGCTGAGCACATGAGGTGGCTTTATAACAATAGGCGTGAGGATGGTGTTCTGTGTCACCCTTCAGATGGGGAAGCGTGGAAACGTTTTGATCGCAAATACCCAGATTTTGCTTCTGAATCTCGTAATGTGAGGCTTCGTTAGTGTGCTGATGGGTTTAGCTCTTTCTCACAATCTGGTCGTTCTTATCCAATGTGGCATGTGGTTGTGACACCTTATAACCTTCCTCCAGATATGTGCATGACAACGTCATATATGTTCTTGACTTGCATTATACCGGGGTCATCAAATCCAAAGAGTAAAATAGATGTGTACTTGTAATTGTTGATTGATGAGTTCCGAACTCTGTGGGATGGTGTCCAGATTTATGACATTTCCATGAGACAGAACTTCTTGATGAGAGCTGCCTTAATGTGGACAGTGAATGACTTCCCGACGCTCGAAATGTTATCTGGATGGAGCACACATGGTGTTTTGAGTTGCCCTGTTTGTATGGATCAATTGAGGGTGACACATTTGAAACATGGGGGCAAAGTATCATGGTTTGACTGTCACCGTCGATTCCTGCCTCGACATCATGCGTTTTGAAAAAATCGCACCGCGTCTTGTAAGGAAAAAATGGTGAAAGAGGGCCCTCCATCCAGGAGAACTGGTGAAGAACTGTGGAATAAGGTACATAGTCTTCCAAAAGTAACCACCGATAGAGATTTTGTAATCCCAGGTTTCAAGGAAAATGTTCACAACTGAACCATGAGAAGCATCTTCTGGGATTTACTTTATTGAAAAGATCAGTTGCTACATCACAACTTGGATGTTATGCATATAGAGAAAAACTTCTACGACAACATCAATAACACTTTCATGGATGTTCCGGGAAAAACAAAAAATGATGTAAAGGCGAGGTTGGACATGGTAGACATGTGTAATAGTCTCGAGCTAAATGTTGAACGAGGTGTTAACGAGAGGACACTGAAGCCAAAGGCTTCGTACGTCCTTTCTTTGAACAAAAGGAAGGGGGTATGTGAGTGGTCCCAATAATTTACAATGTCTGATGCTCATTGCTCCAACTTTGGGAATTGCGTAGATATGAAGGCTGCAAAGTTCCAAAACATGAAGAGTAATGACTGTCATGTGTTCCTACAGACGCTTATGCCAATAGCATTTCGTGCGCTACCAAACGATGTACTTGAACCACTTGTTGAGTTAAGTGAGTACTTCAAAAACATTTGCTCAACATTGTTAAGGGTCGATAAGTTACAAGAAATGCAACGCAATATAAGCATCATCCTTTGCAAATTGGAGAGAGTTTTCTCTCCTGAGTTCTTCAATGTCATGGAGCACTTACCTGTGCATTTGGCAGAAGAAGCATACCTTGGGAGTTCAGTGCAATATCGATGGATGTATCCTTTTGAAAGATAAATACATTTGAAAAATTACGGCACACACGTAAATGTAAAACCAAAGTGTGCTTCAAACACTCATAAAATTTTAATGCATGTACTTTGGGTGGCTGAAGAAGAAAACTAAAAATAAAAAATCCCCTGAGGGGTCAGTGGCCGAAGCATATCTGGTGTTCGAGATATTACAGTTTTCTTCGTTCTACTTCGGCGCTAATGTGCCTTCAATGCGCATAAGACGTCGACGAAATGAGGAAATCAATGTGGAGCCAAAAGGTGAGCCAATTTTGTCAGTTTTTGAAACCAAAGGTACTACTGTGGGAGGTCGGACACAAAGGTACCTAACTGATGAAGAAATGAACGCTGCACAGCTTCATATTGTGTTCAATTGTAATGAAGTTGAACCGTACATCGCGTAAGTTTCAAAAAAAAAGTACACCTTTCATCCATTACATGCATTGAACGAATAGCATTTTATGAATTGAAACATAGTGCTAATCAGTGAATAATGACTTGTAGAGACTATTCAAACAACAAAAATTACAAGAAAATCTAAATTTCACAGATGTGGAGTTAGATGCACTGGTAGAGTCTGAGTTTATTTGGTGGTTCAAAAAAGCAATAAGATTTTTTAATTTTGCCATCCGTGTTGAAAATTACTGTACTAATTCATCAGAACTTATTTGCAGTAAATAGTCCCGACCTTATAAGTTGAAACATAAATACTTGTAGGTTGACATTGTTCAAATGTTCAATGATGAACGTCAGCTACACCTGTATCATTTGGCTCAACTGCCTTTGAGGATGGTCACAAGCTGATATACATTTAGGGTGAATGGATTCTTATTTCATACACAGAAAATGTGTGAAGGAAAAAAGAGTTACAATTGTGGGGTTTGTGTGAAAGGGAGCGGGGAAGGTAGATTCGAGAATGATTATTGTGGAATCCTTCAAGAAGTTATTCGTGTTGAATATCTAGGAGAACCACTTAAACAATGTACATTGTTTAGGTGTGATTGGTTTGATAACACCCATCGAGGAACACGTAGCCCCAAACTATGTCCCTTCATTGATGTTAATGCAACAAGAAGATACAAAAAATGTGATTCATTCATATTTGCTGCTTCCGCAATCCAGGTGGTGTACATGAGGTACCCAAATGGAATAAGAGATAAAGTTAACTGGTGGGTTGTCGTACCAAACAAATCTATACACAAAGTGAATAATGAATTCACTTTACCAGTTGCATTTCAAAAGGAACAAGTATCTCATATGACACCAGTAACTAAGATGCTCCCTGCAACTTTGTTGAATGAAGATAAAGAAATTGAGGAGGTACACGAAGACATTCCAGCTGAGAGAAGTGAAGAGAAGGAGTGGGATGATAATGACGACGATACTGAAGACTCTGAATAAAAGTGATAATGATAAATGAGTAGATTGTGATCTAAAACCAAATTGTATTCTATGTTAATTTAGACACTTATGACATTGTATACTTGACACTTATGACATTGTAATTATGGTCACACACGACATTTGCTGTTAATTTAACTGCAATTAATTATTTGTCCCTTATATTATTTGATCACTATGCTCTGTATATTTGTCTTAAAGATGTCAGTTACACATCGTGGTCGTGTGGCCGGACGTGGGCGTTCTCAAGGAGCATACCGACATAACCCCACCAGTCAACAAGAAGAGCAATATCTGGGACATCAAACCCCTGAGGTTCCCCACGCCATTATCCCAGACCCTCGCACTATTCTATCCATACACTTCACCCAGCACATGACACCCAACATCCCCCATGTACACATGTCTGGCACCTACATGATCCCGAACCCACCTCTTATTCCACAACAATCTGTAGAAAGGAGCCGGAAACAAAGTGAACATGCTTCTAGCCATGGCAGTACCACAAACAAGCAACTCATCACACCTGACGACAAAGAGTAACTAATTATGTCCTACCAACTGTGTTATGAATTTGCAATTTCTGACGAGGATCCATTCTTTCTTAATTTGCAAGTTTCTGTCCGTACGATGTTGTGTTAGAGATTACAAGGATATTTACGAGCAAATATCCTGTGTCAAGGCCAACATGGGGACTTGTGGTTTGGTGAGTTTAAGGTTAGAGTTTTTCCAAATTCTACATAT
>JACYFF010031952.1:38808860-38829370 GCA_017589665.1 Selenicereus undatus | reverse complement strand
AACTAAAAATTTAACCTATAATGTGAGAGAGTGTGTCCAAGGCCGAATGGGGAGGGAGGGCAAGGAGTTGTAAGGCAGAAAATATTATAAAAATGAAGAAAAAGTACTTTTAGGGGATTAGAACCAGTGTCCTTTGAGAATAAAGCAAAGCAAACGCAAGTCGCCTCCCACCGCTTGACCAATTGCACTTTCATATCTGCAAACTACTTATTATGTATATATATAAGATTAACATTTTTTAAATTTCTACCATATACTTTTTTTTTTAAAGGGGTGTCGAGTGACACCACTGACACCACGTTGGATCCACCATTGGACTCGATAGGTGGCGGGGGTGGCGGCAATGGCCGAGAGAGGTGGCGGTGTGGAAGGCAGAGCCTGGTGTGTATGGGAGAGGCAGTGACGGTGCCTCCATTTTTTAGAAAGAAAGAGGCAAATGGTTGTGGCTGAGCGCCACTTTAGAAAGAGAGTGGGGCCAGCTAAGAGGGGGAAGACAACTCCAATTCACGAACTAGGGAAGCCGAAATAAGGGGTCAGGGGCTCTTTTGTTTCACTAGTTTTCTTGGGTTTTTTTATTCAATTATTTTTATTTTGGTTATTATAATGTTTTAAAACAATTATCATGATTATAAGTTATGGCATGGTTTTAGTTGAATTATTATTTAGATGTTCAAGTTGATAAAGTTTCATGCAGTTAATTAATTCGTTGAATTAAAATTTTGAATCAGTTTCAATTCTAAATACATGAATTTATTATAAAAACATTAATATGTTATGTTATATATAAATTCGTTTTATATAAGCATCAACTTGAAATTTTTATGCCAAATAACTAGCGAATAATCAATTGGATTGAAATTATATGAATTTGTTTCATATATAAAATTAGTATGTATGATGTAAATATAGTTTACACATATTTAAATATATATCGATGTGATATTTAGATCCCCTTTGGTCCATAAATGAATATGTTTCATAGCTTATATGAATTTGTTTTATACAATATTCAATTACATGAATATATGTCATGATTTAATGATTTTATGCAAAACATGAGCAATTATGAGTCAGTTAATTATTTGTCATGTTTGTCATCACTCAAGTTAACAAAATGATTAATTGAACTTTATATGAATAAGTTTTATGTTATTATATAGGGTAATTGATTATTTTATGAATTTGTTTCATGAAATTTAAATTTGCAATATCATATGAATACGTTTCACATAATTTGCGATTTTTACTTTGAATTCGTTTCATTTAAATTATATTATATGGGTTTGTTCTGTATAATTAATTGCAATTAATATTTGAGTATATTTCATGTTACAAATTATTTTGCGTTCGATTACGTGAATATGTTTCATATTAATTACCAATAAGTAGTTTTATATGAATGTGTTTTATACGTACGACATGAGTTATAGTAAATTTGCTAATTATTTTAGTACTTTTTCTTGCCCAAAATTAAAAAATATGAATTTGTTTCATGTCCTTATTAATTATGTAATTTAGTAGTATTTTGTGAATTCATTTCATAAAATCTAAATTTATAAGATTATGAATGTGTTTTATAATTTGCGAGAGACATTTGAATAAGTTTCATGTTACCAGTAATTATATAAATGTGTCTTATATAATGTTCCTTGGGCTATAACGTATTTCTTTTGTAACATGTTATTATTTGAATATGTTTCGCAATATAGATTCATTTTATTATATAAATACGTATTATATAATAATCTGAATTTTATGGTTGATACGTCATTGATAGAGTGTTAAATGACATATTAGGAGTTATATAAATTCGTTTTATATAATGATACAACTTCGTGTAAAATTATTTTACATGATTAAACTGAATATCGTTGTGATATTTTTGAAGGTGTTAATTAGTTTAACCACTATGTTCTCCATAAATTTTGTTTTATAGAAAAATGTGATAATTAAATTATAAAAAATTTTCTAATTCATGTTTCTGTGCGATGATTATGAGTTTAGCGAAATTTTCGATCATGCACATGAATGATGGAGTTTTCAATAATTTAATTATGTGAAAATATGTCTAATGTCCATCCTTTTAAAATATACTTTTAGATATGGCAATTAAAATATGGTTGGTAATTTGTTTACCAATGTAGAACTTCATAGCGCTGACTATGACACATAGTGCCAGAGGAATCAGTTTCTTCTGAATGAGCGTGAGATGTTAGAACACTTCTCAGGTTCTAAGTTTTCTAGAATGGCAAAGATGGTACTGCTAGTGAGCGGTATCGAGAAAACTTAAAGGCATACCAAAAATGGTTTGAAAATCGATTGATCAACATGTTACTTTGTAATATTGCATCAATGGTGATCTAGTGAGGGAATTGAAAGTTATCCCACTGTTGAGTACACATGGGATTAACCTAGCTTCAGGTTCATTCAGATTCGTTTCCTCTTAAAGTTCAAGACCTAAGGTTGGTATTGCCAGGGAAAAAGGCTAACGGAAATAAAGAGAGGCATTAGCATGTATGAGTGCTATAACTGTGCTATAAGGGACGCGACACTGGGAATTGTCCTAAGCCCGTTAAGGTACCTTCTTTCACAGTTGTTCCTGGATAATATGTGTACTCCTAAGCATCAACTGCCAATTATGATCCTTAGTGGATTGTAGACACGAGAGCAATCAAGCACATAGTCCAGAATCGAGTTGATTTTGTGAACTTTTATCGATACCCGATGAGTTTACAAATTTTCATTTGTGATAATGACCGCAAAGAAGGTGTCCTTAAAGTAAGGATATATCTCTGTGAAGAAAATGCATTGCTTCTTCACGTTGCTCTCTATGCACCTGCGGTACGATGTTCCCTTATGTCTTTCATTTATAAGATTAGTTTTCTCCTTAATTTTCATCTAAATGTCGTAAACAAGACATATTTCATCTTTGCCTCTATTTTGACTCTATTTGAGGCATGCTTGAATTGACCATGAGGGTCAAGGTAAGACAAACTAGCAACAGATTATCTTATAAGACTAACTCACTAGGCTTAAGTTGTAAGCCGTGAGTTATGTCTAGCTAGTAAAGCAATATGAAATCTTTTTGTAAGGTTTCGTGGACAATGAGTCCCTTGGACTTCATTGACTCCATACATTGGCAGGCCTATGAATTTGAAGCCACATCATAGAGCGATATATTAATCATGATATAGGTATGTGTATCTATCATCTTACGGTTATTAGGTACTTGATACGTTCATATATTTTTATAGCGGTTGTAGGACTCAATTAGAATGAAATGTTGGAATTCTTCGAACTAATTGAGATCATGAATGTTTCTTTTATGAAATGAATTCCCACAATATCGGCTTGCTTGAGGATGAATTCCCAAGCTTCTGGTGAAATTTGAAAAGGACCTCAATTGTATGAGTTACAATAAGACCTTCAACCATCTCTCAGTGAGGGGGAAGATTTGAATTCTCACTAAGTCACCAAGGATGGTTCACCTTCCTTATTTGATGGGAATGATGAAGGTTTGTTTGTTAAAGAGAATGAGATTCGTTATTAATCTCCAAATGTTAAGGAGAGTCATTCCTGGACATGCAGTTAGTCTACATGTTCAGGATCCTACTTCCAATGGATAGTGGGAGTAGTTTTCTCTCCATGCTTAGGATTCGATACCTCCTAGAGAAACGGGGAGGGATTCCTAGTCTCATACATCTTAGAGAAAGGGGGAGGGATTTCTCAACTAGGCAGACAAATAATGAAGGTCCTAGTATCCAAAGGAGTGGGCATTGAAGATGATGTTTTCCTATGCGCTTCCCTAGAAGTTGAGGATCCTACCTCTTATCAACAGTTGATTTAAACACCAAATCATAAAGAGTGGATAGATGTCATGAGGGATAAGATGGCCTAAATGACAAGAACAAGGTTGAGAACTTGTTGATCCTCTACCCTGATGTAAGTCTTTTATGAGGTTTTAAGATAAAACGTTAGGTAGATGGTTTAATCGATAAGTTCGGGCCCTACTACTCCTAGCCCTCATTGCCCATTTGAACTTTGAGATGTTCGAAATGGACATAAAGGTTGCTTTTCTCGATGGTAATCTTGAAGAAGAGGTTTATATACTAACCCATTGGTTTCGTATCAAAGTGACAAGAGGACAATGTGTGTCGTCTTAAAAGGTCCACATATGATCTTAAGCAATCTTTTAAATTTCGATGCTTTAGATTCCATGGAGCCATAAGCTAGTTTGCCTTATCTATAATTTCAGAAGACCATTGTATATGTCAAAAAAATCAATAGGGAGATTGTGTTTTTTACCTACACGTTGATGGCATATTGATGGCCGGGAAACTACGAAAAGTAGTTGTCCTATACTTTGAGATGAAGGACATCGATGAAGCAAAGTATGTCCTAGCAGTGGAAATAATCCAAATCCACCCCAAAAAGCATGTGTCCAAATGTTTTGGAACATCTTTTGGATTTATACTTTCAAACCTGTAGATACTCCAGTTGAAGAAGGGTCTAACCTTGAGTCTTGTTCAATTACCTAAAACAGATGATAAAATGGAGATAATGAACGATATTTCTACACTAGTGTCATAGGAAGCTTAATGAAGGCCACATTATGTACGCGACATGACAATTGTATTGTGGTTGGTTTGATAATAGTTGTCAAAGTAACCCAAGACTTTCTGATTGGCAAGTCGTCAAGAGAATCAAGTGCTACCTTTGTGGTATTGCTAACTTAGTCCTTTGCTATTGAGGAGGAGACCTCAAGTTGAGAGCATAGTCAAATGTCGGTTGAGGTGATGACCTGGATGAGTATAGGTCAAACCTCGGGACATGCCTTCACATTGGGTGGGGGAGCCATGTCACGGGGCAGTGAGAAGCAAAAACTGAACAACAATTTTAACTATGGAGGCAGATTGTGTATTTGTTACCATAGAGACAAAAGCATTGCCATGAGGTGTATATAGACTAACAAGGTGGTTATATTCCCTTGATTAAACCTATTCCTAGTGATGCATTCAAAAATCATTTGTTAAGATTAGGAATTCATAAGGTTTAGTGCTTAAATGTGTCTTATTGTGTAATGGACATGGTTCTTTTGTAGATGAGAAAAATGCTCATGATTGTTGCATGATAGGCATATTGAAATGTCACAGGCTTCTGATTGGCCTAGTCATACAGTTAATCGTCCTGACGCTTTAGTAGCGAACAAGATGAGATTGAATCATATTGGCACTAGGTGTGCAACATTGATTACTCACACTGGAGGTGCATGAGTAAAAGGAATATAGTGGCCTTAGTGTGTCTAAGATGAGAATCGAGAGAGTCAAGTATGAAATAAGATTTCATATTAAAGCCTTAAAATTCGAATCTTGAGTGTTAAGATTAACATTCAGTATATTGATCTGGTGGCTCAGGTTAGATTTTTGTGTGAAAATCTAGAATAGCTATTCGCATGACATAAGGAGTGACGTACCCACCTGAGTGGGAGCTATACCATGACACACATTTCATACTGTGTGCTCTTATAAGATGACCAATACATGGAGTGACAATTGACTCCCCTATCTCTTGTCACTGTGTGACCCTATGGACAATGACCCTTCAACTTAAAGCTATAATATGAATTCAAAACTTGATGATGCTACCTTAATGTGTTTCTTAAGGGCCATGATGTATAGGGTTCAGTGAGAACATGTTAGGAAAGCAGTTAAGCTGAGATGGAATTTCATGAGTGTTTAAGGAAAAATCTATCCATCATCACCATATCAGCTCGGGCAATTATATTGAGTATATAATCGCATGATATATCATATGACATAAATGGACTATGTATGCCGCTGGTGATGTTGAGGATGATTTGCGGTATGGTATTTCATGAATGTATTATGTTAGTTAGATGGTGACTTAATCTAACATTATTGGTTACTTTCTGATCGCACGCCCCATTTCCAATATGAGGCGTGAAGAGATTAGTATGGAGAAAAAAACTGTAACTTACGGTTTATGTGATCGAGGGGGAGCTGTTGACTGAGTGTATAACGTTCACATTATGTGCTATTAAATGGGTAGTTACCGATGATTAATTACGTATTAATCATAACTATTAAATCCCTATTAAATACTTGTCAGTTACAAGTTGTACGCTGCTATATATAAGGGGTCTTAGTGACCTGATTCGGCATTAGTAGCACCTAACCCAAAACAGTAGCCCTCACTCTCTCTTCCCTGCTCTCATGCTAGCCTCACCACCAATCGGGCTTGGGTTTGGGGTGTGACAACTACGATGACTCTAGTAGCCACCGTCAATCCTAATTCAAGAATTCGTGGGCAATCACTGAGCAACGAGATATTGTGCTTTCGCAATAAGGTACGCCCGTAATTCCCCTACAAATACTAATGCTTCTAATGTTGTGGATGAATTGTTCGATATCCACCCATTTCAAAAACAAAGGGACGCCCCAGATCAAAGCGAAGTAAAGGCGGAAACGAGCTAGCGAACCAAACTAAAAGTTGCAGATTGTGTAAAAGAAGAGGCTATAATATCACTGCTTGTCCAGATAAGGAGAATTTTGATGTTATCAACTTTTCGTCAATGTCTACAATCAAGAGGAAGAAGACGATCCAAGGATCTGTAGACTTAAATCCCATTTTTTATATAAAATGCTGAAAATCGTAGAGGACAAATCTAGATTTCAAACTACTATTTTGTGGGTTTTAGATGATATTTGTTTAAGTTATGATGTTGTTTAAGTTCTATTGAGTGCTTTCTTAACAAACATCAAATGATATTATATTCATACTATTTGGGGGAAGAAATTATTCTTTTGGGATTTTGTTGGCTTTTTTTGGCATATGATTGAATTTATTTAGTAGTAGGATGTAGCCTTTCAATTATTTTTTATTTTTTGACCCTTTTTTCACTAGCCATCTTTTTGTTTTGCTTTTTAATACTAATGGAATTATGTAGCATGATTAAGCATGGTAGTTTGGGGGGGGGGGGGGGGAGCTAAAAGACACATATATGTAATTATGGCATAAAATTCTTTCCAATAAAATCTTATAAATTGTGCCTTAAATAGTAAAAGAATTAATTAAAAATGTGAGTGGATGGAATTAATGCATACTAAAATGTGCCCTAATTTAGGAAAAAACCCATAAACCATTGCAGGAGCTAGAAAACCTCCATCAACAAATGTTTGCTATTTTATAGAACATTCAAGTTAGCTATTTTACCAAACAGTTAAATTACAATGTTAATTTTAGGTTAGTGTCAAATTATGTCCAATTTTATATAAACTTTATAAGGGTAAATAAACACCTCATGTGACAAGTAACGCTTGGATTTGAGTTGACCTTGGTAATGATATCATTTCGAATCTCTTTGTTTTATATTTAATTGGGCGTACAATCACATCCCACAAAGGCTAATTAATGTCCTCCTGTATGCAAAATTTTAAAATTCTTAGAAAAAAGTTACGCCAAAATTGATAATCCTACACGTGACTAATGAAGTTTTGAATTTCCTACCATTCACAAGAGCACAAATTCTTGGAAAAAACCGTCCCATATAAGAGTTATTGTGAGACGGCGTCCTTTTGGGTGACTTTTTTCGATATTTTACGATAACGAATAGTAGGTTTTGAAGTGATTTTTTAGTTTGGGACTGATTGATAGTTCATATAGGACTGACTTTTATTGTAGTCACCCCTAAATAAGTTATTAGTCATCCCAATAGTATCCATATCATGATGTGTTTTGTGTGAGACGATCTCAAACAAGACTTACTGAAAGAAAGGGAAAATTTGGTAAATTAATGTAAAATAAACATTCTCTAAGAAAGTTATATATACAAATTTTCATTTGGAGGTAATTATATTTTTGTACTCCCCACTAAAATTTTTCGATGTACAATACAAGTTATGAATGATTGTTATGACAAAGGTAATTTTTTTTCATCAAAAATCTATAGATTTCATTTGAAATTACCTACATTTTTTATTCTATAAGTCTCACGTACAATCACCTATATTTTATGGGCATACTATTTAAAAGAAACTCAAATTGCTATGTCTTTGCTTTATTGCTCAAAGAATTATTATTAATATGACCATCATATAAATTAATCAATTAAAACAACTTTAAAATCTGTTACAAGTGTCTTAGTTGAATTTAAAATAAAGTACTGTTAGATTAAAATAATTCTAATAAAATTATAATTTTTGGAACAAAAGAGGAGCCCTGTAACGTAATTATAATGAATTCAAGTCATTCATGTCAATAAGTTCCCAATTTTAAGTAAAATACACGAGTCCACTATGATTTCTTTCTATGTTTCCCCTATGTACTTTCCTTTGCTCTAATCGTCTAATATGGTTTTTTTTTTTTTTTTAAAAGCAACATGTAATGTTGCTTCTGAATGTGAACACCCTAATTTCACCCCTGCTTTGAAGTACAGAGAAATTAGAGACTATTTACTTTTTTCTTTTTTTTTTTTGGTGGCTGGTTACACAGTATGTACTATTGCTTTTGAGTCTAAGACTTTTTTTATATATATTTAAAAAATCTAAACCTCCATCCCCTATTTCAGTAATTAGTAATTACTTGTGTGTATTTGTGGTTAACAGCTGTTGAAGACAACATTGGACCTTTAACGAATCCCCTATGGCCTGGCATGCAAGGCAAAACTTATATGATATTCATAAGAGTATATACTCCTATAAGTCATATCAGCGTCACATATTAATAGTTGTTTATATGGCATATACACATTGAAAAAATATATATACGTGACAAGTGTAAGTACACACTCCCAGATGTATGATATACACTACCCATACAAGGGCTGATTTCATCAATCGCAATTATCACTTTAATTCATTATTTATAATTTTGCTACTTTATTAATTGTTTTACACATCTAAAAGGGGGCTGAATTGGACCAAACAAATGAGTCTATAGGTGGACTGAGGTTAATGCTAGGATGTAAATTGATAAATATCTTACTCTGAGACACTCCTTTCGACTTAAAAGTTATGATGCTATTTATTAAATTTAAAGAAAAAAAAGGTATGATTAAAATGTGGAAAAATGTTATTACTTATAAACCATGTGAAATTATCTTTATATTCATAAATTTTCACAATGATAAAATTTCGTGTATAATGTGTCTTCAAGGATAGGATTGATCTGGTTAGGGTGTAATTTGTAATCATTGGCATAACTACCAAATGTTAAGGCACCTCAATTCATAATTAATTGCAACTATTGAAAATTTGGTGATTTTAAACCATATATCATATGAATTTTAATTAAGAAAAAACACTTAAAAAATATCTTATAGTAAAATATATATCATCGCCCCATGAAAATTAGCTTTGAATTGATACCCCCCGCCCAATTTACTAATTTGAAATTGTATACCATGTAACCTATAAAATAATAATATGTAAAATTAAAATAATTTATAAATATCTAGGTGCGATAAAATGTTATAGCATTCATTCTTCCTTCTTCCTTCATTTCCCAAGCTATTTTTCCTCGCTTGTTGGAAGGTTGAACCACGAAGCTTAGTTAACATGGTATAGGAGCTCACAGATCTTGAACATATAAAATTTTTCTTTCTTTCTCAATTAATTGGTTAACATTCATCGATTAATCATGCTGGTCATTCCAATGTTGTTTGACTTTCTTGATTGATTGATTGATTGTTTGGAACCAGCCATCAATCGAGCTTTCAACATTTACATTCTGTTCGGACGTTGGAAAATTTGGTGGAAAGAAAAAAATTGAGAAAGCAATTTTTTCTTATGTTTGGTTTAGAGAAAATCACATAAAAAAATATGGAGGAAATTAGGTAAAATAATTGTTAGAAACAAATGATAAAATTTTTCTCATAAAATTGTGATCAAAGTTTGGGAAAAGTTCCCAAAAGAATTTCCGACCTCCCCAAACCTCGCACTGCTTAGATAATATCAACATGATTCAAGTAATTCATCAACATTCAAATTTCTCATCCAAATTGTTGTACTTTTCCCTCAATCTGAACAAGAAAAAAAAAACTCACTTTCTCCCTACTTTTTTTCCTTCACATTTTTTTTCTTTCAACGTTTCTTTTCACCAAAATTTCTAAGGATCAAACTGAACCTTAGACTCTGTTTGGACCTTTGGAAAATTTGGTGGAAAGAAAAAAATTGAGAAAGTTACTTTTTTTCTTGTATTTGGTTTAGAGAAAATCATAAAGAAAAAAATATGGTGGAAAGTTAGATTAAAAAATTGTTAGAAACAAGTGATAAAATTTTCCTTATAAAATTGTGAGAAAAGTTTGAGAAAAATTACTAACATCCTCCAACCTCACATTACTTATATGATATCAATATGATTCAAGTAGTTCATCAACATTCATATTTCTTATCCAAATTCTTGTATGTTTTCTCAATCCAAACAAGAAAAAAAAAACCTAATTTTCTCCCTACTTTTTTTTCCTTCACTTTTTTTTTCCTTTAACTTTTCTTTCCACCAAATTTTCTATGAACCAAACGGAGCCTTAAGGTTCAAATATGATGTCTTGCTTCATCTTTGTATTCTTGCTTTCTAAGATATTGAGAATGGAGATCATGGTTAAAAATAGAGAAGCGCAAAATTTGAATATCAAAGATCCATAACGTGTTCTCTTTTTACTTTTCGGATAATTCAAATAACATTCTAACTAGTGAATTGTCATATCAAATGGAGAGAATTATGGTCATTAATAAAATGGCCATGGAAATAGCTCTTACAGCTAAGGATAGCCTAGGGTTTGCATTGGGGACATGCTCTAAACCTCCCTTAATTAGGGTTTGGTTTCTTAGAATAAAGGGCAAAATTGAATCGAGCCAAGCCCAAGCTTGGTCAAACATGAGCCCGTCTTGGGCTCAGGTCGAAGTTGCGCATAAAGTTTAGGCTCACTCTCATGCACATTGGATGATTAGGATCTTAGTTCGGTAGGTTTTTTTTCCCCCTCAAAATGTTTCCAAATTTAAGGCTAAATTATAGTCAAATTCTAGATTCTTTTCATTGAATTCAAGAAGTAACGGTTGGAATAAAATTTTATTTGTCCTAATGATACTTCATACTCTCCACGCAAGTTGTTAAGGAAAAAAATGAACTACTAAAGCTTAATTGAGCCAAATTGGGATGACCTGAACCTTGATGCTCTTGGGCTTGGCTCGATATGGTTTCAAGTTAACTTGGGCTCAGTTAGAGCTCGCTTTGACTCAAGCCGAGCTTTAACTCAGCGAGCCAACTTGATTTCATTACAATCTTACTTAGAATAATTTGCAACTGATATATTATTTTACAAGCATCAAGAAATGTGGTATGACTGCAATAGTGTGATCCTTATACCATATTGCAGTTGTGGAATTTAATTACTTATGCTAGCTTGATTGCAATACATAATCATGTTTAGGATTGGCAACCCATGCAATTTTTGGTTGGACTCAATGATGGTTAGTAATCCAAAGCAAACACCTGAACTGTTAGATCAATGTGAGGCTATCTACAAAACGAAAGTTAGAGTTCCCGAACAAGCACCTTGATTGGAATTGGGCATGGTGCACGGTTCTGAAATGTGTATAATTAAGACTGAAAACCAAAGGGGCTAAACACTACTTAATCCTTTCAAATTATCAAAGAAAAAGATGAACTTTGGACCCTAGAATATCACCCAAATTGGGATAAACTTTGAGAATTTTTTGGGAGACAAACTAGAAATGAGCTATATCATATAGCATTCATCGAAGTCACATCAATATAGGAAAAAATAGGTCTGGTTATAGGCTCACAAAGACTCATAACTTATTCCTCAAGTAAGGAATTAACCAATGAAAAAATTACTACTTCAGCCAATGGGAAATGGGTAAATTCCCCCCAATACCAATAGGAGATAAACAACAAAATTATATAGCCAATATGAGTCGGACAATATTTCTCATATTTGTAGAAGACAATGAATTTTTTTTGAACAATCAAGTATATTCAAATTTGAAAGATAATAGTACAAAATGTAGCAATCTTTCTTATCCTTTGGTACTAAAATTTAATTTGGGTGCACCTTAGTTATCAAATGAAAACTTCCTTAAACATTTCAATTAAGGAATATTCCAAGAATTTCTTTAGTAGTATTTTATCTTGCCATGCCCTATTTCTAGATAGGTTTAGAGTCTCAAACCACTTTGAGTCTCCTTTCCAAGATTGACTAGTGCAGGCCTAAATTGTGGTAGTCTGACTTCTTCATTAAATTTCTCTCTTCCCTGGAGTTACCAAACATTATTCACAAGCACAGAAATTAGACTCATGGAGCTTTTCAAGAATATCTAATATGCTTTATTTGAATTTCATTTGCTAATCTAAAACTTAACTTTAATTCGACCTAACTTTTCTGAAGTAAACAAGATGGCTTGCTCTAATAAGCTTTATGAATGTAGTTCACTAACATGCGAACTATGAAATAGATTGCTCACGAGATGCTGAGTAAACTCATAGGAGGAGTCCAAACCTTATGGGTACCATAAAATTGATCCAATTTCGACTTGAGACCTATCCAAACTAAGTGAATTAGAAGAATTAGGTTTAACACTGGTCTTGAATGTTGACTCTAGCAGGCTGGTTTTGGACTTTTGCTTTGCATAGAAACTCTCCCTCGTTGAAAGGATTTGCTCCGACATCCTTACAACCAAATGCTTAATTCCCTAAGAACATCAACCATGAGAGGCAGATACTCCCATTAGATTAGGAAGACATAATAGCGCTGAGGGTCCCGCCTTTCTTAAATGTATAAATGTTTTGGAAGCATCAAAGGGCTATTTTTCTTGATCAAGAAAATGTATGGGCTTAGGTACCTATAAGCTTACTAAAATCCCAATGCACTCATCAATTTTTAAATCACAATAGAGTACCTTGTCATGCATAAGCTTACATTGTAATGGTTCTTTTTCAAGAGTTAAAAATTATGATCTAGATGGTGTTTCAAATTCCAAAGTGGAACCACCTCTTTGAAGCCTTTATCCTCTTTATAAAGTTCCTTGATTGAATAAAATCTAGGGGACTTGGTTTCTAGGACCAATGCAAGGCATATCTCTTTGAAAGTGCATACCCGCTACATTTCCTTTCCTACTAATGTGCTTGTAAGAAAAAGTGACTGTAGGGATTCCACCCAGTTAGCATGTCTACTATGTATTCAGCTTGTTTTGCGCATTGATGGATGATTGAGCCTTGTGATTTGAGTATAGGACTAAGGGTTTTGGCTTGAGATAATAGGCACAATGTTCAAGGGCCTTGAGGATAGCATGGAACTCATTGTCATGAGTACAAAGTTGAGCTGTGACCCATTTGGCCTTTCATTGAAATATGTAATACGATCCTTCAACTAGGCAAGAACAACACCAATACTTTCTCCACTTGCATTCAAGTTAAACTTAAAAAAAGATTGTCAAAAGTTAGGCAAAGTAAAGGTCTCTAACACAGTTCTGCTTTGATAATCACGTAGGCCCTCTTAGTGGACTCGGACCATTCAAATGTTTTGCCCTTGAGACATTCTATCAAGAGAGCCATGAGGGTGCTAAAGTCCTGTATAAATCTTCCATAAAAAGAAGCCAGATTATAGAGGCTTCTTTCTTCTGAAACGACGTAGGAATAAGCCACGTCTTAATAGCACTTAGTTTTGATATATCATCATGGATCCTATCCTTGGAACAACATATATACTATGAAATACTACCTTTAGGGAAAAAAGCCACATTTTTCGAGCTTTCCAAATAGCTTTTGCTTTGTAGGAGTATGAAAGACTTATTTCAAGTGCTAAACTAGTCATTCTCAATCGACTATATACAAGTACCTTTAGGGGAAAAAGCCACATTTTTCGAGCTTTCCAAATAGCTTTTGCTTTGTAGGAGTATCAAAGACTTATTTCAAGTGCTAAACTAGTAATTCTCAATCGACCATATACAAGTACCTTTAGGGGAAAAAGCCACATGTTTCGAGCTTTCCAAATAGCTTTTGCTTTGTAGGAGTATGAAAGACTTATTTCAAGTGCTAAACTAGTCATTCTTAATCGACTATATACAAGTATATCATCAAAATACACCATAACAAAATATCCAATCTATGGTTAAAGGACTTTATTCATGAGCCTCATAAGGGTACTTTGGGGCATTTGAAAGACCAAAGGGCATAACAAGCCACTTATACCTGCCATGTTGGGTCTTAAATGTTGTTTTCCTCTATCATATGAATTTGATGGTGTCCACCCCTTAGGTCAATATTAAAAAAAATGCATGAACCACGCAATTCATCTAGCATATATCATCAAGACATCGAATAGGAAATGTAAATATTCAATAATGATCTTGTTTACAGCTCAATTATCCACACGAGTACAAGATTTACCATCCTTTTCAGTAACATGCAAAGTGGGCACTGAACATGAAATCATACCAGGCTTCAAGTACACAATATCAACTAGTCCTTTGACTTGGCTTTGCAATTCCTTCATTTGGGTTTGATCACACCTATATGCGGGCCTATTGGTACAGAGGCTCCTATAAACATGTCAATTTGGTGCTCAATACCCTGCATGCCGACGAGACAATACTTTAGGAAACACATTGTCAGAGTCGTGTAAGGGACCTTGAACCAAAAGATGTAAGGACTTCACTTCCTCTACGAAATATGATTGAACCAAGAATAAAGCAAATATATGCTTGCTCTTAATAATGGCCGATGATTGCTCATACATAGGATCTTCTCACGTTCCACTTGGGTTTTATCCTTAGGTATCAAGGACACTAAAATGGGATTTCTGGTGGACTTTCAACCTTGATGTTTAATTAATAACATAAGTATTACACACACTATCAAGTATAACATGTTGATCATATTGCCATGATCTACCCCATAGTAAAATGCCATGCATTCTTAGGTATATATCATGTATGTTAAGATCCTGAGTATTCTACCACAAGAGGGGGGGTGAATTGTGGTGTCTGATTTTCGCGTTGTAAATAACAAACACCCTTATGACTTGTTTGCAGAGGGTGTTCTCAAATATTGCAAATGCGAAAATCACCAAGATAAATGCGGAAAATAAAGCACACACAATTTTTACGTGGAAAGCACCTCTAGCCCAACTGAGGTGTGAAAAACCACGACCTACCTCGTGTAGGATTTAACCACTTCACTAAACCGGGCTTAACTCCTTACAAATGTAACACACCTTGTTACAACTTGCAACCACGTAACCTCCTTCTCTAAGGCAGATTACACCACGTCCAAATCTCACCAGATTGGACACGTCCAAAGTCCACATGAATGAGGACCACTCACTCACTTTTCTGATTCAAGATCAGGGTTACAAAACACCTTACTGGGTGCTTCTGTCTTAAGCAGATGTAAGGTACAATGAAGTCCTAGTATGCCAATATATTCAAAGCTTAGTTTAAATACAACTTGTGTCGGTTTTTCTTTTCTCAAGTGTAGCTCGAAAAATTCTTTTCACTAGAAAAACCACTTTTGAAATTTTGCTTTTTGCATATGTTGTGTTTCTAGATTTTCTCTTGCTTTCTTTTCTTGTTTCTTCTCTCTGTGTGTGTTTTTCAATGGGAGTAAAATGCTATATTTAAACAAAAATTCCAACGGTCAAAACCAAGAGAATCAGCTAAGTATGGAAAATGATTTTTTCAAAAAATACTCCCCAACGGCTAGTGACAAGTTTTTCCCAAAGTATAAGGGATTTATTATCTTAAGAGATAACCCTTATCTTCCCATAGCCGTGAAGAAGATTCAAAAGGCAACCAGAAATCTTCAACTTTGGAAATTTTATCTTATCCGAAAATATGGGCAAAGAAAATCTTTTAGTTTTGGCAAATCTCCAAAAACCCATTTTCGCAAATCTCCCATAATATTTTCAAGAAATATCCTTTCTAGAAAAATAGCAATCTTGGAGTTTAAAGAGAGTATTCTGGAGATCTTGGCCAACCGAAATGAATTTTCAAAGATAACCGGGTATGGCCACTTCAGTTCAGAAACACCTTAGGCACCCTGTTTGCAGGGTTGTTTGCAACTGGTGTTCTGAAACCCTTAGCGCAAATACCGATTCAAGAGGTGTTTAAAAAGCATTTTCAATATTGGCATATTAACAAGAGTCTAAATAAATAAAACCTATATACCCAAGACTTCTTGTTTTGAATCAGTCATCTTGTCCAAGATTTGTAGAGCTGCTGTGAACACCAAGGCCACATTGTTTGCTGGGGTTGTTCTTTGTATTGCTAGAGTTCAGGAACATGCCTTACAATCAACTGTCGAGATGGCGTTCTTGACTTAATGTAGAATCACCAAGTAAAACCTGTTTTAAAGACTTGTTCTCACATGTAGCAAACCAGTTAATACAATAAAGATTATAAACACCAGTTAGGCCTGTTTGGAGATCGTGTTTGGAGCAACATTACTTGGACATATTTTTACACTTGGATTTGTTATCATCAAAACTTAAATATAATAACTCAACAAATTCCCCCTTTTTGATGATGACAAACCAAGTGACCATATTGACAAAAAAAATGAATGTTGATAGGGATCCACGTAAGTCAAGGTCAGGTTCAGATTCATACATTGTCACATTGTCAATAGGTAGGTGTTTCTCTTCTTCTTCCCCCTTTTGGCATCATTAAAAAGCAATAACAACAAGTATAAAGGAGAAGGAACAACAAGCAAGAGAGACTGCAAGTAGATATTTCATTAATAAGCAAAGCAGTACAATTGCATCAAAACAAAAAAAAAAAGAAACAAAAGCAGCCTAGACAATCAGGGAGCAGGGGGTGGTTTCGATTGCAGAGGAGGAATGCCAGGGGCAAGGGTGGAGAGAAGAGCAAGCAAGTCTTCATGGCGTTTGGCAAAGAGGGTTTGTTCCTCGGCAAGAGCAGCCTTGACAGCTGATAGCTCATCCTTGAGGCGAGCATTGTCCTTAAGAACAGCCTCAACCTTGATGGACGATTGCTCAGAAACAGGTGGTCGCGGTGGTCGACGACCCTGTTTGGAAACGGACCCTTCGCCAATCTCATAGCCACACCCTAGCAGAGTGTCAATCCCAATTGCATCAACGACTTGGGCCTCCACTCGCCGTGTGAGCACTATTCCAAAGTGCTCAAACACCCTTGTCAGCAGAAACCCATACCCGAGATCATGAGTTCGGGTGGTGTTTGCAATTCGCCCAATATGGCGAATCATGATAGCCAGAAGATTTATGGGTTCCTCTCTATCCAAGAAGTCGACCAGGCATTGATCAAAAAGGTCTGCTGAGTTTCTCCCTTGACCCCTTGGAATCACGTTTTTAATGACGAACATGAAAATGAGTTGGTGGAGAGGGATCAGATCACTCTTTTTTACAGAGGAGGGTGTTTTCAGACCCTGTTTCTGACTGAGGCGTTTGGACACCTCCAGGAGCCTGGCTGGTTCCAGGGCTGTTTTATCTTCCCTCACATACACAACAAAGCCTTGTGAGGGCACTCCCAGAATTTTCCCAAGTGTGGGCGCATCAACCTTGATGCCTTGCCCATTCACAAAACTTGTCACCACCCCTTCGGTGACCTCGCAGGTGGCATAAAATTCAGCCAACTCAGGCACAGAACACCCCAACTGGGTGTTTGCAAACAACTCAAGCCAGCCTTGGGCTCGAAGCTTGGTCAAGAATACCCCCAGACCCTGTTCCTCAAAAAAACTTACAGACATTACCTTCCCCTTGACGACATTGCGCTTAAGCAACTGCGCATGTTTGTCAGACATAGGAGAGGGAGTGAACTGTTTTTGGCGTTTGGAGGCAGGAACAGAGGTGGTAGCTTGTGGTAGGGGGGTTGTTCTGGGTTTTCGCTTGAGGGGTGTTTTTGCAGGAGAGGGCTTCACAGCAGGTTTAGTGGCTGATTTTGGAGGAGCTTGATTTTCAGAGGACTCGGAAAATACCGGTGTCCCCTGTTTGAAGGTGGTGTCTTCAGAGTCAGAACTCCAGAACCCTTCAGTAGAAGAGGAAATCTCCTCGATGATAGGTGTAGAGGGTTTAGAGGATCTGGGGGTTGATCTGAAGACAATTCTCGCAAATTTGCGAGAAGGTTGAGAAGGAGGAGAAGAGGGAGTTAGAGAGGGGCGAGACCTTGGTGGTGGTCGTGTTCTTGGCGTTCGGGTGCGCCTAGCCACCATCTTTACCCTTTTCCTCTTCTCTCCAGTTTGAGAGACTAGAGGAACAGAGTCATCCCATTGGACAGGACTTTCTCCTGTTTTCTCACCAAAATCATCCTTCAGATCCATGAACAGATCATCGAAGAACACATCCCCTGTTCTTTGAGTTGTTTCCGGGAATAGTGCAGAAGAACAGGGTTCAAAATCCCCAACGATGGTTTCTAGGTTCTCCAAGAATTGGTCTTGGAAACCCGAAGAACCAGCACCTGCTACAGAAGAAATGGGACAAGGGATTGTTCCCATATACACCATTAATTCCCAACCAAAGGAGTAGGGAATATCATTCAACTCAAACCCAATACTTTTGAGGTTTAACTGAGTGAGATACCCGAAGATTGTGTGGATAATTGGGCGAGGAGGAGCCGGAATCGAGGGTATAACCATGTTGTTACTCTCAGAGATTGATGAAGAATCGATTTTAGGAGCCATTAACGCAAGGGAGAATTTCGGGTTTTGAGGGTTTTGCTAGGGTTTGAAAGCAAGAACAGAGGAGAGAGAGAGAGAGAGAGAGAGAGAGAGCAAGACGGGGAAGACAGACGCACACAAACTCCCCACCCGTTATGAAGGGCCACCTAGGGAACACCTAGAATTTAAGCAGGCAGCATACATTAATGACAATCAAAGCATACCTGTTCGAGCCGCCTGTTCTTGAACATGCTTCTCTCATTCCAAGGTCTGTTATGAATACTCTTTCTCCATCTCCCAAGACAGCAGTATATAATCATAATAGCACACAGACTACACATATTCGTTAAGCATAGACCACTGTTTTAATAACAAGAATTGCAAACAAGGGAATAGAACATGTATTATAAGGTGTTTTTGTCAGCTTGATCTACCTCTGAGAATAGGTGTTCTCAGGGTGTTTTCACCAACCCCAATTCCAGTTTGTTTCTCTCAAATTGATCTCTAGCTAGTGCATTAGTGAATATATCAGCAATTTGATTTTCCGTTGAGCGAAAATTCATAGAGATTAAACCCTTTTCAACATTATCTCTCAAGAAATGATGTCGAATGTCAATATGCTTTGTTCTTTTATGTTGACATGGATTTTTGGCAATATTAATTGCACTTGTGTTATCACAAAAAATAGGAATGCATCCAATGTCAACACAAAAATCCTTAAGCTGTTATCTTATCCACAACAGTTGAGCACAACATGAAACTGCTGCAACATATTCAGCTTCTGTTGTGGACATGGCAACTGAATGTTGCTTCTTGGTAGCCCAAGATACCAAACAAGGTCTAAGAAAATGAGCCATACTTGAGGTACTTTTCCTATCAACTAGGAAACCTGCATAGTCAGCGTCAGCATATCCAACAAGATCAAGATTGCAACCTCTAGGATACCATAGAGCTGAATCAAGTGTATGCTTTAAATATCTTAGTATCCGTTTAACAGCCTTAAGATGAGTCTCTTTAGGACTAGACTGAAAACGGGCACATAAACCAACACTAAAAACAATCTCCGGTATACTAGCGGTTAGGTATAGGAGTGACCCAAAAGATGTAAGAACTTCACTTCCTCTACGAAATATGATTGAAGCAAGAATAAAGCAAATATATGCTTGCTCTTAATAATGGCCGATGATTGCTCATACATAGGATCTTCTCACGTTCCACTTGGGTTTTATCCTTAGGTATCAAGGACACTAAAATGGGATTTCTGGTGGACTTTCAACCTTGATGTTTAATTAATAACATAAGTATTACACACACCATCAAGTATAACATGTTGATCATATTGCCATGATCTACCCCACAGTAAAATGCCATGCATTCTTAGGTATATATCATGTATGTTAAGATCGTGAGTATTCTACCACAAGAGGGGGGGGTGAATTGTGGTGTCTGATTTTCGCGTTGTAAATAACAAACACCCTTGTGACTTGTTTGCAGAGGATGTTCTCAAATATTGCAAATGCGAAAATCACCAAGATAAATGCGGAAAATAAAGCACACACAATTTTTACGTGGAAAACACCTCTAGCCCAACTGAGGTGTGAAAAACCACGACCTACCTCGTGTAGGATTTAACCACTTCACTAAACCGGGCTTAACTCGTTACAAATGTAACACACCTTGTTACAACTTGCAAACACGTAACGTCCTTCTCTAAGGCAGATTACACCACGTCCAAATCTCACCAGATTGGACACGTCCAAAGTCCACACGACTGAGGACCACTAAGTCACTTTTCTGATTCAAGATCAGGGTTACAAAACACCTTACTGGGTGCTTCTGTCTTA
>JACYFF010031952.1:38788393-38808460 GCA_017589665.1 Selenicereus undatus | reverse complement strand
ATTTAGACTCTTGTTAATATGCCAATATTGAAAATGCTTTTTAAAACGCCTCTTGAATCGGTAATTGCGCTAAGTGCTTCAGAACACCAGTAGTGAACAACCCTACAAACAGGGTGCCTAGGGTGGTTCTGAACTGAAGTGGCCATACCCGGTTATCTTTGAAAATTCATTTCGGTTGGCCAAGATCTCCAGTATACCTTCCTTAAACTCCAAGGTTGCTATTTTTCTGGAAATGATATTTCTTGAAAATATTGTGGGAGATTTACGAAAATAGGTTTTTGGAAATTTGCCAAAACTAAAAGATTTCCTTTGCCCATATTTTCGGTTAAGATAAAAATTCCAAAGCTGAAGATTTCTGGTTGCTTTTTGAATCCTCTTCACGGTTATGGGAAGATAAGGGTTATCTCTTAAGATAACAAATCCCTTATCCTTTGGGAAAAACTTGTCACTAGCCGTTGGGGAGTATTTTTCTTGAAAAATCATTTTCCATACTTAGCTGATTCTCTTGGTTTTGACCGTTGGAATTCTTGTTTAAATATAGCATTTTACTCCCATTGAAAAGACATACACACGGTGAGAATAGCAAGAAAAGAAAGCAAGAGAAAATCTAGAAACACAACACACGCAAAAAGCAAAATTCAAAAAGTGGTTTTTCTAGTGGAAAGAATTTTTCGAGCTACTCTTGAGAAAAGAAAAACCGATACAAGTTGTGTTTAAACCAAGCTTTCAATATATTGACATACTAGGACTTCATTGTACCTTACATCTGCTTAAGACAGAAGCACCCAGTAATGTGTTTTGTAACCCTGATCTTGAATCAGAAAAGTGAGTGAGTGGTCCTCAGTCGTGTGGACTTTGGACGTGTCCAATCTGGTGAGATTTGGACGTGGTGTAATCTGCCTTAGAGAAGGAGGTTACGTGGTTGCAAGTTGTAACAAGGTGTGTTACAATTGTAACGAGTTAAGCCCGGTTTAGTGAAGTGGTTAAATCCTACACGAGGTAGGTCGTGGTTTTTCACACCTCAGTTGGGCTAGAGGTGTTTTCCACGTAAAAATTGTGTGTGCTTTATTTTCCGCATTTATCTTGGTGATTTTCGGATTTGCAATATTTGAGAGCACCCTCTGCAAACAAGTCACAAGGGTGTTTGTTATTTACAACGCGAAAATCAGACACCACAATTCACCCCCCTCTTGTGGTAGAATACTCACGATCTTAACAAGTGGTATCAGAGCGAGTTCTCTCACAAAAGGTTAACAGCTTGAGAGATTCTGAAGATGAGTACACCACAAGGAATTCTTGAAGGGCAATCCATTACTCGTCCACCCTATTTCAACGGCCAACATTATAGTTGGTGGAAGAATAGGATGGAAAACTATATTCAGGCAGAAGATTATGAGTTATGGATGCTCATCAAGAATGGGCCCCTTGTTCCCACCAAGTTGCTTGAAGATGGTAAGACGGTTTCCAAGGAGCCTAAAGAGTTTGATGCTGAAGATTATAAGAAAATGGAGAAAAATGCCAAGGCCAAGAAACTACTATATTTTGGCCTAGGACCCGATGAATACACTCGCATCTCTGAGTGTGAATCAGCCCAAGCTATCTGGAACGCCCTGCAAGTTGCTCATGAAGGTACGAGTCAAGTTAAACAATCTAGAATTGAGCTGCTTATGCGACAGTATGAGTTGTTTGATATGGGTGATCGTGAGACTGTGATGGATATGTATACACGGTTTACCCACATCACGAACGAGTTAAAATCTCTGGGAAAGTCTTTCACCACTGAAGAGTTGGTGAGGAAAATCCTTAGAATTCTACCTTGTACGTGGGAGGCCAAAGTAACAGCCATCCAAGAGGCTAAAGACATGAACAAGATCACCCTCGACGAGTTGATTGGTAATCTCCAAACCTATGAACTTCGAAAAAACTCACAACAAAAAGAGGAGCAAAAGAAGGATCGTGGGCTTGCCTTGAAAGCACATGAGGACACTGATTCTGACCTTGAAAATGAAGATATGGCCCTAATGACCAGAAAATTCAAGAAATTCTTCAAAAAGGTCAAGGAAAACAACAAAAGAAAAGACGTCAGTAAGTCCAGAAACACCCCCAAAGAACAGCTTATAGGGTGTTTCAAGTGCGGCAAACCAGATCATTTAGTCAAAAATTGTCCTCTGCTTCGAGAAGATCAGATGCCCGAACATCCTCGAAAACAGGGTCGAAAACACCCTGTAAACAATCTGGGCAAGCGATTCTCGAAAGCTATGCTGGCTGCTTGGGGAGATTCCTCTGAGGATGAAGGAGAATCTGAAGCTGAAGAAGGGGTCGTAGCACTGATGGCACAAAGTGATTCAGATTCAGATGATGAATCAACAATCAGCCTCTCAGATCTCAAGAACAAGGTACATGGTCTTAACAAAGCTACTTTAGAAGAACTTCTATATAATTTGATAGACACCTGTGCTGATCTAAAAAGAGAAGTTCGTGACCTAGAGCTTGAAAATGAAATTCTTAAAAATGAAAAACTTAGTTTACATGAGAGTATTAACGTGCTTAGAGAAGATCTCTTTCTAAAAGAAAACGATTACACTCAAGTAGAGGAAAAACTCTTTAAATTAGAAGAAACAGTTGAATCCCTGCTAAATGAAAGGCAGAGCTTGAATGCTACCATAAAAAAATTGGAAACTGATCTTGCCACAAACAACCGCTGGAACAAATCCTCACAAGCCCTTGATTGGTTAAACACTCACCACAATCGAAACAAAAAGGAACTTGGATATAAGCCGAAACGGACCGTTTACCCAATACATAGGAAGTATGTGGGATTACCTGAAAACATCGTTTGCTTTCATTGTGGTAAAACGGGTCATTATAGATACACTTGCCCTTTAAGAAAACATGCCAATGAAAAGAATGAAAGGTATGTGAAACAAATCTGGATTAGAAAAGATGAGCTTTACATGTCTAAAAGAATGGGACCCAAGTGGATCTGGGTTCCCAAAACTAACCCGTGATTTGTTTTGCAGGCTGAAGTGAGAGAGAACAACCCTACGAACAACCCCACGATCACCCTTGAAAACAGGCAGTTGTGGTTTGTTGATAGTGGGTGTTCACGGCACATGACTGGTGAAAGATCAAATTTTCTCTCACTTACAGCTTTGAATGGTGGGAGTGTAGCATTTGGAAACGGCAAGTCTGGGACAATTGTCGGTATAGGTAATATTGGTAAAAATCTCTCCCACTCAATTGATAATGTGTACTTAGTTGATGAGTTAAAACACAATTTGCTAAGTGTGTCCCAACTGTGTGACAAGAACAACCTAGTACTATTTTCAAAAACACGTTGTTTGGTTGTGAGTGACGACACAGGAAATGTTGTGTTGAGGGGGAAGCGATGTCAAAATGTTTATAAAGTTTGTATTTCCACTCTTCCCCAAAACAATCTAACTTGTTTAAATGCATTAAATGATGATATAATAGACTAGGTCATGCAAGCCTGTCCTTGTTAAACAAACTTGTTTCCAAAGATTTGGTTGTTGGACTACCTTCCATCAAGTATAATGATGACAAGGTATGTGAAGCTTGTGCAAAAGGAAAACAAGTCAGATCTTCTTTAAAGTCTAAAAAGTGTGTAAGCACTACCCGACCTCTTGAGTTATTGCATATTGATCTATGTGGTCCCATGAGGATAGCTAGTAGAGGAGGGAAAAGGTATGTGCTTGTAATAGTGGATGATTACTCTCGATTTACTTGGACCCTGTTCTTGGCCTCCAAGGATGAAACTTTTGAGAATTTTATTGTCCTTCTCAAAAAGATTGAAAAGAGAGTAGGACACTCATTGGTTAGCTTGAGGTCTGATCATGGTACTGAATTTGAAAATGCAAGCTTTACAAAATTTTGTAATGAACATGGTGTTGATCAAAACTTCTCAGCCCCGAGAACACCCCAGCAGAATGGGGTGGTTGAACGAAAAAATCGTACCCTAGAAGACATGGCTAGAACAATGCTTATTGCTAGTGGTCTTCCTAAGAACTTTTGAGCAGAAGCTTTGAACACATCATGTTACATTATAAATAGATGCATGATTAGACCCATTTTGAACAAAACTCCTTATGAACTTCTTAAAGGCAGAAAACCCAACATTATGCATCTAAGAACATTTGGTTGTAGATGTTTCGTGCATAACAATGGGAAAGATGCCTTAGGAAAGTTTGATTCAAGGAGTGATGAGGCAATATTTCTTGGTTATTCCTCTCACAGTAAGGCATACAAAGTCTTTAACAAAAGAACCTTGTGTGTTGAGGAAAGTGTGCATGTGTTTTTTGATGAATCTAACTCTTTGAATGAGAGTAATGCACAGGATGAAGAGTTTGAATTAGGTCTTGTCCAAAAGGAGTTGTTGAACCAAGAAAAACAAGGTGAGAACACCCTGAAGACAACAGGTACAGAAGCTGTTCCTCAAAACGACAGGCAAGGTGAACATCAAACAGGGGGAAACACCGTTGAACCCTGTTCGGAACCATGTTCTTCAGGAACCAGCGTGCAAACAGGTGCAGAAACAGGATCAGGAAGTTTCTTGAGCCTGATCCTACACACACTTCAGTTAGATCAGAACATGTGTCTGTGGATCCAATTAATCCAAGACCATGGAAGCACCATAGTTCGCACCCTCTTGATCAAATCTTGTCAGATATTAATACTGGAGTGCAAACTAGATCTAAACTTAAGAATTTTTGTGCTTTCTATGCTTTTCTTTCTAACATTGAGCCAAAAAGTGTGAATGAAGCTCTTGCAGATTCAGATTGGATCGCGGCTATGCAAGAAGAACTTCATCAATTTGAAAGAAACAAAGTGTGGCACCTTGTACCTAAACCTGCAGATAGAACAATCATTGGAACCAAGTGGGTGTTCCGAAATAAGCTAGATGAGTCAGGAACAGTCACTAGGAACAAGGAAAGGCTGGTGGTTCAAGGGTACAATCAAGAAGAAGGGATTGATTATGAAGAAACCTTTGCACCAGTTGTTAGAATTGAGGCTATTCGAATCTTAATAGCCTTTGCAGCTCATATGGAAATCAAGCTATATCAAATGGATGTGAAAAGTGCATTCCTAAACAGATACCTTAAAGAAGAGGTGTATGTCAAACAACCCCCTGGTTTTGAAAATGGTGATTTTCCAAATCATGTTTTTAAACTTGACAAAACACTTTATGGTTTAAAACAAGCTCCAAGAGCTTGGTATGAACGGTTGTCAAGCTTTTTACTTGAAAATGATTTTAGAAGAGGCAAGGTAGACAATACCTTATTTCTAAAATCTAAGGGGGAACATTTATTGATTGTCCAAATAAATGTAGATGACATTATATTTGGTGCAACTCATCATGATTTATGCGATGATTTTTCAAATATGATGAGGAGTGAGTTTGAGATGAGCATGATGGGTGAGCTTAACTTTTTCTTAGGCTTACAAATCAAGCAAACTTGAAACGACACCATGATCCATCAACAAAAGTATATCAAGGAGCTACTTAAGCGTTTTGGGATGGAGTCGGCCAAACCCATAGACATTCCTATTTCTCCTTCAACCAAGTTGGTTATAGATTATGGGAGTCCCTCAGTTGAGGAAAAACTCTATAGGGGCATGATTGGGTCACTCCTATATCTAACCGCTAGTAGATCGGATATTGTTTTTAGTGTTGGTTTATGTGCCGTTTTCAGTCTAGTCCTAAAGACACATCTTAAGGCTGTTAAACGGATACTAAGATATTTAAAGCATACACCTGATTTAGCTCTATGGTATCCTAGAGGTTGCAATCTTGATCTTGTTGGATATGCTGATGCTGACTATGCAGGTTTCCTAGTTGATAGAAAGAGTACCTCAGGTATGGTTCATTTTCTTGGACCTTGTTTGGTATCTTGGGCTACCAAGAAGCAACATTCAGTTGCCATGTCCACAGCAGAAGCTGAATATGTTGCAACAGCTTCATGTTGTGCTCAACTGTTGTGGATAAGACAACAGCTTAAGGATTTTTGTGTTGACACTGGATGCATTCCTATTTTTTTTTTATAATACTAGCGCTATTAACATTGCCAAAAACCCATGTCAACACAAAAGGACAAAACACATTGACATTCGACATCATTTCTTGAGAGATAATGTTGAAAAAGGTTTAATTTCTATGAATTTTTGCTCAACAGAAAATCAAATTGCTGATATATTCACTAAGGCACTAGCTAGAGATCAGTTTGAGAGAAACAAACTGGAATTGGGGTTGGTGAAAACACCCTGAGAACACCTGTTCTCAGAGGTAGATCAAGCTGATAAAAACACCTTATAATACATGTCCTATTCCCTTGTTTGCAATTCTTGTGGTATATGCTTAACGAATATGTGTAGTCTGTGTGCTATTATGATTATGTACTGCTGTCTTGGGAGATGGAGAAAGAGTAATCATGACAGACCTTGGAATAAGATAAGCATGTTCAAGAACAGGCGGCTCGAACAGGTATGCCTTAATTGCTATTATTGTATGATGCCTGCTTAAATTCTAGGTGTTCCCTAGGTGGCCCTTCATAACAGGTGGGGAGTTTAAAAACCGCCTTGCGTGCGTCTATCTTCTTCGTCTTGCTCTCTCTCTCTCTCTCTCCTTTGTTCTTGCTTTCAAACCCTAGCAAAACCTCAAGTCTTCCTTGCGATAATGGCTTCCAAAATCGATTTTTCATCAATCTATGAGAGTAACAACATGATTATACTCTCAATTCCGGCTCCTCCTCGCCCAATTATCCACAAAATCTTCGGGTATCTCACTCGGCTAAACCTCAAAAGTGTTGGGCTTGAGTTGAATGATATTCCTTACTCCTTTGGTTGGGAATTAATGGTATATGTGGGAACAATCCCTTGTCCCATCTCTTCTGTAGCAGGTGCTAGTTCTTCGGGTTTCCAAGACCAATTCTTGGAGAACCCAGAAACCATCGTTGGAGATGTTGAACCTTGTTCTTCTGCACTATTCCCGGAAACAACTCAAAGAATAGGGGATGTGTTCTTCGATCTGAAGGAGGATTCTGGTGAGAAAACAGGAGAAAGTCCTGTCCAAGGGAATGACTCTGTTCTTCTAGTCTCTCAAACTGGAGAGAAGAGGAAAAGGGTAAAGATGGTGGCTAGGCGCACCCAAACGCCAAGAACACGACCACAACCAAGGTCTCGCCCCTCTCTAACTCCCTCTTCTCCTCCTTCTCAACCTTCTCGCAAATCTGCGAGAATTGTCTCCAGATCAACCCCCAGATCCTCTAAACCCTATGCACCTATCATTGAGGAGATTTCCTCTTCTACTGAAGGGTTCTCGAGTTCTGACTCTGAAGACACCACCTTCAAACAGGGGACACCGGTGTTTTCTGAGTCATCTGAAGATCAAGCTCCTCCAAAATCAGCCACTAAACCTGCTGTGAAACTCTCTCCTGCAAAAACACCCCTCAAGCGAAAACCCAGAACAGCCCCCCTACCAAAAGCTACCACCTCTGTTCCTGCCCCCAAACGCCCAAAGCAGTTCACTCCCTCTCCTATGACTGAAAAACATGCGCAGTTGCTTAAGCGCAATGTCGTCAGGGGGAAGGTAGTGTCTGTAAGTTTTTTTGAGGAACAGGGTCTGGGGGTGTTCTTGTCTAAGTTTCGAGCCCAAGGTTGGCTTGAGTTGTTTGCAAACACCCAGTTGGGGTGTTCTGTGCCTGAGTTGGCTGAATTTTATGCCACCTGCGAGGTCACCGAAGGGGTGGTGACAAGTTTTGTGAATGGGCAAGGCATTAGGGTTGATGCGCCCAAACTTGGGAAAATTCTGGGAGTACCCTCACAAGGCTTTGCTGTGTATGTGAGGGAAGACAAAGTAGCCCTGGAACCAGCCAGGCTCCTGGAGGTGTCCAAACGCCTCAGTCAGAAACAGGGTCTGAGAACACCCTCCTCTGTCAAAAAGGGTGATCTGATTCCTCCCCGCCAACTCCTTTTCATGTTCGTCATTAAGAACGTGATTCCAAGGGGTCAAGGGAGAAACTCAGCAGACCTTTTTGATCAGTGCCTGATCGACTTATTGGATAGGGAGGAACCCATCAATCTTCCGGCTATCATGATTCGCCACATTGGGCGAATTGCGAACACCACCCGGGCTCATGATCTCGGGTATGGGTTTCTGCTGACAAAGGTGTTTGAGCACTTTGACATAGTGCTCACACGGCGAGTGGAGACCCAAGTCATTGATGCAATTGGGATTGACACTCTGCTAGGGTGTGGTTATGAGATTGGCGAAGGGTCGGCTTCCAAACAAGGTCGTCGACCACCTCGACCACCTGTTTCTGAGCAACCGTCCACCAAGGTTGAGGCTGTTCTTGAGGACAATGTTCGCCTCAAGAATGAGCAATCAGCTGTCAAGGCTGCTCTTGCTGAGGAACAAGCCCTCTCTGCCAAACGCCATGCAGACCTGCTTGCTCTTCTCTCCACTCTTGCCCTTAGCATTCCTCCTCTGCAGACGAAACCACCTCCTACTCCCTGATCGTCTAGGCTGTTTTTGTTGTTTTTTGTTTCTGTTTTTTGCTACTTGTTATTTTGTTGCAATTGTACTGCCTTACTTATTAATGAAATATCTAATTGCAGTCTCTCTTGCTTGTTGTTCCTTCTCCTTTCTACTTGTTTGTTATTGCTTTTCAATGATGCCAAAAGGGGGAAGAAGAACCTACCTATTGACAATACATGAATCTCAACCTGACCTTGACTTACGTGGATCCCTATCAGCATTCATTTCTTTGTTTTGTCAATATGGTCACTTGGTTTGTCATCATCAAAAAGGGGGAATTTGTTGAGATATTATATTTAAGTTTTGATGCTAACAAATCCAAGTGTAAAAATTTGTCCAAGTAATGTTGCTCCAAACACGATCTCCAAACAGGCCTAACTGATGTTTGTAATCTTTATTGTATTAACTGGTTTGCTACATGTGAGAACAAGTCCTTAAAACAGGTTTCACGTGGTGATTCTATATTAAGTAAAGAACGTCATCTCGACAGTTGATTGTAAGGCATGTTCCTGAACTCTAGCAATGCAAAGAACAACCCCAGCAAACAAGGTGGCCTTGGTGTTCACAGCAGCTCTACAAATCTTGGACAAGATGACTGATTCAAAACAAGAAGTCTTGGGTATATAGGTTTTATTTATTTAGACTCTTGTTAATATGCCAATATTGAAAATGCTTTTTAAAACACCTCTTAAATCGGTAATTGCGCTAAGTGTTTCAGAACACCAGTAGCGAACAACCCTGCAAACAGGGTGCCTAGGGTGGTTCTGAACTGAAGTTGCCATACCCAGTTATCTTTGAAAATTCATTTCGGTTGGCCAAGATCTCCAGTATACCTTCCTTAAACTCCAAGGTTGCTATTTTTCTGGAAAGGATATTTCTTGAAAATATTGTGGGAGATTTGCGAAAATAGGTTTTTGGAAATTTGCCAAAACTAAAAGATTTCTTTTGCCCATATTTTCGGTTAAGATAAAAATTCCAAAGCTGAAGATTTCTGATTGCTTTTTGAATCCTCTTCACGGCTATAGGAAGATAAGGGTTATCTCTTAACATAACAAATCCCTTATACTTTGGGAAAAACTTGTCACTAGCCGTTGGGGAGTATTTTTCTTGAAAAATTATTTTCCATACTTAGCTGATTCTATTGGTTTTGACCGTTGGAATTCTTGTTTAAATATAGCATTTTACTCCCATTGAAAAGACATACACACGGTGAGAATAGCAAGAAAAGAAAGCAAGAGAAAATCTAGAAACACAACACACGCAAAAAGTAAAATTCAAAAAGTGGTTTTTCTAGTGGAAAGAATTTTTCGAGCTACTCTTGAGAAAAGAAAAACCGATACAAGTTGTGTTTAAACCAAGCTTTCAATATATTGGCATACTAGGACTTCATTGTACCTTACATCTGCTTAAGACAGAAGCACCCAGTAAGGTGTTTTGTAACCCTGATCTTGAATTAGAAAAGTGAGTGAGTGGTCTTCAGTCGTGTGGACTTTGGACGTGTCCAATTTGGTGAGATTTGGACGTGGTGTAATTTGCCTTAGAGAAGGAGGTTACGTGGTTGCAAGTTGTAACAAGGTGTGTTACAATTGTAACGAGTTAAGCCCGGTTTAGTGAAGTGGTTAAATCCTACACGAGGTAGGTCGTGGTTTTCACACCTCAGTTGGGCTAGAGGTGTTTTCCACGTAAAAATTGTGTGTGCTTTATTTTCCGCATTTATCTTGGTGATTTTCGCATTTGCAATATTTGAGAACACCCTTTGCAAACAAGTCACAAAGGTGTTTATTATTTACAACGCGAAAATCAGACACCACAATTTACTCCCCCTCTTGTGGTAGAATACTCACGATCTTAACAATTCTCCATCCTCCTATAGAGATAAAATTATTTGTTGTGTTCGACAACCAATTTCTTTGATCACTCTCAACCATAAGTACTTCTCTTTGATCAAATTCAATAAGAATGCTCTTCGGCAGATTCCTCTTCATTATCTACTTGAATTTGATCAATTTCACTATTAAACCTTTGTTAGCTTTCTTAAAGAGTTTTTTTATGTGTTTTGATGAAAGATAAAAAGAGATTAATCAATTGACATATTCATCATGTTACATTTGTATTATCTTGAGATTACAATGGTGATTATAATTGAAAATATTATGATTGACAATATTCCTTTTATTATGATTGTTTCCTTATTATTAGGGATCCTTATGAGGTAAATATCAAGATTTAAATTCTCTTTAAATGCTTGATATCTGACTTGATCTTTTGGAAAGCAATTACAAATCTTATCAAGACAATCTTCTTTTGCTCAAAGTGGAAGTAGCCTTTAGAAAATATTCAGCAACTCAAAAATGGAAGTGGAAGTTGGAAGAATATCAAATCAAGCCAAAATTAGCCTCCTAGCCGTTGGTTGCTGAGACTGCTAAGATTTCAAGGGCACTGAATTGCAGTCCAAGACACTGAACTGAAACAGGAATCTAAATTGTGTCTAACGGCTAGTTTCCAACAAATCCTCCAAGTTAAGGAAGTAATCCTTAGTAGAGAAGACCAAAAACTTAACTCTATGCGCAAAACTTGTCATCCCCATCCAGTTAAGGAAGGTTCAACACAGAGGATTATGTCATAGCTTGTATGCTCAAAAGAAAAAATTGTATTAGATTTTCAATGAATACATTTCAAGATTTGCACCAACAATTATCATGCAAATTTTTTCACTTGTTTAGACAACTTTTAATTGTATTTTGGATGAAAATAATTCAAAGTCTAGAGGTAGTGGCTGAAGATATTAGCTACAACATTTACCCCTATTAACTTTAACACATTATTGCCAAGTTTATGTGGTGTTTGACTCAGTAAAGTTGATGTGAATGGGTTTTTTTAGGTACGAGGATAGCAGATTTAAAGGATTTGACTTTAACTTTCCTTCCTTATATCCATAAGCCTTTAAATCCGTCCACATATGCCAAAAGACAATCCATGTCATCGCTCTGCCAAGTCGAACATTATATAACTCAACGATAGTGTGTTATAATTAAATGGGGTTAAATTGGAATTTCTGATAGCAGCGGCAAAGTTCATATTATTTTCGTCCACCACCCCTAGTATCTAATTTTATCCAAAAAAACCTTTTCATTTGACTAAAAAAATGTCCAATGTTTTGGCTCCTCTTTCATTGCTGATTTGCATGCTGCTGCCTCGATTGCAAGGACCTGGTGGATGAGCAAAAGATAGAAAGTAATTCAATAACTCCTTTTATTCTACATTTGACCAACCCAACCACCAAGTGAAGGCATATGTAGTTAAAGTGAGCAAGCAATTGAGTGCTAAGTTATTCCTTTAGCTACTACAATGATATCAGATTTAATCATGCATAATTGTGAAATATAGCCACACTAAAAGGCATAACATGGGCTAAATACCAAGTGACATTTAACCTTCTTTTTTTTTTAGGGTAATGATTGACCTCTATTCATCAGAGTAAAACTACTCTCAGCTTATAATCATAAGTAATGAAACTCTCTCATATTATACTTTCTCCATTTGTAAAACTTATATTAAAAACCATACCTTAAATCAACTTGTGTTAGTACCTTTAATAGATTTTTAAAAGCAAAAATAGTGTCTTTGTTAGATATAAAAAATAGATGATAGCTGCTAAAACACACATGTATGTACATATATATATATATATATATATATATATATATATATATATATGTAGGAAATAAATACAGGACTAACCTGAATGCGGAAGTATACTGTTGGTGATAGTCCACAATAATAAGAATACCAGTTCTTCAGTAATAATAGGAATCCCAGCGGCTACTAGAGTCGCCTTATAACGTCCACGTCCTAAACCCGAATACCGACAAGGATGGTAGGGTAACCGTGAGGAGAGAGAGAGGAGTGTTCTGTTCATCACCCTTGAGGCTAACCCCCTAAAACCCCTTTATATAGGTTAGAGGGTAGCTAGGGTTGTCGCCCTAGGCGACTTAAGTGGCCGTCGAGCCTAATCTAATTAGGCCCGTCCAACAGCTCCCACTCGGCCACTTAGGCCGTAAAACACGTATTCTCTACGTATCACAACTCCTTACGTTTCATACCAGGAATAGAACATGTGACCAAAAATAACAAGTAGTGTTATATTAAGTTACCACCCAACTAACATAACACTTTCACGAAATGCGATACCCCAAAAATATCCCAAGACATCACCAGTGGCATCTTCAGTCCCTTATGCCTGATATATCATATGATTATGTTCTCAACATAATCGTCCGGGCTGATATGGTGATGGTGGATAAATTTTCCTTAAACACTCATGAAATCTCATCTTAGCTTAATTGCTTTCCTAACGTGTTCTCGCTGAACCGTATACATCATGGCTCTTGAGAATCACATTAAAGTAGCATCATTAAGCTTTGACTTAATATCATAGCTTTAAGTCAAAGGGTCATCGTCCATAGGGTCACACAGTGACAAGTGAAAGGGAATTCAATTGTCACCCCACATATGGGTCGTCTTACAAGCACACACAGTATGAGATGTGTGTCACGGCATAGCTCCCACTTAGCTGGGTTCGTCACTCTTTATGCCATGTGAATCGTCAATCTAGATTTTCACTCAAAAATCTAACCTGAGCCACTAGATCAACATACTGAATGTTGGCCTTGACACTCAAGATTCGGCTTTTAAGGCTTCAATATGAAAACTTATTTCATACTCGACTCCCTTGAGTCTCATCTTAGTCTTACTAAGGCGACTACTTCTCATTCATACACTTCTAGTATGAGTTATCGATATTGCACACTTAGTGCCAATATGATTACGTCTCATCCTGTTCGCTACTCAAGCGTCAGGGCGATTGCCTGTGTGACTAGGCCAATCAGAAGCCTGTGACATTTCAATATGCCTAACGTACAACAATGAACATCACGCTCATAGAAGAAAACATGTCCATCATGTAACAGAACATGTCTAGATGCCAAACCTTATGAAATCCAAGACTCAACCAATGAGTTTTAGACACATCACTAGGAATGGGTTTAGTTAAGTGAACATAATCACCTTATTAGTCTATATATATATATACCCAATGGCAATGCTTTTTGTCTCTATGGTACAAGATACACAATCTACCTCCATAGCCGACATTATTTTGCAGTTGTGCTTCTTTGCCGCACCATGACATGACTCTCCCACTCAGGGTGAAGACATGTCCTGAGGTTAACTTAGACTTATCCGAGTTACTACCCCAATCAAAATTTGAGCATCCTCTCAATTTGAGGTTTGCTCCTTGATAGCAAAACGTTGAGTTATCAATGCCACGAAGGTAGCATTTGATTCTCCTGATGACATGTCAATTAGGAAGCCTTGGGTTACTTTGATAACGACTTATCAAACTATCCGCAAAGCAATATCAGGTCATGTACATAACATGACTTTAATTAAGCTTACTATGATACTAGGGTTAAGGACATTTGTTCACTATCTCAATTTTTGTCATCTATTTTAGATTATTGAGCAAGACTCAGGGTTGGACCCTTCTTAATTGTAGTATCTCCGGGGTAGGAATTATAAACCCAAAAATCGTTCCAAGTCATTTCGACGCATGCTTCTTGGGACGGCTTTGGATTATTTCCACTCCTAGGACATACCTAGTTTCACCCGTGTCCTTTGTCTCAAAGACATGGGATAACTACCTTTCAGTAGCTTTGATCATCTCCAAGTTGTTCCCTAGTTAATAGTATGTTATCAACATAAGGAACGTAATCCCCATGTTGATCTTTCAACATACACAATGGTCATATGTGGACATTTTAAGTTGACACACATTGTCTTCTTATCCCTTTGATGCAAAATCAATGGGTTGGTCCATATAAATCTCTTTCTCAAGGTCACCATTGGGAAAGACAACCTTTACGTCCATTCCGAACAACTCAAAGTCCGAATGGGCAACCAGGGCTAGGGATATCTGGGCCTGAACTTATTAATTGAACTATCCACCTGTTGTTTTATCTTGAAGACTTACATCGGGGTGGAGTTTCAATGAGTTCTTAAACCCTGTCGGTGAGTCCATCTCATCCCTTATTGCATTCAATCACTCTTTGTAATTTGGTGAACCAGCCGTCTCTTGACAGGAGGTAGATCCCTCAATTCCCAAGGGATGTGCATAGGAATATTTCCTCTTCGATTTGAAAATATCGTCGAGGAATTTATCCATGCTCAATTCTTGGGACCCTGGGACCTTCATTATTTGTCTGCCTATGTGGAAAATCCCTCCCCCTTTTCTCTAAGAGGTATGGGACCAAGGGTTTCTCCCCCTTTCTCTAATAGGTATGGAACCCTGATTAGGGAAAGAAGATTACTCCCACTATCCATTGGAGGTGGGATCCTGAACGTGAGGACTAACTACATGTTCAGGAATGACTCTCCTCAACATTTGGAGATTGAGGACGAATCTCATTCTCCTTAACAGACAAAACTTCACCGTTCCTATCAAATGAGGAAGGTGTGGTGTACCACCCTCGGTGCCTTAGTGAGAATTCAAATCCTCCCCCTCACCGAGAGGTGGTTGAAGGTCTTATTGTAACGTATACAAATTGAGGCCCTTTTAAATTTCACCAAATGCTAAGAAACTCATCCTTAAGAAAATCAACATTGTGGGATTTTGTTTCACAAAGAAAATATTCATGATCTCAATTGGTTCGAACAGTTTTAATATTTCGTCCCAATTGAATCCTACTACCGTTATAAAGTATACGAACACATCGAGTACTTAATAATGGTGAGGTAGTAGGTACACTTACCTATATCATGAATATATATGGCTCCATGATGTGCTTTCATATCATGAAGGTCCAAAGTGAACGAACGCTAAGGGATTCGATGCCCTTGAAACCTTACAAAAGGATTTTCTATTGCTTTACTAGCTAGACATAACTCACATTTTGCACCTTAAGCCTAGTAAGTTGATCTTAAAAGGCCATCTTTAGCTAGTTATCTCCATCTTGACCCTTATGGTCAAAATGAGCACGTCTAAAACAGATTCAAAAAATGAGACAAGGATGAAAAATGTTCTATTTCGTCCATTGAAAATACCTTTCAATGTGACATGGCCAAACAAATCACCATGTCATGTGATGCCTAAGACGTCTAGACGAAAATTAAAGAAAACTAAACTTAGGGACAGAAGACACAAGGAAGCATCGCACCACAGGTGCATAAAGAGTATTTGGGAAAAGACAACGTAGTCCTTTCAAGAGGCCTCGAATGATTCGTCTTTAATTCAAGGATACCTTTTTCATTGTCGTTACCTAAAACGACAATTTGTGAATCCACCAGGTAGTAGTGAAAATTCACAAAGATCAATTCAATCCCGAACTATGTACTTTATTTCTCCCGTATCTACAATCCACTAAGGATCATAGTTAGCAACAAATGTTTGGGAGCACACACATTATCCAGGAAAGGCTGTGGAAGGAAGTACCTTAATCGACTTAGGACAATCCTAAGTATAAGATGTCTAATTTCCACAATCATAGTACTCACACGTGCTATATGCTTCTCTTTATTTCCTTATCCTTTTTCCCTTTTGCAATACCAATCTTAGGTCCAGAATCTTTTGAGGGAATGGATCCGGACGAACCTGATGTTAAGCTAATCCCACGCGTACTCAACAGTGGGATGACTTTTAATTCCCCCACTAGATCGACATTGATGCAATACGACAAAGTATGATATCTTGATCGATCTATTTTCGAATCACTTTTGGTATGCTTTTAAGTTTTCTAAATACCGTTCACTAACAGTACCATCTTTGCCATCCTATGAGACCTAGAACCTAATGAGTGTCCTAACATTTCACGTTCATTTAGAAGAAACTGAATCTTCTAATTTTATGTATCAAGTTTTCTTATTGGTCAGCGTTGGTCAGCGCTATCAAGTTTTCTTATTGGTAAACAAATTACCAACCTTATTTTTAATTGCCATAGCTAAGGGTATATACTCTGTAAAAGTGGACATTAGGCGTATTTTTAAATAAATAAATTATCAAAAAAACTCCATTATCCATGTCGTATGATCGAAAATTTTGCTAAGCTCATAATCATCTCATGCAAACATGAATTAGAAGTTTTTTTTATAACTTATTTATCACAATTTTCCATAAAACAGGATTTATGGAGAATATTATGGTTAAACTAATTAACGTTTTAGAAATATCACAAAGATATCTAACTTTATGTAAATCAAATTTACATTAAGTTATCTCATTATATAACTACTAATATGTCATCTAGAACTTTATAAATGACATATCAAACGTGAAATTTAGATTATTATATGAAACGCATCTATATAATAAAATGAATCTATATTGCCAAACATATTCGAATGATAATATGTTACAAAAGAATTTCATAAAATGCCCAAATAGCAATATATAAAACACATTTATATACAATTATATGAAACTTATTCAAATGTAAATCGCAAAAATATAAACACATTTATAATATTACGAATTTAAATTTCACGAAACTAATTCATAAAATACCGCTAAGTTGCATAATTAACAGGTAACATGAAAACGAATCCATATCCATTAATTTGGGCAAGGAGCAAGTGCTAAAACAATTTAGCAAAGTTTACTACAACCTATGTAGTTCATATATATAATACGCATTTATATAATACTACTAATTGGTGGCTGACATGAAACCTATTCATGCATCGAATGCAACATACTTTGTAACATAAAATATATCCAAATATTAATCGCAATTAATCATACATAGAACAGATCTATATGATATTAAAATTTGGATGAAACAAGTTCATAATAAAGTTCGCAAATTATATAAAATGCATTCATATAATATTGCAAATTTAAATTTCATGAAACAAATTCATAAAATAATCAAATACTCTATATATCTAAATAATAGCATGAAACTTGTTCATGTAGAACTTAATGAATCATTTTTGTTAACTTCAACAATAACTGAACAATTAACTGATTTATAATTGCTCATATTTATTTTATTTTATTTTATTTTTACATAAAGTTGCTAAATCATGAAACATAGTCATGTAACTAAGTATAAAACATATTTATATAACTCATGAAACATATTCATTTATCGACTAAGGGGATTCAAATATCACATAGATATTTATCAAATTCAAGTAAAACAAATTTACATCTTACGTACTAATCATATATATGAAACGAATTCATATAACTTCAACCCAATTGTTTGATAACAAGTTACTTAACATGAAAATTTTAAATCGTCACATATATAAAACGAATTTATATATGACTTTAAACATATTAATGTAACTTATGAAACATATTTATTTAGTTTGAGTAAAACAAATTTACGTCATACATACTAATTTCATATATGAAACAAATTCATATAACTTCAACCCAAGGAATCGATAACAAGTTACTTGGTCAGGCAAATATCAAGTTGATGCACATATAAAACGAATTCATATATGGCTTTAAACATATTTAATGTTTTTATAACTAAATCATGCACCCAGGATTAAAACTAATTCGAAACCTTAATTCAACGAATGAATCAGATGCATAAAACTTTATCAACTTGAATATCGTTATAATTCAATTAAAATCATGTCACAACTAATGATAATAATTAAACAATAATGACTGAAAAATAATTCGATGCAAAACAATCAAAAATTAGCCTGGCCCATATCAATGAAATATGACAAGAAGCAAACCGGTTCACACAAATCGGCCCATCAAAACCAAAGATAAAATCGGGCCTCCCCTTTCCCTTTTATTTGATGATACGGCCCAATCAAGAGGAGTTTAAAGGCTTGAACTCTCTCTCTCCTCTTGGTCTTACTCTGCCACCCGAGCCTTTCTCTCACCTGCTAACTTTCGACCTCTCTCTGCTTCTCTACTCCTCGGTGCCATGATTGTGGAGCACCGAGCTCCACCCAGCACCCCAACCTCCTTCCATTTCACATTGGTTCTGGGATCTACAACCGTCGACCCAGGCCCTAAATCACGCCCAAATGATGTTTGGCCGCTGCCCCCACCGGTGCTAAAAGTGCTCATAGCCTTCGATCCACGCCAACCCGATGAGAACCGACACCATCACCATATAGATCGGCCAAAACCGAGTCTGGTGATGCCGCCCACGCCTCCAACGCGCCACTGAGGCGGTGGTGCGTGGGTACACGCGCCTTCATGGACGGCGGTTTTCGTGGGTTCTTTCTATGGTTGTGTAGATCGGCGTATGTGGGTGGCGAAACGAGGAAGAAGGAAGCAAAACTTACCTTCGTCGGCGGCGCGTGACACACACGCGCCACCCCTCGCGGTCTTCTCTGATGGGTAAACACGGTTCCTTTTCTCTCACCCCAACCCCTTTTTTTTGTTTTGTTTTGGTCGGGACTATGTCGGCGGTGGTTGGCGAGGGCCACCGAGGCCACGCAAAGCCCACCGCCACCGCGGCCACAAAGGCGCCAAGCGGTGGTTGACGACAGGGCGGTGGACCATTGAGGTCCATGCCGCCGCTTTTCTAGGGTTAGGGTTTCGTGGCAGAGGAACTGTTAAGGCGAGGCTTTTCGGGAAGAGAGGCTCTTGGGGTTAGGGTTTTTGGTTCACAACCAATTTTATTCTTTATTTTTTTTTTGTTTTATCGTGATTAGGGGAAACAATTTTACGCCACTGACTTATGAATTGCACACAGCTTGGACAAATATGCTTGTATTGAAAGGTAGCATAATACTCAGCAACAATTAATCACGTCTGTCATTCAAATTTAGGCTGAAGCATGTTTGTATTGTACAAACTAATCAGAAGAGTTCAGTCTTTGGCGAAAAATAATCATGAAACATGTTTGGCAGAATCATCTCGCGTGTAATCAATTAAGGCATAATTACAGGAATTAATTTGGGCATGCCAAGTTGGAAGAAAACAGAAACATTTAATTCCTCCATAGACATGATCTTTAACGATATAAGCATGCTGCTTGAATATTAGGGTTGCATAATTACGAAAATTAAGCAATTTAAACGAATAAATTAGCATGCTTTGAACAAATCAGGTTTAGTGGACTATTAATTAATCAATCGGGACTAATCCAAACAGTTTGGCTCTGATACCACTGTAGGAAATAAATACAGGACTAATCTGAATGCGGAAGTATACTGTTGGTGATAGTCCACAATAATAAGAATACCAGTTCTTCAGTAATAATAGGAATCCCAGCGGCTACTAGAGTCGCCTTATAACGTCCACGTCCTAAACCCGAATACCGATAAGGATGGTAGGGTAACCGTGAGGAGAGAGAGAGGAGTGTTCTGTTCATCACCCTTGAGGCTAACCCCCTAAAACCCCTTTATATAGGTTAGAGGGTAGCTAGAGTTGTCGCCCTAGGCGACTTAAGTGGCCGTTGGGCCTAATCTAATTAGGCCCGTCCAACAATATATATATATATATATATATATATATATATATATATATATATATA
>JACYFF010031952.1:38741091-38788383 GCA_017589665.1 Selenicereus undatus | reverse complement strand
TATATATATATATATATATATATATATATATATATATATATATATATGCGCGCACATACACACACACGTGTGTGTGTAGGGAAGGGTTCAAGTGTGAACCCTCTTTTAGGAGTGAACTCCTACCTTAGAGTGAACTCTTCATCTCAACCCTTAAAACTTAGATCTATGAATGATATTGATTCGTAGATTTACCTTTTTTTTTTTAAAAAAAATGCTCAAAGGTGCGTGTTTCTGTTGGCTGGTCGACATTTCTAATATTGCTATTTTACACACACACACTCTCTCTCTCTCTCTCTCTCTCTCTCTCTCTTCCTTAAGATCTCTTACAACACTCTCCATTTGGCACCATACATCGTTAGAGAACATCACCAGCACTACCTTTAGTGTTGTTGTCTGAATGTTCTGCGCTAGATACTATCTCTTTCTATCCTTAGTTGAAAGTGTCATCTGAATTCTCTTGTTTGCTCATCACTTATCTAGCCATTAGCCTTCCCAAAAAAATGTCGGCCAGCCAGTGAAGGAAGGTCACCCTCACCCTTGCCGTAGATGCACGGACAGGGAACCACAAGTAAGGGATTCGATTTATTTGTAAAATTTGATCTAGGGTTTTTATTTGTTTTACTGTTGATTGTAGCATTTGGCTTACTTTTGGTTTGAATTTGGGCTTTCAATAGAAATTCAGTAGCTAGATATGAGGTTGTCCAGTTAAATTTGGGTTTTGGTAAAAAAATCTTCTTAGTTACTATGTCAAATAATCTCATTTGGGTTGAATGACAAATATCTAGTGACTACTTAGAGAAAGTTTTATATTTAACTTTTCTAATTTAGGCATATTGTAAATATTCATTTCTCTAAGTTGGTGCTATATTAATTATTTATTTCATTATTGTTGTAGGTAACAATATGGGATCAACTCATGAAGAATGCAGAAATCCTACACGTGTTATTAAAGAGGGGCTTCCCTTTTACGACAAAGAGCTGAAACCAAAAGCAGGATTAGAATTTGCTAACTTGGAAGAATGTGAGATATTTTATAAATCTTGCACTCATCATGTATGGTTTAGTGTTCGTGAATCAACTTTCATGAAGGGCAAAGAATACAGGTATTTAGTTTGCTCTAAACAAGGATTTAAACAAACTCCAACCAATGGGAACGGTAATCGAAAAGTGAAGTTGACAAAGGAGGGTCGTAATGCAATAGTTGGTTTTAAGAGGACCAAATATGGGAAATATGAACTTTAAAAATTTCGTAAAAGCCATACTCATGTACTTAACACCCCTAGGAAGCATCTTATGCTCAATTCCAATAGAGGTGTGAATAGTTCGCATTGGACTTTATTTAAGTCACTTACTTATAGACTTGACAAAACTAACTCGGGACTTGAAACCCTGACTGAATGACCCGGACCCATACCCAACTCCAACAACCGAAATAGGCTCACCTGAAAGTGGATCCGAAATTCGAATTGACCCGAATTGAACCATGCTCGACCGAAATTTCTAACGAAGTTGCTTATTTTTGCATGACGAACTTATTGGACCAAAATCTATTGACCCAAAATCAACCCAAACCAAAGTTCACCGAATCGAACAAATCGGAAATGCCACTTAACCCGAAATATGACTCGACTCAAACTTAACTTGACCCGCATCTGACTTAAATGATCTATTTGCTAGGTTCTACTTACTTGCCCTAATATTGGCCCTTCTAAGGCTGCATCTTATCATTAAGGAGCAAATGGGTGGTTTTTAAAATGTTAGGTGTAGTAAACTCGATTTCAAAATTTTTCAAAGAGACTTGAAAGCATTCATCAAGCATTCCAATGAACAAATGTTTATTTAGAATTTTAGGACAAAGAAAGAGGTGCATTCCGACGCACTAGGCTAGATGACCATAGGTTGTGTGCATTATTTGGTGTTGCATTTTTGGGGAATGAAAAGGCATAACATTTATGTGGTTGTTCGATAAGTTTTTAGATGCTATGGGGTCACATACCTGTGTGTCTTATTACTAATCAAGATCCTACAATGAAAGTAGCAATAATTGCAAAACTCTATTCAACTACTTATAGGTATTGTATTTAGCTTATCAAGGAAACTCTCTCAAAAGGTTGGTTGCTCTCTGAATAGTAACACTCATTTCATCAGTCAATTTAAGTCATATGTATACAACTCAAAGACTCCAATTGAATTTGAACAAGCTTAGTAGTTTGTTATACAAAATTTTGGGTTGGAAAAGAGTGAATGGTTGTCAAAGTTGTTTCATAATCGAGATGTGCAGATACTACCTATTTTATGAATTTAGTTTTAGGAGAAGTGTTGAGGAGACGTCAAGGTTCAAAAGTGAAAATCGTATCTTTAGCAATTTCACAAATCTCCATTTGAGTTTAGTTGAATTATGGGTACGATCTACTCTTACTAAGAATCATATGATTTGTTTTCAAAAACTGTAATGCAATGTTTACTTTTTTAAGTAGTTTGTAAAAAGGAACTAAAGGATCGTAGTGGAGAAGTTTACTTTTTTAGTTGGATTTGAGCAATTCTAGTTTATATGTAATGAATCAAACATTTAATGTGTTTGTGTAAGACTCTCAATTGATGTGTGGACAAGTTTACTTTTTTAGTTGAATTTGGCCAATTCTAGTTTATATGTAATGAATCAAAACATTAATGTGTTTGTGTGAAACTCCTAGTTGATGTTTTGCTCTTTATGCATGGCACTTTTAGGGGCATTGATTGTCTTGATTGTTTTTGAATATTGTAGTGGATCTTGCCAATGTAATGATTAGTTTGCTAGAAGTAGAACTTTTGAAGTTTCAAAATTGGACGGTTTTGATACGTTCAATTGTTAGATGCAAAAACAAGCCTATATGGATTCAAACCCACAACTCCATGCACTATCACACATTGCTCCACAATTGAGCTAGTAGGCTTAAAAAATCAGGTTTAGTTCTTAAGCAACTCTGGCAATCTATTAAGAAGAAAAAAGAAAAAAAAAAAACTATCTTACCAATGAGGCAGTGTACCAAACTTATGAAATCTATGGCAAATCCACAAGACCCTAAGTCTCAATAATTAAGAATTGGCACACAAAATCACCACGATGAAAGCCACAAATGGCTTGTCAACAAATCTAGATAATTTGAGTTTCCACATCTATGGCAAATGAGGCATTGTCCAATCTCCCTTGCACCTCTACTGCCCCATCCATCATCAGAAAACTCAGTTTCCACACCAACTTCGCCAATTCATAGTGAGAACACTACAATGGTAAAGTAAGAGACAAATTAATTAAATTAACTACTTCATACTTCTAAGCAACTTCGATGTCCATAGAAGCAATGATAAGCTCAAATAAATTGAATTTCTCAAATGAATTGCCAAATTCAGCTTCCACAATTCACTTGCTCCAATATCATAATCAACAACTATACAAGATAAATCTACCAAGTTTTTTGATAATTAAAACACAGGTAATTTCCTAAATCCAATAGCCTCTAGCAAAATCAAGTTAGAGACTGATATAGGCAGAGTGACACAAAGAGCAAAAGAGTCGAAAAAGAGTGTACCACTTAGAAAACCTGAGCCATAATTTCGCGAGTTAGGGTCTGTTCTTTTCGTGGATCAATCTATTTTTACCCATTTCAACCTACTTCAACCTATTTCAACCTACTTTAACCCACTTGAAAAAAAAATACCAACTTCAACCCACTTCAACCTATCTCAACCTACTTCAACCCACTTCAACCAACTTCAACCCACCTCCTTCATAATTTTAATAATTTGTAAAGTATCATGTGAGATTTAGGGCCTGTTGTTTTCGTGGGTAAATTGGGTAGGTAAAAGGGTGAAGCATGTTGAAGTAGGTTGAGGTGGGTTAAGGTAGGTTGAAGTTGGTATTTTTTTTTGGAAGTCAGTTGAAATAGGTTGAATTAGGTTGAAGTGGGTTGACGTTGATTGAAGTTGGTTAAAGTTGGTATATTTTTTATGTGGTGGGTTGAAATGGGTTAAAATAATGAGAATGTAATTAATGTGTGATAATTTATGAAATTATCCAAATTTTGTGAAATTTTTGTTTGTTATTTTCTATTTTTTATTTTTTTTATTTTTGATTTTTAATTTTAAGTTTTTTATTTTTCATTTTTAATTTTTTTTATATTTTTATATTTTTATATTTTTATTTTTAATTTAAATTTTTATTTTTATTTTCTATTTTTTTATTTTTTATTTTTTATTTTTTATTTATTTATTTATTTATTTATTTATTTATTTATTATTTTTTATTTTTTATTTTCTTAATTTCTTCTTTCTTCTTTCTTATTTTTTTATTTCTTATTTATTAAGTTTTTAATCTTTTATTTTTTTCTTTTTTTCTTTTTAAATTTTTATATTTAATTTTTAATTTTTAATTTTTAATTTTTTACTTTCTTATTTCTTATTTCTTATTTCTTATTTTTTATTTTTTTTGTTTTTTATCTTTTAGTTTTTATTTTCAATTTTTAACTTTTAATTTTTTAAATTTCTTATTTTATACTTTTTATTTTTCATTTTTTATTTCCTAATTTTTTTGGTTATTTTTTAATTTCTATTTTTTATGTATTTATTTATTATTTCTTATGTGTTATGGTTTATGTTTTATTTTTTTAGTTTTATTTTATTTTTTTGCTTTTTCATTTTCATTTATTTTTTTATTTTTTTTTCATTTCGTATTTTAAATTTTTAATTTTTTTAATTTATTTTTTCTTTCTTATTAGAAATAAAAAATAAAAACATAAAATATAAAAAAATAAAAAAGGAAAAATAAAAAATAAAATATAAAAACATGAAAAATAAAAAATAAAAAATAAACAGTAAGAAATAAAAAAATAAACAATAAGAAATAGAAAAATAAAAACACAAAAACATAAAATTATATAAAATAAAAAAATAAAAAAATAAAAACTAAACTTAAAAAATAAGAAAGAAAAAATAAATTTTAAAAATTAAAAATTAAAAATACGAAATTAAAAAAATATACACATAAAAAACAAAAAATAAAAAATAAATGAAAATGAAAAAGTAAAAAAAAATAAAAGATAAACCATAAAACATAAAAAACAAAAAATAAACACATAAAAAAATAAATATTAAAAAATAACCAAAAAAATTAGGAAATAAAAATTATAAAATAAAAAATTATAAAATAAGAAATTTAAAAAATTACAAATTAAAAATTGAAAATTAAAAATTAAAAATAAAAAAATGATAAAAAATAAGAAATAAGAAATTAGAAATTAAAAAATTAAAAATTAAAAATTAAAATAAAAATTATAAAAAATTAAAAAATTAAAAAAAAAATTAAAAAAAAAATTAAAGATTACAAACTTAAAAAATAAGAAATAAGAAATAAGAAAGATGAAATAAGAAATAAGAAAGATGAAACTAAAAAAATAAAAATGAAAAATGAAAAATGAAAAAAATAAAAAAATAGAAAATAAAAAATAAAAAGAAAAAATAAAAATAAAAATAAAAAAATAAAAAAGAAAAAAAGAAAAAATAGAAAATAAAAAAATAGAAAATAAAAAATAAAAAGTAGAAAATAAATCTAAAAAATAAAAAAAATAAAAAATGAAAATAAAAAAGAAAAAAGAAAAAATAAAAAATAAAAAAATAAATATGAAAAATAAATATAAAAAAAATTTAAAATTAAAAAATTGAAAATTGAAAATTAAAAAATTAAAAAATTAAAAAAATATAATAAAAAATAAAAAATAAAAAATAAAAAAAAATAGTAAAAAAAAAATGAAAAATGAAAAGTGAAAAATTAAAAATTGAAAATTAAAAATTAAAAAAATAAAAAATGAAAAATAACAAACAAAAATTTCACAAAATTTGGATAACTTTATAAATTATCACACATAAATTAAATTTTCATTATTTTAATCCATTTCAACTCACCACATAAAAAATATACCAACTTCAACCAATATCAACCCACTTCAACCTACTTCAACCTATTTCAACCCACCTAAAAAAAAAATACCAACTTCAACCTATCTCAACCCATCTCAATCAACTTCAATCCACTTCACCCTTTTGACCTATCCAATTTACCAACGAAAGAAACAGGCCCTTAGTCGGAGAATGAAATCATTTTTCTGCAGCGAGCAGTTTCTAGCTGTTTGGCGAGTGGCTGTCAAAATTGCACACTTCCAGGTTTTATTCACCGAAATAGTGTGTGGCTGCAACAGTGAAGGGAGATTATGAATTTCCAGGCTTGGGTGTGTAGAGATGAGTAAATTTCAGTAATGTTGCAAGCCCAGTTGTCACCAATGAGAGGAGAGAGACGGCATTGGCGGTCATCGCCGTTGAGAGGTGATGAACAAGTTATTAATGGTGAAGAAGAAGAATGAGAATCGTGAGTCCTAAAGAAAGAAATAAGGGAGTGAGAAATGTTGTTGCTGCCAGATGCATGAATAACCCATTAGTGTTTTAAAAGGATAAATTTGTTTTAAAAGGCCAAAGTTGTTTAAAATGCTTAAATTCTTGGCATGACCAAATTAAATGTAATAATGTATGCAAACAAATGTATTAAAAGGTAAAAAGTGATGAAATCTTAATAAAAAATTGAGGGTTATATCCAAGATTTTGTTTGTCATTTAGATTCCAGACAACTCGTACCAAATAAGGAAGGTTAAAATGATAGTTCCCATTATGTTCAAGACCTTTTATTTGTTGTTTAGATTTGTTACATGATGTTACATTACTTATTATTTTAAAACATATAGAAAATAAATTCATTTTCTAGTATGTTTCTGCATGTTAATTTCATAATATTGAGACAATTTGCTATTTTCAATGAATACTCGTGTTTTATTTGAACACTAAAAGATATGAAGTCATTATAATTGCAAAGTAAAAATCATATGTCTAATTATCTACAATCAATGTGAAAAAACATTAAAAAGTCCACAAGTAACAGTCATATTTATGGCCCGAATTTTTACAAAAGCATCCGTATAAGCACATACATTTAACTTTACATTTTATAGAAGTCAACATTTTTTTAAATGAATGTTTGACCATATTTTTTATTAAAAGTTGTTGAATTATACGTGTCTGGAATTTTTTCCGTTTAAAACATGTACCATATTTTACTAACATTGTGTGAGAGAGAGAGAGAGAGAGAGAGATACATATATTTGCGTGTGTGTATGTGTGTGTGTGTGCATGGTGCTTTTTACAGTGGATTTTTGCATGCAGCCAAGACATTAGGGTAAATCCACCTTTTTTGTTTTTATTTTATTTTTTTTATTTTTTATTTTCATTTCTTATTTTTTATTTTGTATTTCTTATTTTTTTATTTTTTTATTTAGTGTTTGGTATTTTTTATTTTTTATTTTTTTGAAATTTTCTATAGCTTTTGTTTGCAATAAAACTGAAAAAATAAAAAATTAATTAATTAATTAATTAAAACAAAAATACCAAAATAAAAAAAATGAAATATAAAAATAAAAAATTTAAAATTAAAAAAATAAAAAATAAAAAAAATTATATACAAAAATAAAAAATAAAAAATGAAAATTAAGACCAAAAAATTAAAATAAAATTAAAAAATTAAAAAATTAAATATTAAATATTAAAAATTAAAAATTAAAAAACTAAAAAATAAAAATAAAAAAATAAGAAATCAAAATCAAAAATCAAAAAATCAAAAACAAAAAAACAAAAAATAAAAAAATACAAAACATACAAAAAATAAAAAATAAAATTAAAAAATCAAAAATAAAAAAATTTAAAAATAAAAAAATAAAAAAATAAAAAATAAAAAAATTAAATACAAAAAATTAAATATTAAAAGTTTAAAACTTTAAAATTTTAAAAATTTAAAAATAAAAAACTAAAAAAATACAAAAATAAAAAATAAAACAATTCCAAAATACGATAATTTACAAAAAAGTAGTACAGTGAACTTTTTGATACAAAAATGATTAAATCTCACATGATACTTTACAAATTATTAAAATTTTTATAAAAAGGTGAGTTGAAGTTGGTTGAAGTTGATTGAAGTAGATTGAGGTAGGTTGAAGTAGGTTGAAGTTTGTATTTTTTTTTTTAAATGGGTTAAAATAGGTGGAAGTAGGTTGAAGTGAATTGAGGTTGATAAATTGCAATTGACCCACGAAAAAAACATGCCCTAAGTGTCATAGATTTTCATTAGATTCTTGAAACTTTTTCCGTTCCTTCTCTAAATTATGTTTTCTATGAGTTACTTTTCACTCCTTTGGAAATTTTAGAGGTTTCTTTTTGAATTCTTGCTTAAAAATACTAAACCTCTAGGATTGGATATTAATGTGAACCTTTGCTACTACTTTTGCATTTCGTCCTTGCCCCTTAAGGGACTGGTTGGCCGCAAGCCCTCTCTAGGAATGTCATAAAGTGGTTAGACAAATAGCCCAGAGTTTGTTTGTGAAAGATCTATTGGCTATCAGTCCTTGACAATGCCAAACTCTGTATGATGGTTGACTTAATTTCCAAGTACCTCCGCCATAGAGAGAGTATATAGTGTGGCAATTGACGTTGTTTTAAGAGGCAGTTTGCCATGTTTATGTGGAGCCAATTCCTCCTCATTTGTCCTCATTCGGAGAACATATTATTGAGGACATCTACTCCCACCCTTCTCAGTGCAAGGTTCTGGAATCTTAGGAGCCCTCTGAGTCAAGGGGCTTAGTGACCCCTTTGTCTTTTGTAGCCCTTGGCGCCTTCTGGGGGATCGCCTCCTAAAACCCTTCCTTTGCCTTTAACTTAACCAAGGGCCTCTCACACCCTTTTCTCACCTTCCTTCTCCTGGATGGGAGGGACCTAGAGTTCTCTCTAGGTGGGTTCCCATCCTATTAGGACAAGCATTTGGACCAGGGGGCGTAGCCAAAGGGGGTCAGTGGGGTCACCCGACCCCCTTCTAAACAAAAAAAATTACATATATGTTAGAAAATTAAAAAAATTTAAAGTTAAGCATATGTATTATATTTGTTGAAAATAAACATGAAATCTGCAATGGCTCAGCGGCCAGTGCCTTGGCTTGGTGTACTTGAGGTCGCGGGTTCAAACCTCCTACTTTTCATATTTTTTTCGAACTTTTTTTTGTTGTTTTTGTTTTTAAAACCAGTGTCCTTTCGCGTTTGAGGTCGTGAGACCAGTTGTCTCCTTTGACCTTCAATTTTTCGCCACTCCATTGCCTAGACCCAACTCACCCCACCGTCCACCGGCGCACCTGCCACCTACACCACGTCGCCGACTCACTGTCCACCACCCGTTGCCAACGGATTTGCTGTTTGCGCAGCGCAGCAAGGCCCTCACGGCCTCACATCTCTATCCAAATTTGTGAGTTCTCAAGTCTCAATTTGTAGGTTTTATTTCAATTGTAGGTTAAATTTGAATTTGTAGATTAGTTTGATACTTTGATTTTAACTATTATGTTTGAGGCTTGAAGAAGACACCGTAGGTGGGTTTTGGGTTTGCTTTACTTGATTCTACGGTTTTGCCTTATTTGAATTGTTGGATGCAATTGCAGAGGTTTTGATCATTTATCTTGTGACTTGTATGCTAATTAATCATTAGTTATAGTTTAGGGGTCATAAATGTTTGATTTATATGTTTAATTTTAATTGTAGGCAAAAATGCATAGATATTTCAAAAAGAGAGGTAAAGAATACTCGTCGTTACCTTCAAGTTCGAAATTCGAAAACTCGCCATTGAATGAAGAAGGTGGAAACGATATTACTTAACCACAACCACCACCATCATCACCTTGCGATGTAAATATCAATTCCATTCCGTCATCTCAAATAAGTCGGATTAATTCCGACCCCCCTCTCCTAATTTCCTGACTTCGCCCCTGATTTGGACTATGAAGAGGGCTGAGAGAGCCCCTGACCACGTTCGCACTAGAAAGGAGCGTGAAGAGGTGGTGGTACTAGAGGGTGCCAATGTCATTAATGGCTTTGACACTCTAATCTAGGCAGGGAAGGAGAAAAGCAGGTAGTTGAGGCAAAAAAGGGACAAGATGGAGGAATATGGAAGAAGAATTCAGCAGTTTACAGAAGGGCATGAGCGGCAAAAGAGGACATTGAGGGGCGGAGATCCTGAAACCAAAGGTCAAGCCCTGGAGCTCCACGATAGACTTTTGTCCTCTTCTATAGACCTAGGAGCTAGATGGTGGGAGTTGATGTTGACTACTTATAGGGGTCGGGATATCCCAATTTTGTTTTTGTCCTCTAGGTTAGCTTTGTTCTTTTGTATTTTTGTTTTCAAAGTAGCATTATAACTTGTACATTTTATTGGATGTATATTTAGTTACTAGCATTGACTATGCATGAGAAGTTTTTAATATTGAAAGCTACAAGGCAACATCTTGATTCAGATATGTGATGGAAAAAGTCTCCCTATTCAATCTCTATACGAAATTTCTCAAGCACTCTCCATCTTTGAACTACATTCACGACTGCTGAAGTAGTTTTTATGAGCTTTCGATTTCCTACAAAGTATGTGAAGAACCTATTCCTCATGTGCATGACTTGATAGAAGAGACATGTAGCTTTTTAAACCATTCTTTGGTGCCCCCTTTAGAGTGGCTGACATAGAATCATCTGAATGAAAGAAGGCATCAGGTATGCCTAAGTCAGATAGACATAAAGGTGTTCTTCTAGATTAGTGGTTCCATCATAGACGTCTATTTTTTAATCTAAATTTTTTCTAGTATAGGAGTCTTGATTCTCTTGACTGTTTTTGAATGGTGTAATGGATAATTGAACTACTCCACTCCTAAAACCTAAAACTAAACTACTATAAGATGGGGAAGAATAATGATAAATTGTGGTACTCAAGACCTTTTATAGGAGTGCTACTTTCCTTCACTTTTTTCATTCTAGTAAGAAAGATTTCCTGTTCTTCAATGATGATCAATATTAAGAAATGCCGCCACAATAAGGAAATCACTCAGAGTCCACTTGATTTCCAATTTTCACTTGGCCAGACTTTCTAAAATCTATTTCAGTTAGTCTTGCAGAGTAAACTAATGAACGCAATATTTCATCAAGTTATTATTTTCTACACAAACATCAAATAAAAACCTAAACTAATTTCAAATATAATAAAAAATCAAAATAACAGTGATCACTTTGGGTGCCCAAACACCCATCTGATTAATAAATCAACTAAGCCTTGAGGGGCCATTTAGTTAGTATCCAAAAGATCAGGTCTTAAAGATATTCCATGGGTCAAGTTAAGGAAAGCTTGGCCCAATTGCCCTTAGAACCACCTAAGCGGAGCTTGCACTAACGGAAAGGGGGACAAGACCCTAAACTCAGTTGAATCTCCTACAAAAAGGCAAATATCTAGAAAATCTAATCCACCTATGACCAGAATCTTGATACAGAATCTCCAATAGATTTCCTTTGAACCCCCTATATAACCAATGTTGGGCTAAACATCATAGGTACAAAAAAAACGACAACTTTAGCTCTGATCTATTCTATTTCCGTTGATAATTCCCCTTCTTACTTGAGGGTCAGGGGTTCTTTGGGGGGACACTTCCTCCGTATTGAGTTTTTTTTTTTTTTGGGGGGGGGGGGGGGGTAGTTTTCTAGGTCCTACAACTCACAATTTACAAAAGCATCATCTCTGTCGTAGGTTGAAACAACTCTGTCCTATGAGTATGATATAGATTTTTCCTTTTCTTTTAGTTTGTCATGTAATAATTAAAAATTTTAATGAAATAAAAAAACAAATATTGACATATTAACGAAAATAAATTAAAGAAATTTAAAGGCCATATTGAAGTTACAAGTACAAAAACTAAGATATTGGGAGAAACAATGAGTCCTACCCTTTGCCCCCTCACCATCAATCGACTCCTCTAAAAGGAAAATAAACAAATTGTAAATGTCTAGAACTTCTTAAATTTCTTGTCTTGACCTAAAATCATATATTATCATGTATTAAATTTTAAAAAATAATGTAATTGAATAGTGAAATGGTGTTATTTTTTATAGATTGGACAAAATTAAGTTTTTATCTATAATTTTTCACGATTATGAAATTATACAATAATACTTTTTCACTTAGAGAGTTAGTAGTTCTTTTCTTAAAAATGTAAATTTCATAGCAACCAAACCACTAACTACCATATTTACAATCTAAAAGCAGCTAACATGCACAAGAGCCACCTTCTAGGAAAGGCTTCCTTCAAAGTTACACCTTAAGCAGCTATACAAAATTGCCTCCAATTAAAACCCTTCTTACTACAAGATTTAAGGAATCCATTTTAATATGTACAATTTTTTTAACTTTCTTACCAGTAGCACTAGAATCTGGTCGTTCACTTAGGAATGTGCACCTATCCATTCAGATCTAGTAATGCAAAGAAGTAGGGGCACGATTCATGAACATCTTCTAAGTGATAGTTCATTTATGTAGCAGTAGTCTTTTTTGTGCCAACGTAATAGATTAGTAGGTTTTCAATTGGCCATACAAATTAACCTAACTTAAGCAATTTTACTTACGATCGGTTTAGTCCACAAATACTCGATTAATAATTGATATATAATTAATGATGACTATTAAAGATTTGGTGATTCAAAATCATATAATATATTAATTTAAAACTAAGACAAAAGTATCTTGCTACAAGCTGTTCAGTGGATGAATGCAAATTAACATGCAACGAGTAATGTACCGCAGATGGTAAAAGTCAACTGATGAACCTTGGCCTTGCGAGGCGTCGAACGTCTGGGTACGATTTCACTTGCTCAACTTCAATAAGTTGTACTTGGTTTTTCATGCCTATTTTTCACAGGCCCTGTTCCCGCAGGCCTCAAGCCTCGACTATCTGCGATTCGAGGGATAGAAAAAACAACATACAACTCTTTCCTTTCTTCGGTGCTACCTTCTTCTTTCCAAGAGATGGAGTAAGAGTCAATTCTGAAGAATTTCCAAAAAATGCAAGGGAACGAATAGAGATTAGCTCCTAGCTTGGCGCCCATTCGCTTAGCTACAAGACCTAATAGTAGGCCTGGCAAAACTGACCCAAGATCCGAAACCCCAACTGATTGAACTGGATCCATACTCTAACCGACAACCGAAATGGGATGAACCGATTTGGACCCAAACATCCGAATTAAACCGATCCATAATTGAATGAAACCCGAAATGACTCACACCCGAAATGACCCACACCTGAAATGACCAGACTCAATTCATACCCAATCTGTAGTGACACGACCCGAAGTGAACTGAAAATGAACAACCCGAACCCAACCCGAACCGTACCCGTTCTAAAACCGATCCCAATTGCACGCTTTTGAAAGCAATTGTAAGCAGTCAAGTAAAAGGAGGAGGAGAAACAAGAACCCTAAATCATTTGCAAATTTCCCACATCCTTAACATTTTCAATCTGATCTAAATTAGGATATAATTGCACGCTTTTGAGAAGAAAAAAGAGAGAGAAATTGAGGAGATTACATTGGTAACATCAACACCATATCTGAAAACTGAATTTGTCATCAGCAAATGAAGGAGAAGCTTGACTAATCTGCTTCACAGTCAACGGCACCACTCCTTGAGGATCTCTACTCTACATAGAAAACACAGAAAAAAAAAACAAAAACAAAAATTAAGAAGCAATTTAAAAGAAGATGAAGAAAGAGATGGAGGAGGAGAGAGAAAGAAGGGTTTGAATTGAGTATACCGTCGCAGCAGGAGAATGGCCGGAATCAGATTCAGTCAATTGAGAGGAGATGAATCTGCCATCGTACTGGCTTGAGAACATCATCTTCTGGAGAGAGAGACAGAGAGAGAGAGAGAGTAGGGTTTGGATGATTTGAATGTGACGAGATTTTGGGGGGAACTGAGATTGAGAAGCCAGGAAGAGGGTTTTAACTTTTATGAGGCAGAGACTACAGAATGGTTCTTTGTCCGAGAGGAGGGTTTGAGGGTTGAGCGTTGAGGGCAGAGGGCTGTGAGGTTTGAGGGTTGCGACTTGTGAAGGCAGTTGGGCAGAGAGGGAAGTTTGAGGGTTTTAGTCTTTTAGACTTTAGTTTTGTTTTGTTAAAATTATAAAATTGTTATTCACATTTACATTTTTTTTAGGATCTAGACTTTGGGTGGGGGGAGTTTTGAAATTTTAAAACTCAATTATTTGAGTTTAGGAGGGAAAAACAAAATTGACTTCTGACTTAAGAGGGAAATTTTACACATGAAATCAAAGAAAGTTTAAGAGAAAAAAACAAAATAGTTAATATTTTTTAATTTTTAATTTGATATATATGTAATAAAAATATTAAAATCGATTAGTTGAGTTTAGAAGGGAAAAAGAAAAATGACTTACGAGTTAAAAGGAAATTTTACAAATGAAATCAAAGAAAATTTAAGAGAAAAAAATAAAATACTTAATATTGTTTAATTTTTAATTTGATAGATATGTAATAAAAATATAAGAGATATAATATTTGGTCAAAATAAGAACTAAGAAAAGACAATCATAATTGACAAATTATTAAACTTATTAGGATATAGCAATATTGTTTTACTATTTAATTCACTTAATGACTTAATACACGCTAAGACTATAATATGATTCTATGACTACCGTCAAAAATACTGCATTACTGATTTACAATCCTAAATTATCTTCATAACATGTTTAAATGTTAATTATACAAAATCGTATTAAGAATATATGTTTGCATATTATCTCATAATAATGCGACTCATTTGAATTTTAGATAACTAAATTCCAAGTCTCGAGTTTCGATAACCAACATTCACAATCACATAAATGTACTGATAATTAACACATAGTCGTACATTGCATATACTTTTGAGTTTTGACTCATTGGGAACATGTAAATCAAGTTATTGATCTCATAAATACAAATCAATCTTGATATGTGATCACTTAAGGAGCTATCATAAGAACATTGAATCGATTATTGAAAATGTCAACTTGAACCAACCTATTTCTGTTTGCTAATTCAAATATAACAAACATGAAGTTACGAACCAAACTAGGGTCAAAATAAAAATTTATTATTTTCTTTCTTTCAAAATATATATATTTTGGCGTTGAGTCTGGCAATTGAGACAATTGACTCATGAATTATGATTGGCGCTAGGTTGGTTCATTAGTTTTGTCATAGGCTCATAGCATGACCTCAATTAAGATACTTGAAACTTGGCTTAACAGGACAATCCGTAAATCGTAAATAATTGCACATCGCATAACTACATAAGATATAGGGTCATATATGCAATGTACTTGTAACTTACTAACTGTCATAGTAAATGTATAACTAAACCCATAAAAACTGTCATAATTGAAACTTGACTTAACAGTCCGTAAATCGTAATCCTTTAGATAATTGCACTTTCTTTTAATTTAACTTAAGCTTTAAAACTTATATATATATATATATATATATATATATATATATATATATATATTATACGGACTTATAAATAATTAAACGTTAACGTATGACTTAAAAGAAGAATATAGAATAAATGGGCTTATCTTGAACGGATGTTATCTTTTAAATATAATTTAATATTAGAAATGAGCACATTCAAAATATACAATAAACACAGACCCGAAATTAATCCAACTTAATTTACACCTAACTCGATTCACACCCGATCCGACATTCACCCTAACATTGAACTGAATCCCTGCCGACCCAAATTAGACTCGACCCATACCCGATCCAAACCGGGCTACCGTACACAACCCGAAACATATCCGACCCAAACTCCACCCGATCCGAACTCGAACTCGACCCAAACATGGTTGACCTGAAATTGACCCAAACCCGAACTTTGTCCGAACTTCACTCGAACCCGACCCGAACATGATTGAATCGAAAGCGATCCGAATTGAACTAAAATCTGACCCGTACCCGACCCGAATGACCCATTTTCCAGATCTAGCTAATAGCAAGAGAGGGCTACCAATAGGAGGAAAGAAAGAACTACCTCATCCATTCTTTTCTTATCTTTCTTTGTCTAACCTAGCCTTCAAGAAGCCTTTTGGAAAACCTTAGAGAACCGAAAAGTGAGGTAAGGAAGTTCATGGTCAATCATATAGCATTGATATTCTCTATCCCCTTTCTCTAATAATAAGGGTTCCAAACCTTTCTTCTTATTAGTATTAGTAAGACAGGTCCTGAACGCCCTGGCTCGTGTGCTAGTCCGAATAAAGAGTCTATTTTCCGATGGCATTGTCACTTAGGACATCCATTGTTTTCGTCTTCTATAACCTTTTAGCATTAACAAACTGGCCTGACCAATCCATTAATAATTACTGCTCTTGTTTCTCCTGAATTTCTTTTCTATTTTTTTTTCTTCCTTACTTTTAAACATTCTGCAAAAAATTGTTGTTACCTTTTCTAATGCCAAAACACTATTCTTAATTTATGTATAGGCAACTTTTTTCATTCTCTTAATATCATACAACTAGATTTATTAGTAATTACAACCAAAAAAAAAGTTTTGATTTGTTATTGCTTTTTATTTTTTTATTATATGCAATAATTATTTTTTTAAAACTTGAATTGGTTTATCTACTTGCATAAGCAATTGTAGGGGTAAGATTGTCTATATTTGGATCTCCTCAATACTCCTAAAAGTGGGACTCATAATAGAAGTTGTATTTTTTTCCTAAACTTGTGATTAATTTTTCTAGATTTAAAATGAAATATATTTGTGTAGCAATAAGCCTCGTAAGAAAAAAAATGAGTCTATTTTATGTTAGATGAATCGGTAATGGATCTCAAAATCTCAAGTTTGGGGCCCGTTCTTGTTAGATTTTAATCCACAAGGACACAAGAGAGAGGGTGAATTGTGTCTGCCAATTTTTCAAACTGTTTCAAAAACACTCGTGAGAACTGTTTGAAGTAAGTGTTTCTAGTGAGACAGAAATCAAACTTATTTCAGAACACTCATGAGACCTGCATGTGATGCGTGTTCTCAGTAAAACAGAAACGAAGTCATTGCAGAAACAGTAAGAACGAAAGTCTTTGCGGAAATAGTAAAGGAGACACAATATTTTTACATGAAAAACCACCTCTGGCCCAACTGAGGTGTAAAAACCATGACCTACCACTGTAGGATTTCAGCAACACTTTCACTAAATGGGCCGAACACGTTATAACCATAACACACGTAACTTAGTCTACCCAAGACTCTCATTACAAACACACATCCAAAGTCTCCAAAGACTTGGACAAGCTCACACGGACAACACGTCCATCGTCTCCTAAGAGACCTCGTCTAACTTGGACAAATACTCACGGACACAATGTCCACACGTCCCCTAAGAGACCACATCCAACAACTTGGACAACCTCTAATCACGATGACAGAAAAGAGATAAAGAACACCTTACTTGAATGCTTCTAAATAAGCTAAGTGTAAGGTACAATACAACTCCCTTTATGCCAATAATGAAGACTCAATTAAGCACACACTTTGAAGGTTTTTCTTACAGAAAAATTCAGACTCAAAAAAATAATTTTAGCACTTGAATAATCGTGAAAAGCCCTTGAAAAACCTTGAAGAAGAATGATGAGAAAATCCTTCTTAAATAGAGGGATACGTGTATGTGAAGGAAAAATCCTTATCCCTTTAGTATTCTTGTGCTACAAGGAGACCAAGGAGGTGAGAACTCTACTTTCCAAATTGAAGTAGGAAATCCCTCAATCTTTCATATTTTCTTATCCTTCCAAAAATAGGATTTTGGTGGATATTCTTTCCAAAAATTAGAATCAAATCTTTTGACAAATATTTGCAATGGAAGAAATCCTTTTTCACTCTAATACCATTAGGAAAGTTATTCCTAATTTATTTCTTGAAAAACGACAGTCAAAAAATCTTTTTAAAAAATCATTGAAAATCGAATTTAAATTCCAACCTCAGAGCACTGCAGTCATTGCCTGTTCTGAGACGTGTTTCTGAGTCACCAAAAAGCCTTTCAGGGTGTATAAAAAATTGAGTATCTTCTGATTGGCATATTAACAAGAATCTAAGCTAGTATATACACATTCAATCCTAAGACTCTTGTTGTCAACTGGACTTCTTATGTAGGTCTATGCTTTCACTCCCAGACCTGGTTGGAGGGAGTGTTCTCGAAGTCTTTTTCCATAGTTCCATGCAACCACTCCTGGAACTGTTCTGAGGAATGTTCTTAGTTTCTTGTACATGTTGCCAACTTGATACTCTAGGCTCAATTCGAACTGCTCCATGTATCTTCTGAATCCTGTCTCAACATACAACTCAAGTACAACACATAACTCACAGCATATTGACTAGGGCATTTGGATTGTCATCATCAAAACCTTATACATTAATTGAGTCAACAATTTCCCCCTTTTTGATGATAGCAAACCAAATGACCTTAAGTCAAAAACAGGAGTCGAAATAGGACAAGATATGCTTGTGCCAGAATGAACAAAGTCAAAACTTATGCAAGGCACACAAGTAAGAGGAACAGTAGTGAGAAGTTAAGTTAAACTGGACAAACTAGACTAAGGTCATGCTTATCTTCCCTCTTTTGACATCATTGAAATAGGGTATAGTAGGCCGAAAGGTCTGAATCCAATATGGATGCAATCACCACCCAAGGGGTAATATGGGAAATACAAGTGATACACTCAAGCATACAATACTGTAAGGATATTGGTCATCCGAATCACGTACAAACAAGTACCAGAAGAAACAAACACAGGTAGAGCATTCAAGCACAAACCATCCAAAAACCAGTCATAAGCAACAGTCAGAGATACACAATGTCAAGTGTTTACAAGAGTCAGGGAACAGTATTGAAAACAGGCACAAGAACAGGGCTAAGAAGATGGAGGAAGGAATTTGGCTGTGAGAGCATATAGGGCACTCAGAATATCCTCATGGTGTTTTGCATTTAAGGCCTTCTCCTATAAGAGCGCTTGCTTCATGTCAGTGATATCTCCCTTTAGATTGAGCTGGTCCTGGAGTAAAGTATCAAAGGTTGGACCACTGGAAGTAGATGCCTCACTAAGAACAAGGCCAATGGGTATTTGGGGCCCCTGTTCTGATCCTGTACTGCCGCCCTTGTTCACCAAAAATCCACACCCTACTAATGTACTGTGCCCAACATCATCAATGCCCTGGAAGCCCACCCTCTTCTGTAGAGGAATCCCAAACTGCTCAAACACAGAAGTTAGCAAAAAAATCATATCCCATATCATGATCCCTCGTAGTGTTGGCTATTCTTCCTATATGGTGGATCATGATGGCAGAGAGGTTGATTTTTTCACCCCAGTCTAATAAATAAGTTAGGCATATGTACATGGAATCAGCAAGGTTACATCCCTGACCTCGGGGAATAATGTTCTTGATAATAAACCAAAATAGTAGACGAAGCAAAGGCATCATTTCCCTCTTCCGTCCAGATAGGGATAAAGATAAATTGGGTTTCTGGGCTGACTTTTGGGTCAATTCTAATAGCCGCTCATCTTCAAGAGTACTCTTGTCCTCTCAGATATACATATCAAAACCTTCAGCAGGGATACTAAGCATTTCACCCAAATCGCTAGCATCAAAACGAATCTTATGACCATTAACTATGCTTGTCACCACTCCATTGGTGACAACACAATTCGCATAAAACTTAGCCAAGTTTGGGACAGAACATCCTCGGTGAGTGTGGGTGAATAACTCCAACCATCCTTGTCTCTCTAATTTCTTCAAGAACACCCCAAGCCCCTGTTTCTGAAAGTAAGCAACTTTAACCACTTTCCTCCTCACCACTGACTTCTGAAGAAAGTGTTCATACCTCTCCTTGGGTGTCATATTTTTCCTAACTTTCTTCTTCTTGGGTTCATCAGACTCTTCACCCTGTTCGGACACCTGTTTGGGGGTTGATCATTTCCGGCCAAATTTTTGTGAGGGTGATGGTCTGGTGGGTGTTTTGGTGGTTGTTCTGGTGGGTGTTCTGGAGGATGTTTTGGTGGGCGTTTTGGTGGCTGGTCTGGTCTTTGGAATAGGTCTCTCTACTATATCTGCGGGAAGTGGCAGAATAGGAGTAGAACCCAAACTTCTTGTTTGGCATCTATACAGTGAGGTATTGAGTGGGACACTGGGAGTAGTAGTGGTCTTTCTTTGGCGCTTGAGTCCTGGTTTTGTAGTTGTGGTTCTTTTGAACCGCAAAGGGAGTCCATCCTCATTTATGTCCTCCACCACTATGGGATCAGTCTTAGGAATAGGTTCCTCATCAATATAATCAACAAAGTCCACAAAATCAATCGATCCGTAATGCTAATTATCTTTAGAATCCCCAACCAATTTATACTGATTTTCTTCAATTTGGGATTTGGCTACACTTGGATGTTAAACTACCAACTCCCATCCCGTTATAGGGTTTAAAGTGGGTATAACCTCTTGGTCCAATCCGACTGACTGTAGGTCTAGGTTCTTCAAGAATCCAAAAAGAGAAGGATTTATAGAGTAAGAAGGTGAGGGAGAGGTTCCCACACCCGTAGAGTTGTCGGTCAGTTGTAGGGTTGCCACCATTGTTGTGGTCGAGCTTCCCGATTGCCTTTTGCTTGTCAATTTGGCATGCAAGGAGCGGAGGTGAGTAGTCTTGTGCCCAGAGGAAGTAGAGTTGCCCCGAGTTCGTGCCATGAAAGGAGAATGGAGGTCGAATTTTGTGAGTGGAAGGAAGGATTGGGCGTTTAGTGCGGTTATGGAGGAGGAGAGAGAAAAGGAAATTTTTGGGGTTTGAAGAAGAAGAGGGAATGCGGTTTTTTGGTTTTGGGGAGGAAAGAGAAACGGTCGGCTGATTTAAATGCCCCCTTTTCAATTTTCGAATTTCTAGACATGCCACTTGACAATGTATAATCCGAACAGTCAATAAAACTGTTCTCAGAGCCTGTTCTTACTGCTAATTATTCGTTTACTCAGGACAATAAGGGCAATATCATTAGATCTTAGCAAGTGTTAGCAAGTTATATTCCACACATATGCCAATAATAGCACGGAAATTGAAAGCATCCATGGAGTCAATTTATTTAGCCTAAGAATTTTTTAACTAGTCAATCATTGGGGGTTAAACAAGCAAGCTCAAGTCCCTTTAATCATACCTAATTCAAGTCTATTCCTCTCAAATTGTTCTCTACTTAATGCGTTGCTAAAAATATCAGCAATTTGTCTATCAATGGCACAAAAATTCATTAAGATTAACCCTTTTCAACATTGTCTCTTAAAAAGTGGTGACGTATGTCAATATGCTTAGTCTTTTTGTGTTGACAAGGGTTCTTGGCAATGTTAATTACACTTGTGTTGTCACATAATATAGGAATGCACCCAATGTCAGTACAAAAGTCCTTGAGTTGTCTTATCCACAGCAGTTTAGCACAACAAGAAGTAGCTGCCACATACTCGGCTTCTGCTGTGGACATGGCAATAGAGTGTTGTTTCTTGGTTACCCAAGATACCAAACAGGGTCCAAGAAAATGAGCCATACCTGAGGTGTCTTTTCTTTTAACCGAAAGTTCAGCATAATCAGCACAGCAAGTGTAAATGTTTCCTCATAATTGATCTCTTCTTCTTGGTTATAGCCCTGAACCATCAGTCTGACGTTGTTCCGAGTGGTTGTTCTGAACTCATCCAATTTGTTTCGGACAACCACTTGGTACCAATTATCGATCTGTCCTTAGGCTGTGGTTCAAGATGCCAACCCTTTTCCTTTAGAGCTGATGAAGCTCTTCTTGCATGTCAGTAACCTAGTGAGAATCTGCAAGAGTTTCATGAATATTTTTTGGCTCAATGTTAGATAAAAAATTCTGAGTTAAGATCTGGTTTGCACTCTTGTGTTAATATCATATATAATCTGATTAAGGGTGCGAACTCTGGTGCTTCCAAGCTCATGAAGTAAGATGAGCCGCAGATAATCTTTCCTGAACACTCAATGAAATAGGGTCTGGATCTGTTCTGGAGCCTGTTCCCATAGCTGTTCGAGAATTTTCAGGATGAGTGGATCGGTTTTATCCTAATTCAGGTTCAACAGAGCTTCCCCTTGATTGGTTGGCTTCCTATCCACCTTCCAGTTTTTCAGATCCAGAACTTGTTTCACCTTAAGGAGGCTTACCATTATCTACCATGGAGTTTTGAGTGAGTGAGAGGTCTCTTCTCAGAAGGTCAAGTTCAAACTCTTCATTCTGCATATCATGCTCAATCAGGAAGTTAGTTTCATCAAACAGTACATGCACATTGTTGTGTTGCTTCCCCCTCAACACAACATCTCCAGTAATGATATTGGTAATCAAGTATTGATCTAAAGAGAACCCAATGTGATTACCTCTAGCATACACTAGAGACACACTTAGCAAATTATGTTGTAAATCATCAACCAAGTACACATTATCAATAGAGTGAGAAAGTGATTTACCTATCTTACCTATACCGACAATTTTTCCAGACTTGCCGTTCCCAAATGCCACTCTCCCTCCATCAAAGGTTGTAAGTGAGAGAAAGTTTGATCTATCTCCCGTCATGTGCCTCGAACAACCACTATCCAAGAACCATAGTTGGTTGCCTCCTCTCACTTTAGCCTGCAAAACAACTAAGTGTTTGTCTTGGGAACCCAGATCCACTTGGGTCCCATTTTCTTTGACATGGAAGTTAACTCATCCTTTTTAATCCACATTTGTTTAACATATAGTGAGTTTCCTTCCATGGCCCCTTTTCTCAAAGGGCAAGTGTGCTGATAATGACCAGTCTTTCCACAATGAATACAGATGATATTTTCTTGAAGTCCAACATACTTCTTGTCTACTGGCTTAGTAAAAGGTCTATTCACAAATCCTAGTCCCCTTTTATTTCTGGTATGGTCCGTGTTTAGATAATTAAGCGCTTCTGAGGAACTGTTCCAACGCCTATTCTGAGTGAGGTCAGATTTGACCTTATGAGCATGTGCTTATGAGGAACTGTTCCAGCTCCTGTTCTGAATAAGGTCAAATTCGACCTTATGAGCTTTTTCAAGCAGTTAGTTATTTTCACTCACCAAGGATTCTAGCCTAAGTTTCAGTTCTAGAGACTCACTTTCCAGTCTTGTAAGATCAGAGTTAAATTCTTTCTCTCTTGTGTTCATGAGGTGCTTAAGTGCATCAAGGTCATTACCAAAGGCAAGGCTCTTTTCTTCTGCTTCAATTTTTTTACACTTGAGAATTTCATTCACACGTTCAAGTTCTTTTAGCGTGTCAAGTTTTAGCGTGTCAAGATCCTTGCTTAAGGCAAAAGCTTTTTAATCTTTTTCAGAGGTGAGAATCTCATTTGCTTGCTCAGGTTTTTGTATGGTTTTTTCAAGCATTCGGACATCCCTTTTTAACTTGGAACAAGTATCTTTAAGCATACAATTCTCAGTACTTATTGCCTCACGTTCATCCATTAAGGAAAATAGTAATTTCAGAATTTTTCTTTTGTTAAAACCACTTACCTTTTCCTTGAATTGAGACATGGTTTCATCTGATTCAGAATCATCTTTGGATTCACTTCTGGCCATGAGTACCAGTGCTTCAGCTTTGTCTTGGGAGCTATCATCTTCTTTTGAAGTTTTACCCCATGCTGCCACCATAGCTTTAGTGAATTTCTTGGCAGTTCCACTCAGTTGTGATTTCTTTTTGCGGTTTTGGAACTGTTCTGACGCCTGTTCTTTCTTCTGTATGGGGCAATATTTTACAATGTGGTTATGTTTTCCACATCTGAAACATCTAAAGGTTTGGTCTTGGTCGTTGTTCCATGTTTTGTTGGTATTCCCCTTCTTGATGCTCTTTCCAACCTTCTTGAAGATTCCTTGTGGTACACTCATCTTTTCAAGATCTCTCAAGGTGTTAGCCTAGGTGTGAGAACTTCGCTCTGATACCACTTGTTAGATTTTAATCCACAAGGACACAAAAGGGGGGTGAATTGTGTCTACCAATTTTTCGAACTGTTTCAAAAATACTCGTGAGAACTGTTTGGAATAAGTGTTTCTAGTGAGACAGAAACCAAACTTATTTCAGAACACTCATGAGACATGTTTGTGATGCGTGTTCTCAGTGAAACAGAAACGAAAGTAATTGCGGAAATAGTAAAGGAGACACAATATTTTTACATGAAAAACCACCTCTGGCCCAACTGATGTGTAAAAACCATGACCTACCACTGTAGGATTTCAGCAACACTTTCACTAAATGGGCCGAACACGTTACAACCATAACACACGTAACTTAGTCTACCCAAGACTCTCGTTACAAACACACATTCAAAGTCTCCCAAGACTTGGACAAGCTCACACGGACAACACGTCCACCGTTTACTAAGAGACCTCGTCCAACTTGGACAAATACTCACGGACACAATGTCCACACGTCCCCTAAGAGACCATGTCCAACAATTTGGATAACTTCTAATCACGATAACGGAAAAGAGATAAAGAACACCTTACTTGAATCACTACCAAAAATCAACAATTTTCCCACTATAAATTCAGTAGGAAACAAGAAATATTCAGTGGGAAATGACCATTTCCCACTATTTTCCCACTACAAATGCCAATGGGAACAAGTGAGGTAGGAAAAAGCCGTTTCCCACTAGTTGCACATACAGTGGGAAAATTTCCCACTATTCACCCACTGCAGCTCCGCACTGGAGATTTTCCCACGAAATGAACTTCAGTGGGAAAATTTCCCACTGTACTTGAAACAGTGGCAAATTTCCACTATTTTCCACTGTAAGAATGTAGTGGGAAATTTCTCACTGGGCCATTGGCAATGGGAAATTTCTCACTGCAGTCATAACAGAGGCAAATAGTGAAAACAATTCATGATTAGATTACAGTGGGAAAAATAGTGGGAAAAATCATCAACAATTTAATTAAAAATTTGTACAAATAGGCACGTGTACATACACTTGTTAACGTAATACTAAACAATACATCATATATGCACCTGTCAAATAAAAACACATGTGCTGTAAATATCACCGGTATATTAATCACATTTGAATGTACCAACCAATTAGGTTCCTTCACGATTGTACTAGGCCTTGGGGAGGGGGAGCTGCCTGTGATGGCACACAATAAGGATGGGGAGGCATATTTTACTATTGTTGAGGTGTATAACCCTGCTACTATTGGGGGCTATAGCCTTGTTGAGGGGGGTAGCCTTGTCCGCCATAGGACTAATAGCCTTGTTGAGAGGGGTAGCCTTGTCTGCCATAGGACTGTTGGGCTGGACCTTGATAATCATACTTCACCTCACCATATCCATGGCTGTAGCCTTAAGCCGGTGGTGTTGTTTGAGCATAAGGAGTAGGTTGCGTACCTCAAGACTGTCCATAATTATAATTTGCTTGAGAATGGTAAGGAGGTGCCATGGATGGTGGGCCACCGGTATGACCTGGCATGTGGGTCGGCTGTAGAGCAGATACTGGAGCATTTGCTACATGGCCACCTCCTTGACCGTAATAATCATACCCACCACCATGCAGCGGTCCCTGGCCTAGAGGTCAATTGTCCCAACCATGGCCAAAACTACTTCTAGGTGGCCCTTGTGGAGGGTAGTTACCATAAGCCTGAGGTTGGTAATGATGGCCCTATGATGGGTATGGCTCCCGCTTATGACCATCATACGACATTGGCTGAGTTGGAGGACCACGGGCACCCCATTGTGGAGGAGCATCAGGTCCACGAGGACAATATCCCTGCTGGTTGTAATTATTGCCGGAGAATTGTGATGGTCTCCCAGGCAGCTAATCAAAGTGCAGAAAGGGGAAAAAACAAAAGGGTTAACAATTGAATATAGTTCACCAACTTAAGAATCAAATAATCAAAGTTGCAGCAAGTGATTTGGCATGGATGATACATCATTTTTTCAAACTCTTATGAATGTCACTCAATATCTTCCCCTCTAATCATAGTGTATCTATATCACAATGAAACCACCTTCCTAAATCATCAGCATCTGCTAATCCAACACATGAATTACCCGTCACAAATAAATGTCACCTTTATAATTAGGTTAATAACCATTTGACCACATTCTGCCATCATAACCGAAACAAAGATACCGAAAGGATACTCCAAAAAGCATTCACAAACTTAAAAATGCTCATACATAAATCGAATTTCTACAAAGGTAGAAGCATAGTAAGATGGCTGCTAAAAATTCCATAATTGCATCAGGATTTAGAATTACAAGTTTTATCAATCATAAGGTCCGTAAGTCAAGTTCTTGAACTAATTGTCTCCAACAAAGAAGCTGCTCTGGTTTAATAGTCACCCTAGAGGATCTCAGATATAGTAAAATCGAATGGCAAAGCAACTACTACAACATATGAAAATCTAACAAGCTGATTACATTTCTTGGGAGTAGAATGCACATATCAGATAGATGAGTGAGATACCACCAAGGATTTGGAAGCGATACAATTCGCTTCAGATGAGACAGAGCGACTTAAGTTGCACTAAACCAAAGACGAATCACCGCCACGTAACCTCGATGTCCATTGTGGAGGTAGGTAGGGAAGACATGTCAAAATAACTACCTAGAAGGGGCTTTTGCTGCCGTTCATCAATGAAAATACACTTAACACTCCAAGGGCCGCAAAGTTATCGAACCTCAACTAGTTGCATCTAAAATCAAGCATCTATCACTACAACAGATTATGGTTTTAGTGGCATTCATATCGCGGTGATTAACACAAACACGACCCAAATTAATATCAAGTTTAGAATTGGCCGGCTTTGGTAGGATTTACAGAAATGCCGCTATAGGCTACTATATTATGCGCGCCCAGCCCACTCCATTTGCCCGCTGAAAATTAAAAAAAAACGGGACTTGGAAATTAAATGAAATTCAAGTCAATGAAGTCATGCCTCAGTTCTGTCTTCAGCCTTTTCAATTCTCAGAACCTCTTGACTCTCGCACAACCCATCTCCTTCTTCGCCCTTCCTTCATGGCTTCACACCATTTTCTCCGGTGAAGAGGCTGAGAACAGTGCCGAATTGCTCAGCCCATGTGCTATCTGGGTCAAGCACAACCCCCTCTCGTTCACAGACTACCTGGCGTAACTCTAGGGTTTGAGCATTCTCCGACACAATTGCTAGATCTGGGTAATTCTCCGGCAAAGACGTCAAGTACAACCCCAAAATTGCTCACTGCATACGCTATCTAGGCCAGGTATCTCTCTCTTTCTCTCGCTCGCTATGTGTTCCCTGTATTTAGCTTGCCCTTTCCTGTGCATTTTCATGGCCTTTAGAGTCCAGAATCCGATTCTCTACCCTGATTCAGAGAATTGTTTGTGATAAGTGTCGGTTGTGTTGTTTCCAATGTGTAATGTTATTAAAAAGGGGAAAGTGTTGTGATATTGCTATGACCTTGGATGGTAGAATCATGAGTCGTGTCAGTCAGGAACCTCAAGACTAAGGAGTGATGAATTAAGGAACACAGAGCTTGGCAAATGCCGTCTGCTAGGCTTTCTAAAACTGCTTATACTCTGGGTGTTTATGGAAGGTGTTATAACATATGTGAGAAAGTATGTTCATAATGCTGATAAATTTGATGATCATGTTGGTAAACTAAACACAATTATACTAAACAATAACTAAGCAACACAAATAAAAGTAAACTAAACATGAAGGACAACAAAACACACAAATAGAGGCAATAAATGGAAGAAGCTTGAGTTAGCCGAAGGTTTCTTACACCAGCAGTCTACAATAAAATGAAAAGAACAAATTTACACATAAAAGGAAAGAGTGGAAGATAGAAATAGCACCAAAGGACAGCTAGCATTCTCAGTCCTAGTCAGAACATAGGGATGGGGAAGAACACCTAACAGCTCGCCAGCACCGTGCCCTGGCAGAGGCTAAACACCGTCGTACTCCTAGGCCGCCAGAACAGGGTCGGTTGATTATCATGTTAGGCAGCAGTTGCTGTGGTGGGTGTTATGAACTTGGCGTGAGGTCGAGTCACAAGAGCTGTGGCCACTATGCATTTTTGTATACATCCACAAGATTGAATGGTGACTCCGCGGCACCGAACTTGACACTTTGTCATCATCCAACTGCGGCTATGACTTGTATGGAGAGAGGGGGGGATGCCCTACTAAGCCTTCAGAATTAAGACCTATTACATGTGATCATACTCTTTACAAATGTATGACAAAATTGATCAGAGGTTCAGAAGATATGAAGAAGAATTTTAGAGAGAGAAGAGGCTCAGCCATTATTATTCAACCTGAAGGAAAAATAAATAGAACAGTGCCATATATATTGGCTTACATTCTCCTATAATATTCTTGTTGTAACCAACTAACTCTCCTCTAACCACCCCTTAACAACTTGCTGACCTGGACAGTGCCTGGCTAATACTAATTATACCTGTATTCTTCTACACTCCCCCTCAAGCAGGGTGTTGAAACAGATTGAAACACAGGATTATGTGCAATATGTAATGCAGGTTGGTTGTCACAATAGAGTATGACTGGTGCTAGCCCAGATAAACCAAGATCTTTGAATAAGGACAATATCCACATGATTTCACAACAAGCAGTAGTTATGGCTCTGTACTCAGCCTCAGTTGAGGATCTTGCTGTGACTGACTGCTTTGTTGCATTCCAGGAAATTGGAGAATTCCCTAACGATATGCAAAAGCCTGATGTGGACTTTCTAGAATCCATACAACTACCCCAATCTGAGTCTCTGTAGGCTATCAACTTGGCAATACTGTTTTTAGACAATAAAATGCCCTGACCTGGACAACTTTTCAAGTACCTGAGGACATGTTTTACAGCATGCCAATGTTCTTCAGCTGGGGTTTGCATAAATTGACTAAGCAACTACACTGCATATGTAATATCTATCCTGGTTATGGTCTGATAGATAAGTTTCCCCACTAGTCTTCTATACTGCTCAGGATCTTTAAGATATTCAACATTGCTAAAATTGATCAGTTTTATATGACTCCAAATGGGCAATTGCAAAGGTTTTGCATTCTGCATTCTTAATTCTTTCAGCGGGTCAAGAGTGTACTTCCTTTGACACATATAAATCCCCCTGTCTTGCAATTTCCAAACCTAGGAAGTATTTCAATTCTCCCAAATCCTTCATTTGAAATTGAGAGTACAAGTACTTTTTCAATTGAGTGATTTCAGCAGCATCATCATCCATAAGTATCATGTCAACCACATACACTAGAACAGCCACAGTTTTACCATGGTTCTATTTAGTGAACAAGGAGTAGTCATCTTTGGATTGTGCAAATCCATACTACAGCAATGCTGTAAATAGTTTTACCATGGCTCCTTCTTTCACCACTAGTTGTTGTTGCCATCATATGAGATTTAAGAAAATTCTTGTTTGGTTGATTATGGGTTGTGAAATTCTCCTTCCTGGGTGCCTTTATGTGAGGGATGATATGATTCCTGAAACCTCTCAGATTTGAATTAAGACTATTTTACCTCTTCATTCATGACCAAGCTGCTTCCTGTCAATGCACTTTTATTCAGTAGGCAATGCTCAAATTAGATAGTTTCTTGGGTTTCCAAATGGCTAGGTTGTTTTTCTGTTGTGCTGTTTTGTGGGTGTGCTGTCTTTCTTCAATGTCATTTAAGTGAAATGATCTCAACAAACACAAGGTTTGTTCAATTTATTTGAATTTTAAAGCTTGTTAGTATTCTAATTTCCTGGCTTTGATAATCAGTAGGTCTCTATTGCTTTTCATCTTGTTTTATTACAAATTTATTATCAACAAACTTGTGATGGACTGAATATTTTGCTTTGGCAGCTCTTGGAAAGCGAGATTCAGGAGGCGAAGTCAAAGAAAGACACACTAAAAGCACGTCATCATCATCGTCCAAGAAAGAGAAAAGGAAGGCCCTCTTAATCAATTTCTCTAACGGTATTTCCCTCTTATTTGGCCGTTCTTCTTGTCTATCCATTTGTTTAGTTTCTTTCATCAACATCAGTGCTAACTGCTATGTTAGGAAGCTTTCATTATTTGCTGACCTTGGGCCTTGTACCTTTCTCTTTCTAAGAAATGTTTGGTTGTGATAGTTGTGAAAAGCTTTTATAAAAAATGTTGTATTTGTATGGAGTATGTGCAAATATAGTTACGTACAATGCTCATTGGTTTGTTGGCATTATTTACATATGTATTTTACTTGGTTCTTGCATGGATTGTTGCTCATATATTATTTTATTGTCAGTGAGAGAATGGATCATCGAAAGCGCAAATGGATTGACACGAATAATTGGCATGAATACTTAGACGGTGTTAATGAATTCTTAGAGTTTGCCTTTAGGAATAAGGATGAGAAAGTCCCTTGCCCATACAAAAAGTGTGTCAATCGATTTCATAGATCTAAAGAAGAGATATTTGACCATCTTGTTGAACACCGAATGATTGAAGACTATGACACATGGTATTGTCATAGGGAATCATTACATACATCAGGCGTGGCAACAGCTTTGAATATGAACCAAACAGTCAATAATGATGATGTAAATGATGATGATGATGATGATGTGATGGATATGTTGTGTAATATCTTTGGAGTTCCCTCTCGTAATAATAATGTGAATTTAGATGAAGATGAAAGAGTGGAGGCGAATTTGGGGCAGTGTACTGTTGAAAGTAATAATGTACATAATGATCCAAACATGGAAAAGTTCTATTCTCTAGTGAAGGATGCTGATAAGGAATTGTATCCTGGATGCAAGAAATATAGCAGATTGTCATTTTTGTTGCGTTTGTATAATGTGAAATGTCGTTTTGGATGGTCTAATAAATCATTTGATGTGTTGTTGAAACTTCTAAAAGATGCTTTCCCTGAAGGGGAGACCTTGCCTGGTTCTATGACTGAAGCACGAAAAATTGTGGATGGTCTTGGTCTGAAGTAAGAGAAAATAGATGCATGTCCTAATGATTGTATGTTGTTTTGGAAAGAGAATGCAAGTGCAACAGAGTGTACTGTATGTCATACTTCTAGATGGAAAGAGCATGGAGAGAAAGAAGATGGTGCAGGTAAAAGAAGAAAGAAGGCAATTCCTGCCAAAATGTTAAGATATTTCCCCTTAAAGCCAAGGTTGCAAAGATTGTTTATGTCAGATAAAATGGAAAAAGATATGGTGTGGCATGAGAAAGAGCGCAAAAAGGATGGTATTTTAAGGCATCCAGCTGACTCGCAAGCTTGGAGGCACCTTGATGCATTATATCCTTCCTTTGGTGCTGAACCCCGAAATGTGAGGCTAGGGCTTACTAGTGATGGGTTTAACCCATTTGGTAGACAAGATAGTCGTTATAGTGTGTGGCCTGTAATCTTGATACCTTATAATTTGCCTCCATGGTTGTGCATGAAAAAAGAAAATTTTATTTTATCACTGCTTATTCCTGGACCTAAAGCACCGGGTAATGATATTGATGTGTACTTGCAACCTCTTATTGAGGAGTTGATAGAGTTATGGGAAGTTGGGGTACCGACATATGATGCAGCAAGTGGGCAAAGTTTTCAGTTGCATACAGTTCTTATGTGGACAATAAATGATTTTCCTGCATTAGGAAATTTGTCTGGATGGAATGTGTATGGAAAATTTGCTTGTCCTTCATGCAACATGAATACCAACTCCATAAGATTAAAATATGGTAACAAGTTTTCTTTTATGGGCCATCAACGTTTCTTCGATGATTTGACCAACTGTAAGCCACCATCTGGAACAGAAATATTGGATCAAATAAAGAATATTGAGTTCACTTTAGGTAAAATGAGTGCTCAAGCCACTGGGGTTCCTGAGTATACATGGAAAAAAAAGAGCATTTTCTTTGAACTTCCTTATTGGGAGCATAATCTAGTGCGTCATAATCTTGATGTGATGCACATAGAGAAGAATGTTTGTGACAGCATTGTTAACACTTTGTTGAACATTGATCATAAATCAAAGGACAATCTTAAAGCTCGTCGTGACATTCAACATTTGGGGATAAGGAAGAAATTGTGGCCTCAATGACGTGGGGAATCTGGAAGGGTATATTTGCCACCAGCATGTTTTAATATGATTAAAGAGGGGAAGAATTTCTTTTATGAAACTCTGGAGAATGTTAAATTTCCTGATGGGTATGCATCTAACATCTCTAGGTGCGTTCAAAAGTATAAGACATTAAGTGGTCTTAAAAGTCATGATTATCATGTGCTTATGCAGCATCTTCTTCCTGTTGCTTTGAGAGGAAACATAGATGATAAGGTCACATCAATTTTGGTTGAGCTAAGTACCATATTTCGAATGTTATGTGGGAAGACATTACATGGTCATGAGCTTGACTTGATTGAAGCAAAAGTTACAAGAATTCTTTGTTGTTTGGAGAAGATCTTTCTACCTGCGTTCTTCACTATTATGGTGCATTTGATTGTTCATTTGACACATGAAGCAAGGGTTGCTGGACCAGTGATTTATCGCTGGATGTACTCAAGTGAAAGGTAACAAACAATATCTTTGTTCTTAAATATGATATATATACATTAGTGTATATAGTTTTTCTGCTAATAAGATAAAATGAACACTTTGTGTAATTATAAAAACAGGTATTTGAAAGAGCGCAAATCTGATGTTGGTAATCTAGCACGCCCAGAAGGTTCTATGGCAGAAGCATATATAGCTAGAGAATGCCTTAATTTTGTTTCACAGTACTTGAAAGGGATAGAGTCTAGTAGTCAAGCTCGAAATAATGCCTCCAATGAATCTCAGGAAGACGAATCCGGTTTGTTTCCAAGTGAAGGGACACCTTACGGGAGTATTCAGGGATTTAAGATGGATGAAAATACATGGAAGCAAGCACATCGCTATGTGCTTTTTAACTGTGAAGACACGAATCTTGAATCTTTAAAGAAGTAAGTTCAAGGTACAAGCTATAACATCATTAAATATTGTGGATCTTATCATTAATGTAATCATTTTTTTTTGTATAAATATATAGAGAGCACATGGCTCATATTAACAGAATAACACGTCGAAGACGTCCGACACCACGTGACAAGGAGCGGATGCATTCTGAAGGGTTTAGCTATGCTAATCATCTCTCTTATTTGATGCGGAATTAGGTGAAAAGCCCAGAAGGTTTAACTGATGATCGAGTCACGAATCATATCAAATCACTAGCTCGTGGTCCAAATTTCATTGCAAAAAGATTCCAAGCTTTTGATGTCAGGAATGGTTATCGCTTTAGAACAAGAGAGTATGAGAAAAATATGAGTACTCAGAATTGTGGTGTTATGGTTGTGGCAAAGACTCAAAGCTATGCGAGTTCTAGCGATACAAGGCCAATGGTTGGAGATGTTGTCTATTATGGTTGTATCATTGACATGGTTGAATTGGATTATTATGGAGACTTTATGGTTGTTTTGTTTAGATGTGAATGGGTTGATGTAACCCAAGGGAGGGGAATAAAGAGAGATGGATTAGGGTACACATTGGTGAATTTTCGTCATTTGATACATACTAGCCACAGATTGAATGACGATCCCTTTGTGTTCCCTTCTCAAGTACAACAAGTCATATATGTACAAGATCGACAAGAAACTGAATGGTTTGTTCCTATACCTATGAAACCGAGGGAGACATATGATCTTGGGGAAGATGGTGAAGATGAAAATGTCTTTTTTATGGATACTGAACCTCACATAATTGAGATTGAAGGAGCTAGTGAGGCAGAAATTGATGCAACGTCTTTGGTTGAAGGGATATACATACCAGATGACCATATGGAAGACATAGATGAAGAAGATGAGCTTGATTCTTAATTTGTGGAATGTGACAGTACAATTCTTGAGTTGTTTTTGGAATGCATGTATATCTGTCTAGTTTGTTCATAATTTTATTAAGTAATTGTTTAATGGGATTTAATATTATGCTTGTGAATGTACGTGTGACCTCTTATTAATTATGTGTTATAGGTATCATGGGAAAAATAAAGAGATCACGGACGATATACATTGCTATTCAAGATGAGAGGACTTCTAATGCTGCCTCTCCCTCTAGCACTGAAATGGAGCAAAATGTCACCACACAATCTGGTGCTCAGTCAGGTCCATCTGATGGTAGTCCTATTAGCGATCATGAGTTAAGCGAAGGTAAACTTATTTTAATATCATGAGTACTCAGTTTCAATGATTAGTTGGATGCTAAACTTGTGTGTACTTGTTTTAATGTTATATTTTTTGTAATATAAAAGGTGAAATTAACAAGCACTTTGCTGTGGCTGTTTTTTCCATATTTGATATGAAATATGTGAAGCTTCTGATACTTCATCTAAGAAACAAAGAGGACCTACTTTGATGGCTCATATTTGGAATCAACCTAAAGAAAAGAGAATACTGGTGGAGTGGAACAAACGGTTGCAGCCAATCGGTAATGAAGGGTCAGATCTGGCTTACTTTGTAGGTACAATAGCAAGAAATCCAATGCTATGTTCCTTGTCATACATTGACTGGCGGCAAGTTCCGAAAGAAGAGAAAAAGGGACTTCTTGACATTGTCAAGGTATACTGTAGATAATGTTAAGGCATGTTTTATATCGTCGGTTGTAACCCTTAAAGCATGAATCTTGTTTTCCTTGGCAGGCAAAATTCATCATTCCTAATCGAGTAGCCGAAAGTTATGTGCTAAAATCAATAGGAAGGAAATGGAGCAACTTTAAGGCTGACCTTAAACTCGAGCATTATGAGCCAAACCATGGAAATGTTACTGCCATCATGAATGAGCATAGACCTGATTGTGTACCCAAAGATCAATGGATTTCTTTGGTAACATATTGGATTTCTGATAAAGGAAAGGTAAATGCTACAATTCTTCTAATCTTATGGCTGCATACTACCATTATGAACGACCTTAAACTTGGTATTGTTTTCTAACCTTAGTTCATACATTCAGAAGCGTAGTGTCACAAATAGGAAAAGTCGTGCAAATCAAGTTATGGTACATACTGCTGGATCAAAAAGCTTTGCTCGCGTTTGTGCAGAGAAGGTTATTTGTTTGCTTATTACTCATTCTTGTTTGTAGTCCTACAACAATTTCCTCCAATTTCTTATAAATTTGTGTTATGATGTGCTTTATTAGACTGTGAATGGAGTGGAACCTTCAAGAGCTCATGTATACGTAGACACTCATAAGGATCGCAAGACTCGGCCTGCACCAATGGATGAGAAGTCCAAGCAAGCTGTGGTAAGTGATTGAGGAATAGGGTGAATACTTTTGTGAAAAGGCTTATTATGGTTAGTGTTGGCCATCGAGAAAAGGCGTAGCTGTTTGTTCTATCATCAAGTGTTTGAACTCTCATCTTGTGATGAATTTGGTTCATACTGGGCCTGTTTTTTTGGTTTGCTGCTTGAATCATATGCTCTGGGTTGCAATTAATTGCATCATCTTTGCAGTTTTACGATCGTATGTCTTGACTTTGTACCTTAGAAAAATATTTAATGTCACCTGGCAACCCCATGTTGGATTAGTCAGGCATATGTATGTATGTATATGTATGTATGTACACACACACACACGCGCATAAAACAGGTATGCATGTATGTTGCAGTTCGGAAGAAGTAGCGTTTAGCAGTGTACATGTGCTAGGCTGCATAGGATAATCCACAAAGTCCATTCTACACAGGCACATTCTAATTTGGTTCATACTCATGCTTGCTGCCAGTCGATGCCTATAACTGACAGCACATTCTACACAGGCAGAGACACACACACAATATAATTTTTGGTTTAAATAGAAAAGGCCCTTCGTTTCCTAATGGTATTTATGCCGGTATATTATGTAACTATTGTTGCAGGCATTGTTTAGGTTGTGTATAACCATGAGCTTGCTACCATGAGATGAAATTAAAGTTTACAGGATATGATCAACGATACAGACACACACATAATATAATTAAAGTGTTGTGTGGAATAACACTGGTAATTTTTTTTGTTCTGATTTTCTTGCATTTTACAGGATATGATCAACGAGAAACTAAGTCAGCTTCCAGGTGGTAAAGAGGTGACAAATGGGAATGTTGCTTGGGAAGGTGATATTTACTCTCAAGTTATGAAGGAAGTTATAGGGGAGGAAAGAAGAGGTCGAGTTCGAGGTTTAGGGCTTGGTCCATCATCTTTGGCATCCCTTTCATCAACTCAATATGGAGAGCATCTTGATGATGATCATGATCAATGCAGTGAAAGAATGGAGTTCTTAGAAGCTGAAAGTAAAAGATTGCAAGATAAATTGACACGTTTTGAAGGGCAACAAACTGAAGTTTTAGCTGAAATAGCAAGGCTAAGAGCCCTAGTTGATGACAATATGACGGATGATGCCACACCATCTAATTCAATCGGGACACAAAATGTGGCCTGAAAATGTCCAGGTGCATAATCTCTCTCCCCTGCTACCACATTCCATCCCACCAGCCCACGTGCACTATCACCATCGGGATTGGGGTATTATTACCAGTCTCTACTTTTAAGCGAAGAGGAAACAATGAATGAATAATGGAGATGTATGTTTCTTGATATTAGGCTTCTTCTTGTTCATCTTTTGACTCTGAAGCCACTTTGACTGCAAAGGAAAGAATTACAAAATGCTTCATAGCAGTGGGTATTGCTGCCTATTGAATAATGAAACCCTGGGATCACTTAACCTCTCCATAATTGAGTTCAAGGGATCACTTTCTGCTTGATTCAGTGCATAGAAGAAAGGCATAAACTTAGAATATTGTCCTCTTGTTTGGCATAAACTTAGAATACTGTCTTCTTGTTTGCCTTTTCCTTCAGTGATGGCTTCCTTGGCATATCTTTGCATAATTAATCAGATGAGAGAGAAAGCAATCCAAGTGAGTGAGTTTAGCATAATTGCCCTCACAAGGGGGTAGGGACTAATTATCAATGGAATTCTCTTGGGATGGAAGGTTGGTATGAAGATTCTACACTGTTAGAGCGTAATTTGGTGCATAATCTGTTAGGAAATATCTTGTCACTGTTCTTAATTGCAGTAAATTTCTGTAGGTTATTTTGATCAACACAGTCATTAATTATAGTAAATATTTAAAGCTTTTTCTGAACCATATGTATTTTTTGAACCATATGTAAACTTCCACTTTCATTTGACTATCTGATACATTTTTACAAGCTTTCAGCTCTTCTCAGAAGAGGTTGCTTTCTACTTGCGACTTTGGTGAAGTGATAGCTTTAACTGTAGAGAGTCAGCGTTGGATACTTGGTTTCCCTTTGTTTGCTGGTTTAGGCAGGTCATTCAACCTGATGCGTTGATCTAACACCAAAGCTTAAGCAAGGCATGACTCCAAATAATGGGATGATTTTATTTTATTCTTCTTTTTTATAGAAAATGAGATTATTATTATTATTATTATTATTATTATTATTATTATTATTTGTTTTCCTTTGGTGAAAGCATGACTCCAAATAATGACAAAAAGGATGTAAAATGTTCTGATGGTAATGAATTCCTTGGTTTGAAATTATACGCAGGTGATCACGGTAAAAAGAAGATTTTTTGATGGATTACATGATTTCATTGACGTTGAAGATTTTTTGATGGATTACACGATTTTTTGTTGCTCTCAGGTGATACGCAGGTGGCATTCGTTGCTCTCTTGTTTTCCTTCATTTAGGATTCATAATTTTTTGTTTGGTTGTTTTACTAGATGATTGTTAGTAGGAGTACTGTTTGCATATTTAGCACTTTGTTGATGGATTCGGAGCTCATAAATCGAAGTGGTTAGTTCTTGATTTTTAGTTGGTCGTGATATTCAGTTGTACATTCATGCATTAATTGCTGAGAGTGTCCGTCTACTTTCTATATATACAAGGCCTTCGTACAACTCCAAATGGGATGGATTCTTACTATAGGGAGGGCCAAGCAAAGGTTTCTTGGGACTTGGGAGTTCGGAGTTGAATGCTGTATGTAAACAATTCTGTTTCATGGGAATGTCAGACGTGAGTATAGCAATACGTGAATGCTGGATTTTGGTAAAACAGTTATGTGTGGTACTGATATTTGATACTGCATGGTTCTCTAGTTTCAGAGGGTCAGTCTCCAACTCTTAAATCTAACCTGCTAGTGTTATTGAAAGTTATGATCCTGTTATAACCTAGTTGAAGAATTGTATTCGGTGCAGAGTAAATTATATTATATGAAGGCTTTTCTTGAGTGTAAAATGCAGTATAAAATGGAAACCTTTTGCCCTGCTTACTTGTGTTAGAAAATCATCATCCTTTTTGGTTGAGTAATGGGTCTTGTAAAGTCCATGCAATTTGCAACTTTGCATATATGAATGAGCTTCTATTTTTGGATCCATAATTGAGTTTGTATGTGTATTCTTGGTTTCCAACATGTACATATGTTCACTGCGTTTTTGAAGTTTGCCTAATGGATCTGGTTTCTATAGCATGGATACTTCCTTGATGGGTCTAGTTTGGGAAGACATCAGATCCTGAACAATAATCTACTCCATTTTTCTAATTATAAAGTACTTCTAGTTTGCATGACCATGTGTTGTGTTTGATAGGGATATTTGCATGTAACTCATTCAAAAATTAGGGATATTTGGATGCTGAATGCCATACTGGAGCTTTTAGTGTTGGCTTCTCCAACTCTTCAATCAATTTTTAGTGTTGGCTTCTCCAACTCTTCAATCAATAAAACCAGGAAAGTGTGATGCATTCATTTTTTTTAAAGAAATAAAAAAAGACTCGGAGCATTTTATCACACTCAAGAACTGCAATTGTGTTAGGTTTTGGTCTTAATGAAGTTTCCAGGAATACATGTTTCTAATAATGTTCAGATACAGTGACTATGTATTACATTGTGAAGTGCCTTGTTGATTTGGGTTTGTTGGATACAATAGCTCTTAGTATGGGTCTTGTCACAATGGGATCTAAACTAGATCTAGTCATCATATGTAGGCAGTAGGCAATGTAAGAAGAACACATGCAAGCATATAGAGCGATTTCAATTGGGTTTGTAAAAAGTCATTCCAAAAAGAAGGATGTTACAACCCTACCCCCTTCTTCTTGAGCCCCGTTATGATAATTCACTTTCTTGATTTGTGATCCATTGAGAGTCTGTCAACCTTTAATGCTTGCATTTTCTATTCAGGATCATGTAAATGTATATCAATTTTAGCTGATTTCAAGTAGTTCATTGTGGAAGTCAAGCTGTCTACTGTTATGTGTTATTTGGTACTAATGCTCTTTTCCCCCCTGTTTCTTGGCAGACTCATTGTTGTAAGACTGTCAGATATACGCAAGGAAGTACAATGTCCAATATGTCTGGGTTAGTTTTGGAAATCCATCCTGTCGGCGATTACTAACATATGGAAGCTAGTCAAAAGTCTTATTTTTAGATTGGAGTGACATTAGAAAGTGCAGTGTTGTGGTTTCCTGGATGTAAAACTGTTGGACGATGGATGACATTTATTTTGTAGGTTCATTGAAACCTTCTTGGGTTTGCTACGCTATGTTATGTAATGGTGGCTATTTATATTTTGGATTTGGAGTACTGTGTACGTAAACACTCTTGTACGATATATTCATTGCCATTTCGGAAAAAATTTTATGTTTGAGTTTGTTCTTTTATGTAAATTACAAACATCAAAGTAGTTCACAAATGAATACAAACAGGGGCAGCAAAGTGAAATGTGAAATTGGCGACAATTGGGAATGTCCTATGGCAGCGTTTATTTCGGCCTTTACCAGTAAAACTGTTAAATGCCGCGCAAGCCTTTGGCGACATAGCCTTCAACGGCAAATAAATAAATGCCGCTACAAGATACGCTGGCATTTACAAATGCCGTTAAAGCTACAAATAAATGCTATTAAAGCCCCTTTCTGTTGTAGTGTATACATACTTTGAAATATATCGTATTATTTGTCCTTAATAATGACAAAGGCCTAAACTGCAGAAGATACAGAATAACTCCACTAAGTGTCAAAAATTCATCATTATAATCAAAGTACAAAATATTCACCGAATGAAAGGAATCATTAAGGCATAGAAACAAATTGTCCATGAAAGGAAACAAGGATAATGCATCTAAACATTAGAACATGGCTTCCGTTGGTCGTAAAATCAACAGTTGAGCTCAAATAAAAGCTACTTTAAAACCATCAAAAATCAAATAATATAATAAGCGCAAAAGGCACATGTGAACTTAAATATGGAAGGTGCACTTTTCCTCAAAAGATAAACACACTTTTACACATAGCAATTACAGAACAAGGGCACTGAATACCTAATTCATAACCTCCTTTATGAGTTCTATGGCCATTTCAACTTGTTTCTTATCACCAGTGATTTTCACATTCTTCTCTTTAGATTGATCTCCAGGGGAACTTTGCGATATCAACTACAAGAGACATTTTCTGCCATATATAAGAATTTATAATATTTAAAGACATCTATTGCCATCAATTATTCATAATCCATGGCAGTCTGCAGCCAAATGGAGTTATAAGTGATCAAGTACCTGGATACGTGCACCTAACCTTGTTTGCAGACTTCTAATCGTCTCCACACCTTTCCCTATTATCAAACCAACCTGCATTAAGACAACACGTTTATCATCTACTTATGTAAATGAACAACATCTCGGAATATAGGATAACTGGTGCAAAACTCACACTATGTTGACGTGGATATGGTACAACAGAAGTACAGAGGGCCAATTTGCCACATATAACACAAACAAAAGCATGGAAAGGAACAAAGCTTCACAATTGTAATTATTTTCCTTTAATTGTTCAATAAGGTTTTCCACCACCTTGATGTGCACAGAGAACAAACTCCGAAATTCACACATCATACTGTAGATTTTGACAGGCCTTGTTTGGATTTTGTTTTCCAGTATTTGCTAAATTTGCTCTTGCTTACCCAAACAAAGTTTCACTTTCACAACACTCATCACCCATAGCTTTAGGCAACAAAAAAGGATAGTGGAAAATGAGAGAAACAGAGAAGAGGTGAGCCCGTGAAGCAACAAATCAGGGAAACAACAAAATTGAAGCAACATTGACAATACATATTCAAACATCACACTAATTAAATTATATCAGAGAAAAATAGAAGAGATTTACTGAGATGGGCCCGTGAAGGCACGAGCCACAGCACTAGTTGGGCACCCAGCAGCCACCGAGCACAGAGAAGCCCACCAACCACCAGAACAGAGCCGACGACTTCAACAACAGCATCGACGACCGAGCAGCATCTGACCCGAGCAATAAGACCAAGAACCCAAGCAACAAAGCTGACTAATTAAAACCCGGCAGCAATCGCATGAAACCAAGTAGCAACCAACGACCTCCAACCAGCAGCCACGGGGGTGGGGCGGCGGGAACGAATGCAATTTGGTAGGGTTAGGGCCTCAGTGAGCGCGAATGGAAGTGAAGGGTCGTGAGTTTTGGGCTATACTCATTAGTCGTGACTTTCCCAAAGCTTTGGCCCTATTTTTTTTTTCTTTTTTGACAAAGTTTGCTGTGGCTTTTTGGTGAGGGGTGCCGTGACTTTTTGGTGGGGGTGTCTTGAGTTGGGAAGAAACTAAAATTCAACTTGGAGAATTGGTGCGATTTGAGAGTTGAGATAAAAAAAGTAGGTACAAATAATATGGGGGTGGAAAATTTTTAAAAAGTTTTAACTTTTCGTGAAAAGTAAGTAGGAAATAAAATTTTTAAAAAAAATAAATAACAATTTATATATTAGACAGTGGGAGTTTAGTGGAAATTTAGTGGAAAATTTTCCACTACCATTAAAACAATGGAAAAACAGTGAGACATATAACGTAGTGGGAAAACAGTGGTAAATTTGCTACTGTAATTTTTCAGTGGGAAAATACAGTGGGAAATTCGATGATTTTTGGTAGTGAATGTTTCTAAATAAGCTAAGTGTAAGATACAATATGACTCCTATTATGCCAATAATGAAGACTCAATTAAACACACACTTTGAAGGCTTTTCTCACAAAAAAATTCAGACTCAGAAAAGCAATTTTAGTACTTGAATAGTCGTGAAAAGCCCTTGAAAAACCTTGAGCAAGAATGAGGAGAAAATCCTTCTTAAATAGAGGGATGCGTGTATGTGAAGGAAAAATCCTTATCCCTTTAGTATTCTTGTGCTACAAGGAGACCAAGGAGGTGAGAACTCTCCTTTCCAAATTGAAGTAGGAAATCCCTCAATCTTTCCCATTTTCTTATCCTTCCAAAAATAAGATATTGGTGGATATTCTTTCCAAAAATTAAAATCAAATCTTTTGACAAATATTTGCAATGGAAGAAATCCTTTTTCACTATAATACCATTAGGAAAGTTATTCCTAATTTATTTCTTGAAAAACGACAGTCAAAAAATCTTTTTAAAAAATCATTGAAAATCGGATTTAAATTCCAACCTCAGAGCACTGCAGTCATTGCCTGTTCTGAGACGTGTTTCTGAGTCACCAAAAAGCCTTTCAGGGTGTACAAAAAATTGAGTATCTTCTGATTGGCATATTAACAAGAATCTAAGCTAGTATATACACATTCAATCCTAAGACTCTTGTTGTCAACTGGACTTCTTATGTAGGTCTATGCTTTCACTCCCAGACCTGGTTGGAGGGAGTGTTCTCGAAGTCTTCTTCCATAGTTCCATGCAACCACTCCTGGAACTGTTCTGAGGAATGTTCTTAGTTTCTTGTACATGTTGCCAACTTGATACTCTAGGCTCAATTCGAACTGCTCCATGTATCTTCTGAATCCTGTCTCAACATACAACTCAAGTACAACACATAACTCACAGCATATTGACTAGGGCATTTGGATTGTCATCATCAAAACCTTATACATTAATTGAGTCAACAGTTCTAATGTTTGACTAGAAGAAATGTACAATCAAGGTTTTTATTTTAGAAGTTTTGGGGATTCTAATTTAAATATAGACATTTTAAAGTATAACTTGATGATTCCCATACATAGACCCATGGGTGGCCCTTGTGACGAAATTTTCTAATTCTACCCTTAGAAGGTATTTACCGCCACCTGAATGAAAACGAAGAAATGCTTACTCAATAAATGATGAATGTTCCAAAAAATGGATTAATCTATGGTGATAAGTTTTGCTAGTTACGTAGCGCGTGACAAATATCAAAAGGTGATGAATTTCCTTCCTCAATGTAACACCCGACCTTTTAGTCTTTTTTTTTTAACCTTTAAACTATAGTTAAATTATCATTTAAACTCTAAGCCATGCTGTGTGTTCTCTTAGTACAGATATATTAGACAAATAGGTTTCCTAAATTTAATTGGAGAAGTTATTGCTTCGAGTTAAATGGGAGCCTCTATAGACTTGACAATCTCTTACTAATGCATAAGTCAAAAAGGTTCCACATAGTTTATAAGGAACTATTATACACAACTGTCAAATACAATATCATTCTACCAGTTACGATAATTGATTAAATTTTACTTAAAACTTACACGAAGGACTATCAATGATACCCATAGGTGAAATTAAGGCCAACTATTTTGCGGATATATGACTGCATGTAAACATGCACATCGCATTTGGCAGTTATTGTACTGCAATCGCCGTACTTTAAGACAGAAGTTATTGAAAACTAATTATTGGCTAATTTGGTTATTGTTGACAACTTGAGCTATTAGAGCATCCGCAATCAAAGTTTCAATTTTTAGAACTCAAGCTTTTCACATCAGCAAAAGTTCTACATTTTTGGAACCTACATTTCATCAGTTCCCCAATCCATAGAACTCCAATTTGAATAACCAAATAAAAAAATTTATCACGGATTCACCTTATAACACACAACTCATTTTTTAATCACATAAAAATTATATATTACCTCAAAAAAAGATTTTAAAAAAAAAAAGTTCCCACGCGAGAGGGAACAGCAAGGCGTGGAGCCACGCATGACTCCCCCTCATTTCCCCTGGCTGGCAGCTGCTCCTCCCCACGCGAGTCAAAATGCAGGCCCTACTTTGGCATGCGTGGAAGCATGCTGCGGGTGCATTTAGGGGATATGACCAACTAAGCAAAGAGTGTGTGCGGGGAAGAGAGAGGCATGTGAAACCAAGTCAAACGACACAAATGCGCATGTGGTGTAACTGTAATTAACTTCTGGCCACTAGCTAGTTATGGGCTTGCCAAATGTCAAAGTAGAAAAGGGGTAGAAGAAAGGATGGAGTAGGTGTTTTGAAGCAAAATTAGTAGGATAGATATTGAGGTTGTGAGGCAGCAAATTAAAGAGCAAAGCCAACTAGACAAAATTAATGTATATATACAATAATCATCTAGCCATAGTGGTGGATCCTGAATTTTACGAAAAGGGGTCATACTAATATTGCACACAATATAAAATTTAACAATAATTATAAATTTAAATTACATAACTATTACATCTAATCTAGGTTTCCTTCATGAAATCTCATATTGTCCTAAGAGTCCATTCATGTCATGTAAAAAGTAGCGAATTTTTTACGCCATGCATTTTTGAAAAATTATCAAGAATTCTAATGAAGATGGGCAATCTAGACAAAATTCCCTAGGATAAAGGATGATTGAACAACAAATGCTATGAAGACATCCCATTTGCATGTTCATGCACATTTTTAGTTCAAAGATAATCAAGCACATCAAAACTTTTCATAAGAGAATGAAGAATAGAACTACTATTTTCCTATCCAAACAAAATGGGATCAATAAGGTAACCTAGACAATCACCAAAAGACTGGAAAAGAAATGAGTATTTGATCATTTGCTAAAAGCCAAGGGAGAAAATTAACAAGCTTGACTTGTTTGTCCAAACCAAAATCGCTTAAGTGAGATAATCCGTACCATCTCACTCTTCCTTTCACCCTTGAACCTGAACAACTAGTTAAAGCAAATCCAAAATTAGGGACCTAAATAATCAAAAAAGTCAGTAGGTTAAAGGAGCACCAAAGCAAAATTTATCTAATGGGTAATAAAATTAGGCGAGTAAATCCAGAAATTGAATCTATAAAATATAGCTAAAATAGAGCAAAACCAAACTTAAATTTGTCAAGAAAGAAAAGATGGACAAAGTAAGACCATATTAGTGGTCAAATTAGCAAGCAACTCTAACCTTCGAATTGAATGACGGTGGCGATCGAGGCTTTGCAGGCAGTAGGCGGCAGAAGGCGTTCACAGTCTTGGCATAATGATTTTCAGCAAGTTGTGTACGTGGTGGCCAGCAGGGAGAAAGAGCAATAAAGAATAGATAGAGATAGAGATTACTAGAGTTTTGTCGTTTGAGTGTTCGAACAAAATAGGGCAAGAGCGAAGACTAGGGAGTCAAGAGATAAGTTGTATGCTTGTGTTAAAAAAAAAAAAGTCGTCAGTTTTGCACATGGGGTAAACTGAACACCCAACGTCTTGTTCAATTGAGTCTTCACATCCGTATTCTAGACCACTAAGCTAAGGAACTATTCATGTATTCCACCACTATCTAGCCACACGTTTCTAACATCTTTAGCTAACTCTCTCCTATACTAGGCAAGGAGTGTGCATGCGGCACGGGGAAGAGATGCATGTAGTTTTGATGGTGCAACATTAAAATGTAATTTCCTAACAAGGGTATGAATGTCTATATATGAATTTGTAATATATAGGGTTAATTGATCATTAAAATTGTGATCCTGAGAAATGAATGGAAGCTTCCAATGCATGTTATGTTTGACCAAAATAATATAGCTAGATTGGGAACATGTGACGTTAATTGAGGCGGACGGCTTAATATAATCACACACAAACCTAAGAATCTCTATTGTTTACTAAAGTTGTTGAAAATAAGAATGCTAAATATCATCGGAATGAAACACTAAATCAAAGGATAGGTCTCCTCCCAAAATAGGACAGTGAGAGTGTATGTAGAGAATAACATAAGTATAGGAAGATGCATAGCAACTCCAGTAGAACATGTAGCACGATAAATATATGTCATATTCGTATAGAGAAATTCCTTGAGAGTCTCGCATGATGAAAGATAAGCAATAGATGATATGTTGTATAAATGCTCATGCTTTAGAATATAGTCACAAATCACATGTAACAAAATCATAGAAAGATATGAACATATGCATAAATCAAAGGACGCATAGTTAAAAAAGATTTTAGATAAAACATCCATAAATGAAGTAGCTCGTCAAGTCAAAGGACATATACAAAACAAACCAAATTGAAAAAATATTAAGGGTAGAAGAAGATGTATAGGCTATACGGCTTACACTACCCCAAGCATCCTATCAAAGGAGAAAGAGAAATTAAAAAAATAAACCAATACCCCAAAGGCACATTTAATAGGACATCGGGGGAAGGGGATGAGAGATTTTGTACGGAGAAACAAGAATAACAACATGATCATTTAGTTTTTACCAAGGTCTTCCTCGAGACCAAATTGATGAAGGATAAATTTCTGGTACTAAGCTCGAACAAGGAAATGAGAATTTGGACTATTTGCCACTATGTATGACATTTTCTTTTATGAATACAACAACAACTCCCAGCGTGGGTCCGGCTTGTGTGGGGTCTGGGGAGAATATAGCATTCTATTTGGTGAACCTATCTCATATGCTAATAGATGCCTTTTGTTTGGTTTTTTTTTTTTTGGTGAATATGGACTATCTTTTGTTGAATACACACATCATGTTTTTTATGAATTTGTATTATATACTGCCAAAGTATATGCTAACATTATTAATGGATGTGATAATTATTAACAAGCAGGATTTTTGGACGTCAATAATCCGTACTTTGGGGTGTTGTTCATCAGCAATCTATACATCAGAAATAGAATCCAATGCTCTATATTTTTAGCAGTTTTATTTTGTATATTCCATTACTGAGTCAAACATATTTTGATTTAATGATTTTAGGATCCTGTAGTTTATATATTACACATGAGTATAGCGTTGAGAATTGTGAGGGAAATATTTTTTCTATGAGTAATAACTAAGCTAGCATGATATCAATCATATAAGTCAAAGTGTTAATAGCTAAGAGGACTACCAACAACCTTCTCTTATACATTCTCTAGACACATGGTAGGTAATAATTCAATTTTTTTCCCCCAAAATAAATTTTCATGGAGAAGATATAAGAGAAGGTTGCTCAAAACTTTCATTAAATAAAAATCCCTAAAGTTCGGGCATGTAATGATGTGATAGTACATTTATCATATGTGTGTGTGTGTATATATATATA
>JACYFF010031952.1:38674462-38740691 GCA_017589665.1 Selenicereus undatus | reverse complement strand
ATATATATATATATATATATATATATGAGTGTATGTATATGTGTGTGTGCATGTGTGTGTGTGTGTGTATATCTGTGTGTGTGTGTGTGTGTGTGTGTGTGTGTGTTCAGTAAAATCCAAAGGTGCACGGTATAGTTGTAACTAGCAACAGGCAAGTGTGGGTTGTATCCACAGAGAACTTGTTTTCAACCACAAAAAATAATTAAACTACACAATGTATCGTGAATAAGATTTGGAGATTTAACTAACAAATAAGGTTGCGAATAACAACTATAAGCACAAATAATTAATCAGATGAGAAAAAACACTCATGTTAGAAGTAACAACACAATTACACTAGCAAATGAATCACTATCCCCATTAAACTCGCTCAAGCATGCAATATAAAATGGATAGATCGCCCATTAAGCCCATCCATTTCAAGGGGCAAAGACTAATTCTAAAATTATATTCATCTATTTTCATGATACTAAAACTGAAAGGTTACAAGATACACAATCTCCATTCCCAATTAGAACCTCATTTTTTTTCATATCGAAATCCTAATTGTCTATCGCGTCTCACTAGGTAAAGGTTGCATTTTTTAATGCTCCGCTAAACTCAAATAAAAATAGCTACACTCTTTCAAATAATTCATTAAGCATGTGGTGAGCAAAGTAGAATTCAATAACACAAACATGGAACAAGTAAACTTTTGGGGTAATTTATGATTCAACTACACATAATTGGCATCAATTTCATCCCGAGTTGGGAGAGTTAGTCATTAAATATGATAAAAATCACAACACGATCATCACCAAACATCATACTAGTATTTACTAAAGATCTAAAAGCAATAAACAACAGAGAGCAGGATTGAGAAAAACACACTCTTCAAATTGAACTAACAAATAATCTTCAATCAACACTAAGAACTGAAGTATTGATAATAACTCTCTAAAGCTAATGTTTTATAATATAAAATCTTATTTTAAAACAACCCCAAATAATTGTATTTAAACAAAAGAGAGTCAGCTGAAAATAAGTTTGTTTAACAGGACATGTCAAGTCATCTCAATTATTTAAAATCTTACCTACAGTACGACTATAATGCTCAACACATCATGCCATGTCACATCCTAAAATTCAACCCAAAATAAATCCTTTAGTCTTGTTGTGTGACCTTGCTATTTAGCACGACTACCTGTGTTGATGTTGTAACCAATTTTTGCAGGCATGATCGTGCCATTTAGCACGGTAGGTTATGTTACACCTTATATTCTTGTTCCTTGGCTTCTCCACTATGTTCCACCAAGCTCAATTAACTCAGACTATCTTCAATTACTTAAACCAAGGCTAAATCATCTGCAAATCAAGAAGTTGAAGTGAAGTGAACGTGAGGAAAAACGTGCAAAATATCCCAAATCTTAGATAAATTCAATCCTAAAAGCTAGGAAATGAGGAAGGATCAATGGAAGAAAATAGTGAAAGTAGAGGTTTAAGAACTCTCTAATGCTTGTCTCTTGCTTGTCCCCAAGAAAGAGTAACTCATGAATGATCAATAATAGAAATAAACCTCTCATCACACCCTCATCAGGTAAGGCAATCATAGTAAACCAATCAAACAATCATGCATCAAAGGTAGCCAAGTCAAGGTGTCAAAACATCTTCAGTAAAGCATATACACCACCATTTGGAAATCACACTACCTATATGCAATACACCAATCACCCCATATCAAATTACATAGAAAGATAAAGCATCCTTCAACAAATGGTAAGCAAGTGTGACCGATAAAACCTTACTTATAGTCAAATAGAATACTCCTCTCGATGTGCTCGGAATGTATAGCATGGTTGCTCTTAATAATCAATCCAATGCTACAAGCTACCATATGTTTGATAAGGTTCTCAATTATCTACCACTGGAGACAAAATGCAAAATGTCAATTATGAAGACTTTCATAAGGCTGCAATGGAGCCAAGGATAAGGATGAGAAGGGAAATAAATTTTGAAAAAGTGGAGCTATGAGCCAAAAAACTAGAAAGGAAGAACAATTCCACAACATTAAGGGTCAAAGCACCAACTTCATAGCTCAACTACAAGATAAGCACATACCCAAAGATCACTAGGGAAGGAGCCAAAATACTTTTGTTGAATTAATCACCATGTTGAACACTTTATTCACATCTTCCTCTTTTTTCTCTCTTTTTTTTCTTTTTTTTTTCACTTTTCATTTCTTTTTACATTTTTTTCTTTCAAACAATGAAGTAAAAGTCATGTAAATGGCATGAGAAGTACACTATCTCAATTCACAATCCCTTTAGTACAAACCACCAACAAAAACACCCAAGATTATCAACTTCCAAATAGGTCCAACTCAATGTAAAAGTGTTGCCACTAGAATTTGATATAGGTATAAGAATTATGTATAGGCCGAGGGCATAGTGAATATGGTGCAACAATGAAAACATGCAAAGGCATAAAGGGAAAACGAGAGGGATAATATACGTCAAGGGTGGCTTTATGGCTTTGCGGACATAAAAAAAATCAAAGAATGCCTTAATCTTATCAACATATACACATGTTGAATGTAACTTTAAAGAGAACCAAACCAAGTTTTAGATATGCAACCATGAAATAGTCACACATGAAAGGAACAATGAGATTATATATAGGGGATAAGCTATAAAAGACTCAAAGTCTTATAGGTCAAATCTATCACAGTCATTGTAACTTATTCCAAGATATACACCACTCATAAAGGCTAACCAAATTGAATGACATGAATCTCAAGAGCAATTGGCATACAAACATGGCAAAGTAATCCCAAATGGCAATGTCAATATTTTTTTTTTACAAAATTTACAGCAAGACAAGTCACACCTCAATACACAATTATGCCAATCAATTAACTATCATACCTTGCGTCATCATCATAGGAAGGGTTTTCAAAAACACTTTTTTAAATGTTCAATTTTTCAATTTTCAATTTTTCTTAAATTTTTCAAAAGCAATAAATTTAGCTAAGAAAGCAACAAAACACATAGAGGATAATGAAGAAAAGTGTAACAATGAGTACCTTGAAAGTTTATGAATGCATAACTTGATCACTTCTCCTCTTGTGATACGACATCTAACCTATATGGTCTATCCTATATGCTCTACTAAATAAGAAATACGAAAACAACCTAATAAAAATACATGAAATCCTATCCTAGCTATATGATGCAAACTTAAGAGATGGAATCCAAACCATGGCTCAAAATTTATAATCCCACCCAAAGAGCTACTAGCTTCTGCAACCCCCCTTGCTTTAGGATTTTCATTATCCTTAACAAATAATATGCAAAGAAACGAGGGAAAGGGAAACACTTACAGTGCAAAGGGACAGAGGAATGGGAGGCAAAGGAGAGATACTCAATTTTTTTAAAAGTAATAAAATGCTTAGGTTGCCTCCCAACAAGGGCCTATATTAGGTACCTATACCTTAGGCAGTAGATAGTGAGAGTGAGGGAAGTAGACAAACTAAAGTATCAAATGGTGGTGTGGTAACCACCACCTCCTCGAGACAAATAGTAATGCCTCCAAAACTTGCCAATATCAAGGGAGGAGAATCAAATGCTTCATCATACCTCCTTAAGGCATCCCGATTCCCCATCTAACACCTCAATCCTACGGATAGAAGTAACAACAACAGGAACAACAAGAATTGGAGGGGTTATGGGTAGAGGGAGATAGAAATATACTTTTTCCCCATGCAACTAGAAAGAAATCTTGCCTACAGGCACATCAATCACAGCTCTTATAGCTGCCATAAATGGCCTCAAAATGATAATGACTTGGGAGCTCTTATTCATGTCCATAATTACAAAGTCGCATAAGATGATGAACTTACCCACTCCAACTGGAATGTCCTCTATAATACTCGTAGGATGTATAATTGAACAATTTGCCAACTAAATATTCATATTGGTGGGTTTTAAGTTCTTCCGCTGAATCTTCCTCTAAAGAAAAAGGCATCAAGCCCACACTAGCTCCTAAATCACAATTGTTGACCCAATTAATGAGTAAGGTTTTGATGATAACAATCCAAATGTCCTGGTCAATACGCTAATACACTTGAGTAAATATGCTGTGCTTGAGTTGTATGTTAAGAACAGGATCAGAACATACTTGGAGCAGTTCGAATAAGCGTGGAGCATCAAAGTTAGACCTAGCAAATGGGTCATTCGGTTCGGGTACGGGTTGGGTCAAGTTCGGGTCGGGTCATGTTCGGGTTAAGTGACATTTCGGGTCGTTTTAGTTTGGGTCGGGTATGGGTCGGGTCGGGTCGATTTCGGGTCAACCAATTTTTTGTGAAATACGCTCGTCAAGCCAAAACAAGCAACTTTGTTGAAAATTTCGGGTCGGGTATGGTTCGGATCGGGTCAATTCGGGTTTCGGGTGAGCATATTTCGGGTGTCGGGTCGGGTATGGGTCCGGGTCATTCGGTTCGGGTTTCGGGTCAATTTTGTCAGGTCTAATCAAAGTTGATACATGTGGAATGGTTCAAGTGAGCATGGAGCATCCAAGTGATATATGTGCAAGGAGTCCGGATGGTGACAAGAGTCTTAGGTCTCATATGTGTTATTCTTCTAGATTCTTGTTAATATGCCAATTAGAAGGTCCTTGATTTAGCGCTTATCTTTGAATGGATTTTTGAGGTATCTCAGAACACTACCTCAGACCAGTTGCGTTTGCTTTGCGCTATCTCAGAACACTGTGTTAGAACAATTCTGAGAAGTCAGGTCTGCAGTGTTTGGAGGCCAAAAATAAAAAAACGAATTTCAAGGTTTCAAATGAATTTTTGACTGTTGAATTCAGAAAATAATTGGGATTAATTTTCCTGATGTCAGTTGAGTCACAAAATAATTTCTTCCATTGCAAATAATGTTGAGAGATTTGATCTTATTTTTGGGAAGAATATCCACCAAATAAATCTTATTTTTGGAATGGATAAGATAATAAAAAGATGTGAGGGATTTCCTATTGCAATTTGGAAAGCAGAGATCTCTTCTCCTTTGTCCTCTTACGACACAAGGATTCTAGTGGGATAATAATTGTTCTCTTCCACTAACACTCATCCCTATTTAAGTGACCTTTTCCCTCAATGTTTCTCAAGGTTTTCAAAGAGTTTTTCAAGTGCAAAGATTGTCTTTATGGGTCATAATTTTTCTGTGAGAAAAACCATCAAAGTGTGCGCTAAAAATCAAGTCTTTCACATTGGCATAATAGGGATTATATTGTACCTTACATTCAGCTTATATAGAATCATACAAGTAACGTGTTATTTCTTTCTTCATCATTGAATTAAGAAGTTGTCCTAGTCTAGGACGTGGTCTCTTAGGAGACGTTGGACGTGGTGTCCGTGAGTATTTGTCCAAGTTAGACGTGGTCTCTTAAGAGACGGTGGACGTGTTGTCCGTGTGAGTTTGTCTAAGTCTTAGGAGACTGTGGACGTGGTGTAACTCAGGTCTCGGGGTAGACTAAGTTACGTGTGTGACTAAGTCACGTGTGGTGTTATAGTCATAACGTGTTTGGCCCGTTTAGTGAAAGTATTGCTGAATTCCTATAGTGGTAGGTCGTTGTTTTTACAACTCAATTGGACCAGAGGTGGTTTTGCACGTAAAAACATTATATTTCCTTTATTATTTTCGCACTTAATTTTGTTTCTGCTTCACTGCAAATGCCCATTTCAAATAGTTTTGTCAAGTGTTTTGAAACAAACGAAAAAAACTAGTAGACACAATTCATCCCCTCTTGTGTCCTTGTGTGATTAAATCTAACAAGTGGTATCAGAGCAGTGTTCTCATATTCAGGTTAACACCATGAGAGATCCTGAAAAGATGAATGCACCATAAGGAATTTTGGAAGGTCAATCTGTGACTTGGCCACCATATTTTAATGGACAACAATACAACTGGTGGAAGAATCGCATGGAAAATTATATTCAAGCTGATGACTGCGAGTTGTGGATGATCATTAAGAATGGTCCTTACATTCCAATGAAAACCACGGAATATGGCAAGACCATTCCCAAGAAACCAAAGGAGTTCGACTCTGATGATTTAAAAAAGATAGAGAAAAACACTAAGGCCAAGAAGCTGTTGTACATTGGTCTTGGACCAGACGAGTATACTCGCATATCAGAGTGTGAGTCTCCAAAAGAGATATGGAACACTCTTCGCATGGCTCACGAAGGAACCAACCAGGTGAAATAGTCCAGGATTGAATTATTAATGAGAAAATATGAGCTGTTCGAGATGAGCGACAGAGAGACAATGATGGATATGTATACTTGTTTTACCCACATCACTAACGAGCTAAAATCGTTGGGGAAATCCTTTACCACCGAAGAGTTGGTAAGGAAGATCCTACGATTTTTGCCTCAATCGTGGGAAGCAAAAGTTACAGCTATCCAGAAAGCAAGGACGATGGACGAAATCTCTTTGGAAGAGCTCATTGGGAATCTCCAGACACATGAATTGAGAAAAAGGTCCCAGGCGAAGGAAGAAACAAAGAAAGACCAAGGCCTTGTTCTAAAGGCTATGGAGAGTGATGACTCGGATTTTGATGAGGAAGATATGGCCATGATAACCAGGAAGTTCAAAAAATTCGCCAAGAAGGCTAAAGAGAACTTTAAGAAGGGAAGCACCAGCAAGACGAGAAGCAGCAATCATGATCAGCCCTCGGGTTGTTTTAGATGTGGAAAACATGACCACGTGGCGAAGAACTGTCCCATGCAGAAGGAAGAACATGGGTAGAACAATTCCAAAATCGGGGCAAAAAGCTACAACAAAAGCGTTTTACTAAGGCTATGATGGCTGCCTGGGGTGATACTTCTGAGGAAGAAGATGATTCTGAATAAGAGGAGGCTACAGCAGCGCTCATGGCCAGAAGTAAGTCCAATTTGGATCATGAATTAGTCGAAAGCTTGTCCCAACTCAAGGATAAGGTATATGGTCTTAGCAAAGGTAAGCTTGAGAAATTATTGTTAACCTTCATGGATGAATGTGATGAAATTAATACTGAAAATTGCATACTAAAAGATGTGTGTTCAAAACTGGAAAAGGAAAGTAGAACAGTTGAAAGGAACAAACAAGAACTTAACGTGTGAATGAGAGCCTCAAGTGTGAAAAATTTAAGGCGGAAGAAAAGACCTTGCCTTACGTAATGACCTTGACACACTTAAGGACCTCATGAATACAAAAGAAAAGGAGTTTAACTCTGATCTTTCAAAACTGGAAAGTGAGTCCCTAGACCTAAAACTCTAGAATCCTTCATGAGTGAGAATAACCAACTGCTTAAAAAGGTTCATGAGGCCGAATCTGACCTCACTCAGGATAGGCGCTGGAACAGTTCCTCAGATGCGCATGCTAACAAGGCTGAATTTGACCGTGTTCAGAACAGATGTTGGAACAGTTCCACAAAAGCGCTTAATTGGCTAAATATTAACCATAGCCGAAACAAAAGGGGACTAGGCTTTGTGAATCGACCAGTCACGAAGCCAGTAAACAAGATGTATGTTGGACTTCAAAAAAATATCATCTGTTTTCACTATGAAAATACTGGTCACTATCGATATACTTGTCCTTTGAGAAAAAACGACCATGGAAAGAAACTCACTATACGTTAAACAAATGTGGAATAAAAAGGGTGAGTTAACTTCCATGTCAAAGAAAATGGGACCTAAGTGGATCTGGGTTCCCAAAACTAACACCTAGCTGTTTTGCAGGCTAAAGTGAGAGGAGGCAACCAACTATGGTACTTGGATAGTGGTTGCTCAAGGCATATGATGGAAGATAGATCAAACTTCCTCTCACTTACAGCCTTTGATCGGAGGAGATTGGCATTTGGAAATGGCAAATCTGAAAAAATTATCGGCGTAGGTAAGATAGGTAAATCACTCTCTCACTCTATTGATAATGTATACTTGGTTGATTGCTTACAACAAGTATGTCTCAATTGTGCGATAGAGGTAATCATGTTGGGTTCTCTTCGGATGAATGCTTGATTATCAACGTCAATACGGGAGATGTTGTGTTGAGGGTGAAGCGACGCAACAATGTGTATAAAGCATGTGTTCTTTCACTTTCCCAAAATCATTTGACTTGTCTAAGTGCGCTTGATGATGATGTTATGCTTTGACACAAGAGGCTAGGTCATGCAAGTCTTTCTCTTTTGAATAAACTTGTTTCTAAAGATCTAGCAGTCAGACTACCTTCCATCAAGTACTATGATGACAAGGTATGTGACGCTTGTGCTAAAGGTAAACAAGTTAGGACTTCCATCAAGTTAAAAAATTGTGTTAGCACTTCTCATCCTCTTGAACAATTACATGTTGATTTGTGTGGTCCTATGAGGATCACAAGTAGAAGTGGGAAGAGATATGTGTTTGTTGTAGTGGATGATTACTCTCATTTCACTTGGACTTTATTTTTAGCATTAAAAGATAAATCATTTGAGAAGTTTCTTATGCTTCTAAAGAAAATTGAAAAGAGAATAGGACACTCATTGATAAGTCTTAGGTCTGACCATGGCAAAGAATTTGAAAACTCGACCTTAATTGATTATTGTAATGAACATGGTGTTGATCACAACTTTTCTGCCCCCAGAATACCCTAACAGAACGAGGTGGTAGATTGTAAAAATCATACTCTAGAAGACATGACTAGGACAATGCTTGTCGCTAGTGGTCTTCCTAGAAACTTTTGGGCAGAGGCATTGAATACATTGTACTGCATTATTAATAGATGCATGATCAGACCTATACTCAACAATACTCCTTATGAACTTTTCAAAGGACGAAAATCCAATGTTATGCACTTGAGGGTGTTTGGATGCAATTGCTATGTGCACAATAATGGGAAGGAATCCTTGGGAAAGTTTGACCCAAGGAGTGATGAAGGCATATTCTTAGGGTACTCCTCACATAGTAAGGCATACAAAGTATTTAACAAAAGAACCTTATGTGTTGAGGAAAGTGTGAATGTATTGTTTGATGAAACTAACTCATGATTGAGCATGATATACAGGATGAAGAGCTTGAACTTGGTCTTCTAAGAAAAGACCTCTCGCTCACTCAAAGCTCCATGGTGGATAACGATAAGTCTCCTAAAGGTGAAACAAGTCCTGGATTTGAAAATATGGAAGGTGGGCAAGGAGCAAACCAGTCGGGGGAAGCTTTGCTGAACCTAATTTGGGACAGAACCGACCCACTCAACCTAATCCTTCCAAACAGTTGTGGGAACAGGCTCCAGAACAGATCCAGAACCTATTTTATCAAGTGTTCAAGAAAGATTGGAAAATATGTCTGTAGATTAATTTGCTCCACGACCCTGGAAGCACCAGAGCTCGCACTCTCTCGACCAGATTTTTTTTGATATTAACACAGGAGTGCAAACTAGGTCTAAAGTTAGAAACTTTTGTGCTTTCTATGCCCTCTTATCTAACATTGAGCCAAAAAATGTTCATAAAACTCTTGCAGATCAGCTTCATCAGTTCGAAAGGAATAAGGTTTGGCATCTTAAATCGCGGTCTAAGGACAAATCAATAATTGGTACCAAGTGGGTGTTCATGAACAAGCTGGATGAGTTCAGAACAATAACTCGAAACAAGGCCAGGATGGTGGTTCAAGGCTATAACCAAGAGGAATGGATCGACTATGAGGAAACATTTGCGCCTATTGCGAGGATCAAGGCTATCCACATTCTGTTGGCCTTCGTAGCCCACATGGAGATCAAGCTGTACCAAATGGATGTCAAAAGTGCATTCCTCAACGGATACCTTAAGGAAGAAGTGTATGTAAGCCAACCCACGATTTTGAAAACTATGATTTCCCTAACCATGTGTTTAAACTTGACAAAACTCTTTATGGTTTAAAACAAGCTCCTAGAGCTTGGTATTAACGCTTATCAAAATTTTTAATTGATAATGGTTTTCAGAAAGGCAAGGTTGATAATACCTTATTTCTCAAGTCAAAGGGAAAATATTTGTTGATTGTCCAAGTGTATGCTGATGACATTATATTTGGAGCAACCAACAATGATTTATGTGATGAATTTTCGGATTTCATGAGGATTGAGTTTGAGATGAGCATGATGGGTGAACTTAACTTTTTCTTAGGCTTACAAATCAAGCAAATCTCAAACGGAACTATGATGCATTAACACAAATATGTCAATGAATTAATTAAGAGGTTTGGTCTGGAATCGCTAAGCTCATAGACACACCGATCTCTCCTACAACCAGGTTGGTTATGGATGATGGGAGTCCTTTAGTCAAGGAGAAATCCTATAGGGGCATGGTAGGGTCGCTTCCATACCTAACCGCCAGTAGACTTGACATAGTTTTCAGTGTTGGCTTGTGTGCTTGTTTTCAGTCAAACCCTAAAGAAGCACATTTAAAAGTTGTAAAACAAATTTTGAGATATTTGAAATACACCCCTGACTTAGCCCTATGCTGTCCTCGAGGATGTAATTTTGATCTCGTTAGGTATGTGAATACTGACTATGCTAGATTTCTGGTTGATAGAAAAAGCACCCCAGGTATAGCTCATTTCCTTGGAAACTGTTTGGTCTCTTGGGCAACCAAGAAACAGCATTCTGTTGCCATATCCACAGCAGAAGTCGAGTATGTAGCTGCTGCTTTTTGTTGTGCTTAACTGTTACAGATACAACAACAACTCAAAGACTTTTCTATTGACACTGGATGCATTCCCATAATTTTTGATAACACAAGTGCAATTAATATTGCCAAAAATCCATGTCAACATAAAAGGACTAAGCATATTGATATACGTCATCACTTTTTGAGCAATAATGTTGAAAATGGCTTAATTTGAATGAATTTTTGTGTCACTGATAAACAAATTGCTGATATTTTTACCAAGGCATTTAGTAGAGAGCAGTTTGAGAGGAATAGACTTGAATTGGGTATGATTAAAGGGACTTGAACATGCTTGTTTAACCCCCAATGATTGACTAGTTAATGGTTTTTTAGGCCAAATAAATTGACTCCATGGATGCATTCAATTTTTGTGCCATTATTGGCATATGTGTGGAGTATAACATGCTGACACTCATTGAGGTCTAATGATATTTGTCTTACTGTCCTGAGTCACCAAACAATTAGCAGTAAGAATAGGCTAAGAGAACAGATCTGACTACTGTTTGGAATATATGTTGTCAAACGGCGTGCCTAGAATGTTGGAAATTGGAAAGGGGGCATTTAAATCCAGGTCGTCCGTTTCTCTCTCCTTCCCACAACAACCCAACCTCCTCCTTCTTCCTCAAACCTACAAAACCCCCAAATCTATTCCACCTCCATCCTCCTTAAACCCACGGTAAAACCACTTCCCTTCCTCCTTCCTTCAACCGAACCTTAAAACCCGTCCTCTGCTCTCCTTCCCTAGCCCGAACTAGCGGTAGTGCTGCCTCCTTTGGGCGTAAGGCTTCTCACCCACAGTCCCTACGTGACAAATTGTCAAGAAAAGGAGGCGCTGGACGGTCGACTCCAACAATGGCATCACCGGCGACTTCACAGCTAACCAACGCCCCTACGAGTACGGGACCTTCTCCCTCACCTTCTTTCTTTATTAGTCCTTCATTTTTTGGGTTCTTGGAGAGTTTAGACCTACAGTTAGTAGGCTTGAATAGTGATGCTATACCCTCTATGAACCCAATTACGGGATGGGAGTTGGTAGTTTACGATCCAAGTGTGGCCAAATCTAGGATAGTGGAAAATCAATATGGGTCAGTTGGGGATTTTGTTGGTGTGAATGTTGAGAATGTTGGTGAGAAACCTGTTCTTGAGATTGATCCCATAGTAGTTGAGGACATTGATGAGGATGAACCTCTTTTGCGGTTCAAAAGAAAACCAGCAATGAAACGCCAAAGAAAGACTACAATCTCACCCCACGTTCCTCTTACTGTACCCCTACCACAACCTCGAACTCGCAGTTCAGATCCAACCATCATCTTACCTCTTCCGGAAGATAAACCTGACAACCCTATTGCGAAGACAAAACCAGCCCTCAAAACACCTCCCAAAACACCCACCAAAACACCAACCAAAACAACCACAAAAAAATCCACCAGACCAGCTCAACCAAAGAAACCTGCCCAGAAAGGAGCAGCCCCAGAATAGGTGTCAGAACAGGTTGAAGAGTCTGATGAACCAAAGAAGAAGAAAATTAGGAAAAATACTACACCTGGGGAGAGGTATGAGCATTTTCTTCAGAAATATGTGGTGAGGGGGAAAGTGGTTAAAATTATCTACTTTCAAGCACAGGGAATTGGGGTGTTCTTAGAGAAATTGGAGGCACAAGATTGGTTGGATTTATTTACAAACACTAAAAGAGGCTATTCTATCTTAGACTTGGCTGAGTTTTATGCGAACTGTGTTGTCATCAATGGAGTGATGACAAGCACAGTTAATGGTCAGAAGCTCCGTTTTTATGCTAGTGATTTAGGAGAGTTGCTTGGTGTGTCCTCCGAAGGTTTTGCTGTGTATGTCCAAGGGGACAAGAGTGTACTTGGTGATGAGAGATTATTAGAATTGACCTAAAAGCTAGCCCAAAAACCCCACTTGTCTAGATCCCGATCTGTGTGAAAGGGAGAAATGATGCCTTTGCATCAACTGCTATTTTGATTTGTCATTAGGAACATCGTTCCCCGAGGTCAGGGATGCAACCTTGCTGATCCCATGGACATGTGCTATACTAATTTAGTGGATCGGGATGAAAAGATAAACCTACCTGCAATCATGATTAGTCATAGTGGGAGAATAGCTAACACATCCAAGGATCATGATGTGGGATATGGGTTTTTGCTGACTTCTGTGTTTGAGCAACTTCGGATTCCTTTACGGAAGAAGATAGGCTTCCAGGTCACTGATGAAATTGGCAACCGTACTTTGGTAGGGTGTGGATTCAAGGTAAAAAAGGGTGGCAGTGCAGGTTCAAAACAGGGGCCCCAAACACCTATTGGCCCTGTTTCCAGTGAGGCATCCACTTCCAGTGGTCTTACCTTCGATACCCTACTCCAGGACTAGCTCAGTTTGAAGGGACAGATCATTGAAGTGAAGCAAGCGCTTACAGAGGAGAAGGCTCTCAACGCGAAATGCCACGAGGATATTCTAAGTGCCCTCTCTACCCTCACGGCAAAATTTCTTCCTCCATCTCCTTAGACCTATTCATGTGCCATGTTTCCAACATTGTTATTAATTCTCTTTTGCAAACACTTGACTATGTGTATGACTGATTGTAATATGTGACTGTTCTTAGACGGTTTGTGCATGTATGCTATACCTTTGCTTGTTGCCTATGTTATTTGTTTGTGCATGACTCGGATAGCCAATGCCATTACTGTACCATATACTTAAGTGTATCACGGCTATCTCCCGCATTACCACTTTGGTGGTGATTGCATCCACACTAGGATTTCAAATCTTCGACCTACTCACCCTTTTCGATGATGTCAAAAGGGGGGAAGAATGAGTATGACCTTGTGTCGATTAGTTTGCCTAATTTTAAGTTGACCCCATCACTTCTGCTTTCCCTCTTGCGTGGCTTAATTAAACTATTATTTTGGCACTAATATACTTCTGCGCTGTCGTTGACGACGTTTAAGGTCATTTGGTTTGTCATCATCAAAAAGGGAAAAATTGTTAACCCAATTAATGTGTAAGGTTTTGATGATAACAATCCAAATGTCATAGTCAATAGTCGATGTACTTGAGTAAATATACTATGCTTGAGTTGTATGTTAAGAACAGGATCAGAACATACTTGAAGCAGTTCGAATGAGCGTGGAGCATCAAAGTTGATACATGTGGAATGGTTCAAGTGAGCATGGAGCATCCAAGTGATATATGTGCAAGGAGTCCAGATGATGACAAGAGTCTTAGGTCTCATATGTGTTATTCTTCTAGATTCTTGTTAATATGCCAATTAAAAGGTCCTTGATTTAACGCTTGTTTTTGAAAGGATTTTTGAGGTATCTCAAAATATTGCCTCAGACTAGTTACGTTTGCTTTGGGCTATCTCAGAACACTGTCTCAGAACAGTTCTGATAAGTCAAGTCTGCAGTGTTTGGAGGCCAAAAATAAAAAATGAATTTCAAGGTTTCAAATGAATTTTTTACTGTTGAATTTAGAAAATAATTGGGATTAATTTTCCTAGTGTCAGTTGAGTCACAAAATAATTTCTTCCATTGCAAATAATGTTGAGAGATTTGATCTTATTTTTGGGAAGAATATCCACCAAATAAATCTTATTTTTGGAATGGATAAGATAATAAAAAGATGTGAGGGATTTCCTATTGTAATTTGGAAAGGAGAGATCTCTTCTCCTTCGTCCTCTTGCGACACAATGATTCTAGTAGGATAATAATTCTTCTCTTCCGCTAACACTCATCCCTATTTAAGTGGCCTTTTCCCTCAATGTTTCTCAAGGTTTTTCAAGGTTTTCAAAGGATTTTCCAAGTGCAAAAATTGTCTTTATGAGTCAAAATTTTTCTGTGAGAAAAGCCTTCAAAGTGTGCACTAAAATCGAGTCTTTCACATTGGCATAATAGGGATTATATTATACCTTACATTCGGTTTATTTAAAAGCATACAAGTAAGGTGTTATTTCTTTTTTCATCATTGAATTAAAAAGTTGTCCTCGTCTAGGATGTGGTCTCTTAGGAGACGTTGGACGTGGTGTCCGTGAGTATTTGTCCAAGTTGGGCGTGGTCTCTTAGGAGACGGTGGACGCGTTGTCCACGTGAGTTTGTCCAAGTCTTGGGAGACTGTGGACGTGGTGTAACTAAGGTCTCGGGGTAGACTAAGTTACGTGTGTAACTAAGTCATGTGTGGGGTTCCAGTTGTAATGTGTTCGGCTCATTTAGTGAAAGTATTACTGAAATTCTATAGTGGTAGGTTGTAGTTTTTATGCCTCAATTGGGCCAGAGGTGGTTTTTCACATAAAAACATTGTGTCTTCTTTATTATTTCCGCACTTAATTTTGTCTCTACTTCCCTGTAAACACCCATTTCAAACAGTTTTGTCGAGTGTTCTGAAACAAACAAAAAAACTGGTAGATACAATTCACCCTCCTCTTGTGTCCTTGTGTGATTAAATTTAACAACAAAGAGCTCTATCAATCTACAGGTCCCCTATTGAACAAGAAATGGGAAAACTTCTAACATCCTACAGCTTAGATGGAGACTTGCTCTTAAGAATTGTGTTGCATACCTCTCCAATGAGAGCCGTTGAGACCTCCTCAAGCTTGATCTTCTTGGAAAGAAGCTTCCTTAAGAATATCAGGGAAGAGGGGGCTTCTCGAAAGCCTCTTAGAAAGGACATTAACATGTATCCTTTTCAACACATCCAAGAATCTAGCAAACTTGGGCTTAAGTTTGGATAGTGCCACCCTCTAAGCTAATGGAATAGGTGGTTGGTAAGATTTAATGGAAGTGAATGACCAATTTTCTCATTTAAACTCTCCCTTTCTTTCCCTCAACTTCAGCCTCTTCCTATAGAAACAAGACTTGGAAATATCCCATGAATGACCATCTCAGGTCTGTACTAACTTCTCACTTCTCACAAAAACAACATTGATTTGACTAATAGGGTTGGACTCTGATAGGCCTAGTAATGCCCCTGACATCATGACAAGTGGCTAACCTGCTAAGATATCTGCATGATCTAAGTGTCCATCATCTTCTACTGAGAAGCCATGTTGTCTAACCTGAGTTTATTAATTTGATGGACCTCTTGAGGTTAGTCTCAGTTTGAGTAAACCTCTTCATAAGAAGTTCTAGATCTAACTTCTATTGAGACCGCTGAGGCGCGCTTTCAATTGTAAGGAGCTCGATACTGGAACCCAAGTGCTTGCATAGAACTCAAGAGTTGAGAGCTAAGGTTATTGTAGGACAAGTTTGAGTGATTCTTCCTTCCAGGGTTGTAAGTATTAGAGAATGGATTGTTTAATGGTGGTGGGTTAGGGCATTGGCATGGTTAACGTCAGAAGGACCCATGTAGCCGCATGCATTGGATTGTAGAGAGCTCGACATTGGAACTCAGGTGGCTGCATAAAACTCCAGAATTGATAGTTAAGGTTATTGTAGGAAAGGTTTAGGTGATCATTCCTTCCAGTGTTGTAAGTATTAGAGTATGGATTGTTTTATGGCGGTGAGTTAGGGCATTCGCATGCTTAACATTAGAAGGACCATTGTAGCACTCAATAGATGCGTGCCCCTACATAGCACAAGTCTCACATATGGCATATACTCCAACTAAAGAACCGGAAGGATAACCTAAAATAGGAGAAGCACAGGCCTTGTCAAGTGTTTAAGCAAGTCGTTCTACCATGCTGGCTAAAAGAGTCATAGCATGATCCTCATACTTGTTATCCGTCTTCTAGGGGATAACCTAATCGCTAGACTAATGATAATTATTGGAAGCCATCTTTTTTAGCAAAGCCTCTGCTACCTTTATCAACCTCCCCATAAGAGGCCTGCCAGCTGCAGCATCTATTGAAATCCTCAACAACTAATCTAGCCCATTGTAGAATGTCTAGACTGAGGTCCAATTAGGAATACGATTATGAGGGCACTCCTGTTGAAGATCTTTGAATCTCTCCCAAACCTCATATAGGGACTCTCCATCATGCTAAATGAAAGAAGTGATGTCAATCCCCAATTTTGTTATTTTTCCAGGTGGGAAATACTTTTTTAAGAAGGCCTTACAAAGAGCTCTCAAGTAGAGAAGGAATTTGGCTACTCATTCTGTAGCCAATCCTTAGCTTTATCGTTCAAGGAGTTGGCCATTGTGCTTGATAATATCACACTTTTTTTGGAAAGTTGTGAATGTGTTTGTTGGAATCTTCTGAGGAGTAGCCACCAAATTGTTGCTTTTCGACAAAAGTGCTGAAATTTGGATGGAGCTCAAAGTTATTAATCTTGATTTCCGGCCTTATAGAACAGGTGGTACTGGAGATTCGTGGCATTGCATAATCCTGGAGCAGCATATTTGCATCTCGCCCTGCCATCTCAACTTTATTCTTCTTCTTTCTTACTTTACCACCTCACCTACAAGCAGTTGCTTCAAGTTCAATCCAAAAGGAACAAGATTTTGATCCCTTTGACTTCCCCTGTGCATACAAAGCAAAAACTATGCCAAGCATAAGTATGTTCAGGCAAAAACAAAAGAAGAATCTAAACTACAAAAAAGAAAAAGCAAACACCTAGTCTAGAGTATTCTAATTAGTTCTGATATTGAAAGAAATAAGTTTCCCGCCAAAAGTACTAGAAACTTGTTTAGTTAAGTTCGCAAGTGTATAGTATAGTTATAACTAGCAACTCAAGTATGGATCGTATCCACAAAAAACTTGCTTTCAACCACCAAGACCAATTAAACTACTCAATCTAGGTGAATTAGATTTGGAGATTTAACTAATAACTAAGGATGCGTATAAAAACTAGAAACATGAATAAGGAATTAGATGGGAAAAATGTTCAAGTTGGAATTAAGAACGCAATTAAGCTAGCAAATTAGTCACTAACCCCATCAAACTCAGCCAAGTATGCAACATGAATAGATAGATCGTCAATTAAACAGTTCCCCTCCCTCTTTCAAGAGTCGAAGACTAATCCTAAAACTATAGTCACCTATTTTCATTGAACCAAAAGTCAAAGGATTACAAGATATGCAATCTGAAATCCTAATTCACCCATTCATAAACCTAACTATCTATAAGTCATGCTAGGTAAAGATTTTGTCTTTATAACGCTCCCCTAAACTCGAATGAAAATAAATGAATGCTCTTTCAAGCAATTCCTTGAGCATGTACTCTGCAAAATAGAATTCAAGAACACAAACCATGTGATAAGTACGATATTAGATCATCAAATAACTAAATTAAAATATGTTTGACTCATTAATGATGTATACAAAATAAATACCTCATGTATAGAGCATTCGGCGCTATTTCTTAAGTATGGATTATTGATGTCTAATATAATGCCCTCAAATTACATATTGGTGCCCAAAAAGCTTAATAAATATGTTTTATATGTTGATGAATATGTCTTATATATTGATGAACATGTATTTTTTTCTTCTATGTATATATGTATGATATATTATTGATAAATGTATATTTCTTATTATATAGATCAATCTAAATTTTTCTGATCAATGATTATTATAATCATAGATAATGGAGCTATGAAACTTTCCAAAAGAGAATAAGACAATCAGGTTGTTGGAAGATTGATGAATTGGGCAGAAAAGCCTAACGAATTTAGTGATGAAACGGAGCAACAAGTAACAGAATCTACTAAAAATTCCCAACAAATTGATGTATATATACATAAGAATGATCAATATTTCCATAGAAGATGATGAAACATAGGACCCTAGGAGTTAGCAAAGTTGGTTAACGTGAGTTTCAACTAATCAATTTTTTGGTTCTAGAAAATTTCATACTGAAATGAAACCAAAAACTTAGGTTAACTAATTCTTGGTTCATAGAAAATTTTGATTCAGCCAAAATTCAAAATGCAACCAAACCAAAAAAGTTGGCTAACTAATTTTCCCAATCAGTTAACACATTTGCGATTCGGTTATTAGTAAGCTCTTTGAAAATAATGTTAAAAAATCTAATTTATATGTATATTTTTCATTTTTCAAATTAATTTTTAATGATCTCATAAAAAATTCGGGGTTAGTTTACCAAATTTTCCAAATTACCGACTCAAAACTAAACCAATAATTGAAATTTTTAACCGAACCCACTTTTTCAAATTCGTTTCTTGATTTTCCAGTTCTGCTTTTGGGTTTCGGCTTTTCTTTGCTTGCCCCAACCAGGGGTGGATCGCCGATCTAGCTTGATGTCAGTGGTGTCACCCAATACTCCTCCAACAAAAAAAATATGGTGAAAATTTAAAAAATTAAGAGCTTAATATAAACACAAAATAAGGCAACAAAATTGATGAAGTTGTGTTTAACCCAGTGGTGCAACGCGAATTTGCTTGTTTTGGGGCCTCCTTGAGGTTGTGGTTTCCAAACCCTTCATATACACCTTTGAGGTATTTATTTTTTAATGTTTTGCTTTAGAAACTCCATCCCCTCATCTCCCTTTGGTGCATTCAGTTGCAACCGGCCCAGTGGTGCAACGCGGATTTGCTTGCGTTAGGGTTCTTTCAGATCGCGGCTTCGAGCCCCTTTGATTTTTTTTAAAATAGATTTTTTGCCTTGCAACAACCCTACCCCCTCATCTCAGTTCGGCCTTTGAGGCTTCCACATTCTGCTCTCTATCCCGGAACCCAGACAAAAAAGTTCTAATACCCCTCTTTAAAATTCCTAACTTCGTCACTGGAGCCCCCTTACAAAGAAACATACATCTTTTTCAAACGCAGAATTATGCCCACTCCTAGTGAATGTATGTTAATTTTGAATGTGCTTGATTCACTATTCTGTCATATGAAACAAATAAAAGATTTTACTTTTTACCATTATATAATTTATCCTGTTTTAGTTAATGAAATAGTGTCTAAGTTTTCAAATACATCATAGTTATATTAAACCCATGAAGATTTTAAATGAGTTATCAATCAAAACGTATTAATTAATAACAAATAGTGCATGCTCATTGAATTAATCATTTATTTCCAAGTTATTTGTAGTTGTTAATTGTGTAAAACGATTCTTGTGCAATTATTATCATTATGTTCTAGATTTATCAATAACAATACAGAGATTCATCAATATACGCTAAATGTTCTCACATTAGTAGCGGTACATATTTGATGAACAATACTAGTGCATTTGAAGAGCTGCATTAACGCATAGTGAAGTAGGTGACGATGCTAGCACATGTGAATCTTGTCTGGCGAACCGGATGGACAATGCAGGGGCGTAGTCAAGGGGGGTCAGTAGGGTCACCCGACCACCTCTACAAAAAAATTATATATATGTAAGAAAATTAAAAAAATTTAAAGTTAAGTATATGTATTATATTTGTTGAAGATAAATATGAAATTTGCAATGGCTCAGCGGTCAGTGCCTTGGCTTGGTTTGTTTGAGGTCGTGGGTTCAAACCTCCTCCTTCCCTTTTTTTCCCCAACTTTTTTTTGTTTGTTTTTGTTTTTAAACCCAGTGCCCTTTCGCGTTTGAGGTCGTAAGACCAGCTATCTCCTTCGACCTTCAATTTTTCGCCACTCCACTGCCCAGACCCAACTTACCCCACTGCCCACCTGCACCGAGTCGCCGACTCACCGTCCACCACCCGCTGCCAACGGATTTGCTGTTTGCGCAGCACAGCAAGGCCCTCACGGCCTCACATCTCTATCCAAATTTGTGAGTTATCAAATCTCAATTTGTAAGTTTTATTTCAATTGTAGGTTAAATCTGAATTTGTAGATTAGTTTGATACGTTAATTTTAATTCTCATGTTTAAGACTTGAAGAAGACATCGTGTATGGGTTTTGGGTTTGCTTTGCTTGATTTTATGGTTTTGCCATTTATTTGAATTGTTGGATTTCAATTGTTTGATGCAATTGTAGTGGTTTTGGTCACTTATCTTATGACTTGTATGCTAATTAATCATTGGTTATAGTTTAGGAGTGTCATAAATGTTTGATTTATATATTTAATTTTAATTGTAGGAAAAAATGCATAGATATTTCAAAAAGAGATGTAAGGAATAATCATCGTTACTTTCAAATTCGAAATTTGAAAACCCATCATTGAATGAAGAAGGTGGAAACGATGTTACTCAACCACAACCACCACCACCACCACCATCACCTTGTGATGTAAACATCAATTCCATTCCGTCGTCTCAAAGAAGTCGGATTAATTCCAACCCCCCTCTCCTAATTTCCTGGTTTCGCCCCCGGGACAATGTGATGACCGGGTGTACAAAAACATGAGAACATTGTACCCGGGTGTTTAAAGAATTAGATCTCAACAAATAAAGATTTGAGGCCCCCTGGAACATTGCTCATAGAGTTTTTGAAATACAATAACAATAACTCCCAGTGTGGGTCTTGCTTTCGTAGGGTTTGGGGAGATCCAGATGTAGGTAACCTTAATCATCCTCATCTCTGCGACCATCAACATTTGAATATGAGCTTTCTTTAACGCCAAACACTCCGAACCGTACATCATAGCGAGTCTCACTACCGTACGATAAACTTTACCTTTCAAACCTACCGGCATCCTCTTATCACACAGCACACCCGTAGCGCGCTTCCATTTTAACCAACCGACTTTAGTGCACTGGTTAATATCTTCGTCAATCTCACCATTCTGCTGAACAATCGAACCAAGGTACCTAAACTTCTCGAACTTCGGTATCGACACGCTGTCAATGGTGATATCTCCCCTCACACATTCCCTCCCGCTAAAACAGCAATTGAGGTATTCAGTTTTTAATCTGCTCACTCTAAAACCCCTATACTCCAGTGTGTGCCTCCAACGTTCCAACTTGCTATTAACAAATAGCTCCTAAAACAAGGTTACAGAACCATACATAACCCAAAGGGTTGACCTCAGCATGTCCCCAAAAGAAAGTATGAGGACATTAGATCAAACCTAGGCAGATGATCTGATAGGAGTATTTAAATGATTACTTGTTTACACTCAGTCATCCATAACAAATGGCAAGCCTGTTAGGAAGTGTTTTCATTAGAACGCGATGAATATCTGATAGGGGCCAAAACAATGAGCGTTCATATGGCCATAAGCTCATCTCTAGGAAGACAAGGCATCCTCAATACTTCTTATAACATTGCTAAGGCTGCCACCACGTTCAAGAGCCTTAACAGCCGCTTTATGTGCATCTTTATGCCATTTGAGCAGATTATAAGACTGTAAAACTGCCCATCTTGCTTGATTCGACATCTGCAGGCCAGAAAAAAGGCGGCACTCGTTCATATAATTGGGTGAAATTCACTTTAGCAGTGGATATTAGTGTAAGTACTAGCCTGGGGAACAGAAAAAGGTGGTTGCAGAAGCACACATATGCTTCTGAATAGGTTCTCGTCATTTTCTCCACCCTCAGCTTCCCCATAGATGAGAGCTTCAGCTGCAATACCAGCAAAAAGTACCATGCAATATCTGCAGAATTATGTTTCATGAGCCAGTCCCCAAGTCGACTAAGTTTATGGTCAATTGGAAGGTAAGTTATCAGTAATGACAAGCATGCAAGTTGTGCTATACCAACACTCAAATGAGAAACTTTATCTGTTTCAATATTTAGGCCAATGGTGCATTAATAATTTTCTTCTCTTTTTTTTTTGGGGGGGGGGGGGGGGGGGGGGGTGCAGTAGAGGTATGTATACCAGACAACCTGACATGCAAAATGTGATTCCAAAGTATCACAACTGGCACAGGACAACTAACAATACAGAAGACACCAAAGCTGGATGCCTTGAATATTGAGCTCTGTATCCCCTTTTACTTGTTTAGAAAGAGAGTCATACAAATAACTTTCAATGATTAAAAGAAATTATAGTCAGAGAACTAGTACCCTCCAAAAGTATGTTTTAGGCCAAATAAAACCAAACTAAACTTGGTATATGGGTCTTTCACTGGCAGCTACCATATCCCTTCAATCGAAATGCAGAGCTGTTTCTAGTAGTTGATAATGTTGGCTACTAACCACAACAAAAATAAGTATATACTCTTGTTGGATATATAGCTCTAGTCCACCTCATACCAATATCATGTTTGAGTGTCTTTTAAAGTCTAAACCAATTGCATGTGATTTTCAGATAAAGTAGGAGTACAAACTTTTGTTCTACATCAGACAATGTAACATTCATCTGTCTATCAATCCATTGATCCTCTTTCAGGTTGTTTAAGTTCTCATTGTCATTTGTTTTAAACATAAGGGAAAGCCACAAGGTGAGACACAATCTTACCTGTCAAAAGCTGTACTGCTAAGTCGTCCTTGTGAGAGCTCACTCTGCAAGTTCTCATCCCAAAATTGGGTCCCTGCCTGCACGCAGACAGAGCGCAAACCCAACCCCCCCCCCCCCCCCAGAAAAAGAAGAAAGGAAAAGAAAGAACACAAATACCCAAAAGAACAAAAACAGAAAAACAAACAGACAAGGTTGAGTTCTCAAATTATCATCTCTGTTTGCAAATTGGAGTGCACGTCCAAAAAACATCAGCACAAGTTCAGAAGACAGAGCCATCTGTTATACGTAATCACATGTAATTTTCGCACCACCGGGCAGGAGGAATGTATTTTCGAAGAAAATAATATAAAACATGGTTGGCACACACTAATTTTCTAGTTGCTTACAGATATATCACGTTTAGCACACTCTAGAAGGATGTTATTCATTTATTTGTGTATCATTAGTTTATGTTGTCAGCCTCAGAGACAATCTCCTTTGGGGTATCAACCAACCAAATTTATTGGTTGAGTGAGCATCCTACGCAAGGTGGGATAACAATAAATAATGAAACTTGCAGACGATTTCTTGCACGTTTAACATGTATCCGGGAGTATCTAAGAAGTGTCAAACATCAGACACTAATGCACAAGAGGCAGGCACTGAATGACTCAATGCTTCCTTACATGCACAAGTAACTCATCAATTGGTTCTGTATTGTTCTGCTAAGGCTTCCTTCCATGTAATGGAGCTCTTTTCATAGCTTCCCAAACACCTAGCTAAAAGTTCTCTGGGGATAGGATTTAAATAAAGCCTTGGGCCAGAGAGAGAGAGAGACTTCCAAATGGAAGTATAAGATGTCATTCTGACATCAGAAACAAAGAACTCTTGTCGAAAAAGATCCGCACCTTTTACAGAGCAAGGAAGATTATCTTTATGCCCATATCCTTCAAAGAGATTTAATATCCACTCGCTAAGGCGAAACAGGAGCACTCCCTAGACATATTTCACTCTGACATAGAGAAGAAAGACACCTCCAATTATGGTTTGATTGGAAGAAGAGAATGATAGCGAAATTAGCGAATATTCGCTGAGGAAGCATCAATAAATTCACATGCTGTAGTTGCCATTAAATGGCTTCATCTAAAACAAGTGGTCTAGGGGCAATCTTTATTTCAAGGTATACAACTTGTTGCCTTTCATTTGGGAAAATACTGCTTTTGCATATGGATGAGGACCCTCTTACATATCACCAATATTTCCCTCTAGTTATTGAAATTTATTGTGGAGACCAACTGAAACAATCTCTAGCTATGCTGATGGCACAAAGGTAAATGCAACAGAGCATCTAGAAGCCATACTCACTCAGTAATATAGTTAGCAAATGAAATATGACTTAGATATTTAGACTGCAAGCTATCAATTGGCAATGCAATATATGGCTGGAATCATCCAATGAGAAAATTATCTCGAAAGATATCTAATAGATGCAAAAAGTTCCACAATTGTTTCTCTCAAGTCCCAAGAGCCAAATGCACTGCTTACCAAAAGCATTGTTATAGCAAGGTGGTCTTTTGAGACTTCAGAAGTAAAAACGATCACCACCTTCTATGGTTTCATGCTCCTTACTCTCCCAAACCAAGCTGTAGCTGTGGTACCGTTAAGGTCTTCTGTACGTAAAATGCAGGTTTATGGTGTGTGTAAAATGCAGTTCAAAACCACATGTTTGCCAGATCGAGTACAGATAAAGATAACAATTTCATTTTCATTTTATTAAATGCAAGCAAGTGAATGAAGCATATAAGAGGAGTCTGCTGGAATTCATGGACTCCTTTGACTCCCTAGTTGTACTAGCATCTTGTACCAGAATAATGGCCCAATACCACTTCAGCTTACTTAAGCAAGTCTGTAACTCAGGTTTTGGTTTACTATGCTTTGAGGTTGTGTCACATCATATGACAGAAAAAGGGGCCCTAGATGCAAGCTGAATATAAAAATTATTTCTAAAAAAGAGCGTCCACAAGTACCTGCCCTTGAATGCCCATCTGCATTGCTGCGATTGGGTCTAAAATGACCCCACGAATTGGGCAACCCATTAGATATGCTGCAAGTGCATTCAAGACAGACAATTACCTCCCAAAAGAGTGGAACACACAAATGTGTCATTCCATATAATTCTTTACCTGAAAGTAACGATTTTTCAGTATGATACAGTACAACCCTCAACCATTTAATTCTCAGAATCAAGGGATTACCTGTCAAAAGATGGCCTGCTTCATGGACAAGGATGCGACGCCTATATGGAGGCCAATAACTAGAAATTTGAGCAAGACAGGAACCGCCAAGAAAGATGGAATCTGCCATAGCTAGACCCAAAATGGCTGCTAGTTGAGGCCTCAAGTCTAGTCCTTTGGAAAGCAGAAAAGACATGCCACCAAGAAAGGCAAATAAAACAGCACTGGAAGCTCTGGAAACACCCCACTTCTTTGGAGAAAGTTTGGACACTATCGGAAGGCCAAAAAAACAATATAAAAACATATCAATAAAGAGATACACAACATACGATATCTGGAACTGCACTCGAATACAAACAATTGCCCAAAGAAACATTGAGTTTTGTGCCACTCAAGGGAAACAAGAAACTGTTGTTGCATACCCAAAATTTATAAGGAAGATTTAATGAAGCAAGCAAAAAATAAAGTTGTTAACAAGAATTTGGTCCCATAATTAGATGGATAAAGGGTGAGAAAAGCAGCTACAAGAGAACAGACCTTCCAAGCCAGTTGAGGACTTCAGAACAGCTGGTGTGACATCTCGGGGCCCTTCCAAAACTGAGTATATGTGTAATTTAAATCAAAACATCTATAAGCAAAACATGCTCCGAGAACTTTAAGCAAATAAACAACTTGAACTATTAACAGCAATATTTATTCAAGCATCAGCAATTGCTGGATACAATTGACTATTTTGATAAGCTTCTTGACAGAAGTACTTCAAAGAAAGAATATCGACGATAATGTAAAAGTCACTCTTTCCCCAAAACTGTATCCCTTAAAATTGCAATTATGAAGTAGCAAATCAAATATTAGACAAGAATCCTAGACATTGCACAGCACCATGAGTTTGACCAAGGTTTAGGTGATGATGCTTAAGAAGGAATCCATTTTACATGCAACAAGGACTACAAATTTCTCCCTCATGGCCTCATTTAATAAAAAATAAAAAATAAAAAAATTATTAAAAAAACCCTTCAAATTTCTTGAAGTGGGCTTCCCATTGACCAATAAGTATTACCTTTGCAGTGCTTAATGCACATGAGTTTCGTTGTCTTCATGATAGGTTTAAAGACAAGCTATTCATTAAGCCTCTTTTTCAGGCACAAGCACATCCATAAGCAGACGTTTACGTAGGAATATAGACAATAAACTCCTAGACCAACTATGAAACGTCAAATAATGAAAAGAAAATGCTAAGATAAGTAGCTAAAGTATATGCTACAACATAGGAGGGAAAATAACAAAGTGCTATGCATTCCAGTCAGTATTGGGTCCTTTTATGTACTCAAGCATTGTGTAACTTCCAAGGGTGTATCTCAGGTTCAGGTCAGCAAATGCTCAGCCCTGACATAAAATTTGTAGATGCAAACAACCCAACAAGCCCATAGTGCTTTTCCAATATTTATTCATTTCCGTCACATTGTGAATGGCCAAATATTTTTTTGTTTGTATAACTCACTAGTAACTACAATATCATAATTACATCTCAGATGAAGAAAGTATTATATCTTATCAAAAACAGAGAAGATTTAAAGAACAAGAGAAATTGAAGAACATGAAAGGGACAAAATAAAAGATAAGATACCTTCAACAGAGAGACTAAAATGAATGTACAGAGAAAAGTGTCCATGCATAATAGGTTGGATATTTCTAAAAGTTAAATTGTTGTGATTTCATGTTTCGTATTTCATCATAAAGATGAAGATTAGAGATATTATTCGCAATATGTGGAGGAGGGAGTCATTTGCCATCATAACTTTGCTGATTAATAGATGAAAGCGGATAAGCAAAACTGTTTCTCAAGAGTAAGAGCTAAAGAGGGCAGGAAAAATGAAGGAAACAAAAATGAAAAAGGGATGACAGGACGTTTTCTGTCAATGTCTTATCCATGAAATGACTTTGTTTTTTGGGGGGTGCATAACCTAGTCACCAATCCCAATGAATCATATTTGATTATCTGGAATTCTGGATCGGTCAAATTTGGTTCATTCCACTTTCAAGTTGAAAGGCCAGTCTCAACACCTGAAAATGTGGGTCATGTTGGAGTTGATTTTTAGATCAGGCCAATGTTTGAAATGTCTAATTTCTAAATATGAAATCACAACCCAAAGAAGTTACTACTAAAACAATAGGGAACAAACGACAGTCTTATGACTCCAACATCAATCTAATGATTTTCATCTGCTTAATCATCAATAAAAGTAAACCTTAACCCTGTTAACACTCTTTGAATTTATCAGAGGATTTGCCCCTTATAAGCCTCGCAGAGAACACATTCTGCATGAATGTTGAAGGCAGAGGAAAGGCAGTGAAAGTCAGCTCCCATAACGAACAATGACATGAAAAAGCTAACATTGCAATGCGGCGCCATGTCCAACAGTCACTTCTAAGTTAGTAACCCACAATTCTAACCAAAGTCATATCATCACTATGACAACAATAACAACCAGCCACCACTAAAGCAAGGGTCATTCCAAAGCAAGTCCCGGGCACTCCAAATTTATGCAACCTTGCTGAAGCAAGTTCCAGAATGACTCTGAAAACAAACACAAGAATTCTACAGCAATGTGCACAAAGCCTCAAACCCATTTGTTTCACTCCTACGCTAGATTGTCCATTGGGATATTTCTGCAATGAATGCCAGCTTTCTTAGCCAGTAACGATAATAGGGATGTTATCCCATGGGAATCACTTATGCACCAGCTTGTGCATCACTCAGAACATGTGCGTATACACACACTAGCATACAAAAACAATACAGATGAAGAAGAAATATACATCCACTGCCTTTATTAAACTATACATAACCAGATTACCATTAGTCTATTTGATTTGAGTGCATCTAGGTGAAAAAGTGCCAACTTTTGCTAAAAGAAATTTCAGGGCGGGGGAGGAGGTAAGGGACGGGGGTTCTTCAATAATGAATATAGCAAAGTTCTCACTGACCCAACTCCCCACCTCTCCTCCCCTGTTTTTTTAAAATGAAAAATCCTAAAACCACTAAACAACTTCAAAACTATGCACGTTCTTCAACTACGAACAACCATTAAAAGTGTATTCCACCAGACTTCCTAAACAGATTAAGGCAATGGGAAAGCATGTTGATAAATTGACATGTCTTAGTTGAGAAATTGACATGTCTTAACATGACCATAAAATCAGAGGCACAAATCAGAGAGTAGCACCCTTTCGTACAACTCTGTACACAGAAGCAATTGGGAGTCCTAGAGTGAAGGTTTTTTTGACCTTCCAAATGAAATTACATAAATAAAAACTGGGACAAAATGATTTAAGAAAGAGATAACATAGAAAGATAGTCCACCTGTCCAGCCTGAGAAGCAAGGCTGCCACAATGATGACTACACCTACAAAGCACCAGAACCTTTTAAGTGCACTTGTCACTCATAAAATCCCCTTACCTTTCTAGAAGTTCAGCTATCAGCTCCATGCTAAAAGAGCAAGTGCAGTCAAAGAGTTTCACCCATTGCATGGCAACTTTCCCCCTTTCCATGACATACTCCCCATCAGAAACATTTGACAACATCACACGTCAAAGAAACCCCAACTCTAAGTTCACAGGCTCACCATGCCACTGCCATTGAACTTTTAGCCACTGGTGCTCACCACAATCACAAGTATGATGGCAGCTTAAAGTCTACCCTCTAGCATGGGCCATACACCTAGACCAACCTCATGTTTAACCAAAGCAACAATAACAAGGGGACTATGGGATAAACTTTCAACAGAAAATTAACATTTTTGTAGGTTGTGATTTTGTGAAATAATATTTTTGATCTTGTGTTTTTGAATTGATTTTTTAGGACCCCCAACTCAGTATGCTGTCATATTTAGTCCTTTTTATTAAAATCTGATGAGCATAGATCAGAATGACCATTTACCCTCATTATTTACTTTCACTTATTTTTTCGCACAAAAAAGCTACTTAACATCCCACCCCTTTCCTGTGTCACCGCAAGCACCACCACATCCACCACCAAGGCCATCAACAAGCTACCTATTTGCCGAAAATCCACCACTGGGATTGCCAGCCACAGGTGAGTTCGGAGGTGGTGTGCCACCGCCAGCTTCCTCACCCCTGCCTTGATTCCCCTAACTTCCATTCTCCCTCCTCCCTCCCACATCCTCTCTCTGTCCTCTCTAGCATTATGACCCATGATTTGAAACTGCAAATGCAATTCATTAGGGGAACACTAGGCAGTTCGAACTCTTCGAATCAAAGCTCCCTAATCACCCTCATGATAACTGGTAATCAAACCAGGACATACCCAACCACGAGTCTTGCTTGTCCAAAAACTCTTTTGGTATGGGGTTTGGCAATTTTAAAGATTTTCTTAGTCCAAAATGAAAGGTTCTTCATATTCATGTCAACATATCGATGTCCAACACAGCTACTCAAAACGAAATGAGGACTTTGAACAACACAGACTGTCATCCTTTTTTTCTAACGACAACAGATGAAAAATGGTTTAGGAAAGGAAGTCTAGCCAATAGCAGTTAGATGGGCAATAACAAATTTGAACTAATTGATGCCTATCCGAAAACATGTAATAAGTAACTATTAAAGCATGTTCACAATCAAGACCTTTGATTTCAAAAGCGTTGCAGAAAACACCCATCCAGAAGAATCCGGTGGCCTAATTCATACACAAAGACGATAATCACCACAAACCCTTGTCTTAATCTGATCATTGAAGAGGGAACACTAAGATATCGCCAAAAAAGATGGCCAACTGAAATGATTGACTTACATATAACCTTCTCAAATATGACCAAAACATCACGTAAAAAAACAACCCACAAACTTAGTAATTCAGTTGCATAGAATTCCATTAAGCCAAACACTGTTAATCCAAATCCTAATTGTAAAACTTCAAATTTCTTCAAGGGCATCAATTGAAGGACTCACCAATATTCCTACATTTCCCAAAATTAGGCAAAAACCCTCTGTCCTGGAGAAACGCATATGCACTGCCCACAAGCCTCATATCATCCGCATTCAAGCAAGTATCCAAAACCTCCCAGTCTCTGCCAAACCCCGGGAATCCCACCTCATGACGAATCTGAATTTGAGACCTAGTTGACTCGGTGGATTCGAGAGGCAGCCCATCGTCATTGATGGACTTCAGAAGCTTTAGAGCCTTCGCCAGGTCCTTGTCTCTCAATGCTTCCTCGTACTCCTTCCACTCTCTTAAAGCCCGAACCAGCGATGTGGGTCGGGTTCCAATGGCGAATCTCGAGTGCCCATGTGAGCGAATTGGGTAGTGGAATGAAGTAAGGTAGGTGGGAGGCTTTGGAGAGAGAAATGGAGGGGAAACTGTGACGTGCACACCAGGGCAGACGGACAGTGCCATGGGAGGTGCCAAATGAACATTCGCTAGAGATGCAACATGAACGATGTACCCCCCTCCCCCCTTACACCAAAAAAAAAAAGAAGAGAAATGATCGCAAAAGTTAAATAGATAAATAAATATAAACAAATAAAACAGGGACGTTTTTTCAAGGATCTAGCTCATCCGATGAAGCACAGACTCTTTCCAGTGGATGCCGTGTCTCGTGCCAAATACGCAGTAGGTGTCTGTTGGACACCGGCATAATACTGATATTCTTTGGACACGTATATAGGTCTGGTACATAAAAATTGAAAAAAGTTCTAAAACTAAAAGATATGTAAGATGTATAGGTCAGACACGATCAACCAAATCAAATACGAGTCAATTATCTTGTGGATCATTCTTTTGTTGTATTATTTTCATAATACAAATTATTAATTGACTCGCATTATTTTTGATTTAAGGGTTTTCATTGTCATTGAATACCCTTTGTTTTATTATTATATCGTGAACACTTAATTGTTACTATAATTTAAGTTTTAGAATAATATTTGTCAATTTCAATAATAAAACTAAATGGTCGGCTTTATTGTTTGGATTTTAGGAATGTATTTCCCTTTTGTTACAATTTAAAAAAAAAAGTTAAAGAAAAAATACTTTATAAAACTGATGGTTCATATAAATTTCAAAGTCATGTTCACACTGTGTCCATATGCTAATTTTTTGAAAATTAACATGTCATATGTCCGTATTGTGTCTTATCTATGTCCCCACATTGGTGTCTATGCATCATAGAGCTCATGTTATGTCAAAGCAATGAGGTCTACTCTCTGGCTTAAGTAGCAATTCTTATACTACGAAACCATATGTATAGGATAGAAATATTGTACACCTATATGGTCCACCACAAAATACATGGGTAAAAACACACACCCCAGTGGAAATGATTGTCAAAGATTTGGTTGTTTGTTTTTTATGTCTTAAGCTCGAACCATGCTAACTACAAGTGCTTATTTTTTTAAAGTTTTTCCCCTTCATATCATTTTTTTCTTTTTTTCAACATTTACTAAGTTTATTTCTTAAAATGTATCTAATTGGGATATTTATGACCCGCCAATGGTGGACCGACACGTGAGAAAGGCCAATCAACTTAGGTCAACGATTGATCTGAACGGAAAACGAGAAAATCAAAAGGGGCACGACAGTCATTTTGCCCTCAGATTGAGCAATGACCATTCTACTCTTGGATGCTAACCTTAAGACTATAAATACCTCAATTTATACCATTATTGGAGGGTTTCCATTATTCATGACTGGACATATTAACCTCACTCATCCAAAAACAATAAATTCTCTCTACTTTCTCTCTCCTCTTTTACTGCATCTTTTCATGAGATTGAATTGAGCGTCAAAGGGGGTCTTTCTTGGGAAAAACACCTTCGCTAACCTTCTTGTAAGCCGATAAGGAGAAAACACGTCCGCTCTACCAGGTAGGTGGCACATCAACTGAGCATAAGTCCAAGCTTTTCTCTATCACTCAAGTTTCTCCCAAAACATATTGGCGCAATCTATGGGGAGGAGTCGGCAAAATAGTCGACACTAGATCTGAAACGTCAAAACAAGGAGACAAAAGTAGTCACAAAGCGGATGAGAATCCACCAAGGGAGCATGGTAGTTCCTTACAGTAAAGTTCAGGTGAGAACTCAATGGATCGCACTTCCACTCGACAATTCGTGACCCCCTAACAGTAACGGAAGGCACTCAAGCAGGTGGAGGAAGTAGTGACACTCGAGGTGTGTGAGAAGATGAAGGCTCACGAGCGCGAGTCGGAGCCCATTTGAGGGTTTGAGTACGAGCCCACTTTGAGGTACACTCCTTCATACCTGCAGAACTGGAACTAACGTCACCAAGCAAAGCCAAGCACCTTGTGGGACAGCGATGCCTGAAGGATCATTAAAGCTAAGTAAGCCCTGTGAAGAGCACATAACAGTATTGCCCCCTCTTAGTCAACCATGACCCCTTATCCATCTAAAAGGAAGGGAATTAGATGCTATGGGGAATATGAGGAATCCTCAAGTCCCTGATACTCTAAGTGAGGGAGTTTCGGAGAAAGAGTCTCCTCACCAGCAAGGTCTTTTGGGTGAACCCAAACAACAAACTGATCGTTTCGCAACATTAGGCACCTCTACGAATGGCAAGGATCAAGAGGGGAAAAAGCAGGGGACATCGTCTAAGCATCGTGACTCTCCTTCATTGGTGGAGGTAGGCCATCATCGGCTAGTTGTGTTAAAGATTAGAGGCCTTTTGGAAAGATGCTCCCTATCGTCCTTCTCGACCCCTTTCAATAGAGAGATTATGGACGCGTCAGGCCTTAAAAAGGTTAAGATATGAACCATCGACCCCTTTGATGGAACTACCGATCGGGATAATCACTTGGATGTCTAAGAGGCACAAATGTACATCTAGGATGTTGATGATGCTACTTGTTGTCGTTACTTTCCCACTATGTTGAAGGGAATAGTACATAAGTGGTTCGATGGCCTTCTCAATGGAAGCATTACTTCATTCCTCCAACTCGCTAAATTGTTTATTGCCCACTTTATTGTGAGTACGAGGCAGGGGAAAACTAGCATTCATCTCACCAAAATATGGCAGGCTAAAGGAGAGAACTTCAAGGAGTATGTGATAAGGTTTAACTAGGAAGCCTACATTGCTTTTCTCAATAGATTTCTTCCAGGAAAGCTCAAGTTATGCCTTGCAGGGAGTAAGTAGCTACACTAACATAAGCTTTACAAAGGGTCCAAGATTTCATATAAGCCACTAAGAGATGAGTTGGAGATGATTTCCTCCAATAAAGCACCTACAAGAGTCAAGAGAGGATGAGAAGAAAAGCGCAACTCTCAGTAGGAAAAGCACCCAACGAAAGTGGAGGAGAAGGTTGGACACTTCAATTCTAGCCCCCGTAACATCCTTACGGAGATCACGGGTAATCCATGTTAAGAAGACCAAAGGCTATCGAAACCCTGACCAAATTCATGAACAAGAACAAATATTGTGAGTACCCTGAAAACTTTGGGCACACCATGTCCAAATATTGTGAGCTTAAAAAGACCCTCCATCGGCTAGCCGACCAGGGGCAGCGTAACCGTTTCTTGATTAAGGGAAAGGAGACAACAAAAATCGCTGCAGCTCGAAAGGAAAGAAAGACATTATGGTGGTTGCGAATAATCAATGGAGTTGGTGACAAAAAATTGAGTGTCGGATACACGAAGGCCCAATTAGGAAGATCACCCAAGTTATGGCCACCAAGGAATTGAAGCCAATCATAGGACCATTCATCATGTTCAGTTCGGAGGACATGTGTCTCTTGCAAACCTCTCACAATGATGCCCTACCGATACAACTCAAAATCGTAACCGCTATGTGACGAATACTTGCCTCAAAAAGTTACAGTACGATGAGAAAGATATAAAAGTCATGGAGAACCCCCATTGTGAGCTTCGAGGGGCAAGAAATGTATCCATTGGGAACTAAAAGGCTACCGTCCAAGTGGGAGAGAAGGAAAACTTGCAAATTATTTGAGACAACCTTCCTAGTGGTGGACATCCCAATGGCATACAACGTCATTCTCGAGCGACCAACCCTTAGTGCCATCAAAACAGTAGCGGCCTACTACTACTCACGTAGTTTTAACTTGACGACAGCAAGGTGCGAAAACTCTACGAAGACCATAAAATGGAAATGGAATGCTATTACTTGAGCTTGAAATCCTTGGGAAAGAAGGAAGAATTACCCTCCGCCAAGAAGTTTAGACAGAACTAGGTGTGAAGGAAGGCAGCCACGGAAGCAATGGTAGTTCTCTCTGCTTCAGTGAAGGACCATGGAAGACGCCGCCTGAAACCGACCAGTGAAGTGGTTCCCTATAAGGATCCATCTCCTTGAGGGTGCGATCCCACACGAATGGTTGGACTCATTTGCTAGGTACTTTATTTTTTAGAAGATGATCTAATTTTTTATTTTATATTTTTTTGGTCAAAATACTACTCGAAACTAGGATGCAGGATTGTGGAAAACTGGGCCTTAGCCCTATTCAAGGAACCCGAATGGCCACAACTAGGTCCAATTTCCTGGCCTGGACTTTGTCAACAACCTCAGCCTAACCAAAATTTAGGTACAAGTATGATAAGGAACCTAGTTGGGTTTTTTAGACCAATTTCAAACACATATTCTGATCTAGGCAGGTTTTACTATCAAGATGCGAACCTACCTACGTAATTCCAATAGTGCATAAATAGGGTTTAGATGAAATAATAAAGAAAAACTTAAAACTTGCGAACTATATCACTTTTCAAAACAAATCATATTGATAGGGACAACTGAAGGGACACCGAAAGGACAAATTGATTTTGCTTCAAGAAGGTTTTGGAAAGGCCCTGTAGCAATCCCTAGTTTGGGAGCCATCTTGACTCCTTAGTCTCAAAACGAGGATCTAGATTCAGAGATGATGGTATGGTGATGTGATAGGGTGCATCTCATCACTGCCCATCAGCACTGACGACATCTACTAATCAACATGGGAAATTAAAACATAATCACACTAACATACACTAATGCAGAAGGTTAGAGTCATTTATTCAAAAAAAAATCAAAGCACAATGTTTATTCAAAAATAAGTAAAAAGGCAAACCATTCAAATTATTATGGCAAGCTGGGATGCAGATAATTAAAGGTTACATCTTTGCCAAACTATAATCAAATAAATTGGACGAAAAGAGATAAACAAAAGGGAAGAAAGTTGCAAAGCTTGCCCTCGAGATAACCCACTTGAATCTTCTTAAATAGCAAAGCAATGCTTTCTTAAATCGATTATCTGATTTCCTCCTGTAAACACTTACTCCTTCCTCTAAACAAAGAATCTTACAACTCTTCTCTATATTTTCTCTCACCTTGCTTGCAACTCTTAATGATTTTAGGTCAACATGTCCCTCTAATGATTTTTTGTCATCCTCCAATCAAATGGCCAGCCCCCTTGTTATAGTGGTTGAGGAGATTATGTGAATCAACGTAGGAAAAGGAGAGCTAGTTTTGCTCTAGTGACACTTAATCTAAACGGATTGGCTTGATAACTTAGAACTCTAATTAATTAATCAAAATTAATCCAATTAAAACTCTAGATACAGAAAGCTAATTCTAGTAGCGGTCTGTTTAACTAGTCTAATATAAACATGTCTCAGTAAAGCATAAAAGAGGGGATTTTGTCAAAGAGCCCGACCAGGTTCTCTTTGTGAGGAACCCGACTAAGTCCTCTCTAAGACTGGCCCCTTGGGCCACTTTCACCTGCAGACTGCTTTATGGACTCAATTTGTTTCTTTTTTTCTTTCAAACTATGAACATGTTGTAACTTTTGGAAGTATACGGTTTATGACCATAACAATTACAGGTATTACCCTTAGGGATGAATTATGATTTCAGGCTACTAAATTACTTTTTGCCGATATTCAAAGAATTAGTGACCAGTGACCATAAACCAACTTTGAAGAATTACTAAATGACAAAACTGAATTCAAGCAAACTGTAGCATCAAGAAAGTCAAAATAAAAAAAGCTTCGACCTTTATTAATGGTGAAATCAGAATGTTGGAGCAACCCAAGAACACATACGAGCCAGAGCACTCAAATCCAACACAAAATAAGCACAGAAACTGGGCAATTGAACTATAAATTTGAACCAAACAATGTCTAATTTTTTGAAGTGCTGATTCACTAGGTAGAATCAAGATTTCCATCAAATTCACTAGGTAGAATCTTATAACCAAAAACGAAAATTAAAAATTAAAAGATAAAACTCTATCCTACGTTGTCTGCTGCTCCGTCTCTTTAAACCTTCATTTTAAGCCCCCAAGAACGCCACCTTCTCCATCTCCATTACTCGTCCCAATTAATGGATTAATCACACGCTTCTGATGGGAAACATCAAAGCTCATTAATTAAAATGAAGCCAAATAATGATAATGGAGGTGAGAATAACGATTGATGTTAATTAAAGATGATTGAAGGAAGGGAAAGAGACAGAGTTGCGGTTATGGGGAGAATGGGCAGGTGAAGCAGCGTCAATGTCGGGCTTCCTAAGGTTCAGGCCGAGGACTGAGGAAGAAAGAAAAAGAAAGGGGGATGAAGAAGAAGCTGGCTCACATGCCCCGACGTGAGTTTTAAGTGAAGGACAATGATGTGGGTTGAGGGCGAAATCTGGAAAAAGAAGCAAAAGACTAGGCTGACACATCACGCAGTCCCAACCTTGAGAAAGAGAGAAGCGGGGAGCGCTGCAGGAGAGGGAAGGACTGGCTGGGCCGTGATGGTATTTGAACCGGCCGTGAGAGAGGGAAAGAGAGAAAGAGAAAGGAAGTCGGGCTCCAGTTTGGACGCCACTTGGGCCGCGGGATTAGGCTGTTTGATTTTTTTTCCCTTTCATTTCTTGTTTCTTATTCTCTTCAATCTGATTCAACTCTTGCACTTGTTTAAGCGATTTTTTTTTTGATGGCATATCTAGTTTCTTCAAAATAAATAAAAATGATACTAAAATTCTAATTTAATAATTTATTTTGAGCAAATATTAGACAATAAAAGGGTATAAATATATTATAATTTTAGGTTGAACAAATACCCCCACACTTAAGTTTTGCTCGTTTTTTAGTAAAATAAAACTAAGAATCCTAGAAAAATAAAATAAAATCCGAACTCACTTTCATAGGAATCACAATTGCACACTTGCACGTAGCATGTGCAATAAGTCCTTTCAACCCCTAGGATACTCCTAGTGGACGAGTAATATCTTGTGAGGGTTTGCAGAACATCTACCCACAAAATCCATAAAAAAAGAAAATCTTTTTTTCTAAAGACATATATAACATTGGGAAAAATCTATAAACAATTTGACCAACCATATCACTCAAGCAACCAAAGCACTAGATCACATATAAACACAATGTACATATCAAGAAATTCTAGTCTCCACTGATGACATCTGTACACAATCTTTCACCCCACTTAAAAACTATGTACAAGCATAACTGGTTAAACCTCACTTTAGGGAAATGTGGAACACTCTTGCTCATGTGTCTAAGATATAACATGGTTCACTCAATTCTCTTCCAATCAGACAAACTACCATAAGCTTGGTAAGATTCTTAATTTTCCACCACTAAAGTGCGATATGCAAAATAATAACCAAGATGACTTTTCAGGGTTCTAATGGGGCTAAGGGTAAAAGGTGATGAGAGGGACAAGCGATTTGGAAAACAAGGAGCTAAAAGCCGAAGCTAATGAGTAACCAACACTTACACTAATTATAATGAGCACACACCCTCTCAAAACACAAAATAAGAATACACCCCAATCAAATGGACCATTGGAAATGGAGTTATACAATGACAACATGCCAAACACTCTTAACAACTCTTTTTGGAATTTTTGAGATTTTATTTCAACTTTTTTTCATTTTTTTCCTCAATGGAAACTTTTTCTTTTTTTTTTCTTTTTTTCTTTTTTCTTTTTCCTTTTTTCTTTTCCTTTTTTTTTTCAAGAATAAAATGAATAAATGGGATGTACAAAAGCAATACAACTCAATTCCTAATAATGACCATGATACAACCCCTCATATACCAAAGTCATCCACCAAATTCATACAATATCCAAAAGTTACCCACCAAACAATGAAGTATTGTCCCACTAGTCTTGGCTTAGAGATAGAGAAATGTGTTTAGGCCAAGAGCTAAAATGAAGGAGTCATAACAAAAAGGGTCAAAGATCAAAAGGGGTTACCAAAGGATAAGCATTCAACACAAGGGTGACAATTTGGCTATGTAGCTCACAAAACAAAAGAATGCCTCTATCATATTATCATAATGCACAAGCTAAATATTATTTTAAAGAGAATCAAAGCAAGTTCTAGAGATTTAATCATAGAAGAGACATAGATGAAAGAAAAATGTGAGACTAAATTGATGAAATAGTCTATAAGGCTCAAAATCTTACAAGTTATCTACCAAAGTCAAGCTTGCTTAGAAATAATGTCAGGGGTTAGGATCGCACACAAACATCACACTTTAGACCAAGTTCTATCAATGCACACCACATCTATATATAACCTAGCACTAAGGTACAAGAGAACATGGTCAATGAGAAATAACACATATATTCCCCCAAAACAAAAGAAAAATCTTTTTTGGATTTTCAAAAAATTTTCATTTTTTTGTCCCTTTTTTTTTAATTTTTCCACCTCCACACATAAATCACACAACGTCCTCATTGGAAGTGGAAGGAAACATTAAATCACCAAATAAAAACTAAAAAGAAAAACAAATATACAAGAACAAGACTCAAAAACAAAAAGGACATGACTCAAAAATAAATGTACAACATATGTATGCAAAAGAAAAAGGAAAGCAACCAACTATATGAAAAGAAAAGAAAAGAAAAGTGAGAAAAGGAGAAAAGAAGGAAAGAAATTCCCAGCAAACCAGGTCGGGTGCTAAGTACACACGAGCTATCTCAGAAGCATGTCAACGATCAGAGTTCAGCTCGCGAAGTATCATACACTCCACATCTTCTTTATTCGGAAGCTCCAGAAACTGCTTCGCTTTTTGGCCATTCACTTTGAATTTGGTTTCAACTGTCAGGATCCAAAATTTTGACTGCACCATAAGGAAAAACATGTGAGATTATATAAGGACCCATCCATTGGGACCTCAATTTTCCTGGAAATAAATGGAGCTTAGAGTCATATAAGAGTACTTTCATTCCTGGGCAAACTCTTTCCTCAGAATATGTTTGTCATGAAACAACTTTGCCCTCTCCTTGTAAGATCGAGCACTCTCATAAGCCTTCGCTCGTATCTCATCAAGCTTACTCAATTGCAGTCTGTGCTCCTCACTGGCCTCAGTCGAGTCATAATTGAGCATTTTAATGGTCCACTAAGCTCTATGCTCAATCTCAATAGGGAGATGACAAGGCTTACCATAAACAACCCTATAAGGTGACATACCGAAGGGAGTTTTGAAAGCCATTATATAAGCCCAAAGAGCATCTATGAGCTTGTTAGCCTAATCTTTCCTGTTCTTGCTTACTGTGTTCTCTAGAATTTGCTTAATTTGTTGAGTGGACATTTCAACTTGGCCACCGGTTTGGGGATGATACGGGGTAGCGAGCCTATGGACTGTGGAGTACCTCTTCAGTAAGGCATCAAATGACTGATTATTAAAATGGGTACCCTAATCACTAATGATAGCTCGGGGTATGCTAAATCTAGTAAAGATGTTCTCTTAAAAGAACTTCACAAACACCTTAGCATCATTGGTCCTAGAATGGATGGCTTCAACCCATTTAGAAACGTAATCCACAGCTAATCAAATTTACTCATTCCCAAAAGATGAAGGAAATGGTCCCATAAAATCTATACCCGACACATCGAAAATCTCCACCATAATGACAAGATTCAGTGGCATCATATATCTTCTGCTTATTCTGCTAAAATTTTGGCACCTAGGGAAACTCTTACAGTATTCAAAAGCATCCTTAAATAAAGTAAGCCAATAGAAACCACATTGAAGAATTTTGGCTGCAGTCTTTCTTCCACTAAAATGCCCCCACATGCCTGGTAATGACAAAAAGAAAGGACACTCCTTACCTCATTATCGGGAACACACATCCTAAAGACTTAGTCAGAACAGTACTTAAACAAATAAGGGTCATCCTAAATGAAGAACTTCGCGAGGTGGAAGATCCTGTCTCTATCATTCTTGATCCAACCCTCAGGGATCCTATCAGCAACTAGATAGTTCACAATGTCAGCATACTAAGGATTGGGATCGACTGCATATAATTGCTCATCAGGGAAGCATTTAGAAATACTAGACTCACTATCTCCATCACAGAGAATCCTAGACAAATGGTTAGCAACAAGGTTCTCAGAACCTTTCTTATCCCTAATATCACAGTCAAACTCTTGTAAAAGCAAGATCTATCTCACAAGTCTAGGTTTAGCATCCTTGTTAGAAAAAAGGTGCTTAGGAGTAGAGTGATCAGTATAGACAGCCACATGAGACCTAATCAGGTAAGGTCTAAACTTTTCAAAACCAATTATCACAGCCAAGAATTCTTTCTCAGTAATAGTATAGTTTAGTTGGGCATCATTCAGAGTGTGACTAGCATAATAGATAACATGGGGCTTCTTATCAACACGCTATTCTAGAACAACCCCAACAGCATAATCAAGCGCGTCACACATCAACTCAAATGGTTCACCCCAGATAGGAGGATGAAGAATGGGAGTAGAGGTTAAGGCTTCCTTAAGCTTAGTGAATGCCACAAGATGACCTCAGAGAAGTGAAATGGCATATCCTTAGCTAACAAGTTGGTCAAGGCTTCGCTATCTTACTAAAGTTCTTAATGAAAAGACGATAGAAGCCATCATATCCAAGGAACGACCTCACCTCTTTTACATAAGTCGGAGGGGGAAGATTAATAATCATATCAGTCTTAGCCTTATCTACCTCAATTCGATTTCTAGAAATAATGTGGCTTGAGACTATTCCCTTTTTAACCATGAAGTGACATTTCTCCCAGTTCAAAGTTAAGTTTTTCTCCCTACACCTCTCCAACACTTTTCTCAGATTAGACAAACAATCATCAAAAGAAGACCCAAACACAGAAGGATCATCTATGAAAATTTCCATACACTGCTCAACTAGATCTGAGAAAATGGAAATCATGCACCTTTGAAAGATAGTAGGGGTATTACATAGTCCAAACAACATTCGTCTAAAAGCATATGTCCCAAATGGACAGGTGAAAGTAGTCTTCTCTTGAACCTCAGGAGCAATAGAGATCTGCGTATAGCCAGAATATCCATCTAAAAAGCAGTCAAAGGAATTTTCATCCAACCTCTCTAACATTTGGTTCGAGAAAGGGAGGAGAAAATGGTCATTTCTGGTGGTAGCATTGAATTTCCTGTAATCTATACAAACACGCCACCCATATTTAACTCGAGTAGGGACTAACTCGTTCTTATTATTCCTAATCACGGTATTACAGGTCTTCTTAGGAACAACTTGAACAGGGCTAACCCATTCACTATTAGAAATAGGATAAATAATCAGTGGTAACAACTTTAGTACTTCTTTCCTAACTACTTCTTGTAGAATTAGGTTAAACGCCTTTGGCGATCTCAGTAGGGCCTAACTTTGTCCTCCAAATGAATTCGATGTTACATAATGGAAGGACTAATGCCCTTGATGTCCCCTAAAGTCCAACCTATAGCTTCCTTGTTCTATCTAAGATAATCAATTTGTCCTTCTGGTCATAGTCTAGGTCAGAAGCAATAATGACAGGTAATGATTCATCGGGTCCTAGGAATGAATACTTAAGAGAGTTAGGAAGAGGTTTTAATTCAAGAGCAGGAGGGGAAATAGATTCATGAGCAGATTCAGAACCAGCAGTAAACAGACAGTCAGCAATAGAGCACAAGTCATCAAACTCAAACACATCATATTCAAGCTCATCATCCACAAGAAATGAGTCATGCTCAGCAGCAAACATATCATTAAAGTCATCATCAAATACAAAATCTTTTACCCAGTTAAGAGTAGAAAACTCCATATCATCAAAACCAAAAGGTTGTCTTTGCATGTTAAAGATGTTCAACTCTAAGGTTATGTTGCCACAAGATAGTCTCATCATACCATTCCTACAATTAATGGGGGCATTGACAATGGCCAAGAAAGGACGCCCTAGAATCACAGTGACTCGACTAGCTAAATTGGACACCTTCTCAGTTTCAATCACAACAAACTCCACAGGGTAAATAAATTCTACCATTGTAATCAGCATATCCTCAACTATACCCCGAGGCAACCTGGTCCATCTATTAGCTAATTGAATGACCATTTTGGCAGATTTTAGCTCACCTAACCCTAGCCTCGCATACTCAGGTGAAGGTATCAAGTTGATACTAGCCCGTAAATTAAGCAAAGCTCTATGAATAAGCCGATCCCCTATGATTATAAAAATAGTAGGGCAACCATGGTCCTTATAATTTACTGGGATCTGATGAGAAAGAATAGAACTAGCGCCAGAGGCTAAGAAAGTCTTTTTTGGGACACTAGTGGCTTTCTTGGTCGTACAAAGATCCTTTAAAAATCTAGCATATGGAGGCATTTACTGAATAGCATCGAGTAAAGGAATGTTGATTTTGACTTAAGAGAAGGTCTCTCTCATCTTCTCAACATAAGCTTGGTCTTTCTTTTTAGGCCCGTAAGGGAAAGGAGGTAAAGGCATATGGACTTTCTTAGCAAAAGAAGGAGAAGAACAATCTTTTGGAGGATCGACTAAATCAGAGAAAGCTTCCTCCTTAGGCTCCTCTTTTTTAGAAGGTGACTCAGAAGACAAAGGACTATCAGAATAATTAAGAAAACCATCAGTAGCATCCCATGACTTACTGGATTAACTAGTTTCCGGAGAAGAAAAAGAAGAAGAAGAATTTTGGAAGAATTGGTGAGGATACATGCAGGGTTTACTAGGATTTCTCACTTGATTGTCAATCTCTCGACCTGATCGAAGAGATACAACTGTATTCACTTTCCTTATAGACTCACTAGGGTTAGCACCAGAAGAAAAGGAGGTGTGACCCTTAGGTTTCACCTCAGGCTGACTTGGGAAAGTACCTGGCTCCCTAAATGATGATGCTAATTGGGAAAATTGTTTAGTTATCATTCTCATCATTTTTTCCAAATTAGTATTAATCATTCTCTCCATGTTACTATTAATTCTGTTCTAAATTTTATCAATGTCAATATAACCAGGAGGAGGTTGAGCTTAAGTTATAGAAGGTGAAGGTCTAGGTGCATTGGGCACACCTGGAAAAGCCAGTCTCTGAAAAGAATTGGCAGGATAGGAGATGGGCTGGGAATTAGGAACCGCAGCATCTGGTCCATTACACCGAGAAAAGTTAGGGTGATTTCTCCACCCTGGATTATGATAAGGGGAAAGTGGATCATTATTTGGTCTTTGAAAGGCCATACTTGCTTGCTCCTGTCCAGTTGCTAATTGGTGAGCAAAATAAGGACAAACACTCAAAGAATGATCTAAGGCCTAAAATGAGAATAGGACACCGTAGAAGTTTGAGATATTTGGGGAATCTAGGGAAACAACCCCTTTAGTATGTTTTCCAAACCAGCAATCTTATACTCTAAGTGACTCACATCAGAGACAGAATGCAATCAACCCCTTGCAAACCTAGAACTTAGACTGTCATTGTGAGCGGTTTCCTACTACATGGTCTTCTTAGCTAAGTCCTCTAGAAATTCCCAAGCAGTCATGGCGCTCTTAGAAAGAAAGTCACCCTGACAAATGGACTATACCATAGTTCTAGTCTATTGGTCAAGTCCTTTATATACAATCTAGCACAATCATCCTTGGTCTCAACCATGACGGGGACACTAGCATGGCCCAATAAATTTTTGAACCTATCAAAGTATTTTCAAATGAATCCCTATCTAGTTGCACAAATTGATTAATTTTGTTTCTTAGCTTAACAATCTTGGCATTAGGAAAATATTTTTTTAAGAACAATCTCACAAAATCATTCGAAGAAGTTACAAAATTAGCAGCCAAGCCATACATCCAACGTTTAGTAGAATCTTTCAAAGCAAAAGGAATCAATTTCATTTGTACAAGATCAATAGAAATACTAGAAAAATGCATCATAGAACATACTTCTTCGAATTCCCTTAAAATAAATGTGCATCCTCTAAACCTGTGAATTTAGGGAGCATTAAAGTATACTGAGGTCTCAATTCGAAATTCACATTTAGTCCAAGGTTAAGTATAGTGAAGCAAAATGGCAAAGCAGTCTTAGAAGGATAGAAAATATCACTCAAAGATCTTTCTTGTGCCATTTCTTCTAATTCAAGCTTGGGTTTAGGTTCGGCTTCTAAGTCACGGTCAGGGTTAACTCGTAACAAGTCTATTATTTTCAGGGTCTCTAATCCAACCAGTCACGTAAATCCCACACCCTCAATAAATGATTTTTTTTGTTTTTATCTTTTCTATTTTTTTAATTTTTGATTTTTCTCTTTTTTTTTTCTTGCCAAAACACAAAACACAATCAAAAAGTGAATCAAACCTAAAACACAATAAAAATAGAATGTAATTAAATCCTAAAAAAACAAAAACAACAAACAAAATAAACTAAAAGAAGACAGAAAATAAACAAAAACCTAAATAAGACAAATCTAAAAATAAAATTAAAACAGGAAATAAAACTCCTAAAATCATAACTCTATATACAGTAAATTCAACACAATCACAAGGGACATGAATATATTTTTTTCAAATTGTTTCTGTCCCGGAACTGTGCAGAATATTGCGAGCAGAATATTAGTTCCAAAATTCATAGAAAATTCCAGACTATCCCAAAAAATTCCAGAAAAATTAATACGAACTCCAAAAATTATTCTGAATCCACAAAAAAGATCAACACGGCAAAAATCACAGTAGAAATGCTCCAAAAAGTTTGAACAGAATCTTAAAAAGATGAAAATCCTGCACTGATGTTGCTTTTTTTTTAGTTCAGTTTTGCAAACCAAATTTGGTTAGTACTATTTTTTCTCAGCAGTAAATAACCTCTAAAAATCAAAATGATATTAATCTAAAAAAATATCAAAGTACTAACTTAATTCAAAAATCAAAAATAATCTAAACTGAATTACTAAAACTAAATAAAAACTCAATCAAAACCTAAAAATCACAAACATGAAATTAAAACGAAAATGACTCAAACGACTTGAAGCAACCAAATTTCACAAAACCATTCCTAGCAACGGCGCCAAAAACTTGTTGTAATTTCCTTAAGTATACGGTTTATCGTTGTAACCATTACGGGTTTCATCCTCAGCAATGAATTATGATTTCAGGCTACTAAATTACTTTTTGCCAAAATTAGATGAATTAGTAAATAGTACCCATAAACCAACTTTGACGAATTACTAAATGAAAAACTAAAATCGGGCAAACTATAGCATCAAGAAAGTCAAAATCAACAAGCTTTGACCTTCATTAATGGTGAAATCAGAATGTTGGAGCAACCCAAGAACACGCACGAGCCAAAGCACTCGAATCTAACACGAAATAGGCACAGAAACTGGGCATTTGAATTATAAATTGGAACCAAGCAGTGTCTACTTTTTGGAAGTAAATCATTCTTTCAATCAAATTCACAAAGTAGAATCTCATAACCAAAAACGGTAAATTGAAAACTGAAAGATAAAACTCTATCCTACGCTGTCTGCCCTCTGCTCTGTCGCTTCGAACCGTCATTTTAAGCCCCTAAGAATGCCACCTTCTCCATCTCTATTACTCCTCTCAATTAATGGATTAATCACATGCATGTAACTGAAAACATCAAAGCCCATTAATTAAAACGAAGCAAAATAATGGTAATGGAGGTGAGAATAACGATTAGTGTCAATTAATTAAAGATGATTGAAGAAGGGGGGAGAGAAAGAGTTGCGGTTATGGGAAGAATGTGCATGCGAAGCAGCATCGATGTTGGGCTTCCTAGGGTTCAGGCCGAGGACTAAGGAAGAAAGAAGAAGAAAGGGGGACGAAGAAGAAGCTGGCTCACATGCCCTGGGCGTGAGTTTAAGTGAAGGAGAGAGATGTGGACTGAGGGGGAAATCTGGGAAAAGAAGTCGAAGATTGGGCTAAAACATCACGCAGGCCCAACCATGAGAAAGAGAGAAGGGGGAAGCATTGGAGGAAAGGGAAGGACTTGTTGGGCCATGGTGGTATTTGAACCGGCCTACGAGAGAGGGAAGGAGAGTAAGAGAAAGGAAGTCGGGCTCTGGTTTGGACACCACTTGGGCCGCGGGATTGAGCCTATTTGATTTTTTTTCCTTTCATTTCTTGTTTCTTGTTCTCTTCAATCTGATCCAACCCTTGCACTTGTTCAAGTGAATTTTTTTGTTCACGGCATTTCCAGTTCCTACATAACAAATAAAATATTACTAAAATTCTAATTTAATAATTTATTTTGAGCAAATATTAGACAATAAAAGGGTATAAAATATCATTATTTTAAGTTGAACAGAGCCTATTTCCAAGAACTCAAGCTAGGATATTGGTTTTGTCATTGGGCTATTAAAATAAGATGCCATTTTTAGGCATCTGCATTCTTGTTCCATTGGATCCCTCACATCTTGAATGAACCATCCAACTCGGAAGAGACGTCAAGCCTGTTATATGGGATGGAATCGTACAACTCCTAGGGCTATACAAAGACCTCTTCACATTTAACTCTTTAAAAATGCCCAGGATAGCTCTTAACTTAATGGAACACAAGCTGAGTGTGGATCCCAACTAAAAGCCAGTTGTTCAAAAATGAAGGTAACTTAGGGCCAGAGAGGACTATGGCTACTGCAACCGAAGTGCAAAAAATTTTCAAAGCAGGGTTCACTTCACAAACTTAAACAAGACGTGTCCCAAAGATAGCCATCCTCTCATGAAGATAGACAACTTGTTAACTATGTAGCTGGCAGTGAGCATCTCAACTTCATGGATGCTTTCTCATGGTGTGACCAAATCCCTCTATCTAAGGAAGATCAAGAGAAAAGACCTTTATTATTAACACTGGCGCATATTTTCACAACATGATGTCCTTCCACTTGAGCAACACTAAAGCCACCTACCAACCACCTGTTAAAAAAACTTTTAAGCCCCTCATAGGGAAGCTGATAGAAGTATTTATGGATTATATGATCATTAAGAGCATGAAGGAGGTGGATCATGTGAGATACTTAGAAGAGACCTTCAAGATACTAATACATTCTGGCATCAAACTTAACCCAAGAAAATGCACCTTCATAGTCAAGTCTGGAAAATTCTTAGGTTACATGATTGATGAAAGAGAAATTGAGGCAAATCTCAACAAAGTGAAGACCGTGATGGACATGAGATGCCCTATAAAGGTGAACGAAGTGCAAAGCTTGACCGGCCAAATAGCCACAATTGGGAGGTTTATGTCAAGATCAATGGACAAGTTTCTTACTTTCTTCAAGGTGCTAAAGAAACAAGCACAATTTAGATGGGATAAAGAGGCGTAACAAGCCTTCCAAAGCCTTAAGGAATACTTAGGGAAACTCCCTTGGATGGTAAGCCCTAACACCGAAGAGCCGCTATTAGCATAGTTGGTAGTTTTCGATCACACGGTAAGTGCGGTTCTGTTGACCGAACGGGATGGACAACAACTGGTAGTATACTACGTGAGCCACGTCTTAGCGGAAGCTGAGTATTGGTATCCACCAGTTAAAAAGTTTGCTTAAGACTCATTGATTGCAAGTCAGAAATTGCGTCCTTACTTCGAGTCATCCCATGTGATTGTGTTAACTGATCAACCCTAACAAAACGTACCTTAACCGATATAGAAGCCCTCGAAGAATGCCAAAATGGGCTATCGAGTTAGCCCTTGTGGGATTAGCTATGAACCTAGAAGGGTGATCAAAGCTCAAGCCCTTACCAACTTCATTACCAAATGCTCGATCCCAAATGAGCCAAGGGTAGAAGATAGCAAATCATGGATCCTATACATTGACAGATCGATAACTAATGGAAAAGTGGAGTAAGGTTGATTGTGGTGTCCCCTAAAGGGCACACATATGAGCTCGCGTTGAAGTTCATGTTTAAAGTGTCAAACAATGAAGCTGAGTGGGCTCATATAGGAGCACGCACTGAAGTTCATGTTTAAAGCGTCAAACAATGAAGCTAAGTATGACGCCTTATGGGCTGGCATGAAAATTTGCAACGTGATAGGAGCAGAGCATCTTAAAGCCTACTCCGACTCCCGACTAGTGGTGCGTCAAGTGAAAGGGGAAAATGAAGCTCAAGATATAGCCGTGGTCGCTTACTTAGCAAAGGTGAAGGAGAAATCCTCCATGTTTAAGAAATTCAAAAATGAACATATGCCCCTATCAGAGAACCGACAAGCCGATGCCTTGTCAAAACCTACTAGCTCCTCCATGGGTGGTCACCCAAAAACATTTATTGTGAGATCTTATGTGAGTGGACAATTGACATAATGGAGTCAATATGGATCGGTAGAAGTGAGGCATGGAAGGGTCGCCTCATAAGATATTTCCATGGTGAAACCTTACCACATGACCTAAAAGAGGATAACCGCATCAAAAAGAGGCCTAAATGTTTCATGCTATATAAGGGTTCCTCTACAAGAGATCTTTCCCCTTTCTTCTCTTACGATGCACTATGGCTAAAAAAGTCAAAAGGATCATGGAAGAGATATGTGAAGAAGAGTGCAAATCACACATTGGGGGTCGAACCCTGGCCACGAAGGCTCTAAGGGTTGGGTACTATTGGCCAACACTCTGATCAGATGTAATAGAAATGGTAAGAAAATGCAACAAGTGCCAGTGATTTGCCCCCTGTATCCCCAGCCATCCACCGCTCTTGCGTGACTTCCCTGTTACCTTTCGCGAAGTGGGGCATAGACAAACTAGGTCCTTTTCCAAAGGCAACAAGTCAGCGAAAGGTCCTCTTTGTGGCTGTAGATCACTTCACCAAGTGGGTGGAAGTAAAAGTTGTCACGTCCATCATTGAATAGGAAGTTCAAAAAATTATTTACAGGAACATCATCACGAGGTTTGGGGTCCCAAGGGCAATGGTTTTTGATAGTGATCGCCAGTTTAACGCTGATGAGTTGCACAATTATGGTGTTAAATATGGCACTCAGATGAGATTTACAGCTGGCTCTATACCTCCAAATGAAAGGCCAAGCCGAGTCCGCCAACATGCCGATCTTGAACGGACTTAAGAAGAGGTTGGATGATATAAAGGGATTGTGGGCTAATGAACTCCTAGCCATACTTTAGTCCATGTAGACAACTGAGGAGAGTGTCATAGGGGAGACTCTGTTTATGCTTATCTGTGGCTCCGAAGTTGTGCTTCTAATGGAAGTCGCCATCCATACTCATCGAGTAACCATCTTCCAAGAGAACCTCAAGAACAATGTGTTAAGTGAAGCACTCAACTTATTACCCATAGTGATTGACGGCGCGTACCTCCAGGAGGAAATAGCCAAGAATGGAATGACTCGGTTCTACAACCAAAAAGTCAAAGCAAGGGCCCTACAGAAAGGTAACTTGGTCCAAATGAAGATGAATGTTATCAGGAGGGGGAAATCCAAGGAAAAAGCTCATTCCTCATTGGAAAGGACCCCACATGGCATTGCAAAATGTGCCCTGGGACATTCAGGCTCACAAAACTCAAAGGAGAAGAGGTGCTAAGAGCCTGACACTTAGACAACCTCTAGAGGTACCACATATGTGTAGGCGAAGGGTACATCAGGTAGTTTACGTTCAAGAATGGTCTGCTTCATTGTAATGCACTAGTTGTATGTTTGACCGTCCCCAGATCCTATTATCTATGAATATCAATGTAATTGGCCGAGGGAAAGAAACATCTACCTCCGAAGTTCGGTTGCTAGCTGAACTAAGAGGGATGGAAACTCGTTTAAGAACCCTCCTCTTTTTCGTAGGTTGAAGGCTTGAAGAGCTACTACTCGTCCCTTCCTTACTTAGAGCATCTGTGGGCTAGGAGGTTGTCCCTCCAACTTGCTCAGGATACATTAAATTCTTCAACTACTCTAATGCTTGGCTCTTTATATGCGCTTCCAATGTGATAACAATATTACGAGGGAAGAAATACACTTCAAGGAGAGGCCACGCTTAATGTACCTTAACTTTCATTGCTAAGAAGAAGAACATACTGGAGGAAGATTCCAGACCTGTTGGATGACGTTCTCTCTGACCTGCTTCTCTCGCCTCGCTTGTCAAGTTGCATGCTCTTTCCTTTGGTCAGCATACCCATCATCCTGATCATTGCATCAATAGCCTTCTTTACAAACACAAAATCTAAATTTGTTAGATTACCAAAGAAAGAATGTAAATAAAATGAATAAGCAATAATCAAGTTACCATAGAGGATAGCCGAATAAAACCCAGCAGCACCTAGGAAACAATCGAAATCAAATAACTTCTGATGAGGAAGCCAATTACCTGGAACATTCATGATCTTTACTAATCGGGGATGGACATAGTGGATGAGACAAAAGTAACTGATGGTGACCATCTCTTTCTCCCCAGGGGTTGTGCCAGGCTTATTTGAAGTCTTGTTTAGACCCCTCTTATTCCATATAAGGATGGTCCAATCCCCGTTTACCTTCTTGATATACACAAATTTGTACTTTCATCTATGAACAAAAGAAGGTTTGTCCCGAGCTGGCAGAAAACCAGGCGGTTGACATCCGGTACCAACCTCTTCCCCCGCAGGTTTTTTTATTTTATTAGATCACATGGAAATTTATGAAGGCCAAGTTCGTACAGTCCAGATGCTTAAGCTTGCACGTGGCGATAAAGGACAAAATGGATGCCCATGCCTTCGGAACGAGTTGGACAACCGTAAAATCATATATTTGAAGGATTTGCATAGCAACCTCGGAAGCAAAATTCGAAAATCACGCTTTAAGGTCTTCAAATACACCACGATGCAAGCTGGAGGGGGTTCACCATAGTGTTAGTGGGCCAGGGGATGATTACCCCATAGTTGCACTTAGAGGTAAACTTCACTTTGAAGTCGGTAAATTTCTTGACGTCTTCATGGTAGTTGAGGTTGATGTAATGGGAATTAGGTTCGTCTTTGGGCCAGACCTAGCATGGCCGCTAGAAGAGGAATGATCCAACTCCATGGCATTTACTATGTTGGTGTTTAGCATGCCGATGCTAGCAAAAAGTCCAGGAAGTGGGTTAGTTATAGACACCTCCCACGGATACGATATGGGTTTACCCAAAGAATAAGAGTCAAAAGATAAGGAGCTATTAAAGTTCTTTTATGAAGTTTTGGTTCACAAGGAGAAAATCTCGTAGTGAATTATGGTGGGTGGACTTCCCGCGTATGTAGTTTCCAGTTCGAGGTTATTATAATAATTACCTAAAGAGCCAACAGCTCCTCCGGATAAAAGGGAATAGTACGAGTTGACGGAATTGTTATTAAAATGATCGCCTACAAATCCCGATTATAGGCTAAAAATGACCCTAAAAGATAGGGAAATGAAGGCATAACTATGATATAAGTACTTGATAAGGAGCACTAAAGTAGAAAAGGAAATGATCGGTACCTTAGCAAGACTCAAAGCAACAAAACTCCTCCTTGGCTTTCTCACTCTAAACTTTTCTTTCTAAGAGCTTTGATCGAGAATGGCACATGAATGAAAATGAGGATAAAGGGAGGAGAAACACCTATATAAGTGTGAGTCGCACACTAAGATTTGTGCCTAGATCTAATGGCTGGCATCAGGTGTAGTGCCACTTGCCAAAATCTTGGATGGGCAACGCCAAAAACAAAGGACCGAATTGACATTAGTTAGAATGGGCTTAATTAAGAGGGAGAGCTCCAATCCTTAATTGAAATGAGTCGAATAGAGAGGGAGGGCTCCCGACCGATTAGAGAGGAGAAGAGCCCTCCCTTAGGATTGAATTGACTTCAATTCGGATAGGCTGAATTGATAATGAGAGGTCCTCTACTCAATTGAGATGGGCCAAATGGAGAAGGAGGTCTCCTTCTCTCTCTATTCAAGTAGCCGAATTAAGAGGGAGAGCTCCTCCCCTCTCTATTCGGTTAGGCCAAGGGATGAATTGAGAAGGAGGTCCTTACCCCCTTTATTCGGCTAGGTCGAATTAAAGAGGGGTGCCCTTCCCTTCTATTCGGCTTCGCCGAATTGGGAGGTAGGTTCATCCCTTCTATTCGGATAGGCCAAATTGAGGGAGAATCCCCCTTTCTATTTGACTAAACTGAATTGAGGAATGGTTGTCTCTCCCACTCTATTTAGCTAGGTTGAATTGGAGAGGGAGAGCCCTCCCCATTCGACCAGATCATCCGGGAAGCTTTGAATTGAAGCATACGGAGGAAAATATAAGGTAAGATGACCTGAACTGAGTTAAGCAAAAGTACCCACTGATAAACAAAAGCAATAATAAAAAAGATAAAAGTATGAAAAATTCATAACTTGTTACGTTAAAAAAGAATAAGCATGCTCAAGTCGACAAATGAAAGAGTTCGTTGCTACAAAAGTTCGGGACATGGTAAACATGACAACATTACAAATAGAAACTGCATTACAAGGACAAGTGGTCACTTGAAAAACAAAATAACAAGACACTACAAAGTAAATTAGATTCACATAATCCATTCTTTGCAGACAAGAAAAGGCTAACTGATCAGCATCAAGGTTTGGAATTAGAGCCACGCCTCTTCTCGGTCGGAGGAAGTAGTTTCTTCTCTTTAAGAGGTAGCAAGAGGTAGCCCTTTTCGCCTAGTAAAAGGGGGTTCTCCACCTATAAAGCACCTTCTGCCTTCTCCTTAGTGAGGAACTGCCTTTACTCGAGAGATATGCTTGATTCTTCCCTCAAGCGGCTCTCATTCTTCTCTTCGGAAGTGCTCTTATCTTCTCCTTCGGCAAGGATCATCCTTTATGGAATTGGCAAGGTTCATGAACTTGAGCTCTCCATCAAATTGTTTATGTCCAACCAGATTTCGAACCTTTCCTAATGAAACACTTCCAGGGCCTCCATCAAATCCTAAGCCACCAAAGGTGAAAGGATTCTGAGCAAATTGCCTCTTATAGATGAAAGTGTAGAAGACAAATTGAATGATCTCGGGGAATCTGATATCATAAGCAAAGTGAGGACAAAACGGTGCCCAATGCTATGGAAGAAGTCTAGATAGAGGGGCTAGGAGCTCCCTTGGAAGCTTCCTAAAGTCAAACCGTGTTAAGATGGACCTGGCATCTTCTTTGCTCTCGAGAAAGGGAAAGCAATGCTTCAATATTTGAGACCACCAAATGCAACACACCTTAAGAAGAAAGAGCGGCCTTACTTATACCCCTCACATCTCACCCAAATACCTTAAAAGATGTCTCGATAAGATGTGAAGGGCTAAATGATTAGAATATTTAGGACCCCGCTAATGGGAGACTGACACGTGATAAAGATCAATTCAACCCATGTCAAAGGTTGACCTGAAAGGAAAGTGGGAAAATTAGGAGGGCCATGACAGTTATTTTGGCCATTGGTTGAGCAATGATCATTGTACCCCTGAATGCTGACCCAAAGGGTATAAATAGCCCAACTTATACCATTTTGGGGGCTTGGGGCTTTTTACTATTCATGACTTGACATATTAACCTTTACAAAAAAATAGTAAATTCCCTCTACCCTCTCTTCCTTCTTCTCACTACATCTTTTTCTGAGACTGACTTGAGCATCAATGGGGCCTTCATGCGAGAAAACACACGGGGTTGGCCTTCGTCCAAGTCGTCAAGAAAAAGAGATTTCGACTCTGCCAGCTAGGTGGTACGTCAGCCGAGTGCAGGTCTGAACTTCTCTTTTACTCACTCAAGCTTCTTCTGAAACAATATCTACTAGTCAAAGTTTCGTTCTCAATCAAATTTTGTCCACAAAAAAATATTGACTAAACGGTGCTATATTGTTCATAAAAAAAACTAGCATATTGTTCATTAAAGAATGTCATATAGTTCAGCAAAAGATTAACCTATTGTGCAATAAAAATGTCAAAATTTTTATCAATAAAAAGTGTGGAGTTCACAAAAAAAAATTGTCCACCAAAAACTTTTCACTAAACAATAATCTATTGTTCACCAAAAACTAACCTACTATTCACTTAAAGAACTTTTATGATAGTAATCTTCAACTGATCACCCAAAAAAAAAACCTTAAAACAAATAATTCTTTCCTTATTGAAGAGAATGGTTCCTCAAGCTCCCAAGATCAATATAATAAGGAGATAGTCACACCCAAAGGATGCTCCTCTTGGATTCAATCTCAAACAAGCTAGAGGATTGGGAGGTTTGTGCCAAGATAAGATACTAGTGATAACTTAATTACTTTCTATCAAATTCCTCTTCTGAAGGCTCTTAGCCACCATAGAAGAATTCTAAAGAAATGCTATACTTATCACTCTTGAATAAGCAATAAAGATGTAGAGATTTTAGCGAAAGAAAATGACCATTTGTCACTTAGTTCATAATTCAGCTCAAGTTGCCTTTACATGGAGATAATTGGGTCTATGAATACCCAAAATAGAGGGTATTACTTTTTACATTAGTGGGGCAAGTGGGCCAATAGGGGGTTACAAATTATCCTAGAAAATAAAATCAAGATGCTAAGATAATTACAATCAAGATGAGCTATGTTTTCGAGGATTCATCATCCATCTTCTAGGGAGCTTTTTGAAGGCTCTACTTCACCAATAGAGGTTGCGCCACTTGAAAACCCTTCCTTGGTGTGTGCAGAATCACACATGCTAAGTAATCTCAAAGATAACAACCGAGTCTCTTCGATTAAGGCCAAATTCCAGAGTGCTCCAAAACTAAAATTTTGTGCACACTCCACATATTTAGACCATTTCTCCCAATAATGGAAAACCAATGTGAAATTTTAGCTCAAGAGGCTAAAATAGACATCTTATGAATCAGAAAAAGTTAGGCTTACTTCGTTTGGATTTTTCCAGTAGGATATTAACTTGGCCCACATTCGGCAAATTTCTCGATAAAAACCAGCATTGATGAGTCAGGATTTTTATCACTTTGGGGAAATAAAATGCTCGGGATTTTATTGCATAATCCTAAATTTAACTCTCTAAGCTTCCCAGCAATGCATAAAGCACTCCAATTGGCCCTCATTTGGATGGTGAGAAGTCTAGTCAAAGCTAAGTGAGGTGCTGAAGTGTGACGATCTTGACTAAGGAAGAATGGCTTGGACTTTGGTATAGATGAGGGTGTAGCCAAGAGTTGGTTTGGGGCATGGTATGCATCAACCTCCATTCTTGAGAAGGATTTTCCCTCAAATCCTTGGGATTAAAATTCATTAACATCAATCTTGTATGCCTTTTACCACTGTTGGGTTTGAAAACACCCAAAGTATGAAGGACTCCTCTCTTCTTGAATGTGTAGGAGTTGTTGAGGATCTTTGGGAGGACATCAAAGCAATGCGTTACTCTCCTAGGCTTCATAAGCACATTGAAAATCTCAACATACTCATCACAAGATAACTCAAACTCATCATACTCAAGAGAGGTATCACTTATGGCTTGATCACACTCATAAGGGTGTTCTCGTAACTCCATTTTGATGAGCAACGGAACCTTAGGAACATGTTCATTTGGGATTTCATCTTTAAGGTCTTGGCGAGCTATAAGGAGTAACGGTTTCACTCCCTCACTTATGTTTGGCTTCACTATTAATAAGGCAATTTGAGGCTTGGTCTTACTAGCGGCACACTCTTGTTGTGTTTCACTCTTGTGGGGGCTTTTCTTACTTTCCTTCCTCGGTTTAGCTTTGTGAGTCTCGAATGGAGGTAAAGGAGCCAATGAGAGGCCTGTTTCGTTGTGCTTGAGTGAATAAGAATTAGCATGCCCATCATAAATCACATGATTATAATATAACCATGGTCTACTAAGCAACAAATGACATGCATCCATAGGGAGGACATCACACAATACTTCACCATAATAAGGACCAATTGAGAATGAAATAAGAGCTTGTCTCGAAGCGGTTATCTTATCGTTCGTTCCTAGCCATTGAAGAGAGTATGGAGTATGATGCTCCTTCGTGTGAGTTTGTACCTTGTCAAAAAAATGTCTTAGAGTCCACGTTGGTGCAACTACCACCATCTATGATTAAGCCACAAACTTTGTCTCTAATGGTGCACCTTGAGTTGAAGATTTTTTCCGCTAGGCTATCATAATAAGGAACCCTTATGACATGGTGTGGCCTTTTTATCAATGACAATTCTCCAATATCGAAGTTCCAACCAGGGAGTTGCTTTTGATCGAGGGGCATTTCTTATGGGTCACTCTCGTGTGTTTTTCCTGTGCTTGACAAACATCGGCCGGATGTTCCACTCCCACCCCCTCCTGTCTAGCGACCACCACCCCTACAGCCTCCAACTCAGTAGCCAACTGCCTCTCCATCGCAGGCTGGCTCAGGGGATTCTTCTTAGACGTCGGGGGATTTGGTACCTCTGGCGAGGTTCAAGTGGTGGTACATGCATCGGGCTCAATGGAGTTGATAGAGCTGACTTTAGAGGAGGAAGTTGACCTAGACGATGAAGAGATGGAGTCAAAGGGGGAGGAGGATGTGCATGTGCTACAGCAGCCATTAGAAGAAGAGCCAGAGGATTAAGAGGATGATTTTGGCGATAAGGACTTAAATGTAGGGATGTCTATGGATAACGATGACTTAGGCGAAGAGGACAATGATTCTTTTGACCCGGATTATGATCGTGTAAAACCACAAAATTTTATATTTATAATCCTCGAAAAAGGGTTAGTTTCTTAAGCTGGTAGGAAATATTTTAGAACAGACCTTCATTAGTTAGAATTTTGGAAAGAACCCATCTTTCATTATTGGGCCCAATCCAAGCTCTTGACTAAAAATTATTAATTTTAATTTTAAATTGAAATTAATAATTTATAAAACAAAATGTTGGGCTTTTGAAATATAAATTTTATTTGAGAAATCCAGATTTTATTAATTAAAGTCTTCTCTCAAAAGTTCAAATTTTAATGATATTTAATTGGGAGGTATTTGTCCGCTGGTAAAATAAAACAAAAGTTCTCTATTTTTTCCCTTCAAACCCTAGCTAAACCTCCCCCGCTTCTTGAGCAGCTGTGAGGCCAAGAAAAAAAAAAATCTGCTTTCTTACATGAACCCCCATTCAACCCTTATCTCACACATCTCTCTCAATTGACAACCCTAGCACCTCTGCCCCCCTTTTCCCTTTTATCCACCACCTCCCCCTCCAATAGCAGCATCCACCACCACCATCATGCTACCGCCGCCGCCCCTGTGCTTCCCACCAAGGCCCCCAAGCCTTCCTTCCTCCTTAATTTTCCTTGGGTGAGAAAGTTAGCTTTTTTGGGGTTGTTTAAGTTTAAAACCTTTATGCTTTTACAAAATGGCTTTTCACAAAAAATTCACTCAATTTCTATACTCTAATTACTTCTCTTTCATGATTGAAATATAGTACTCAAATTTTGGGTAATTCAAAAGCATGCAAACGACCATCACATCTCCCACTTTTGTATTCAAGGTAAGCAATAAACTTTCTCCTCAAAACCTCTTTTGAAATGGGGCTTGGATAAATTTTAGTAATTTTATAGTTGTTATTGATGCGGGTAGAGGATTATTAGAGAGGCTAACTGAGGAAGGAGCTTGGAGGCGGGTAGAGGATGCAGATGCAATGTGGAAGGTGATGGCAGATTGTATTCGAAGGTCAGCTAAAGAAGTCCTAGGTACTTCAAGAAAGGATGGTAACAAATTGAAGGGTGCCTAGTGGTGGACCGAGGAGGTAAAGGAGAAAGTCAGGGAGAAAAAAGAGGCATATGCTGATTTCATGAACAGTGGAGTGGATGGAGAGAGAGTTATTAGTAGAGCTAGATATAAGGCGGCAAAGAAGGTGGTCAAGGAAGCTATTGCAGTATCTAAGAGCATGGATGATGAGAAATTATATCATAGATTGGGGACCAAAGAAGGGGAGAAGGAAGTCTTTAAGTTAGCGGGGGCTAGGGAAAGAAGAACAAGGGATTTAGGTGCTGTGAGGTGCATCAAGGATAAAATGGTAAGGTGTTATTTGAGGATGCAGAAATCAAGGAGAGATGGCAAAGATACTTTTCCAATCTCCTCAATGGTGAAGGGATGGAAGAGTCCAGAGGCAGGGAACGAGAGTGTGGTGAGAGGAGGATTGACCTGCGAGAGTGTGGTTATATCAGTAAAGATGAGATTGAAGAGGCCTTGGGGAAGTTTCGCAATGGGGAGACAGAGAGTCCAGATCAAATACCAGTGGAAGTGAGGAAGTGTTTGGGTGATGAGGGATTACAGTGGCTAACGGAGCTTTTCAATGTTATTTTTAGGACCACGAAGATGCCCGAAGAGTGGAGGTCTAGTACAGTAATCCCTTTGTACAAGAACAAATGTGATATTCAGGATTGTAATAATTTTAGGGGTATTAAGTTACTTAGTCACACGTTGAAGTTATGGGAAAGGGTGATTGAGAGAAGGTTGCGAAAGGATGGGTCAATTTCAGAGAATCAATTTGGTTTTATGCCAGGCAGGTCGACCATAGAGGCGATTTACCTCCTTAGAAAGCTCATGGGTTTGTATAGAGATAGAAATGTGGATCACCACATGGTGTTCATTGACCTAAAAAAAAGCATATGATAGAGTTCCGCGGGAAGTGTTATGGATATGCTTGGAGGAGAAAAGAGTGCTACCCTTGTATATTCAAGTTATTAAGGATATGTACGAGGGAGGTAGGATGCCAGGAGGGGTCACGAATGACTTCTTCATCAGTATGGGCCTGCACCAGGGTTCTGCCTTGAGCCCGTTTCTTTTCACTTTAGTTATGGATGAACTTACAAGTGGGATTCAAGATGAGTTACCTTAGAGTATGCTTTTTGCAGATGACATTGTTCTCATCGATGAGACCAGACTAGGAGTTATTGACAAGTTGGAGTGATGGAGGCATACTTTGGAATCTAGAGATTTTAGAGTTAGTAGATCGAAGACAGAGTACCTTCATTGTTGTTTCATTAGGAGCGTAGATGCAGGGGGGAGAAGTCACTCTAGATGGGAGGCCGATACCTAAGGTCGATAAGTTTAAGTATCTAGGCTCGATTATTCAGCAGAATGGAGATATTGACGAAGATATTAACCAGCGAATAAAATTAGGCTGGCAAAAATGGAAGTATACCTCGGGCATGTTGTGTGATAAGAGGGAACCCATTGGACTGAAAGGCAAAGTCTATCGCATGGTAGTTAGGGCGGCAGTTCTTTATGGATCGGAATGTTGGCCTCTAAAGAAGACGCAAGTCCAAAGGCTGACGGTAGCAGAGATGAGGTCGATAAGGTGGATGTGTGGCTATACGAGGATAGACAGAATTAGGAATGGAGTTATCAAGGGCTTAGTTAAAGTATCTCCCATTGGAGATAAGATGAGAGAAACAAGACTCCGATGGTTTGGTCATGTGAAGAGGAGGAGTGTGGACGCTCCAGTGAGGAGATGTGAGATGATCAATATCCCCGAAGGCAAAAGAGGGAGGAATGACCAAAGAAGAGCTTAGACGAGGTGATTAGAGAAGACTTGAGGGTTGTCGGTTTGACAGAGGATTTGGCTCAGGATAGGAAGTTGTGGCGGGATAAGATTAAGATCTTAGATCGCTGAGAGTCGATCCCATAGTTATCTTTTGGTTCCTGTGGCATAGTGCTGGTAGAGGTTTGTTGTGTTTATACGCAGGGTGTGCTGTCTGTTGAGAAGAGTTCTCGTTTGCTTACTACTGGTTGTTTAGGTAAGTTACCTCCCTCCGATATATTGTCCTGTTATTTCATAGCTTCATCAACTGATCTTTTATCTCAACTATCCCTTACTTTAGAATCTTTCTTCTATAAAATGTTTTCCATTAAGTGTTTGCACAAAATCTTTCTTCTGAAAATATTTTCACAAAACCTTTTTTTGTGGGTCTCTTGGAATCAGCTTCTCTACGGGTAAGAATGCCGGTAGGGGTAAGGTTGCCTACAGCTGGATATCCCCAGACCCCACGAAAGCAGGACCCACACTGGGAGTTGTTGTTGTTGTTGTTGTTGTTGTATAGTTGTTATTGATGATTAGGAGCAGTTTTGGATTGATTTGGGTGAGTTTGGTTATGTGTAACACGTGAATTTATGCTTGGGATCTAGGGTTAGTCAGCACTAGAAACTGCCCTATAAGTGCACCAATTTTATCAATTAAATAGCTTTAATGCGCTATCTCAAAACTCATGTAAAACTTCATGAAAGTATACCTATGAGTTCATGACTTTTGGGTTTAAAATGAGGGAGAAGTAAATTTTCTCACGAAACTGCGTAAATCTGGACTGAAACATACTATGTGGGAAGAAGTGACATTTTGAGGAAGTTTTTGCAGATTCTTGGGAATTTTCTTAAAATAAAATTGTAGTATATAAACATACCTTTCCAGAATATGCTTAACCACCTCCATAGGAGGTTTGTAGGCGAAGATATGGCTTCTGTAAATTTGAGAATAATCCTGACCTGAAACCGCCATAAAATCCTAATAGGTTTAAGTTGTATTAATTATTTTTCTGAGGTATTTGAGTTTGAAAAAGTGATATGGATTCATAAAAATCAGAATATAGGGATGTTGGTCCTATTAGAGTGGTACTAGTGGTATGGTTGACTCATATATTGAAAAAGAATAGTTTTTGGTGTAAGAATTCACTCACGTTAGTCCCTGTTGGGACGCTTTAATTATACCGTTTAAATCCAATGCTCTAGTTCTCAAGCTAGGCGCCTATGCTTCTTCGATGTAATGTCTATGCTCTAACTCTCCTTGGTTGCTCTTTTAAAATGATTTTGGATGTTTATGAACTATTTTGCGATGTTGTATGCTGAGGGGATCTTATATGTGAACTGTGAACTGCAACTAGAGATTTTGTGATTTTATAAATGTGAACATCATGTGTAACTGAATGTTTTATTTGAGCAGTTCATGTTTTAAGTGGTTTTGTTAAGTAGTAGAAGACTGTTTGACATGGGTTGGGCTTTCGAGAAGCCAAACAGATTATTCATAATATACCAATCCTAAAGTGAAAGACTGAGGCGAGTTTGGGAGAGGGTGCCTCCTGAGATCAGTGTAGGTTTACCTTGATATTGAGGCATGTTGCTCTCCCTATGTTATAACATGTGGTTTTTGGATATGCGCCATTGTAGATGGGTGTATGCCAAGATGGGTTTTGGTAACCCATATGGTTGTTCGGGGGAAGGCCATAAGACCCTCAGATTGGGTCACTTGCCAAAGATAATTTACTTGCTGACTTCTTAATAGTGGTTATTACTTGAAATGGAAGATCTTAAATGGGTTAGGAATCGTTTTCGAACTATTTGAATATTCCCTCTCACCCGTAAATGTTTGAAATGAAATTAAGTAGGTGTTTTATGGTTAGGGGTGGACATTATTGAGCTTCGTCTCACTATTTGAAATGCTTTGTTTTCAGATAGTGATGTGCCACACGGGAATGGGATGTGAGCAAGGCCATGTAGATGTTTAGATTTTTTTTTTATTTGCATTTAATAATATTGAAGTTATAGTTGATACTAGATCTTGACCTTGACTTTAGTTTATTCTAATTAATTATCTTTTTGTGTTATATTTCATTGTGAAACATGGCAGTGACACCCACTATGATATTTCCGTTGCACTAAGTAGGCTAAGTATTAGCAATAAAAATGATTTAGAATTTTCGGGGCGTCACAATCTGTCTTAGGATCGTTAGAGTTAAAGCGCGCTCACTTTATCCTTGGGCTTTGATTTTTGCTTGTATATGCAGTATAGTTGGTGCAGGGATATATATATATATATATATATATATATATATATATATATATATATATGTATATATATATTGCATTGCATGTGTATATGATATATATAAGCAGGCTAACCTAACTAGCTATGATGATGTAATCCGCCCTTTTCTTTTTGGGTTTGGGGCGGATTTGACTCAGTAGATGACTTAAGTTAGTAAGTATGGAATGGGGTTAAAGTAGAGATCCCAGGTAAAATGTGGAAATATTGACGTGATGTATTGCAATATTCTTTTGGTGGACTTTATGTATATGTATATGCAATGAAAGTAGTATTTGAGTTAAATTGTGTTTTGATTTTGAATGATTACTATTTTGTTATAATATCATGCAAATTTAGATAATAATCTTTGTTTATGCTAATTCAGTATGTCGGAGTCGGCAAATAACAATTTGAATAATAATTAAGGTGAGACTCAAGGTTCAGGCAACCAATAGTGCGAGAACCTCCAGTAAAACTTTAGTGGAGTTCCAACGGAGTGTCTAGTGATGTTGAAGGTCTGGACTATTGGAAGAATTTGGTAGTTGAGTTGATGAAAAAGATTCCTTATGTACCTCCAGAAAACCTCCTAAACCTGATAAGTTGGCTGATAGGATAGCTCGATGCAACTCTAATAGTTTATGATGGAAAGCTTGATCTCATAGAACTGGAGGATTGGATTGGGGAATGGAGAAAATAATTGAAGTGGTGGAGATACATGAGGAGAAAAAGGTAAATACAAGGACCTTTTATCTAGCTGGTAAAGCACATATCTTGTGGATCACTATGAAGGATAAATTACAAGGACTTGAGCTTACTTAGGCTAGTTTCTTGAGGAGCTTAGGTCCAAGTTCTATCCGATCACGGTTCAACAACAAAAGAAAAAGAAATTCATGAAGTTAAAGATAAGTGGCAATATGATAGTGATGCAGTACGCTAGCAAGTCCACTGAGTTATTGAGATTTGCTCCGGACTTTGTGGCTTCTGAAAGGTTGAAAATGAGAAGATTTGAGGAAGATTTAGCTTTTTATAGTTGAAACCAATTGGTTGATCAATCAATTCATCCTTATCAGGAGTTGTATGAAAGAGATGTTGAGGTGGAGCGAGTAAAGAGTGAACTGAGGGTCTTAAACGCGGGGAATTAGAAGAGGAAGTGGAATGATCGTGGCACATCAAACAACAGTGTGCTTCAGAAGAAACCTGTTGTTGGCCCTGCTAAAAATCATCTAGTGGCTTCAATAAAACCTTGTGGAAAGTGTGGTCGGATGAACCATACTATAGCAGAGTCCCATATAGGCACTAACAAATGCAAGTGGTGTGGAAGCCCTCATTACTCGATTGCCACTTGCCCAAGAAGACAGAAGGACACATAAACAGAAGTTGCAAGGCCATTAGCACCGCCATGTAATGGAACCCTGCTCCCTAAACTTGCAATGGCAGGACGAGCTTATATGATGAGCAAGAAGGAAGCTATCGTCTCTGGCATGGTTGTCACTGAAACCCTTTTTAAATTCAAAGTCATTTTATGTTTTGTTTTATCAGGTGCTACTCATTCATTTATATCCACCCGAATTGCATTGCAATTGAATATAAAAAAAGACAAAGAGTGGGCCAACTATAGAATTAGTTTATCAAATGGGCAAGTGATAAAGTGTCTTATTCTCTTTAAACATATTCCTATTGTGATTGCTAAGGAGTTTCCTAGAAACTTAATTCAGTTGATATGTTAGAATTCGATACAATCTTAGGAATGGACTAGTTGACTAGTTCTAGGGCAAAAACATATTGTAAGGACCTTAAAGTCACTCTAAAGGATCAAGAGGTCGAGAGGTATGTTTCTACAGTGAAATACTTGGGAAAGAGTATTCTATAATTTTAATTATGAAGGCAAGCAAGCAATTAAAGGCAAGCCTGCATAGGATGTTTATGTTATGCCATTGAAGTTAAGGAAGAGGAAGTGAAAAGTAAAGACATCCCTGTGGTTTGTGAATTTCCTAATGTTTTTCCTAATGAACTGCCTAGTTTACCTCCGTAAAGGGAAATTGATTTTGAGATTGAGTTAACCCTTGGTGCAAAGCCTATTTCGAAAGCCCCATATAAGATGGCCCCAATAGACCTCAAAGAGTTGAACCCAACTAGATGGATTACTATAAAAAGGTTTATCAAGCCAAGTGTATCACCCTAGGAAACCCCAATTTCGTTTGCAAAGAAAAAGGATGGAACTTCAAGGTTATGTATAGATCATAGGGAGTTGAACAAAATTACCATTAAGAAAAAGTATCCTTTGCCCCAAATAGATGATTCGTTTGATCAATTATAAGGAATTGGGGATCTGCAAAGATTGATTTGGGTTCTGGTTACCAACAGCTTAGGATTAAGCCAGAAGACATTCCCAAAACAGCCTTCAGAACTATATATGGTGATTATGAGTTTACAATAATGTCTTTCGGACTTACTAATGCCCCTACTACATTTATGAATCTTCTGAATAGAGTTTTACACCTTATTTGGACAAATTTATGGTGGTATTCATAGATGGCATTCTCATATACTCCAATGACAACAAGGAGCATGCTAATCATTTGAGGATTATATTGCAAACCCTAAAGGAACACCAATCATATGCTAAGCTAAAAAAGTGTGACTTTTGGTTTATTAAAGTGACAATCTTGGGGCATGTAGTTTCTAAAAAAGGGATCAAAGTTGACTCTCCAAAGATAAAAGCAGTTACTGAATGGCCTAGGCCTACCAATGTGATAGAAGTAAGGAGTTTTCTGGTTCTAGCGGGATACTACAGGGGATTCGTGAAAGATTTGTCAAAAAGAATGTCATTTTGGTAATTGTGGCAGACTTCCCAATTCTACCCACTTTACATCAATTCATGGCATTTGTGGTGTAGAGAGACTAGCATAGCTGTATGTCAAAGAAATAGTTCGGTTACGTGGTATACCAAAGGACATAGTGTCTGATAGAGACCAAAGATTTCAAGCTCGTTTATGGCAAGCTCTGCAGAAAGCTTTTGGAACCAAGTTCAATTTTAGTAGTTTATATCACCCTGAGACCGATGGGTAAACTGAGAGAGTGAATCAAATCCTGAAGAATATGCTTAGAGCATGTGTGCTTGACTTTTAGGGAAAGTGGGAAGATTATTTGCCCTTAGTAGAATTCTCCTATAATAACATCTATCAATCCACTATTCAAATGGCTCCTTTTAAAGTATTGTACGGCAAGAAGTGCAGAATACCCCTGTGTTGGAGGGAGCTCGATAAAGCATTAACCATTGGGCCTAGATTGATTCAAAAGACCACTAAGATGACATGGAAAATTCAGGATCATATAAAAGTGGGCCATAGCCAATAGAAAATCTATGCGGACAAAGGAGGACATCATTATAGTTTCAAGTGAAAGATAAAGTGTTCTTGAAGGTATCCCCAGTTAAAGGAGTGAGAAGATTCAATATAGGGGCAAACCTAGCCTTAGATCCTATACAAATATTAGATTACAGGGTTAAACAACTCCGGAACAAAAGCATTCCTTTGGTAAAGGTTCTGTTGGTTAATTATAGTTCATTTGAAGCCACATGGAAAACAGAGGAGGACATGAGAAGCAAATACCATGCCTGTTTGAGGTAAACCCAAAGTTTCTTTCGAATTTGTAAGTTTTGAGGACGAAACTTATTTTAAGGGGAAAGGGTTGTAATGACCCAAATCTAAAATTACGTTAATGCCATGGATCATCTTTATCGTAAATTAATTAAGTGGGTTGTATTTCAACTTAGCATTCTATTTTTGTTTGTACATTTACGCAATTGCAGGTCAAAACAGCAAAGTGAACTTAAGACAAATTTCATTACACTCCCAAATAACCCATTCAAATATTAATAAAGATTTGAAGTTTAGCTAAATCAAAATTGGCCTAATTATTAAATGGATAATTTTAGACAAATATATATGTATCTATAAATAAACATAGCAACAACAACAACAACAACAACAACAACAACAACAACAACAACAACAACAACATCAACAATAATAATAATAATAATAATAATAATAATAATAATAATAATAATAATAATAATAATAATAATAATAATAATAATAAGAAGAAGAAGAAGAAGAAGAAGAAGAAGAAGAAGAAGAAGAAGAA